>JBBHAA010001948.1:0-600000 GCA_037953035.1 Aquarana catesbeiana | reverse complement strand
TCCCACCAATGGATCAATGTGCCGTCTGTCACAGGGCGGGACATTGTTACTGCGGTCTGTGTAGTTAGGCTTCGTGACACACGGAGATCGCGGTGAGGAGGGAGGGGAGGAGGAGAGGACTGCAACGGGCCGTGCCAGAAGGACACCCCTATAATGGGCGGCACCAGGAATGGGGCCCCACCCAGGCCCCGCCCCATTTTCGACGTCATTATCGGCGTGATTTCTCTTTCGGCAAAGTGCCGAAAACGCCATTTTCGGACGATATGTTTAGGCTGCCGAAATTTCGGTGCATTCCTACTCAAAACTATGTTTTCCACGACACTGCAACCTACTGGAGTCAGGAAAAACGTTTAATAAAATCCTCTTTAACGTGTCCTCAAGAGATTTTATCTTATGCAGTCTCGGTGGGGACGGGATGAGTACTGAGACCTTCCCCTTATAATGGTGATCAAGGAGGGTTGCCAACCAGTAATCATCCTCCTTTATGCCACGTATTCTTGGGTCCTTTCGCAGGCTTTGAAGCATGAGGTTGCCCATGCGCCTCCTTAATGATCAGCCATTGGCGTGGGAAGAAAAAGCCGAGGCGGCCTGAGCCTGTCGTCATGCTGTACTCGCAGAGGTACTCGCTGATGGCCCTCTGCTGCATGTATAGCCACTGCAGCATTGCCAAAGTTGAGTTCCAACTGGTGGGCATGTCACAAATCAGGCGGTTTACAGGCAGGTGGAATTTCCGCTGAATTTCAGCCAACCGAGCACTGGCTGTGTAGGACCGCCTGAAATGGCTACAGACTCTTCTGACCAGCTTTAGCACATCTTGCAACCCTGGGTACGTATTTAAGAAACACTGCACCACAAAATTGAGGACATGTGCCAGGCATGGCACATGTGCCAACTTTCCCTGTCTAAGGGTGGACAGGAGGTTTCAGGCATTAATCGCACACCACTATTCCTGGCTCCAGCTGGCATGGTGTGAACCACCTCTGGGCCTGTACCTGCAGAGCTGCAAGAATCTCTGCTCCGGTGTGGTTCCTGTCCCCTAAACACACCAGCTGAAGCACTGCATGGCACCCTTTAGCCTGACTCATGGAATAGCCCTTCAAATGCTTAGGGCAGTGATGGCATACCTTGGCACCCCAGATGTTTTGGAACTACATTTCCCATGATGCTCAACTACACTGCAGAGTGCATGAGCATCATGGGAAATGTAGTTACAAAACATCTGGGGTGCCAAGGTTCGCCATCACTGGCTTAGGGGGTACCTGATGTTCATTGGACAATTTTGCAAAGGAGGGCATGGAGGTGGCGGAGGAGGAGGGGGTAGAGCTTATAGGTCTGGCATCATCACCACCAGCTGTATGGAGACGTGGGGGCACAACAAGCTGCAGCACCAAGCCCTGTCCTCCATCGTTTTGAGTTGCAAGCAGCATTACCCAGTGTGCTGTGAACAAAATATATCGTCCCTGCCCATGCTTGCTGGACTACGTGTCAGCAGTAAGGTGGATTTTATGGCTGACTGCCTTGCCCAACGGGGAGTGGGCCCCAAAGCTGCAGAATGTGATGGAATAGGGTGGCTGCTCTCTACTCTTTCTTGATGTAGGCCTCCTTGGGGTTGTGCCGCCTCACCTTCGGTTTCACCCTCTGCTCTATCTGGCACCCAAGTTGCATCAGTGACCTCATCATCATCATCATCATCATCCTCATCTCCATCTCCTCCATCTTCATCATTACCACTGGAGACAACTTGGCAATGCGCTGTGGCTTGGGGAACATGATTGCCAATTTGTCTACCAATGTTCTTCCCTCTCTCTAGGCTCATGTTCCTGTCATCCTCAACCTCAGAACCAACATCTGAATCCAGTAATGGCTGAGCATCATCAAGAGGCAAGTGGCTGATGCTGTGGTCAAATAACTCAGCTGACTCCTCAATGGCTGATGTTGGGGCTATGGCAGGAATAGATGTGGACAAGGAGGCAGGTTTATCCACTCTGTCAACTGCAGGGGGCAGCACACTTGTCTCTGCTTGCGTGACAGAGGATGAGGAGGATGAGGAAGGTTTAGTATGCCAGTCCACCACCTCCTTTGCATGCTCTGGCTGGATAGGACTGGCAAACTAACTAAACAGAGGAAATGATGCCCTACCTGAGGACTGATCACCATGTCCACCTTTGCCTGTGGACACATTTGTTGCTGGCCCCCTTACAGTGACAAGGGAATGTCTGCCTCTCCTTGTTGCCCTCCAAGACATTATTGGGAGGGAGGGGGCAGTGCTTATAAGCAATTGTAAAGAAGAAGTTGTTGAAATCTGTTCGTAGATGCACTTTAATCAATGTAAAGAAGTATTTGGTGCACTTTAATTTGAGTACTCACGCTACACAGACACACTCAATGGATACACTATAATATGCAATATAATGCGCCAAACGTACACTGACGCATAGAACTATATGGCGTTAAACTGGCAGTAATGCACACAAAACTATATGGCGTTAAACTGGCAGTAACACACACAGAATCTCTGTCTTGTTCCTTGTTGCAATAAAAAAGATGCCGATATATGTCCATTTACCTTTACCCGTGCCACTGGGGCAGTATATAGACGTTGTATCCATCTTATAACCTGGGATCCAAAACCAAATTTTCCTAAACAATTCCACAAAAAGTCCCAAACTATACTGTCAAAAGCCTTTGCCGTATCAAGCGACAATATGGCTCTATTACCCAAGGTTTCAGCTGGAACCTGTAAATTAAGAAATAAACACATTATATTCATTGCAGTAGATCTATTTGGGCTGAAACCACATTGGTCTATATGCAGGTCTTAGATATTACTTTCGTCAGTCTAGCAGCCAATATTTTTGCCAATAGCTTGACATCTGAATTAAGTAACGAAATTGGGCGATATGATTCTGGATTATTATAATTTTTATAATTGCTTCATTCATGGAAGATGGGAGGCAGCCACCCTCCAATGCTGTATTGAAGAACTCCAACAACTCAGGCAACAGTTCATCTCCATATACCTTATAAACCAGTGGTCATCAACCCAGTCCTCAGGGCCCACTAACTGGCCAGGTTTGCAAGATAACTGAAATACATCACAGGTGATATCATTTGCTGCTCAGTGATTGCAGTATTCTAGTCTGCATCTCCCCAAGGTAAAACATAAAACCTGGCCTGTTAGTGGGCCCTGAGGACAGGGTTGATGACCACTGTTATAGACCTCCCCCGGTAACCCATCTGCTCCTGGGGCTTTATTATTGGGTAAACTAGCGGTAGCAATTTCAAGTTCCTCTAATGTCAAAGGCTGATCCAACATCTCCCTATCAACTGCTGATAATTCTACTAACGTAATGGAATTTAAAAAAAGTTGCAGGAGCCATAACCTACTGCTGCGTTCATTCAAACTCCTATGAGGAGGGAGCAGAGGCGTGGCTTACCGGCAGTTGCTAAGGCGGCACTTTGGAAGAAGAAGGAGCGAAGAGTGCCAGCAGGGGGGACTCCAGAAGAGAAGGTAAGGGACCCCTCTGCCAATTCACTGCACAGAGCAAGTAAGTATAACATATTTTTCTATTCTGAAACAGTGTCGCTATAAGCTCTAGCTATAGATTTCTGCAACAACAGGGCTTGCAACAATGTGAGAGCCTGGGAAATATGAAAAAAGCAGTCAACAACTCCACTTACGTGCATTCAAGAATTCAAGTTTATATACTTGACAAAAAAAAAAAAAAAAAAAGGAGATCAACAGAACTAAGATGGGATGAAAGATTAAAAAAAAGTGAGAACAGTATTTTATAATAATAAAAAAAAAGAAAAAAAAATACATACTAATTATTTATGGACAGTGCACAGAACAAACTAAATTGTCATCCAGTTACATCAACATTAAAACTGCACTCCAGACATGAATAACTTGCAAAACTAGCGTGTGCCAGAAGTATAGGCCATGTAACACTGGCGATCTTGAGCATTCAAATTGTCACCAGCATCAGGATTGCTGACAGACTGCTTACCTGTCCCTATGATATTGCGTACTTCGCTAACCGGACCAACAAAGATATCACTCCCTCAACAGCCAGGGAGATTTGGCAACATTCAGGACCAGAGAGGGAGAAAATCCACAGAAGTCCATGGCTCTATGCTCTGCCCCTCCAGTGCTCACTGGAGAACTGGGCTGTGGAGTTGACAAGAGCGCCTAGTTCAGGCTCTCAGTGACTCAGTGATGGCAGAGTCAGCTGCTGATCCAAACATCTGGGTGGATCCCAACCATATGAACCTGGACTGGCTCTGTGACGTCAGCCAACAGCGGGCTTTAGCCTGCTGTCAGCTGAAAACTGCAGTCCTGTGATCTATAGAAAAAGTACAGCCAAAAAAGCTTTGAATATGCTTCTCCTTTAAAGGTGCATTACCTTTAAACTTCTGTTATCACTGTTGCTCCATTCCTACCTGAAACTCAGATTCAAGAAGCAAACATATTGCTGATTTTTGCTGCAAGAGATGATATTCTAAGTAGAATTTTATGACTCTGTCCCTGGAGATTTGTCTCACTGGTGGCACTAATATTATTTTATTACCATCATCTTTTTTTTGCCAAATCCAATAAATATCCTAATTTTTTTCTTCACTCCAGCCTTGCAACATTTTTGCTCAAAGCCTGCAGAATAATTAGGCAGAAAAACAGGATGAAGTCCACTTATACAAAAGCATTTTTCCTTTTTTTTTTTGCCGGTCTTTACATACGGACCCCTAAACTGGAATATACCGAAATTTTTTGTGACTAGTCAGGTGACGGCTCATGGGAGGCCAGGACTGTGAAGAAGAATCGGCCTGATTATCATGCAGCTTAGTGGCTGCGGCACACAAAATGGAACATAACCTGCTTACTTTCCCCCGAAAAAATGCTGAAAGATTAGCAGCCTGACAAATGACTTGCGGCTGTTGCTAGTGGCTTACGCAGGCCATTTTAAGGCAACATCAATAAGTAATTAACTAATACAAACTAGCATGGATAGAAAGAGCTACATTAGCAAGCCAGGTGTTCTAAACAGTAATGTGGGACGTGGCGCCACCAAAGGCGCTTCCATATATTATAAAGAAAGCTGAAATATAGCCTGCTAATGGAGAGGAATGTAGATATATAAGGGAGCCATCGGCCTCTTTCTGCACAATGGGATTCAATGAAAAAACAGGGGATTGCTTGATGTTTACACCACATACCGCTCTGCTTTGTAAAGGTCAATCTGACTTGGACAAAAGTATTGTTACGTTATACTGGGTAAATTACTTTCAATCACATCTGCCCCAATTGTCTACTACAGCTGTAATTTATGGGAGTAATTCTAGCCCTTTGGCGGTACCTGACGATGCCATCTTGTCATGCAGAAGCAAGCAAGGACATAAATATAGCCGTTGCAGATCATGCAACAGATATGGGGCCCATCAGCAGAAAGAGAAATGTGTAGGTAGCAGTGGAATTTGACAAATACATTTAAAGCTGATCTCCAAACCACTAATGACAAAATAAAATACATAAACCTCATATTTACACTGCTCATTTACCGAGCACAGCCCTATCTAATGGGGCAGGAGCCCTGATTCTCCGCTAGTTAAAGTGGTTGTAAAGGCTGAAGTGTTTTTACCTTATTGCAGCCTAAAAAACCTATAAAAAAAGGTGCCAGAACAGTGATAGCTGCGATCTTCCTGGTCCTGCTCAGTATGCAGTCCTGTGGTCACTATGCAGAGGGTAAGCCACTCGGCACAGGACCTGGAAGACAGAGGCTATTACCAACTACTACAGCGACTGTCAGCTTTCCCAGAGGTCTAGAGGGTATGAGATGTGCATAGCTAAATTGGTTTAAACTGGAACGTATGGAATAAAGATCATACACGAAGGTCAATTTTAATGTCTTTCTCCTGCTCACCAGACAGCGTTCAGTTGTGGTGATTGGCCCAAACACTGCATCCTGGAAGGAGGTCACATGCTCTTACATGCCCAGAAGGACTGGGTATTCATCAAAGGTTCCGACAGAGTAACGGAAAAGTGGAAGAGTGCCAGAAAGGCTTCAGCAAGTGGGTTTTTTTTAATTAGGAAAAATCTTTATTGAAACTAGAATGGGCATACCCGGGAAGGTTGATGTGCCACTAGTCAGTAATCGATACAGCAATGTGCACATTACTCTTTGATAAACACAATGATGACAGTAGTAATATTTTAAAGAATAATTCCAAGCATTGGCATATTTGAAGCTGGAAATCACTGAAGCAACCTCTGGTTGGATCAGGTGGAGACAGTACAAGGTAAGGGACAGGATCCAGAATTTCACCCCCCTACCTCTCTGTTAATACATGCAATAGAATGCGTGTACCACCCTCTGTCTATGCCCCCTTGCTTGTCTGCTCCCAGGGTAGCTGCCCCTCCTGCCCACCCCTTGTCCCGGCCTTGGGTGGAGAGCCAGTGATATCATGCTCTCCACCTCATCCAAAGAACACTTTGGCAAAGCATTCTCTGAACGGTGCCTGTGCTGAGCAGCCGAACTTTTGTATTCGGAATGCATCAGGCCAGTCACTCAGCATGGAACCTGGAAGCAAGTGCAGATTACTTGAGCAGCAGTTTCTATTTCAGTGATTTCCAGCTTTCAGTGGCAGCAGAAAGCTAGACCAATGTAACTATGTATGACATGCCGATGCCTGGAAGTTTTCTGTTGTTCTGCATGTTATAATAATATAATATAATATAAAGCTCTGTCAGGCATACCTGTGTTGTATCCTCTACCAAGAGCTGGCCATGGCCGATGGTTCTTCCACAGATTCCCCAAGTACCAGTCACTCTGATTCTCCACCAGGCCAAGAACCTGTTGTCCTGAAAACAAACAATAGGAGGAGTTACTAAGTCATCTGTATGGACTAATAGAATGTTTGTTTTAATATAGATACAGTATATAAGCTATCTGTCTGTTCCAGTTAAAGAGGAATCCTTGATCCCTGGACATGGGACAAGGGACACGTGTCAAGGTTAGCATTGAAGAGCACCTAGAGAAAAACTTTCTACATGAAAAGTATTTTAGCCATTCTTTTATTTTTAACTGATCCTGGAAGGATTGTTAATATGGACTTATTTTAACATGGTAACAAAACAGGTATCTATTACCACTGAGCACTACTCTTGATAATGCCTCTATATTTCTCTCCAGATGGAAGAAACCATCTTTGTTCAGGTATCATCCATACACCATCTACGTTTTGGACTGAGATGCCAGTTCAGAGATTACATAATCAATGCAAATCCTGGTTTCTGTGCAATTCCTGAATGTGTTTATACTATTCTGACACAGACCACCCCTGTGGTCACAATATTGCAGGCTGATCACTGAAGGATGGGAGACTGATGAAGTGATTCCTCCTGCGTGCAGCTGGGGCAAAGTCATTTGATTTAAAATTGGGGACTGCTTTTGCATGATAAATGGTGGCACATTTTTGAAAAATTATATTGTATTGTATCATGTGATATGTCAGGATATTATTCATGCAGGTTACTGAAAGGTCCACTATGTGTGTTAAAAAACACAGCATGGTCTCATCCAAAATAGACATCACTGCGATAAATTTTGGTTAACTTGGCAACATCTAATGTCCGAGCCTTTAGCCACAACCCCTTAGTCTGCAGTATGTCTGACACAGGCTCCCTTTATGTAGATGGAGAATGGCCAGCTAATCCCTTTATGAGCTCCTTGTCACAGTCAGCCCAGTAAACAAGTTTTTTTTGTTTAAACACTGCCTGCATTCCATCTGTCCAAGGCCATTACATTAACAAGGAGCGATGGTACCCAGCATGCTCTGCAAAGTGCTCAGTGGCATCAATTCCCAGAATTGTTGGGCCAAGTTATTCTCATCTCCGTTACCTGTCGTCCTTAATGCTGTCCTGTTTGTCTGACTTTGTCTGCAACCTTTACCGTTTCGTCCTGTTGTCCCTTTCTGATTAAAGCTCGATTCTAATCCAATATCTACCTTGGGAATCTATCCTTTAGAATTCGGATCTTGTTTTCCTTGCTTTTCTAATCATTGAACTTGTGTCCAATGGGGCTATTTACAATTGGTCGGAAATGATCTTTTCCCACTTTTTCATTGGTGATATCAGCTCTGACTGATCTGTCTATTTATAATAGTGCTCAAAATAATTCATCTCCTCGTTTATAAAGGGATACGTGAAATAAAGTGTTCCACAAAATTTGCCAAAAATGTGGATTTTGTAAAAAGGGTAAGGTGGAGTTAAGGTGTTTTTGTTGGGATTTTAAAGAGGAAATGAACTCTGGATGCTGCCCACAGAAAAGAGGAGTCAGTGGGCACAGTCATTAGTATTACCTGGGGTCTCCATGTGGCTGACCGTTTTACCATTTTTGAGTTACCATTTACCATGTCTATTCTGTTACTGTATAGAGGTGGCCATCTTAGTAGAGGCAGGACTTTGCTTCATCGTGTCAAAATCTCCAGAAAGGAGAACAGTGAGCAGCAAAGTACTGACATAATCAAATCTCATTCTAAATTTCCTGAGACTAGAAGTGTGAGACAGCAGTGCCTTAGATCTCACACTAAAGATATACAGCTATGGGACTATAAAAAGAAATTCACAGTGAGGGAAAAAAGTATTGACCCTCTATTGATTTTGTACGTTTGCCCACCGACAAAGAAATTATCTATCTATAATTTTACTGCTAGGTTTATTTTAACAGTGAGAGACAGAATAACAACAAAAACATCCAGAAAAATTAATTAAAAAAAAAAATGATAAATTGATTTGCATTTTAATGAGTGAAATAAGTATTTCATCCCTTCGCAAAACATGACTTAGTACTTGGTGTCCAAACTCTTGTTGGCTATCACAGAGCTCAGACATTTCTTGTAGTTGGCCACCAGGTTTGCACACATCTCAGGATCTCTGCAGACCATTAAGGTTTCAAGGCTGACGTTTGGTAACTCGAACCTTCAGCTCCCTCCACATATTTTCTATTCGATTAAAGGTCTGGAGACTGGCTAGGCCACTCCAGGACGTAAACCACTTCAACTCCAGAAGGTTTTACCCCCTTCTTGACCAGGCCATTTTTTTGTGATATGGCACTGAGTTGTTTTACCTGACAATTGCACGGTCGTGTGACGTTGTACCCAGATAAAATTGATGTCCTTTTTTTCCCCACAAATAGAGCTTTCTTTTTTGGTATTTGATCAACTCTACTGTTTTTATTTTTTGCGCTATAAACAAAAAAAGACTGTCAACAATATTTTTTACTTTCTGCTATAAAACACATCCAATAAAAAAAATGTAAAAAATAAAATTGCTTCATGAGTTTAGGCCAATTTGTATTCTGCTACATATTTTTGGTGAAAAAAAATCCCAAAAAGCGTATATTGATTGGTTTGCGTAAAAGTTATAGCATCTACAAACTATGGGATAGATTTATGAACTTTTATTTATTTTTTATTGTTTTTACTAGTAATGGAAGCGATCAGTGATTTTTAGTGGGACTGCCACATTGCCGCAAATCTGACACCAAGTGACATTTGTTGGGGACCAGTGACACCAATACAGTGATCAGTGCTAAAAAAATGCACTGTCAGTGTGCTCCCAGGGAATGCTTTCTGTGTGGGGGATGGACCGACTGGAGGAAGAGAGACATCTATGTTCCTGATTAGCAGTAACACAAGATCTCTCTCTTCCTCTCTGACAGAACGACGGTCTGCCTTGTTTACATAGGTAGGCTGCTGTTCTGCCTCTCCAGAGAATGATCGCGGGTGGCCGGCAGCCATCGCGGCCCGCTGGACCCGCTGATTGGCTTCCGCTGTGTCCAATCACAGCGCGCACGCCCCAGAGCCAAAAAAAGAAATCATGTACAGGTACGTGATTTTGTGCTTAAAGACCGCCCTCACACAGTACATGTATGTGGGGCGGTCCTTAAGTGGTTAACGTGCTTCTTCTTGAGCCACACCTTTGTTGCCTTGGCTGTGTGTTTTGGGTCATTCTCATATTGGAATACCCGTTTACAACTTATTTTCAATGCCCTGGCTGAGGGAAGGAGCTTCTCATCCAAGATTTGATGGTACATGGCCCCATTGATCGTCCCTTTGCTGCGGCGAAGTTGTCCTGTCCCCTTAACAGAAAAACACCCCCAAAGCATACTGTTTCCACCTTCATATTTGATGGTGGGGATGGTGTTCTTGAGGTCACAGGCAGCATTCCTCCTTCCCCAAACACGACGAGTTGAGTTGATGCCAAAGAGCTTGATTTTTGTCTCATCTGACCACAAAACTTCCACCCAGTTCTCCTCTGAATCATTCAGATATTCATTAGCAGACTTCAGATGGGCCTATACATGTGCTTTCTTGATCAGGAGTTCTTCAGGATTTCAGTCCTTCACGGCGTAGTTGTGTTACCAATTGTTTTCTTGGTGACTATGGTCCCAGCTGTCTTGAGATAATTGACAAGATTCTCCCGTGTAGTTCTGGGTTGATTCCTCACCGTGCTCATGATCATTGAAACTCCACAAGGAGAGATCTTGCATGGAGCCCCAGACCGAAGGAGATTGACAGTTATTTTGTGTTTCTTCGATTTGTGAATATTCGCACCAACTGTTGTCACCCTCTCACCAAGCTGCTTAGCAATGGTCTTGTAGCCCATTCCAGCCTTATGTAGGTCTACAATTTTGTCCCTGACATCCTTGGACAGCCCTTTAGTCTTGGCCATGGTGGAGAGATTGGAATCTGATTTATTGATTGCTTCTGTGGACAGGTGTCTTCTATACAGGTAACAAGCTGAGATTAGGAGCACTCCCTTTAAGTATAGAAGACACCTGGGAGCCAGAAATCTTGCTGATTGATAGGGGATCAAATACTTATTTCACTCATTAAAATGCAAATCAATTTATAACTATTTTGAAATGCGTTTTTCTGGATTTTTTTGTTGTTATTCTGTCTCTCACTGGTAAAATAAACCTACCATTAAAATTATAGACTGACCATTGCTATGTCAGTGGGCAAACATACAAAATCAGCAGGGATCAAATACTTTTTTCCCTCACTAGCAGAAAACATTTTGGGCAAAATTTATAAAGAAATTTTTTTTTTTTTTATTGGATATGTCTTACAGCAGAAAGAATAATATAGTTTTTTTTTTAATTTTCGATCTTTTTTGTTTATATAATAAAAAACCTAGAGGTGTTCAAATAATGCAGACTTCAGCCCGCTCTCTGCTGAAAACCGGTCTCAAAAGTGCAAAATGAATTGCACTCCTGTGATCCATAGGAGAAGCACAGCCAAACGAGCTTCGGCTATACTTCTCCTTTAACTAGTGCTCAGCCAGACACTGATAGAAGTCACAAGACTGCTATATACTGCTGATGAGAAAAGGTATTTAGCAGTTTATATTTACTAAAACTGTTGCATTTCCATGTTCTGTATACTGTGGGAGACCAGATCTAGTGAATGCAGGTCCTGGGTTTAATAACACTTTAAGTGGTTAAGAGTTCTTTCACATAGGCACACAGATGGCACTAAATACAGGTGGTTAAGCTGCGGTTGTACCGCCATCAACTGCCCATCTAAAATCCACCACTGCAGTCAGATGGGACTGTACACACGCCCTGGCCACGATGGTTTGCTTCGTGGCCGCAACAATTTCAACTTGGCTTGCAGAGTTTGACTAATGTTAAAAAAACTACCAAATTTATTTTCCCATAAAATAGCCCCTCATCAGCCATATTTTTTTTTTTTCACATTTATTCTTTATGATCTACATACCTGGCATACATTTGACCCGGGAAGTGCTCCTCATGGCGACACCATCCTTTACACTGGATCCATGCCTGTGCCCTCTCTCTGCAGTAGAAAGGAGATCCGTGTATGCCGACACTGCACTTGTGCGGTAAAAGGGCAGGTGCAGTACAGACAATATGCTGATCAAGTATGCATGTAATTTGTATGCATACCTCACCAGTTTCTCACCAGTCCCCACAAACGGTTCTAAATAATAAAAGGTATTTATAAAATCTAGTAATTATATTCAGTCTAAGGGATAAGTTGCATAGGTGTTTATTGGGTGCAAATCAATGACCAGTGCTGGCGCTATATACATGTAACTGCCACACAAGTGGTTATGCTTGGTTGGCACCTCCAACCGAGCCTGTGATCAAGTTTGCTGGCTTTGTGCCCACAGCATAATGGAGAGTTTTGAGAAAGGGGGCTCAACGTAAGATCTTGTACACTGCATTCAGAAAACAGTTCTGGTTGTTGTATGCCACAATGCAGTCCATCAGCACCTACTGTATTGCTGTGTTGGGGTTAGTGCCGGAAAAAGATCATCTCGAGTCCTGGGCAAACATGCCAAATCGCCCCCCCCCTCCCCCAAGATGTATGAGCATTATGTGTTAGCGAAACCCCCCCCCCCCCCCTCCAAAAAAAAAAAAAATCAAACGATAATCTGCATGCTTATCCCCTAAGCAAAAATTCTAGTACAAATCTGCCCCCTGCTGAAATCCCCTCTCCCAGCACAAATCTTTGTCCCCGTCCAGCTCAAATCCTCTCTCTGTATATGCCTCCAGCACAACTAACCCCCCCCCCAACAAAATAAAAAATTCCCCTCCTAGCACAAATCTTCTACCCCTCAAATTTCCTCTCCAAGCACAAATCCTATCCCCCCAGTCCAACACAAATTCCCCTCCCCCAATCCTCCATCCTAGCACATATCCCCCCACAAATTTTGCCTCCTAGCACAAATACTCCCCAATCATCCCTACTAGCAGAACCCCCACCCCCCCAAAAAAATATTTCCCCTCTACCATATTACTTTTACAGTACAAACCCCTCATATCCCCCCTCCTAGCACAAATCTGCTTCCCCATCCCCCTCCCAACACAAACACCCCAAATTATCATCAAATTTGCCCTCCTAGAAGAATTCTTACCCCCTACCGCTCCCCAAATTCCCCTTCTTAAAACAAATCCCCTCCCTATCTCCTTGTGGTGCCCCCCCCCCCACCTCACATGATACCACAGTGCCCAGAGTAGCCGTCCCTCCTGCCCACCCCTTGTCCCAGCCCTGTATGGGGTGCTGTGCTAAATAAAACGCAATGCATTGGGCAGAAAAAAAAACTTACAAACTTAAAAAAAAATGTAAAAAATGACCCAAAACCAATATAGGTATATTTGAATTCTGAATACATTTATTTTCTGAAAAAGAAAAACACAGCTTAGAGCCGCAAAATTTCACAAAGGATACATCTATATTCACTCATAATGTACATTAACATAAAGGTAACAATTGTGAGCTCTCAGGGAAGTGGCGGGATAGGAGAGGACGAGGCAGATCTATAATTTCACATGAAAAGCTGCTGTTTCTATGTAATCTGGCTGAATGTGTTAAATTGACATTAAAATGGAAGAAGAGTGAGTGTCGTTACTGGGGATTCTGTTCTATTATCTGTGGAAAGCTTTCACTCTGCTCTGCACATTCTCCCATAGACAATAACAGGGACGAACGTTTTAGACGTAATTGAATAAGAGATAATGGGGTATATTACAGAGAACTATGCTGAATGATTGGAGAAAAAAAACCCTAGAAAACATAATGTTACTGTAAAGTTGAAAATGGGGCTAAATCTAATGGTGATGGCAAACGATTGTTATTGTTAGTATGAATGCGTTTTAGGTAATTATCAAACCATTTCCATGAAAGTCATCTCTGGTTTGGCAGATTTTTATTCGTCATGCCATGTGTTCAACTTGATATTTCTTTTTTTATGTATAGGCATTTTATTGATATTTGATTTATTTGGCAATACAAATAAAAATAGCAATAAGAACTGTAGATTGAAGCAGCAAACTTTTGCACATACTCAGACATTAGTCTTCTGTTATTTACCTTCCCTGCCCTATGTTTTAAAGAAGTTGAAACAGATGGAGACGTAGATACAAGCTATAGTACTAATACATTATACATATGGAGAATATACAGTAGTAAACCTAAGGAAGCTCCGCAATATTTTAGGCAGCTTCTATCCATGACCACCATATCTTGGCAAACTGATCATTTCTTATCTATACCCAGGCACCATTTAATTAATAATAACAGAAGTTTTTAGAGCAATAAATGACCTTTACACTTTGAGGCTCGTCACACAGGCATAAGTAAATAATGATGCCTACGTAGGATCTTGCTGGCAGAAAACATCCATGAAGTGCTTTATTTTATCTAGTGCTCCTGCAGCTGCAGAAAAGTGCAGGAACCGGCTCCGCCCCCTAAGGAAGAACTATCCCACCCCTTTGAATACTGGCCAATAAGAAGCAAGGGAGCAGGTAGATGTCCAATCAACTTGGCAGAGAGCATAAATGTTTGCCAACCTTGGGTCAGAGTCACTGCAGCGCTAGGAAACCAGGGCATTCCTGCCAAGTGAATCTGTGCAGCCAAGTGCAGAACTTTTTCTGGCACTGGGCTCCGGAACTCAGCCTAGATCCATGGGACGCCAGGATTTTGTTGAAATCTTCGGGACAGTCCAGCGAAATCCAGGAAATTAGGAGGTATGATTATATGTTACTACAAATGTGCTCAGGGCAACTGCCCCCTGTGTCCCTGCCCAAGCTACGCCAGTTTCTTTCCCCATCGATGACAGCACTCCCAAACTGCCCCTGCCCATTGGAATGCATGGGCAGCTCTTCCGAAGTGCCTGAAAAGCAACTCGGAAGTGCCGCAACATGGGAGTTTTTAACCCCTTCTTCAGCCGCTAGCGGGGGTTAAAAGTGCCCCGCTAGTGACTGAAAAGCGCCTCTTAAACAGCCCTAAAGTGCCGTCATACACGTCACTTCCGGGTCTGTGTACAGGAGGAAGGCTGCTGAGCTCCCGCTGCCCCTTTCCAGCGACACCCGCCATGACAGGTGGGACAGCGGCGCCCTGTAAACATGGCTGGGGAGGCGAGATATCGCAGCAGTGGTCGTGGAAGTGATAGGTGGCTTCACAGCCGCTTGTATCACTTCCATATGAAAGTCGGCTTTACTAAAATATACACACTCCTAGCCGCTAAAAACGCATGTCTGCAGCACTATAAATATCAGAATCCCCAGCATGTGCGTATGGTAGCGCCGGTCCTGGTCATAGTTTACTTATGTTTACAGAGGTGCTTAGTGGTATACCCACCTAAAATACAGGAAAGATGAACCACTGTAGCAACAGAGATGCAAAGATGAAAAGTAGAGAGTGAAGGGTGGAAGATAACAGATTTCTAGCTGGTGCTGATAGGGAACTCAGGACTATCCTGGGAACGTCTGGGCCGTCTGGAGATACACGGGCTGATTGTGAAGTGTTATGGGAGGACTGTCATGTATTTTTTAAACACTTCTTTAGCAAAATGTCACTGTCACCTTTTAATAAACATTTTTATAATCCACTTCATGACCTTTAAATGTCTTCATAATAAAATGGCTGCTGAGCTTTTTTATTATTTACATTTTACAAGATAAGAATATCTTTTTCTCCGCTTGCCTGCCAGAAACATTCCTCTGAACATCACTTTTAATGAGAAGAGTGAAAAATTAAAACTCGCTGAATATTTATAAAGACGCTTCACATTCCATTCGTCTCCTTTGAAAAAACACTGTCTGGAGGAGGCCTTGTTTTTCAGCTTGTCAAAGAGAATTTTAGAGGATTTTTAACAGCAGTTTGTTATAAAGTGGGCCCGACCCAAGTAGTTTTGGGGCCCTGAGCATTTTTTTTTTTTACTCCTCCCCCCCTCTGGATCCCATTATTCTGCACTAACACTAAACTAAAAGATGTCATTTACAACACAGCGATTTTTGACCAACATTCTTACCAAGTATTTGAGTTACTTGCCCGTCTGCCACCAAGGAAATCAAACCTTCCTAGACTGGTGTTGTTTTCCTCAATGCTGCAGAGCAGATGACAGTTCTGAGGCTGCATTTGACCTGCTCTGCATTGACTGCTAGCTCCCAACTGTCCCTGATGTCGAGGGACTGTCCCTGATTTGGAGCAATTTCCCTCATTCCTCCTCATTTGTCTCTCATTTTGGTCTGATTTAAATAGTTGTACATAAAATGCACTTTTATCTATCAAAAAGTGTTTTCCAGCGCTAAACCTTTCATCTGATTTCTAAATTGCTGCATTTGTAAATTCCAGAAGCCAATATAAAGGAATAGTAGTGGTAAAAAAAGCACTTGTGGGTTCAACCAATCTTGTTTTTTCTACAATTCTCCTTTAAGGGGGTGTGGCAAGGGGTGTGTCCTATGCCTGCATACTTTTGCTGATAGGTGTCCCTCATTCCCATCTCAAAAAGTTGGGAGGTATGCATTGAGCTCTTCTTTAGATGCAGTAGATCCTATTGAGATATGTTTGCTTTAGGCCTCATGCACACGAGACGCCGGTGCAAACTCTGCTGAACAAGTTTTTAAAAGCTGAAACCAGTGTTTAGAAACGCCCGTTTTGCCGGGTTTGCATGCCGCGTTTAGTCGCGTTTAGCCCTGTTTGCGTCTAGAAGCGTCTGCAGAGCAGAGAATTACATTTTGCGACCCAAATTTGGGGCCTCGTATCTCGGGGCCACTTGGTGCTAGGAACCCCAAATTTGGTGTGCTAACACAGTGGAACTAGCACTACAACATATCCAAATTGGGGTTCCTAGCACCAAGTGGCCCCGAGATATGGGGCCCCAAAGTCGGGTTGTAAAAAACACTTATAAACGCAAACGCGGCTAAACGCGGTACCGGCGTTTAGCCACGTTTGGCATCCGAAACGTGGAAAACTTTTGCGTCTGAACCCATTTTTTTGCTTCTGGAAAAACGAGGTTAAACGCAACTGCCTAAAAACGCCAAAAAACGAGACTGTGTACATGGACACATAGGATAACATTGAATGGGTTTAGTGGCAGTTGAAAAAAGTGCCTCTGAACACGAGTTTAACAGCGTTTCGTGTGCATGAGGCCTTACAGTCAACGCAGTTCAAATGCTGCATCTGATGTTCAAGCGCATGTGTTTGAGCTGTGCTGTGTTCAAATGCAGAGGTCACATTTGATAGAGCCCTTGAACTGAATCTGTGTTTTGTCCGTGCACAGAAACACAATAGATTCATTAAATCCCCTTGTGTACTCATCTTTCTTTTGCCACGGTTGTGTATGGCCATCTAGAGGAGATAAGGATATTGGAAAGCATGTGTCTATCTAGGTACCAGCGCTGTCATATGTTTGCAAGGAGATAGTACTTTGCCCTGTGTAAGCTATAGTCAGAGCAACTTAGTGCATACACAGCACTTCTTCAATACAAGGAACAGCAGTTAGCATTTTCAGCAGCCCAGAGCAATAACAATTGCTAAACAAAACTGTGACTTCACCTCTAAACACACATATATATATATATATATATATATATACACAGTATCTCACAAAAGTGAGTACACACCTCACATTTGTAAATATTTTATTCTATCTTTTCATGTGACAACACTGAAGAAATGACACTTTGCTACAATGTAAAGTAGTGAGTGTACAGCTTGTATAACAGTGTAAAATTGCTGTCCCCTCAAAATAACGCAACACACAGCCATTAATGTCTAAACCACTAGCAACAAAAGTGAAAATGTCCAAATTAGGCCCAAAGTGTCAATTTTTTGTGTGGCCACTATTATTTTCCAGCACTGCCTTAACCCTTTTGAGCATGGAGTTCACCAGAGCTTCACAGGTTGCCATTGGAGTCCTCTTCCACTCCTCCATGATGGTATCACGGAGCTGTTGGATGTTAGAGACCTTGCGCTCCTCCACCTTCCATTTGAGGATGCTCCACACATGCTCATAGGTTGCTCCAGATGATGTCAGAGTGATGAAACGCGTAGGGCGGAGTCAGCATACGTCCTTGCATCACTTCCTGTCACAGGCGCTGGTGTCAGCAACATATGCCTTTGTTAATCCTACTGTATGTGAGTACCTTTCTATGAGTTTGTTAAATAAACAGTTTTATGCAGTATTACGCTATTTGGGCTCCCTCTCTCTCTTCCATGACGCTTAATACATAATGGAATCTCCTCATAGCCAGCACTAAGGACAGTCTTTTTTCCTGTATTGCTACACAGTGGCACATACTGTGGATGCTTTCAACCCCAGGAGGGGGAGAAGGATCTGGTGAGTTCAGCCGTAATAGAAGCACGAACTAAGGCATGCACGGTGTGTTCACTTACTGAAAAGTCCACCAGATTAGAAAGCAAATTTCTTCACTGGCACAACAGCACTTTATAATTTATCATTTTTAGTTATCTGATTTTTTTTAACTTTCATTTGAAATGGACATTGTAGAATTGTACACACAGGGGATCTGCCTGTTGTTTTTTCTAATTGCACTTAAGAAAGTTTCGGTATGCATAGTAATTATAATTGCACTTCAGATTGTTTTAGTATGCACAGTAATTATATTTAGTATTTTTATCCTAAAGGGTATTACATATACTGATCTTTTACACCAAGGAGCAAACATTTTGGTTTGTCCTTAATGCAAAGATCACACTGAATATGTATTTTTGTTTTTATTTTTATTTTGTTTCACGCAATTTATACACATTGGTAACACTTACCAATATACAGTGGTACTAATATATACACATTGGTAACATTTACTAATAGGAATGTTGTAAATTATTCAGTTTTTCTAAAGGGAATAGTATATATATAATACATTTTATATACATTTTTAGTATTATATCTTCAACCATTATTTGGCAGCAGTAGAACAGTGCCATATCTACTTTGTTTTCCTTTCATTCTGTTTACTCCACATAGTGGAAGTAATAGGTAGTGGCAGCAGTTCTAGTAACTACCTCCAAATCCTTAACCCAGCATTTAGTCCTTTGCGCAGAAACTTTCCTTCTTTTACTCATCATTGCCCAAGTGTGTGCTCTCATCAGTGTCCATAAGTGCAGTCTCATCAGTGCCCATGTGTGTGGTCTCACCAGTGGCCATGTGTGCGGTCTCACCAGTGCCATGTGTGCGGTCTCACCAGTGCCATGTGTGCGGTCTCACAGTACCATGTGTGCGGTCTCACCAGTACCATGTGTGCGGTCTCACCAGTACCATGTGTGTGGTCTCACCAGTGCCATATGTGCGGTCTCATCAGTGCAATGTGTGTGGTCTCATCAGTGCCATATGTGCGGTCTCATCAGTACCATATGCACGGTCTCATCAGTACCATATGCACGGTCTCATCAGTGCCATGTGTGCGGTCTCATCAGTGCCATGTGTGCGGTCTCATCAGTGTCATGTGTGCGATCTCATCAGTGCCATGTGTGCGGTCTCATCAGTGCCATATGTGCGGTCTCATCAGTGCCATATGTGTGGTCTCATCAGTACCATATGCAAGGTCTCATCAGTGCCATGTGTGCGGCCTCATCAGCGCCATGTGTGCGATCTCATCAGTGCCATGTGTGCGGTCTCACCAGTGCCATGTGTGTGGTCTCATCAGTGCCATATGTGCGGTCTCATCAGTGTCATGTGTGCGGTCTCACCAGTGCCATGTGTGCGGTCTCATCAGTGCTATGTGTATGTGTGTAGAGCGGGGATCCTAGGAGACACAAGCCGGGTAACAGAGCGGAGATCTGTGACAGATCTTGTATATGAACACTGCTCGCCTTGTTTCACCTCCTAGACCAGTGTGCTGTCAATCAAAATGCCGTTCTGGATTACGGCGAGCAGTGTACACACTTAAGATCTGTCACAGAACCCCACTCTGCACTGTCAGATGACAAGCGGGCGGCAGCGGCGGGGAGGTTGGTGGTGCTGGTAGGAGCAGAGGAGGAGGGAGGAAGTGGACCCCACTTCCATGGGTGGTACAGACCGGGGTATGTGAGACCCCTCCGCCCACTACAGCATGCGGGGACCAGAAATACAAGACCCTGCTCACTGCGGAGAACTCCAAGGGGGCGTGTCAGACCGCAGGCTGGAGGTACAGGAGGAATAGCAAGCCAGCGGTCTTACAAACAGGAAATCACTAGACAATAACAGTTTTATCTGAAAATCAGCAGGCTATTGCAGAGGAACTACAGATCTCAGAAAAAGATGAATGGCATATTTGGTGAAGGTGGGTGATCAGCAACAAGGACATGAGAAAACGTTTTTTCCCGGAGTTTTGCTTTAAGGACAACAAACTGGCCCTTTGTTCAGAAGGTTTGCAGACCCTTAACTTATACTGTATGTTGTAACTTTGTAGCAAATCACAAGGTGAAAGGTAGCTGGATTGTGATCGCGTGAGGCCTGAACACAGCTCACAGCAACAAGAACTACTGCAAGGCACCAAGCTTTATATAACTGTGTCAATTTAGAGCCATCATCTTAGTCCAGAAACTAGATGGTGACTCTGGATGATCATGATGCCTGAACAAAGATGACGCCATCTCTTTGGAGAGAAATGCAGGTGAAGACATTAACAGTACTGTGATATCCGTGAGAGGTAATAAATTCCTGGAAGCATTACACATTTTTTTTTAAAGGTCTGCTTTAAAGCATATATTCTTTATCTCTTTATTACATTTTTTTATGCTAGGACTATCCCTCTCAATTTCATACCTTGTCACTGACTGAGGGTGGTCATTGCAGCGAAGCAGAAAAATAAAAAAAAGAATATCAGCTATAATGCAACTGAACAGATATTTTAGAGTCAAATATGTTTTTATTATGTGTAACAAAATAGAAAAACATAGACAATGACCAAATAATGTTCATTACAGAAAATTGTACAATGTAATTCATGCATCCAATGCATGTGGAAACACAAGCCTAGGTGACGTAACATTATGTGGGTAGCTTGTAATATCAGGAGGCTAAAACCCTTACGGCTCGAAGTACAGCACGTTGGAGTTGGGGGATAAAACATTTGGATGTGGGGTAAGGAGACGTGAAAATAGAAAAAGTAAAAAGGGGAAAAAGAGGAAGAAAAAAGGAATGATGAAAGTTCAGACGTATAGCAAGAGGAGAGAGAATCCGAGGGGAATTGAGCAAACCTTGGTGAAGTATACCCGTGTGGTGGAATCAGGAAGTGTTTCCTCCTTGGCCAGGAGAAGCCAGCATGTTTTTTTAGAGAGTTCGAAGTAGAAAAGTCAATCCAAATGAGCCATAGGACCTTAAATTTTTCATAGGTGTCATTATCTAGGGCTAGCATCTCTTCCATATGCATGATGTCGTTGACCATGGAGACACACAAAGACAGAGGGGGGTGGTAGTTGTTTTCCAAAATAGGGGGATTAGCTATCTGGCAGCTGACAAGAAAAAACGCAATAAAGTGCGTTTTTGGGAGGCTGCGGGGCCTGGAAGCATGGATAATAAAGCTATCTCTGGGGTGGGTTGAACAGATATTTTAAATGAAGAACAATAAGAGATGTGAGACGGCGAGGAATGGGGAGATGAAATGAGGTCTTCCCAGGTTGTAAGTAATGTTATTACAGAGATGATTGCTAAGGAGGGACAGCATACTCTGCTCTGACGGGCTATGACCAATAATTAAGATGTGAACAATTATGCTGCTGGCTGGCTCTGAAGTTTAGGGACCTGAGCTTATTCCCGGTGAAGCACAAGATAATCGGCAGAATCAGACAGCTTGTCAGACACGGGAACGGGGAGCCGCCGAATGTGCTGTACACCGTTCATGTATTTCTGGAAAAGGTTTACAAAGAATAGCAGAAACATTGGAGGCTCTGGTTAGAGGACTTTCACATGTCATTGCCATTTATTGCCAGTGTGACATACAGAGCAGCCAGCTCATCCAGCTGATGACATTAACCGGTTGCGGACCAGCCGCCGCAGTTTTCCTGCGGCAGGTTGGCTCCGCTGCACAAAATCACGTTATTGTACGTGATCTTGAAAGTTCCAGATATCAGGGGCACGGCCACCGTGAGTCCAACCGCGGGTCCTGCGGATTTGATGTCCGCGGGGATACCCGCGATCGTCTCACGGAGAGGAAGAATGGAGAAATGCTGGTGTAAACCAGCATTTCCCCGTTCTGCCTAGTGCAGGACACTGATCACCGCTCCCTGTAATCGGGAGCAGTGATCAGTGTCGTGTCACACATAGCCTGTCCCCCCCACAGTTAGAATCACTCCCTAGGACACACTTAGCCCCTGCAGCGCCCCCTCCTGGTTAACCCCTTCACTGACAGTCACATTTACACAGTAATCAGTGCATTTTTAATCACACTGATCACTGTAAAAATGTGAATGGTCCCAAAATAGCGCCAAAAGTGTCTGATGAGTCCGCCATAATGTCGCAGTCACGATAAAAATCGCTGATTGCCGCCATTACTAGTAAAAAAAAAAATTTATTAATAAAAATGCCATAAAACTATCCCCTATTTTGTAGACGCTATAACTTTTTCGCAAACCAATCAATAAACGCTTATTGCGTTTTTTTTTTAACAAAAATATGTAGAAGAATATGTATCGGCCTAAACTGAGAGAAAAAAATGTTTTTTTTATATATTTTTGGGGGATATTCATTATAGCAAAAAGTAAAAAATATTGCTTTATTTTCAAAATCGTCGCTCTTTTTTTTTATATAGCGCAAAAAATAAAAACCGCAGAGGCGATCAAATACCACCAAAAGAAAGCTCTATTTGTGGGAAAAAAAGGACGTCAATATGTTTGGGTACAACGTCGCACGACCACACAAATGTCAGTTAAAGCGACGTAGTGCCAGATCGCAAAAAACGCTCTGGTCAGGAAGGCGGTAAATTCTTCTGGGGCTGAAGCGGTTAAAGTGGAACTGAACTCAAAAGGTTGCAGTGTCTTAGGCTCTGTTTCCACTACTGCGACTTGACACATGTCAAGTCGCATGACAAGTCAAATCCCATGTATTTCAATGGTCCCCGTTCTAATTAGTGCGACTCAGGTCGCAGCGTCTCCAAAAAAGGTTCTTGCACTACTTTGTTCCGTCTTCAGTGCGACTTGTTCTCCACAGAAAGGTATTAAGTCGCAATGCAGTCGCATGTACATGTCTGACACCGCGACTTTGTTGCGACTTCCACGGAAGTCTACGGAAGCACACGATCTCTGCTCCTCCCAAATACATCACTTCCTATATTGATGTACGTGAGTGTGGAAGACAGGAAGGGGAAGTAACTAAGCAGGATAAGGAATTACATCACTCTGGCTAAATCGCAGAACATCAAAGTCCTTTTTAAAGTCGCATCAAATCGCAACATAAATCGCATTGTAAAGTCGCAGTGTAAATCGCGCGACTTTGGGGACGCACTAGTGGAAACATAGCCTTAGGGACCATTTAGAAATGTTAATTGTTCCAAAGCTGCACCCTGAAAGGTTTACCTTTTGTCTGGAATTCCACCTGAAAAATGACAGTGTACTTTCTGATATGCGAATGTGCCTTTTATCCTCAGAGCTGTACAGTATATCTGCAGTGTGAGATCTAAGGCACTGTGTGTCTCAGGAGATTCGGAGTGAAATTTGCTGATGTTACTACTGTGCTGCTCAATGTTTTCCTTGCTGGAGGCTCTGGCGTGAGGAAGGAAAGCCCTGCTTATACAAAGATGGCTGCCTCCATATAAAGAGAGACAATGTAGAACAAGACATGGCAAGCCATTCATGGGGAAAAGATCAGCTGCAGGGAGACCAAAGGCAATACTGGTAACTGGTCCTATGACTGCTCATTTCTGGGCACAGCTTCCATGGTTTAGTTTGTCTTTGAAGCGGTACTATGAGCAACATGAAAATGTCACCTTTTGTCACTCTACTGACAAAAAGTGTGTTTTTTTTTTTTGTTGCTTTTTTTTTACAATTTTTGACCCGACTGCAGAGGTTTCACATCACTTGCAGTCTAAACATTAGGGCCCCATTCAAATCTGCGTTTTCACTTAAAGCGGAGTTCCACCCAAAAGTGGAACTTCCACTCATTTGTCTCCTCCCCCCTTCTGGTGCACCATTTGGCACCTTTCGGGGGGGGGGGGGGGAGAGGGGGGACAGGATACCTGTCTGACAGGTATCCTGTTCCCACTTCTGGGAGCCATGGCCACGGCTATTGACATCACCGCTCGGCTCCCTCCTCCTCCCTGTGTCGCCGGCCCAGTAAAAGAGAGGAGGGGAGCCTCACGCATGCGCAGTAGGGTTCCCGGCGTGAAGCCGCAAGGCTACACTGCCGGGTTTCCTTACACGCAATGGCGGCGGCAGCACCTGCACATCTTCCCGGAACAAGAAGATGTGAATAAGTGAGGGTAATTCTTCCCAAATGGGACCACAGAATGCAAATAAAAACCTGACAGATATTCTACCCCTTCTTCACAAGAAATTGAGCTTTAAAAACCTGTAAAAACAGGACTTGCTCTATATAACATAGCAGCCGCTGCTGTGTAGAATAGCTTTAGAAAGTGTTTTGAATGCTATTTAAAAGAAGAATAAAAAAATTCAATGTAGTAACAATATTGATCTACAAGCAAGTCTTTGGAGTGCAGGAGGAAATTCATGCAAGCACAGCGAGAACTTACATTTTTTTTTATCTATGGACTGCATGGAAAACAAACAAATGCTTTTTTTTTTTTCTTGAAATTAAATGATCTGTCTATTTTTTAAGTAATGACAAAGACCAAATGCCTGTAGCAGAAATGTTAAAATCGCACTCGCCCATAAGGTATGTACAGGTGTGGGAGCGGAAATGATTAAGTAACACATTTACTTTCTAGTCTCGCAGTAGGAGAACAGCAACTGCACTCCTACTACCTGCCAACCTCATAAACTATGTGCACATGCCAGCCCGTCTGCTACATTATACCTACAGGCAGTATATTGGGAATGCAAATATGGAAGCAGACAGTCCAGAAAGTCTGTGATTTGGAGCAGATGCGACTCCTCAAAGCTGTGATGTGGACCACTACATAAAGGACGGTGATGGGTTAATGGACATAATTGTAGCAATGCTCTAGACTCTGACTGTACACCATGGCCAGGAGGCGTTAGCCTGAGATTCACCGCCAAGCCAGGCTCTGTAATGAATTCCGCACTGAGCCATACCTGTTCTGCAATATTTCAGTCATTGATTTTGCTGTCGAATGAAAAGACGCTCCTTCCAAATGGCATTTAACTGGACGAACCATCCAGCACAATTAAAGGGACAGGGTCATCTTCATTTTATTTTAACTATGTGCATGAATGTGATAAGCTTTATGTAAATAATCTTGAGTTGCTGATTTAGAGACCTGGTTTGTGTGCATAGCTTCCTGTTATAAAAGTACACGGGGGCAGCAGCCATTTTAGCTGATTACCTCAGCATGTTCTGCTTCCTGTTTAGTAATGCTGTACAGAGGTGGCTCTATACTGATCCACCCTCAGGTAAAGCCTATGGGTCAGGTTACGCTTTACTAAAAACAACTGGCTGTCCAACTAAACCTGAGTTTGTTGACTTATATTTTGTCCCCATGCACTAGAATAAACAGCCTAAAGCCAGGTACACACTTGTGCAACCAAAAGAACTGACAGCTCTGCTTGGAGACACTGTACTAACCATGCGAGGTTAGTCTAGCGATCTCCCCTTCTGAGATATTGTGTTCTGACAGGGGGATGCCCCCCCGCCTTCGCCAAAACACTCCGATCAGCACTCTCTGCTCATTGGCTGAGAGCGCTGATCGAGAGTCAGTCGGCTGCTGGTTTTCCAGCATGCACATCCGACTAGAGTTGCCGCCTCATCCCTTTAAACCCGAACACATATTAATTACACAGGTTCTGTTAATATTAATTACACAGGTGGTAATTAAACTCACTTGGTGCCTTATCTGCATTTAATTAGCCTCAGAACCTGTGCAATTCAAAGGTGTTTGGGTTTAAAGGGATGAGGTGGCAACCCTACATCCAACAGAAGCCAGCGGCTTCTGTCAGGCAGACTGGCATATACACGGGCAAAATGTCGGCTGTTTTTTTTTTTTTTTTGAACTGGCAAATGTCTCCCAACATTCTGCCCGTGTTTATTCTATAGGACAAGGGTCTCCCAACTTTCTAAACAAAGGGCCAGTTTATTGTCCTCCAGACTTTTGGGGGGGGGCTGGACCGTGGCCAACGGGAGTGGAAATTTTCCTGGCATCAAAGGGAGTAAACATTGCCATATTTAGTATTAGGGTGAGCAATAGTGCCCCATTATTGGTGTCAGTGGGAGAAATGGTGCCCTATTGTTGGCAGAACAGTGTTTGGTATCATTGGGAGGGATAGTGCCCCAAGGGCTGGATAAAGGCAAGCAAAGGGCCTCATCTGGCCCATGGGCCGCACTTTGGAGACCACTGGTCTAGGGAATCATTCTTCTATAAGGAATATTCTGCTGTGATCAGAATGCACTCTGCTAAAGTATATGCACTACCTGGATTCTAAGGAGTTGTTCTAGAATATTGAACATCAGAAGAAGAAGCTTTATGAAATATGGTTGGTCGGGATCAAATCTGTGTATTGCAGAATTGTGCATGTTAACGCAATGCGCAGTGACGCACCATCGATGCATTAATGCACTGTTGTGCCATTCATTTTGAATGTCACCCCAATCCAATAAGGCAATGCACCCATCCTGATACAGACAGGCAAGTGAGCGCTGTCACCCTAGGACAGGAAGTGTGTTACTGGCAGGATCACCAGGTAAAAATAAAAGGGAGAAAAGTCAAGAAAAAAAAGGGAATCAATGCAGCCTAAGGACGAAGGTTTTAGATATTATTTCATTTAAAATCAGTCTATGACAATTACATAGAAAAAAGGGTAAAAGAATCTAGAATGAAGAGCTTAACAGAAACATGACGAAGTGCCTATAACTCGTGATGTGAAAAGGAAGAACTTTGTAATCCATCATTGGGAATTCACAACCCAAGCGAGCGGGAATTTGCATGCTGGCAGGGGGTAGGCGTTAAGCAGCAACCTGTGCTGTTGCATAGCAACTCCAAGTTACATTCCCGCTCAGCAATATACATCCGCTGGCAAGGCAGAGGGTAATAGAAGTCCTGTATTATGTCCTCAGGGCATGTCATATCAGTGTGTCATAAATAATTAGAAAACGTCTTGCAAGTGTTTTCTTTTTCTTCATTATTTTTTGTTTCCCATTAGAGAACCCCCAATTAATAACCCAGCAGACCTCACAGAATAACCAGCACCCTGCAGTCCAGAGAACCGCGAGTGTAACCACCAATTGACAAACGGGTAAACATGGCTGATTTGCATATCATTACCCAGACTCCCCCTGGCTGTGACACGAGCGTTGCCATCTATGTAATTACTCGGGACGTCGCATTTATCAGCATTAATGATGTAGATTTACTAAAGGGCACTGAGGGGCCGAGATACACTACATAAATTAGGAGTCTTATCTCTCTCAGTGCATATCATAAACACAGGCCTAAGTTTCATAGGGCATTCTATGATGGCAACCAGGCCAAGGGCCTCTGGGCAGTTATAATAATAAAAAAAATTGCTAAAGTTTTTATGCTCATCATTTATAACTGCCATATCATCTCTGACTCACAATAAATGCTTAGGGGTCCATGCTCAGGCTGACAAGGTCAGATTAATTGGATGCCGCTAACTAGTGAGGGTGCAGGCTGGGGAAAGGTTCGTCCAGACCCAAAACGCGCTGTAGAAATAGGAAGCGATAGCCTGGCCACCACATACCTCGCTCGGTCCAAGTGATTAAGCCCTGGGGGTAGGTAAAAGCAGCCTTAGTATAATGCATCCAGGCCGTGCCCCCAACATGTCTCTCCCCACCACCAGGGCTTAGTCATGGAGGGATGGGGTGAAACATGGGGTCATGGCCTGGATGAATCGAGCTGAGGCTGGTTTACCACTTGGGCCAGGTGCAGGAGCTGGGTTATCTCTTCCTATTTCTACAGCGTGCTGTACAATCTGTTTTTTATTTTCTTAGCCCGCAGTGCGCAAAAAAAACAAAAAACAGTGAACCAAAAAAAGGGTGCGTTCAATGGTCTCCTCACTGGGGTTCAAGACTCTTGATGGGAGTAAGAAACACTCAAGTCCACCTAGCCAAAGGGCCTGGTGCTCCTCATGATCAGCCAAAGCCGACTAATGAGTACTGGGTGGGAAGCTCTCCCAAACAGAGACCCCCCAAGGCAGGGGAAGAAGGAACCTAATGGCCAAACATCCTCCCCCTAGACTCCAGAGTAGGCACAAAAACCCACACCCTACAATCCAGCGTGAATGGTGACAACCCCATAGAGAAAAATAAATAAAAAGTGCCAATGTGCAAGACAATGGATAGGCCTTGCAACCCGATAACAAAAATGCCCCGGGGTCTCCATTTGGCATTGTGCAAAAAAAACTATGGCAGTGTGGCCCACACCAGGGGTTTACACCTGACCCACACCTTACCCGGTGGGTCCTTCAGTTCCTGTTCCCACAAGGAGGAAACATCAGGACCTCCTTCATACCAGCAGACATACTATACCGCCAGCCATTCCAGCAGGGAAGGCTAGAATGATGGTGGAGCACCCCTAATGGACACTGATAAGAGCAGATGCTACACTTGATCTTAGCCAACTAGGCCAAGAAGCGATCTGCCCTATCACCTGTGGCCTGGTTGTCATCATAGAATGCCATCATTGAAAAACCTCATAGAGTGAGGAAGAGCAAAAAAAATCTGTTACATCCTTCATTTCTGTTTGCAACCCCACTGGAAGATTTTTCCTTACTTCCTGTCCCTGGTAGTTCAATGGCGGTCCTGCTGAATGTTTTGTTTTCAATGCTGTCTGAGTCTGTCATTCAGATGCAGGTATATATGAAGAATTCTGGGTCTCTGACTGAAAAGTACTGAAATCAATCACAGCCAAGCAACTTGCATTTTCAGAGGGAGGCAAGCAATGAATTGAGGTGTCACCCCATAATATTCCAAATATAAATAAATTCCAATGATAAATTGTTTGCGAAGTCAACGTTGCTTGAACCAACTGTCAACAGATTGCTCTGCAAACTTATATCAATAACTTCTAACTAGAGTTTGATTATTGAGTCCAGGTACGTTGTTTCATTTTTTCCTACACATGATGAAGGGGGGCAGAGCTACATCCCCCAAACGTGTTGGTTTTGCAAACAATTTCTTGTTGGAATAAACTTGTATCTGGACTTGAAAATTGCTGTGTGGCACTTCAGTTTTAAGTTGCTCATCTTTACCACAACCCAAGGTAATCGTGGAAGCCCTACAGTGTGCAGAAGCTGCCAGGTTAATATTCTTATACTCTGCATTTACACTATTACCATAATATTGGATAACACTAATAATATAAAGTAGACATAGAAAGAATCTGCAGGGTTCCATAAAATCCATGCTTCTCTCATGACAAAGTTACTTTAAATTCAAGTTTTTTGTGCCCGGAGTACAGGTTTATGCAGTGATTCAAGTGATATACAGTTGACCACTAGGGGGAGCACACATAAAGCGTAATAATCAAAATATGGAACAGCAAGAAGGCAAAAATGGGATAGTCACATGAAAAAAAAAATTAAAAAATCGGTAATCGCTTCAGCAATCAATTTTGTTGATTGACACCTACGCAGTAACAATGTCTATACAAAAACTTCTCACAGCGGCATTATACTACAAGCTGTGCTGGGGGAAAGGTTACAAGATAATCCGGCTTTTCAGATACCCTTTTCACTCTCCGGTGAAAGCAGATGAGACGTGTTCTACCTCTGTGCTCTACTCACCCGATTTATCACTCCGGACCTCGGGCGCTCCTAAGCCGAAGTGTTTTATGAATTCCCAAAGTGTATTAACCTTTATAATCTCCCTGGGAAAAGGTATTCTATAAATCTACAACCCCATCTGTGCTTCTCGTCCTGCCGCTGCGCCGCCCTTTGGCCCGTGTCGAATTGGCGGATATTAACAGGTGCTGATCTATCTTATAGCAATGGTAAGGGGAACAATAAAGCAGAGGAGCGGTGCAGGCGTAGCGGCTCCAGACCTTTACACACAGACCCTGAGGACTTATTAACAAACTACTAAGTGTTGTTTTTTTTCCCCCTCTGGTGTTTTCTGCCTGAGCCGACACCTTCTGCTTTGCAGAAAGCAGAGAACCAAAGCCAAGAATGCACACAAGCAAGGACGGATAAATAAGCGCTAATTGTAATTAGATATTATTTTCTGCTGTACGGGCAGCGAACCTGATGTGCTTCTGTGACTTTGTATTTTTTTTACATCTGAGTTTTATTTATTTATTTATTTGGCTTCATAAAACAAAATCATTTACCAATCTAAACCTCTCTATAAGGCCATAAAATGATTTATAACAGACCTGAGCTATAAATTCATCTTGATTTATAATATAGCCGAACTGCAGGCAAGGAGGAAAAAAAAAAAAACACCCTTCAAGCCAGTAATGTATTTGTTACCTTTGCTGTTAAAAATGTATTTGCAGAAAAAAAATTCTTAACGTGTATATGAAGCCAAAATATTTTTTTACATTTTGGATGGCGTAGTAAATGTTGTTGGGTAAATTGACAAATACTTCCTGTCCCAGAGACACAATAGGACATCTTTCTGTGTCATAAAAAAGAAGAAGGGCCAAAGCACTTTAGGCTATACCGCTCCTATAGATCACAGATGTGCACTTAGCTCTGCACTCCTGTGACCTGTTTTTCTGACCTCACTCGCTCTGGAAAGATCCCGACTGTATCCACATAGATGCCTGAACTGGCAGCTGGCTCAGGCTCTCAGTAGGCTGCTGAGAGCCTGAGCCAGCCACTCCCACCCCCTGCACAGCTCAGCACTCTAGGAAGCCCTGGATGGGCAGAGCAGAGAGCGGTGACTGAAAGTAACTGGCTCTCTGTAGAGTGAATACCAAGAAATGAGCGATCAGTGGTCTTTGATCACTCAGTTATCGGGCTTAGGGCCAGTGGGAGATAGATGCAGCTGGAAGTTTAGATTCCTTAACTTCTCTTTAAACTGCTTCCAGCTTGGCCTATAACAAATGATGGGACGGGAACTCTCCCATTTTGGGTGGACGTCATATAACGTTCAAACAGGATTGCGCCTCAAGCGTGCCCATAAGCCGTGCTACAACACAATCTGTCACCCTCTGTGTCCAGTGAGACAGCAGGTGACAGATCAGTGTACTAGTACCATGTGATCAATGTGACCAATCACAGCAGAAACCATGACAACTATACAAAATGGATGGCTTCCATTCATACCATCCATTATGTACTATTGTGTTGATCTCTGTGATTGGTAGCAATGATCACATGGTACAGACAGGGCCAATCACAGCTAATCACAATACCGTGATCACAATTACACTGAATGAATGGATTTTATTCAGAAAAAATGGTTGCTTATAACAGTGATTGTCCCTGTCATAAACATTCATAGTGTGTAAAAAAAAAAAAAAAATCACCTTCCTAGAATAAGTACAGTGTTACTATGGTCACAGTATGTAAAAAAATAAAAATAAAATATCTAAAAAAAATGTTATATTATATTATAATTTTTTTATTTTTTATTTTTTTGTACATACTGTCACCAGTCAGTGTCCCTGATCACCACCACACCAGTTATATCATAACACTGTACTGCAGTGGTGACAGTATGTAAAAAAAAAAATTGTGAAATTGTGAATTTTGTTTTTTAATTTTTTATTTCTTCATTTTCAAAATTCTGTGACAAATTCAACTTGAAAAAATGTGCTATGCCTCTTATTAAATACCTTGGACTGTGTATTTTCCAAAAACTGGTCATTTGGGGGGTATCTGTACTGTCCTGGCATTTTCAGGCCTCAGTACTGTACATCAGGACTGATCGATTTTCAGATATACACTATATTACCATAAGTATTGGGACGCCTGCCTTTACATGCACATTAATCTTAAAGTGGTTGTAAACTCTCTCCCTAAAAAAAAAAAAAAAAAAAAAAAAAAACAAGACAAAGGCATAATCAGCTAGTATGCATCGCTAAAAATACTTACCTTAGAACGAAGCTGTTGCAGCAGTCTCCATACACCGCTGTGACCGGCGAAATGTCTCCCAAAGTTATTTCCGGGTTCGCTGGCTCCGGCGCTGTGATTGGCTGGAGCGCAATGACATCACAAGCGAGCCGTTTCTTCAGTGCGCATGTGCCGATTACGTCGGCACATGCAGATATAGTAAATATCTCCTAAAGATGCAAGTTTAGGAGATATTCATGGTACCTACAGGTAAGCCTTATTATAGGCTTACCTGTACGTAAAAGTGGTAGTAAAGGGTTTACAACCACTTTAATGGCATCTTAGTCTTAGTCTGTAGGGTTCAATATTGAGTTGGCCCACCCTTTGCAGCTATAACAGCTTCAACTCTTCTGGGAAGGCTGTCCACAAGGTTTAGGAGTGTGTCTATGGGAATGTTTGATCATTCTTCCAGAAGTGCATTTGTGAGATCAGGCACTAATGTGGAAGAGAAGGCCTGGCTTGCAGTCTCCGCTCTAATTCATCCCAAAGGTGTTCTATTGGGTTGAGGTCAAGACTCTATGCGGGCCAGTTCCTCCACCCCAAACTCACTCATCCATGTCTTTATGGACCTTGCTTTACGCACAGATGCGCAGTCATGTTGGAACAGGAAGGGGCCATCCCCAAACTGTTCCCACAAAGTTGGGGGCATGAAGTTGTCCAAAATGTCTTGGTATGCAGACACCTTAAGCGTTCCCTTAACTGGAACTAAGGGGTCAAGCCCAACCCCTGAAAAATAACCCCACACCATAACCCCTCCTCCACAAAAAGACTTAGAGGGGTGGCCCAATACTTTTGGCAATATAGTGTGGATGAGCGAGTTTTGGGTGGAGGAAATTGACTGGGGTCCCTCGCCGGCTCTCTTGGCCCCTCCCTCCTGCTGAGTGCCCCCACAGCAAGCAGCTGGCTATGGGGGCACCCGAGCCGAGCTGCAGCTCCCTGTATTTATTCAAACACGGAGCCGCGGTTCTGCCCCGCCCCCTCTCTCTCTCCTGATTGGCTATCTAAATGGCTGAGGCACTTGTGCAACATTGCTGGATGGAGATGGGGCTTAGGTAAGTAATAGGGGGGCTGCTGCACACAGAAGGTTTTTATCTTAATGCATAGAATGTATTAAGATAAAAAACCTTCTGTCTTTACAATCACTTTAAGGTTTGAACATGCACTACAGACACAGATTTAGCCATTGAGATATATAACCAGTGTTAATTTTGACATCAGGTTCTGATTTAGACTAGAATGCCATTTTAGTTTTAGTTGTATTTTAGTCATCTGAATTGTTTTAGTCATATTTTAGTTGACCAAAATAGTGTTAATTTCGTAGACGGAAATATTTTCATCTGCGAAATGAACACTGGTTAATATACTATATAGTCATGGCATTTTGTGATGCATTTGGTCATGTTAAGGTAAGAGACACAAAAATGTGTTTCTAGCACTAATATCACACAGCCCTGTGACCTTGTTTAAATGTATTTGGTGTTAACAATGCTGGTCCTGGGCTCCCGGAATTAAAATAGGCCAGGAGGATATAATATTCCCGTGGACAGATTTCCAATAAGTTCAATGCTGTACCTGTAAACTCATTTGTGGATGAAGGACAGTTTAAGCACAGCTGTTCAATGTCGCTTCTTCATGACCCCGGCATGGAGGAGCAGTTTATGAGATAGTAAAAGACAAGGTCTATAAGGAGTCCTCCTCACACCCAGCTCTATCTCCTGCTGTATAGCTGATGTACAGCCTTTAATCACAAACCATAACAGCGCCCAGCTGGAGTCGCGTAAATTTCCCAGTGTGTATCTCCATCTGTGACACCTACTAAAGGCCAAACTTACACACTAATTGGCCACACTATCGCTAAAAAAGAGACATCATTATAAAACAGTCAATGTGACTTTCACCAAACATTCACTGGTGGAACATCAATCACTGTCACTGAAAACACATGGGGACTTGGAAGATTCCCCTGCAGTGAATGTCATATTCACTGCTTTATAAATACACCCCTAGGTGTATTTTCAAGTTGAATTTATTGGGACATACAGTATAGTGGTAAAGGGAATCTGCTGCCTTAAAAGTTTACTTGAAGTGGACTCAGCATCCAGTACAGTAAAATCAGTCTGTATATGCAGTAAAGCATGCTATACCCACTGTGGAACCTAAGGGGTTAATCCTCTGCTGTGTGTAAAAAGGCTGTCTTCTCTGATCCTCCCCCTTTTCCACTGTCCCCAATCCATCTGCTGATAGTACAGAGCCTTTGGAGTCACTCTGCACATCCTCAGTTTGGTGGGGTTTTTTTTGGGAGGGTGCATGTGATCTGCACAGGGCCAATCAGCACTGTCCAGACACAGGGTCAGGGGTCCTGCAGCCTCATAGGACAGTCAGAATAGAATGAAAACTTCTACAAGCTTTAACCAGAGACTGATAGAAGTCACAAAACTGCTATATACTGCTGATAAGTAAAGATATTTAGCAGTTTATATTTACTAAAATAAGTGCATTTCCATGTTCTGTGTACTGTGGGAGACCAAATATAGTGAAGTAACACTTTAAAGTGGTTGTAAGCCCTTTACAACCACTTTAAATTATAGGCAAGCCTGTTATTAGGCTTACCAGTAGCTACACTGGATTTCTCCTAAACCTGCACAGTTTAGGAGATATCCCTGTATTTGTATGTGCCGACCTCATTGGCACATGTGCACTTAAGCAAACTGAAAAAATGGCCCATACGTGCCGTTGATTCAGTTGTACTGTGCCGTTACCGGTGGCTCCCGCGCGCATGCGCAGGAGTGACGTCATTGCGGCTCTGGCCAATCACAGCGCCGGAGCCACGATACCCGGAAGGAACCCCCCAGAGAGATATCGGCCGCTGGAGCGGTGAAGGAGGACTGCTGCTAGGGCTTCGATCTCAGGTAAGTAATTCATAATGAGCTAGTATGCTATCCATACTAGCTCATTATGCCTTTGTCTTGCAGGTTTTTTTTTTGAATTTTTTTTAAAGAGTTTACAAGCACTTTAAGTGCACAGTGTGACAGTGTAACACTTCTATGCATTTATTACTACTCACTGTGATTACAGTACTCCACCAACAATGTTTATCTCATCTACTTTTCTCTGCAGAAGGGCAATGCCATCTTTGTTTAGGCATCATCCAGGGTCACCTTTTACTTCTTGAACCGAGATGCTGGTTTGGAGATGACATGGTCATAATCCTGGGGTCTGTACATTTTTTGACTGTGTTCACACAAATGTTCGGCACAGATCAATCCCTGGTGCAGCCCCTCGCCTTACTACAAAGTTACAATGGTGCTGTCTGATCACCGGGGGAGAGGAGACTGAGGAAGGCCCCATCCACAAGGGGCGGACTTCTTTGCAGTCCATCTGCTTAGCGGAGAATCTGTCCACTGATCCTAACTGAGCAGGCGGATGGCTGGTCCATGTCCGCTCCGCTGATGCAGAGCAGACACAGACACAGCCTGCTCTATGGGTGGTCAGATGTAATTGGACCACTTGTCCGTTTACATCTGACTGTCATCGGATATGACCCGCCAGATGGATGGGGAACAGATCCCTACCTGTTTGTTCTTAACGGATAGATCGGATCAGATATCAGCGGATGTCAAGGGACTGATGACCCTTGACACCCACCACTCCATAGAGGGGAATGGATGGTGCGATTGGGTCCGCCTAAAAAACTGACCACGTGAAATGGGCCAAAATGCTTCCTCCTGCCTGTAGCAGACTGACAACATCATCTCAGCCTAGGCAAAGTTACTTGGTATGAGCTCAAGGATGGCCTTTTATGATAACATTTGGAAAATAATATTGTTACTGTATATTGGGATATGTCAGGAATGTATATAGATTGCACAGTGTATTTTTTTTAAACTCTCTGCATTTGAACTTTTAATTGGATCTTGAGGCCATCAGTTAAATACACAGAGGGCATGCATATAAGAGAGCTGTAGTTACATATTTCTGGTTATATATTTCTGTCCATCCAGTCCTGAGATTTTCACCGCTCTGTCACACAGCACGGTTCTATCTAGCCGGGGAGGTGACCTGATTATTCTCTGCTGTAGTTAATGTGGAATTTTAACCTAACGCTAACTATTCTTTTGCTAGGTACACACTAGAGTTTTTTTTTTCTTTTTCATTCCACCCAGGGGGCTGAACATAAAAAAACTGACAGATCAAGGTATTAATGAAAGCCGGCCATATAGGGTTTGAACCATGTATGGGCATTCTGAATGTACCCAAGTTGATCAATCAATCAACTTGGGCACAACCAGCCTGCCAGATTTTTACATGCGAATATTGTTAGCGGCTATTATAACCGCTAGCAGTAATCACTGTGTTCTCCGCTCCATGGGAGGGATTCCCCCATCAACACTGACTGTGGTTGAAGGAGGAAAAATTGCTCCATCTATGGCCGACTTAAGTAATATTAGTGTGGCGATCTCCCCCACTGTGCTTTTGTGTTCTGACAGGGGGACTACCCTCACCAGAACACACTGATCAGCACTCGCAGCCATTGGCTGCCCGCACTGATCGGCTGCTGGATTTCCAGCATGCCCGTTTGACAAAAGCCGGTCGTTAGTCAGACAGGCTGCTGTACACACTGACCGAAAGGCAGCCTGTTTCTGTCTCCCAGTGTGTACCAGCCTTTAAAAACGAAGCGTTAGTGATGCTCTTTTGAAGCTTTGTTGAAGTTTGACAGATGTCCTGTGTGTGTGTGGATATCTCATACCTGCCATTTCTCCAAAACAAAGCAAAGCTGAATTAAAGCCTCTCAAAAGCCGCAGGTGCTTCAAGCAAACTTTGTCATAGAGTTCTGTGGAGGCTTTGAAGCACCACTAAAGCGACATGGGGTATAATTTTTGAAGCAAAGCCGAAGCAAAGCAAGGTGTAAACAGGACTGTAAGCTAACCATTTTATTTTGTGACAGGGGCTTTGATTTGCATTCAAAAAGCTTTAACAAAGGGTGTCCGAAGCCTTGTTGTGAAGCAAGTGTAAAGTAGCCCTAAAGCTGCGTACACACGGGCGGACTTTTCGACTGGACTAGTCCGACAAACTTTCCATCGGACTTTCGACGGACTTTTGACGGACTTCCGACGGACTTTCTAATGAACGGACTTGCCTACACACGATCACACCAAAGTCCGACGTATTCGTACGTGATGACGTACACCGGACTAAAATAAGGAAGTTGATAGCCAGTAGCTAATAGCTGCAATAGCGTTGGTTTTTGTCCGTCGGACTAGCATACAGATGAGCAGATTTCTGGGATCGGCGGAGTTACGACGTAAAGATTTGAAGCCTGTTCCAAATCTAAAGTCCATCAGATTTGCGGCTGGAAAAGTCTGCTGAAGGTCCGGTGAAGCCCACACACGATCGGATTGTCTGCCGGATTTGGTCCGTCGGCGTCCGTCAGACCAGTCTGGTCGAAAAGTCTGACCGTGTGTACGCCCCATTAGTAACACTTACAAGTCTTGCCCCTCCTCCAGCCTGTGACTGGACAGTGAAAGGAGAAACAGTAAAAAGGATGAGCTCAGCTCGGCTCTTTCTTCCAATCAGCATATTACTTGTTAGCACATGAGTACAGCTGACTGGCTCTTTGTGCTGCTTCTCCTCCTAGTCGAGCTCTGCTGTACAATGGACTAAAAAAGTGGATGCCATGTAAAAATCAGGTACCTAAACTGCTTGCAATAAATAATACACTAATGGTATGCTAACGAATACAGAGCTGCATTATTTGTGTTTTTTATATCTGCCTGGAGTTTAACTTTAAAACGTCTAGAGTTTTCCTTTAAAGCAAATGCACACATTTCCGAGAACCTTCTAAACCCCGTCCCTATCTCAGTATACTGCTCTCCATCAGACCGAGGGTAGTAATAAGGACAGATGTTAAGATTGCTGTGCGTTGTCTTGTTGGTAGTAACAGCATTACCCTCCTTGGTCCTTTATAACAGTTAATATCCCAGAACCCTCCAGTGTGTGCCATGAGTTCAGGCGGCTTGCTTAAGCAGAGACGGCGGGAGGTGCAAGCTGTTTTTTATTTTGATACGTTTGTTAGACCAACAGTGATGGCTTGAGATTAACATTTTGCCCGGTGGAGCTGTGGGCCTGCGCAGGTCTCAGTTGGACCTCCTTTGGCTAGATTGCTTTGTGCAAACAGAAAATAAGAAAATGCTAAATTGGAAGACCTTATCTTCAAAACGCTTTTCCCTGCAGACAGAGAATTACGGGATCAGTGATGGAAGACGGCAGCTGTTGGAAGGGGATGAGTCTATCGAACATTTTCATACAGAGGACATGAGTGAAATAATGCATTTCCTCTGCCTCTGCTCATACCGCATGTCGCCTTGACATGTGCTGGCCTCCAGCCAAACTCCAGCGACAAAGCCAGATACATAATTAAATATACACAAAGTATATAGTATATGGACTTTTTACCTGCCAAAATCCAGCTATTTTTCTGATACAAATAAAGTAGATTTGAACCTATTCACTAAAATCTCATGGAAGCTTGAACATGTTAAAATTATTTTTCAATCTGCAACCTTTATTAAAATAATCACTGGTGAAGCTGCTATGAAGGTCCTTGTTCAGGCACTTCCTGGTATAGGGTGACAATGCTCAGTCTCTGTTTCTGAACTGTGGTCCGGCGTTGTCAGTTGGTCACATACGTATGTTTGTCACATACGTCCCTGGTGGGGAGTACATGCTGACAAACATTATGCAGGCACTGGTGTCACTATTAGGAAGCCAGGATCGAGTAATAATGTGCATCCAACAATGGAGCAACTGCATGTAGCCAGGAAGTGGCTGAAAGTGGCTGGAGGAGTTTATCAGCACTGAGATGGGAATAATAAAAAATAAAAGGTGGACTCTTTATATGATATACTGCACTTCTGGGGCATGGGGCCTGAACACCTGCGATGCCCATTGTGTACCGAGTTCCCGAGTCTGCATGCATGTTATTTATTTATTATTTATTTATTAAAATGCTTAACCTACGCAGTCTTACACAAAGGCCTTGATGCGCAAAACAAAAGACATTGACATTAAAAGACCTCAGGCCCCTTTCACACATGCGGACAGTATGTCCGTATTTCATCCATCCGTTTTCGGATGAAATACGGACATACATGCATCCCTATGGGATAGCGGGTGTCAGCGGATGTACATCCGCTAACACCCGATGTTGTCCGGCTCCGCTCTCGTCCGATTCTGCGGACGGAAGAAAATCCTATTTTTCTATCCGTCTGCAGAGCGGATCGGAGGAACAAGGACAGACGGTCCGTGTTCCTCCGATCCCCCATAGGGGAGAGCGGAGATCTGACAGGGCGGTCCCTGCACAGTGTGCGGGTCCCGCCCTGTCATCTGCCTGCTCAGCTGGGGAAAACGGAGCGATCCCCGCTGAGCAGCGGATAAACACGGGGCGGATCAACACGGATCCGTCCCGTGTGAAAGGGGCCTTAAGAGAGCCAGCATACCAGCATGACAACATACAAAATCAAAACCAGGAGGTCTGTCCAACATACCCCAATAAAATTAGGTGACTCCAAAAGCTTGTACAAAAAGTTTGGTTTTCAATTTCTTTTGAAATTTCAGAAAGTCATTCTCAAGTCTCAGTTTCAGAGGCAAGGAGTTCCAAAATTTAGCTCCTTGTACTTCACTTGTTCTCCCTCCGCATGTTTTCTTTTTAAATTTTGGAATCTTTAATATGGCCAAGTTCGCCGATCTCAAGGATCGGGTAGGCACATACTTGATAAATTTTTCCTTCAGGTACTCTGGGCCACGTCCGTGCAATGCCTTATTGACAAGACATCCAGTTTTGAACAGAACACGTTCTTTCACGGGCAGCCAATGCAGGGATCTAAGAGATGGAGTGATGTGGTCACGACGACCAGCACTCATCAATAACCTAGCTGCGGAATTCTGAATCAACTGGAGCTTGTAGTAGTGCCCATGTTGAAGAACTCCCACAATCCCTGTGCTGAGGTCCCAGGCCTGCAATCTAGATGTGCCTATTATGAGGGGCTCCCACCATCCCTGGGTTCTGCACACCTGCTCTGTCCATTATGAAGGATTATCACTATCCCGGAACTGAGATCCCAGCTCCGCACACACACTGTGCCTATTTTGAGGGGCTCATACCATCTCTAAATATTCAATACTACACCCAAGAGTGTGGGAAAATGGACTTTGTAGGCACCAGTCATAAAGTAAGGTAAAAAAAACAGTTTTTATTATATATAAATGTACAAAAATAGACAAACACATATATTAAAAACAAAGCGTTGCAGTAACAACAGAGCCATAGCTCATAATTTCTCACATACAAGTATCCGCCTATAGAAGGGTAACCCTCGCCCCGTGAGGGGGGACCAAAACCCTCTATTTGTAAAAAGAGACAACAAACTAAAAACGAGCTCTACATGTTTCGCAATTGGATGCTTCTTCAGGAGCAGTTTGAGTCACCTCAATAAAAAATAGAAGAGCGTGAATCGCTAAAATTCAGTTGCTGCGAAGCTCAGCCAGAAAGTGGCTTTGCCGCAGTAGATGGTAGAAAGTCTTACACGCAAAAATAATCACCGGACTAATCCTGTATAAACTGATCATGGGCAGTTTTGTAGTAGTGCCCCAACAGTAGCAATACAATGTATGTAATCAAGCTGCAGTGATGTAAGAGGCCCCCAGTGTGGTTGTACAGCGATGCGATCGGGTCATCAGGCTAACCAGATACAGACGAGCCACCCGAACACCAAAGTCCTGTCCATGGCGCTTTGGCATTCGGGTGGCTCGGATACTTGTATGTGAGAAATTATGAGCTATGGCTCTGTTGTTACTGCAACGCTTTGTTTTTAATATATGTGTTTGTCTATTTTTGTACATTTATATATAATAAAAACTGTTTTTTTACCTTACTTTATGACTGGTGCCTACAAAGTCCATTTTCCCACACTCTTGGGTGTAGTATTGAATATTTGTAGATTTAGGACGTTGGCACTGCTCTACCCACTAAGTCTCCACAGTCCATCCTGTGGTGAGACTTGGCGCATCTGCTTTTGTCTCATACCATCTCTACCCTAAACTCCTGGGGCTGAACACCTCCTGTGCCCATTATGAGGGGCTCCCACCATCCCTGCCCTGTGTTCCTGGGTCTGTACGCTGGCTATACCATATATGAGGGTTTCCTACCATTCCTGGGTCTGTACACCGGCTGTACCAATTATGAGGGGCTCCTACCATCCCTGCCCTGAGTTCCTGGGTCTGTACGCCGGCTGTACTATATATATCAGGTTTCCCACCATTCCTGCCCAGAGTTCCTGGGTCTGTACACCGGCTGTACCAATTATGAGGGGCTCCCACCATCCCTGCCCTTAGTTCTTGGGTCTGTACACTGGCTGTACCATATGTGAGGGTCTCCCACCATCCCTGCCCTGAGTTCTTGGGTCTGTACACCAGCTGTACCTATTATGAGGGGTTCCCACTAGTTCCTGGGTCTGTACATGGCTGTGCTTATTCTGAGAAGTTCCCACCATGCCTGCCCTGGGTTCCTGGGACTGTACATCAGCTGTGCCCATTATGAGGGGTTCCCATCATGCCTGCCTGAGTTCCCAGGTCTGCTCACCTGCTGTGCCCACTATCAATGGGCATGTAAGCATATAAGAAGCCAGAAGCTGACTCATCACACCACAATCTACAGTATCTATAACTTATATATCACTTTTACTTGTGGACTGACCCTATACAGCAGGGGTCTCAAAACTTTCTAAACAAAGGGCCAGTTTACTGTCCTTTAGATTTTAGGGGGTCCAGACTGTGGGCAATAGGAGTAGAAATTGTCCTGGAGTCAAGTGGGAGTAAGCAATGCATCTTTGGTGTTAAGGGGAGGAATAGCACCGCATTGTTGGTATCAGCGGAAGGAATAGTGCCTCATTGTTGGTGTCAATGGGAGACATAGTGCACCGTTGTTGAAGTCACTAGCAGGAATTATGCCCCATTGTTGGTGTCAGTGGAAGGAAAAGTGTTTTATATCAGTTGGAGGAAAAGTACCCCAAGGGCCAGATAACGGCGAGCAAAGGGCTGCATCCAGCCCCCAGGCTGCAGTTTTGAGACCACTGCTTTACAGCAACTCCAGCTCTGCCCTCCATCCAGTGGCCACCTGACCACTGCCTAGGTACTGCTATTATACTCTCTGCTGGGGTTGCTTAAAGTGGTTCTAAAGCCACAAGTTTTTTTTACCTTAATGCATTCTAAGTATTAAGGTAAAAAACCTTCTCTGCTGCAGGATCCCCCCCAGCCCTTCTCTTATTCTTACCTGTGCCTGATCCGATCCAGTGATGTCCGCTGTCTCCCCCCTCATTGGACAGACTGATAGCAGTGGGAGTCAGTGAAGAGGGAGCGGGGGGGGGGGGGGGGGCGAGTCCCACTGTCTGTGTTAATGGACAGTGGGACTGGGGCTCAGGAGAGCAAGCTTGCACGAGCGCCCCCATGGGAATCGGTTTCCTTTTGGGGGCACCAGCGAGAGACCAGGAGCCAGGAGCGCCGGTGGGGGACCTGAGAAGATGAGTATCGGGGGGCTACTCTGTGCAATTCTATTGCACAGAGCAGGTAAGTATAGACAGGTCTGTTATTCTTTAAATAAAATAAATTCAGTTACAACCACTTTAAGAAACCAAAGTTCTATAAAAACATGTCAATAAACGGCTCTGCCTGAACACTAAGAACACCGGTGCTCATGTGGCTCAAGCAGAGAAAACAAAAGGCAGCCCCAGCAGCCGCTTACAGTTTCCTTCCCTTCACACCATTAGCTTTTCACAGTGTGAACACAGTGTGCATTAGAAGCTGCAGCAAGTCAGATAGAGCCAGCCCTCAATTCCTGGCTGGAAGCCATCCGGCATAACCTAGCCCTTTCCTTCCCTACCTTGACTATCCCTGGCCCACCCCTTATTTCAATGGATTTTTGTTCTTTGAATTATTGAGACTCAGCAACACCTAAGGAGGTCTGCATGCAAACAGTTTGCCCATGAACGTCCACTCCTCCAGACTGACACTCGCCCATCAAGGCAATTCACTGCTTGCATCAGTGCTGAGGCAGGATGCTGTGATGTTTACAGGACATTAAGTACAAAATCCTGACGGACCCCACCACCAGTCATGATCTTTGACTGCATTGCATAGAGATACCCGGAGACTCAGTGATCATGTGCTTAAAGTGTAAGTTCACCTTTACAGAAAATCTGTAAGGTGAACTTACTGGACCCCATCCTCTCTGGTTCCCCTATACTGGAGTACCGCGATTCCCTGCTATGGGACACCGGGTCATCACTTCACTGGTCCAGGGATTTGATCTCCTATCCGTACTGCTCAAAGTGTACGGATAGGAGGCATTCTACTTGGCTGGCACCATCACATGGACAGCGCTGACCAATCAGAACCCATCTAGCCCGTCCTGTTCTCGCTGCACCCATGTGATCCGATTCCAGTGTGAGGGAAAAAAGGTTCCTGCAGCATTTTCATGTAAATACAATATGAGTTCAGCCATATAAACTGTATGGCTGAATTTGCATTGCACAGACATTGCATGTGATCTGCACAGCAATGCAGTGAGAATCACATGCAATGTCTGTGTTCGCAATAGTGTGATACCAGGCTTAAGGTGAACTTACACTTTAAGTCTAAAATAAGGTGTATAATGAAAAAGGAAATGTTTTATTTAAAAAAATGTCATTAGCATGCTGATGACGGGGAAAGAAGGAACTAGGGAAGGAAAACATAAGCAGATTAAACTTAAGTGACACTGAAGCTTCGTTTTTTTTTTTTTTTTTTTTAAATAACAAACATATCATACTTACCTCCACTGACCACTGTGCAGCTAGTTTTGAGTGGCCCTGAACATCCTCTTCTGGGGTCCCTCAGCTGCTCTCGCGGCTCCTCCCCGCATTAGATAACCCTCTCCCGAGGGGGTTACCTTGCCTCCGGGTAATTCATTCGGCGTCCATAGAAGCCGAATGTATGACTCGGCCCCACCCCCCGGCGCCTGGGTCATTGGATTTGATTGAGAGCAGCGGGAGCCAATGGCTGCGCTGCTATCAATCCATCCAATCAGGACCCGAGACACCGGCTTTTGCTGGTGTGCTTGTCCCCGGGACGAGATAGAGGGGACACAGGTAAGTAAAACGGGGGCTCGGGGGGGGCTGCAGCATTACAGGAGGTTTTTCACCTCAATGCATAGAATTCATTAAGGAGAAAAACCTTGAAGGTTTACAACCCCTTTCAGCTTTAAGGAATGTTCAAGGTACATTTTCAGTTAAACATAATTATCAGAGAGGAGGAACAACTGCCATAGAATAGAATCAGGAGAGTGGCTGTCCATTACAATAAACATAATATTAAACAAAGTAACGGCAATAAAGGCCACTCATCAATAAACTGCATTGGGCAGGAAAGTGGAACTTCGATAATCTTTATTTAGATAACACAGAAAGTGAATGTATCAAGCAGATTACTTGGAAAGTGTAGTTACACCAGCAGTGCTGACAATTATTCAATATTCTCTCCTCTGGCGCCTGCATTAGAGTGAATAAACCTTTTATGGGTTTGATGCAGACTCATTAGATGGAATTTGAACAACAGCCGTGATGCAATATTTAAAACGTATCTCAACTGAAAAACAAAAGTAGAATATATTGCAGGTTACCAATCCTTAGTGTGGTGACTGTATCAGTTTTCTTTTTTTTTTCCCCCTTTATTTTAATCTTGTGTTCCTGCCAGTAACACACTTCCTGTCCTAGGGAGACAATGCTCATTCACTGCACTGTATCTATGGAGGAGCAGTGCACTCACCCTAGGACAGGAAGTGTGCTGAGACTATAGAACACCTCCTCCTCCCCTCATCTCTATGGCATAGGGAGAAGGTGCTGTGTTGATCACAGAAGCTGGGAAAGCATCTAACATTGTTTGAGATATCAGTTCAGTTCATAGGAAATTACAAGGTCACTGGATTTCTGTCAGGATCAACAGGAATTTTTCTGTACTTGCAGAAAATACACTGAAAAAAAGAAAACTAATGCAACCACAGCATCCAAGAACTTGTAAACAGCAATACAGTATATTATATTTTTGTTCTTGGATTTAGATATCCTATAAAAGATAGTTCCACTTTAAAACAAAGTGCACTTATCCTTTTAGCCCCCCTCTGCTGACCTAACAGGTCCCAGCCTTCCCACCCACAGATGCATCCCTACTGAGATCCGCAGACTCTTGTGACGTCCACAGACTCTTCCTCGCCATGTCTTCACAGTAGGGGCCCATAGATTTCTGTGAGGTTAGCCTACCTACATCTACCAGCTAGATGGCAAGTCTTAGACCCCTTTCACACTGAAGCACCGCTAAAACAGCGCTAAAGTGATGGTCATTTTGCTGTGCTTGAGCAGCGCTTTTGTGGTGCTTTTCGGATGCTAGCGGGCCATTTTCTTTTAAGGTCACGTGACAATGTGACCTTAACTTAAAGGGAAAAAGACCCGCTTTGCGGCAATTTCAAAGCACTTTTAAGGCGATTTGGAAGCGCTGCCTATTCATTTCAATAGGCAGGGGCATTTTTGGAGCACTATTTATAGCGCTCCAAACCCACCCCAAAAATGTTGATGACTCTTTTTACTGTCCCGCAAGCGCACCGCCCCAGTGTAAAAACACACATTGAAGGGAAAAGGAGGCAGTTTTCAGGCGCTCTACAGGCGCTATTTCTAGTGCTAAAACGCCTGAAAACTGCCTCAGCGTGAAAGGGGTCTCATAGACTTGGGGCTGATGTGGACCTAGGAATGGAGACTTCATCCCACCCAAAGCTCTACAAAATCTCTGGACTCCAGGTCACAGATGGTATTCTGACAGTGGGGGGAGTTCCCTGCTGTAAGCATACAATGATCAGTGTTGCCAGCTATAGCTGGAGGCACTAATCGAGTAAAAAAAAAAAACCCACAGGCTGTCAATAAATGGATGGAAATTCAGCCGGTTCGGCTTTAGGCTTGAGTTATTGAACTAGGGATAGCCTGGTAAGCACTGGCTAAAAAGGTAAATAAATATTCATATGTAAAAATAGAAAAACACATTTGAACTGTATACAAAAATAAAATACTCAAAGACGCTAAGCATTCACTTGCACGATTCACTCTTTTCTGTGAAAATGAGTCTGAAAGATATTCTTAAATAGAAAGAAAGAATATCTTCAACCGAGAAAAAGGGGCCTGAAAGACATCAATCCCGACTCAGATCTGCTTTTCTAAGGGGTTTATATCTTAAATCCTCCCAGGGCAGAGGCCGGATACATAGGCTTCATTAATAGGGGCCCTCTTATGATCCCGCATTGCCCCGTCTTTCCCCCCTTATGTGCAAAAAACTAGATGTCGGCAGCCCAGCGGTAGGCCAAAGACTTCACAAGAATTTGTTAATGCGTTGGATATGACCTTGCAAAAATAATGTTCTCACAGACCTCCGGAGAAGCGGGAGGAGCGAGGAGGGGCCGCTTTGAGCATTCAGCCGCTGGATAATTAGCCAAATGCTTTTTGTTCTCAAAAGTGAGGCTCTTCCCTGTCATTACAAAGGGGGGGGGGGGTGTATAGGAAGAGCTGCTTGGGTGATATAACAAGAGGCTGTCTTCTCTGTTATAAGGTATGCTGACATTAACATGCCATGTTTTAACACATGACACATGGTGACAGGGAAGGTTTTGACATGATAGAAAAACTCACTTTTGGAGAAAAAGTAAAATAATGCGTTTAAAGTACAGTGCAAGTATTCACAGTACTTCACTTTTTCCACATTTTGTTATGTCACAGCCTTATTCCAAAATGGATTCAATTAATTATTTTCCTCAAAATTCTACAAACAACATCCATAGTGACAACATGAAAGAAGTTTGTTTAAAATCTTTGCAAATTTTTTAAAAATAAAAAACGAAAAAAAATCACATGTACATAAGTATTCACAGTCTTTGCTCAATACGTTGTTGAAGCACCTTTGGCACCAATTACAGCCTTTTTGAGTATGATGCTACAAGCTTGGCACACCTATTTTTGGGCAGTTTCTCCCATTCTTTTTTGCTGGACCTCTCATGCTCCATCAGGTTGGATGGGGAGTGTCCGTGCACAGACATTTTCATATCACTCTGTTCAATCGGGTTCAAGTCTGGTCTCTGACAGGGCTACTCAAGGACATTCACAGAGGTTCTCACAGTATTGGCCATCAAACACATACCAAAAGGGTCTCTTACAGACAATGAGAGATTTATGTTACTATGCAAAAGAGAAACCATGTGGATTTATAAACTTAATACTCTTTCTCCTCATGGTTTGAATGAGGAGCTAGATGTCCACACCGTTATGGAATAATAATAAAATACATTGATACATTTCCACTTTTAAGTGATCGTCAGGCTTCACACAATGTTATTTATGGTGTCATTGTTTGAGGCTGGATTCACACCTATGCGAATTGGTTTCCCCGCATCCAATTCGCATGACAGACTCTCTATGGAGTCAGTTCACATATCTCTATTGCGGCTGAGGTGCGGCTTGCACAGGAGTGCTGTGCGTCTTTGGCTCAGTTTCAGGGCCGAATTCAGGCAAAAATTTGTCCCTGATTCGTCCCTGAAACGGAGAACAGGGTACCCCTGCTGCAAGCCGCATCCGTCGGGGGTGTGAACCCAGCCTGAATGTTTGTATCTGTGCCTATTGTTTCTATGTCTAGATTTATTCTTTAACAGGTGATTTGGTTATTTCATTTCTTTGTTTTTAGATATTTATCACATAATATTGACACATAATGTCTCAATTTTAATAATTTATTTAATAAATAGCATTTCATTCTATTATGCATTGGCATCTGCTAATGGTCCTTATAGTTAGGGTACTTTCACATTGAGGTGCCTGCAAAACGCCTCTCTTGTCACTCCAGTGTGAAAGCCAAAAAAAAAAAAAAAAGTTCTGCAAGCAGCATCTTTGAGGCGCTTTAGGAGTGGTGTATACAAAGCGCCCCTGCCCTACCCCTTTTTCAACCGCTAGCGGGGGTTCAAAGCTCCCCGCTAGCGGCTGAAAAACGTTGCTTAACCACTTGCTGACCGCCGCACGCCAATGTACGTCCAAAGTTTGGCGGCGGATATCGTTGTTATGGCAGCAACTAGCTGCCATAACCCCGGTATTCTTGTTTTCGTGCGGCGGTCGGCTTTCAGATAAAAGTGGCCTCTGCGGCGGATTCGCCGCAAGATCACTTTTATCGGTGGCGGGAGAGGGCCCCCCCCTCCCGCCACGATCTGGTGCCCTCCGCCGCTTACCGGAGCCGTCGGTAGCGATCGTGTCTGTCTCCTTGCTGTGCCTGGAGACGAGTGAAGCTAAGATGGCGCCCACTCGTCTCCATGACACTGCAGGGCGGAAGCGACGTCAAAACGTCACTTCCACCCATACGTCTTACAGGCACATTTTTTTCAATGTCATTTTTTTCAATTACTTTTTTTTATTGCATTTTAGTGTAAATATGAGATATGAGGTCGTTTTGACCCTAGATCTCATATTTAAGAGGACCTGTCATGCTTTTTTCTATTACAAGGGATGTTTACATTCCTTGTAATAGGAATAAATGTGACACAAATTTTTTTTTAAACAGTGTAAAAATAAATAAAATCATGTAAAATAAATAATAATAAAAAAAATAATTTTTTTAAACCCCCCCGTCCTGACGAGCTCGTGCGCAGAAACGAACGCATACACGAGTAGCGCCCGCATATGAAAATGGTGGTCAAACCACACTTGTGAGGTATCGCCGCAATCATTAGAGCGAGAGCAATAATTCTAGCCCTAGACCTCCTCTGTAACACAAAACATGCAACCTGTAGAATTTTTTAAACGTCGCCTATGGAGATTTTTGAGGGTAAAAGTTTGACGCCATTCCACGAGTGGGCGCGATTTTGATATGTTGGGTATCAATTTACTTGGCGTAACATTATCTTTCACAATATAAAAAAAATTGAGCTAACTTTACTGTTGTCTTATTTTTTTATTCAAAAAAGTAAATTTTTTCAAAAAAAAGCGCGCTTGTAAGACTGCTGCGCAAATATGGTGTGAAAAAAAGTATTGCAATGACCGCCATATATAATGTTTGGGGGTTCTAAGTAATTTTCTAGCAAAAAAAACTGTTTTTAACATGTAAACACCTAAATTCCAAAACAAGGTTGGTCCTTAAGTGGTTAAACGACAGTAAAGCGCCGCTAAAAATAGCGGCGCTTTACCGCCGACACCCCCAATGCCCCAGTGTGAAAGTGCTTAGTGTTATATATGCTGTTTAATGATCTCCTTTTTTGCATATACAGAGGGTAATGGTTGTCCCACCCTCTAATACTAGTATTTATATCTCCACTCCTTACCGGCTTAGATCGTGTGACCTGAGGAAGGGATTAATCCCTGAAACATGTCGTCCTTGATTGAGCTCCGGCATTTCTCCACGCAATCCACACCTTCCTTTCCATTGCCCCGTGGACTGAGCCCGCCTGTGATTGCTGCTGCCTTCTAATACACAGATGCACGCTCCGACCAGTCCTGTACTATTTCCCCGACCAGTGGGAGTGGAGCGTGCTCCTCCTGGGCTCCCAGCCTCCATTCAGGAGCTTTGGGATTCTCCCACAGCCTCCTTCCATCTAGCACTGCTTGAGTGAAGCCTGCCTTTCTCCAGGTTCACATACCCTCCTCCACAGCATTAGGGTATGTGACAGCCATCCATCCCTTTTTCTTGGTTCTGCGGAGCAAGTCACTGCAGCTGTGAGTCACTGTGCTAACAGGGCACTTTCCTTCCACTGTATATCATTTGACATTTGTTACATGCATTGATACTATTGCCATTAAAGATTGAAACTTTTAATTCCATCGTTTGTTACAACTAATTTACCGGAACAGTGATCTGTGTGTTTAATTTCCTTATCTATCTCAGCTGGTCCTTTGAGTTTGGGAGTACATTATATATTCTTTATGGGCAACTTTGAATATATTTATGCGCCTGGCCCCTGTGTTGTTTTACAGAGTTGTCCCATAGCCACTCATTTGTTATCTTGGCTGTGTGCTTAGGGTTGTTGTCCTGTTGGAAGATGAACCTTCGCCCCAGTCTGAAGTCCAGAGCGCTTTGGAACAGGTTTTCATCAAGGATGTCTCTGTACAATGCTGCATTCATCTTTCCCTCGATCCTGACTAGTCTCCCAGTTCCTGCCACTGAAAAACATCCCCACAGCATGATGCTGCCACCAACATGCACTTGTTATCTGACACTGGACTGTAGGCATATCCTGAAAATATAAAATTAACTTCTAGTCTCAAGCAGAGAATGCATGGACTCAACCAGTTTTTCCTTGTTTTAAAAGAAAACAATGGAAAATGAATACAATTATATGGTTGAACTGGATGGACTTGTGTCTTTTTTCAACCTGACTAACTATATAACAATGTAACTATGTAACTATGAATCTGTACTTTACTGAAAAAAATTAAAGTGGAGGTAAACCCTCCAAAAATTTTCAGCCAAGGAAGCTGCCATCTTAGCCTCTGTTTAATCTGCAAATGCCATGATACTGCACATGTGATCAGTTATGACACCAGGCATTGGATGGTTTGACAGTTTGGTTGAGAGCACAAGCAAATGTGACAGCTAGCATTTCCGGCATGCCGGGAATGTTAACAGTTTTTTGAAACTATCAAATTGATGGGTTTACTTCCGCTTTAAGTGTAGACTGGTTTTCCAATAATATTTTTTTACTTTATTATATTAAATAGTTGACCAGTTTTCTCTTCTCTAGTATAAGACAGCTTGCACCTTAAAGTGTTACTAAACCCAAAACAGTAAAATCAATTTGTATATGCAGTAAAGCATGCTTGTTATACTCACTGTGGAACCTAAGGGATTAATCATGCGCAATGTGTAAAAAGACTGTTTGATCCTGTCTTCTCTGATCCTCCCCTTCTTTTACTGTCCCCAATCCATCTCCTGATAGAACAAAGCCTTGGTGGCACTCTGCACATGCTCAGTTTGGTGTGTATTGCTAGAGAATTTTTTTTCTTGGGAGGGTGCATGTGATCAGCACAGGGCCAATCAGCACTGTTCATACAGAGGGTCAGGGGACCTGCAGCCTTAATATGACAATCAGGGGAGAATGAAAACACCTCCTACAAGCTTTAACCAGACACAGATAGAAGTCACAAGACTGTTATATATTGCTGATGAGAAAAGGTATTTAGCAATTTATATTTACTAAAATAATTGCATTTCCATGTTCTGTGTACTGTGGGAGGCCAGATATAGTAAATGCAGGGTCCTGGGTTTAGTAACCCTTTAACCACTAAGCCACCGCCCACCGTCATATGACGGCGGGACGAGGCTTCTGTTGTTCTGGGAGGACGTCATATGACGTCCTCGCCCTCCCGAGCCACTAGGGGGAGCGCACGCGCCGCCAGCGGGGCGCGCGCGTGCCCGCTGTGTCGCTCGGGACCCGGTGCGCGTGCCCGGCGGCCGCGATGTCCGCCGGGCACCCGCAATTGCCGGGTAACAGAGCAGGAGCGTGGATCTGTGCATGTAAACACAGATCCACATCCTGTCAGAGAGGAGAGGAGACCGATGGCGTGTCCCTTGTACATAGGGACAGTGATCGGTCACCTCCCCCAGTCAGTCCCCTCCCCCCACAGTTAGAATCACCTCCTTAGGTCATACATTAACCCCTCGAGCGCCCCCTAGTGTTAACCCCTTCCCTGCCAGTCACATTTACACAGTAATCAATGCAATTTTATAGCATTGATTGCTGTATAAATGTGAATGGTCCCAAAAATGTGTCAAAAGTGTCCGATGTGTCCGCCGCAATATCGCAGTCACAATAAAAATTGCAGATCGCCGCCATTACTAGTAAAAAATAAATAAATAATAAAAATGCTATAAATCTATCCCCTATTTTGTAGACGCTATAACTTTTGCGCAAACCAATCAATATACGCTTATCGCAATTTTTTTTTACCAAAAATATGTAGAAGAATACATATCGGCCTAAACTGAGGAAAAAATTTGTTAAAAAAAAAAAAAAAATTGGATATTTATTATAGCAAAAAGTAAAAAATATTGTGTTTTTTCAAAATTGTCACTCTTCTTTTGTTTATAGCGCAATAAATAAAAAACACAGAGGTGATCAAATACCACCAAAAGAAAGCTCTATTTGTGGGGAAAAAATGATAAAAATTTAATTAGGGTGCAGTGTAACATGACCGCGCAATTGTCATTCAAAGTGCGACAGCGCTGAAAACTGAAAAATGGCTTGGGCAGGAAGGGGGTGTAAGTGCCCTGTATTGAGGTGGTTAAGGACTCGTGTACACGGAAAAATTGAAAAATGCTTCAAATATGCTGCCAGAGGTTGTCAGAAAAAATGACTCTAATGCCCCATACACACGGACGGATATTGATCAGTCATTCCGACAACAAAATCCTAGGATTTTTTCAGACGGATGTTGGCTCAAACTTGTCTTGCATACACACGGTCACACAAAGTTGTCGGAAAATCCGATCGTTCTGAACGCAGTGACGTAAAACACGTATGTCAGGACTATAAACGGGACAGTAGCCAATAGCTTTCGTCTCTTAATTTATTCTGAGCATGAGTGGCACTTTGTGCGTCGGATTTGTGTACACACGATCGGAATTTCCGACAACAGATTTTGTTGTCGGAAAATTTTATAGCCTGCTCTCAAACTTTATAAACCAAGTGTACTGCGCTAGCAACTAAATGTGTAAAAATATATATATAAACAAAAACCACACAAAACACACAAGACACCACATGTGTTAATAAAATGACACGTGAATATAGATATGGATGTGTCAGAGAACTGGACCTGCAGCTCGTGCATCCGAGCCAACACTCAGTGTGCGTGCACTAAGCTGCAACACCAGAGCTCCAAGACCCTCCACAGAAACAATATCAATTAGTGTAGAGGTGGCAGGATCATGGGACGATGCACTACTTGAACATATGCATCTATCAAACCTCAGAATTAGCAAATTAGCATACAATGGTATAAACAAAAATATGAATGTATAGATATAGCATAACAATTGTGCAAAAAATAGGATAGCATGGAGCAAAACCACTCAGCACGTTCCAGATAGCACAAAGAGACCATAGAATGTCATCTACAATATATATGCTTCTTCATGGGATATACAATAAAATAATAAACGGGCTTCCAACTTTTCATCTTTTCCAACACCCAGGGCCAATGGTGTAGTGATGTATAAGGATTGCTCATAAAGCCATAGAAGCACACGTTCCACCGAAGGAGAGAAGAGAAGTATATAGCATAAAACCTTTTAAAAACAAAAGGTCACCTGCGCATAAATGCGCTACTCACAGGACCGACAAGGAAAGCAGGCATTCAGATATATCGGTCGGTTCGCCGCTCATGGCGTGCGTTCCACCGCCAGGAAGTGATGTCACTGGTACAGGCCGAATGAACGTAAACAGGATATTGCGTCGACGCGTTTCGCCCCTCCCCCAGGGCGTTATCAAAGACTTAACATCCTGCCGGCGTGTAAACCTTTTATATTATGTTCAGTGAGTGACAGCCATTTACGGCCAATGGGTGAGAAGTTACCCATTCCTTCCTCTATCATCATATCCTGTTTGCAAAAAATAGAATAAGATAAAACTTTACTCAATGGTCGGAAACAAATCCAATATGCAGATAGGTGTTTACAGCATCTTCATGAGAAAAACATCTTAACACTCACTGCCTTCCACAGAACAAAGTATATGCAAAACAAAGAATACTAACATCAGGATATTTGGATAGACGGAAAAAAATTTTTATACAATATATATTGGATATCTCAACTCCTGATAATAAAAACAATAGTTTAATACATTACCAATAATTTAAAAATCTATAAAGGATAACAAAATGATATATGAAAAAATTATTTTGTACAAAAAATAATAAAAAATTATAAAATCAGAAAAATCAAAAGAAATAATAATATAGCATCTCATATTTCACTCAATGATTTACTCATCTCCCAGGTTCGATATTCATGATCGAGTGCTGGATACTATCAAAACTCCTGTGAGAAAGTTTGTTGACTCTCAGAAAGACTCCGCCAAAACCACCCATAGTGGTCAGGCAAACAACTACTATGGTGCATCAGCATCCGGATATAGTGTACCCACATATAATCGTTTTGAACCCCTTGAGTATGATTACCCTTATCCATCCCAAGGGGGTTCCTATGGGCAGAAGGGCTATGACCATAGAGGATCCCATAACCAAAGAGGATATAACAGAGGAGGAGGATATAGGGGACGGCCTTGGGCTCACAATCAGCCTGAGTATTATCCTCCAACAAACAGAGGAAGGGGATGGTATCCCAGTAACCAGAGAGGGGATTTTCAGAGGAGAGGATCAGGGGGACCCCCCACTACGAGAGGGAGGGGTGCCACAACTCCCAGGGGCTGGGGGAGAGACCAGAGTCCACCAGAGGAGTGGAGACCATGGTACTCCATGACCCCACAATCAAATCAAGAAAACAGAGGAGAACAAGAGGATGCAGAGGAGGGAAAAGGAAAGCGAAGAAGAATGGTTTAATGGAGGGAATTTTTAACTTAAGTGATGTAAACTTTTCTCAAGAAGAATTGAAAGTTTTAGATTTAGGCTTAAAATATGCCATGGAAAAAAATCTTAATAAATTCGATGTGTTCATTGATTTACAGAAATTTATAAGAAAAGTTAATATAAAAAAACATTTTTCCAATAAAGCAATAGTATTAAATTCCCCGGAAGAGGAATATATACATACAACTTTGAAGAATAATTCAATATTCAACCCCCAGATTAGTAATAATCATTTCGTTGGGGTGTTCAAATCTCTGGTGGAACAGGATTTGGACAAGCTTGTTGTCAAACCCCAAAGGAGAAAAAAAGATTTAGAGAGAGGTTTAGAGACACTGATAAAAAACAAAAATATAGTGATCAGGTCGGCTGATAAGGGAGGGGGGGTGGTAATATTAAACAAAGCTGATTATTTGGAGGAATTAAATAGATTGGTTGGAGACCAGGATACCTATGAAAAGTTGAAAAACAATCCCACTAAGAAATTTAAATTAAAATTAAAAAATTTAGTTAAAACAGCAACTGATGAAGGTATTTTAAAGAAAAAAGAGGCTAGATACCTTACCCCGGATGCACCACGGGTACCGGTGATTTATCAATTGCCAAAGATTCATAAAAATAAATCTAAACCCCCAGGTCGACCAATAATCAGTGGGATTGGATCCCTCTTCTCTAGACTTGGTGAATACCTAGACTGTTTCCTGCAACCACTCACCAAAAAATATCCTGCATACCTTAAAGATAGCAGAGAACTTATCGAATTAACTAAGACCATAACAATAGATGATAATTGTTTGCTTGCAAGTATTGATGTAAATTCACTCTATACCAACATCCAACAAGAACATGCGTTACAAGCAGTAGGATGGGCATTAGAGGATACAGATATAAAATTAAAACAAAAGGAGTTTATTTTAAAAGCTCTGGATCTAGCAATGAGCCATAACTTTTTTTGGCACCAAAAGGAATATTATAGGCAAAAGAAAGGGGTCGCAATGGGCGCCAAGTATGCACCTTCAGTGGCAAATCTGTTCATGAGTTTTTGGGAGGATGAGGCCATCTATCGATCCAATATCCCGGAGCTCAGGTTATATAAGAGGTACATAGACGATATCTTGATCATTTGGGCAGGATCACCCGACTCCTTTTTAGAATTTATGGCCAAAATAAGTAATAATAGGTTTGGTATATCTTTTTCTGAATGCTTTAGTTACCAACTAATTAATTTTTTAGACCTAACACTGTTTAGGGAAGATAATAAATTACTTACCCGCACCTTCTTCAAAGATGTTGACCGAAATGGGTATATCCCCCTGACGAGCTGCCACCACCCTAGATGGCTAGGGGGTATCCCTAAAAGTCAGTTACTTAGGATTAGAAGAAACTGCAGTAACTTAAGTGACTATAACTTGCAAGCTAACACCATGGTGAAAAGATTTCAAGAAAAAGGCTACAGTCTGGAAAATTTAGAGAAGATAAAACAAACAGTCGGGGAAATGAATAGGGATGATCTGTTTAAATCTAAATCGAAAGGGGAAAACAATTTTAGTCTATCCTTCATCACAGGTTTTAACAGACAGTATCGAGACCTGGAGAGAATCATTAAGAGACATTGGCCTCTCCTTCATCAGGATGATGACCTGAGGAAGGTGCTACCAAAACAGCCAAATTTTATTTATACCAAACCGCCCACTTTGAGGCTCCAGTTAGCACATAATGTTATAGATCCCCCCAGGAAGACATGCACTTTTTTAGACAGTGTTGGGTTCTATAGTTGTGGGAGGTGTGGAATATGTAAAACATCTAAATTTCGCAAGCGGAAAACCACCCATTTCAGCTCTATGGTAGATGGTAGATCGTACACAATCAAAAAATTTATCACCTGCAGTACAACGCACGTTACCTACCTTCTATCTTGCCCTTGCAATCTACAATATGTAGGAAGAACCACTAGACAACTGGGTATAAGGCTCAATGAGCATGTGAATAGGATCAAGAAGGGTTATAGATTCCATGGTCTTTCCAATCATTTCAGGCTTTTCCATAACCAAGACCCTAGCCTACTCACTTTCTGTGGAATTGATAGAGTTGAAGATCACTGGCGAGGTTCCAACCTTAGACAAAACATCTCACAAAATGAAACCCAGTGGATACATAGATTACGCACTTTGAACCCCTTGGGCCTGAATATCGAGCTAGACTTGAATTGTTTTTTATCGAATTGGTAGTATAAATATATATATTTTGTTTCTATTATATCTAATATATTTTCTATATATTTGCTTGTGCTTTTTAGTACCGATTTATTTTATTATTTTATTTAAAATTTTTTTATTTATTATTTTTTTACCATCAAGCATCTTTGATCATGTGTTTTTTGCCCATGTCTCGATCATGAATATCGAACCTGGGAGATGAGTAAATCATTGAGTGAAATATGAGATGCTATATTATTATTTCTTTTGATTTTTCTGATTTTATAATTTTTTATTATTTTTTGTACAAAATAATTTTTTCATATATCATTTTGTTATCCTTTATAGATTTTTAAATTATTGGTAATGTATTAAACTATTGTTTTTATTATCAGGAGTTGAGATATCCAATATATATTGTATAAAAATTTTTTTTCCGTCTATCCAAATATCCTGATGTTAGTATTCTTTGTTTTGCATATACTTTGTTCTGTGGAAGGCAGTGAGTGTTAAGATGTTTTTCTCATGAAGATGCTGTAAACACCTATCTGCATATTGGATTTGTTTCCGACCATTGAGTAAAGTTTTATCTTATTCTATTTTTTGCAAACAGGATATGATGATAGAGGAAGGAATGGGTAACTTCTCACCCATTGGCCGTAAATGGCTGTCACTCACTGAACATAATATAAAAGGTTTACACGCCGGCAGGATGTTAAGTCTTTGATAACGCCCTGGGGGAGGGACGAAACGCGTCGACGCAATATCCTGTTTACGTTCATTCGGCCTGTACCAGTGACATCACTTCCTGGCGGTGGAACGCACGCCATGAGCGGCGAACCGACCGATATATCTGAATGCCTGCTTTCCTTGTCGGTCCTGTGAGTAGCGCATTTATGCGCAGGTGACCTTTTGTTTTTAAAAGGTTTTATGCTATATACTTCTCTTCTCTCCTTCGGTGGAACGTGTGCTTCTATGGCTTTATGAGCAATCCTTATACATCACTACACCATTGGCCCTGGGTGTTGGAAAAGATGAAAAGTTGGAAGCCCGTTTATTATTTTATTGTATATCCCATGAAGAAGCATATATATTGTAGATGACATTCTATGGTCTCTTTGTGCTATCTGGAACGTGCTGAGTGGTTTTGCTCCATGCTATCCTATTTTTTGCACAATTGTTATGCTATATCTATACATTCATATTTTTGTTTATACCATTGTATGCTAATTTGCTAATTCTGAGGTTTGATAGATGCATATGTTCAAGTAGTGCATCGTCCCATGATCCTGCCACCTCTACACTAATTGATATTGTTTCTGTGGAGGGTCTTGGAGCTCTGGTGTTGCAGCTTAGTGCACGCACACTGAGTGTTGGCTCGGATGCACGAGCTGCAGGTCCAGTGTCATTTTATTAACACATGTGGTGTCTTGTGTGTTTTGTGTGGTTTTTGTTTATATATATATTTTTACACATTTAGTTGCTAGCGCAGTACACTTGGTTTATATATTTTCAAAGTACAGTACTTTCACTCTGCTGCTGCAACAAAGTTCCATTTTTTTTCTTTCTTTTTTGGTTTCACAAAAGAATCTGTTTGATACCATATATTTGCAAGCGCTGTATTGTATGATTTTATGCTCTCAAACTTTGTGTGTCAGAAAATCTGATGGAAAATGTGTGATGGAGCCTACACACGATCGGAATTTCCGACAACAAGGTCCTATCACACCGTGTGTACGAGGCATAATGCTGTGTTTTTATGTGCGTTTATGCAGGTATTGTGTTTAGTTAAGTGTAAACGTATTCAATTGGCCAGAATAGGCACGAGTTTAGGCATGTTTTACATGCGTATGGATATAAATTATGCAGAAAAACCCTTCTCTGAACGTATGTTGGAACATTTTTTTATGCCCCAAACGCCTCTCTAAAATAGGCATGTAAATGATACAATGTGAATGTGCATATTAGATAACCCAACCTAGAGCTACTTTCAGAGGCATAAAAAAAACACTAGACGCCTCTAACAGCTGCAATGTTTCTGCCCGTGTGCATGTCCCCTGTTACTGAACATGCGTATTTAGCTTTGGCTGAAGCCAATATATTATGCAGCTTAGGCTACATTCACATAAACCTACATTATCCCAGCATGTAGAAACATGTTGAAGAAAGAATCATAAAAAGGTGTTTTCTAACCTCAATTATATGGATTTTGTAGCGTTCTATTATGCACTTTTACATGTTGATAGGCCAGTATAAAAACACCATTAAATCCAGTTATGTTTGAAATACCCTGTCTTTATTTTTAGCTTTCCTATCTTTCACAGAACAGAATTCTCAAACTGGGTGTCGGAGGTCAACTTTCTGACCAAAGCAGAGCTCTGCAGAGCTGTACACTTCGGTTAAGGGTCGTACACATGAATGATGAAATGATGAAATTATTGGACGAATGATTGTCTGTTTTTTTCTATGCTAGTCTCCATATCGAAAATGAAGAGGTTACTCAATTTATGAAAGGTCTCGTATGACAAAATACAACTTCGGAAGTGATGTGATGTAATGTATTGTATTGTATATGTATTGTATTTTCTGGCGAAAACGGTCCTGATTAAACGAAAATCGTACACTCTGGTATCATATGAGAAAATGTTTTGTGTTTGTCATAGTTACATAGTAGGTGAGGTTGAAAAGACACAAGTCCATCAAGTCCAACCTGTGTGTGTGTTCTTATGTCAGTCTTACATTGTATATCCCTGTATGTTGTGGTCGTTCAGGTGCCTAATAGTTTTTTGAAATTATCGATGCTCCCCGCTGAAACCACTGCCTGTGGAAGATAATTCCACATCCTTACCGCTCTTACAGTAAAGAACCCTCTACGCTGTTTAAGTTTAAACCGCTTCTTTTCTAATTTTAGTGAATGGCCGTGTGTCTTTTTCAATTCCCTTTCGCGGAAATGTTTTATCCCTATTGTGGGGTCACCAGTACGGTATTTGTACCTTGAAATCATATCCCCTCTCAAGCGTCTCTTCTCCAGAGAGAACAAGTTCAGTGCTCGTAAACTTTCCTCATAACTGTTCTCCAGTCCCTTTATTAGCTTTGTTGCCCTTCTCTGGACTCAAGTTCCAGCACATCCTTCCTGTGGGCTGGTGCCCAGAACTGGACGGCATACTCCAGGTGAGGCCAGACCAGAGTCTTGTAGAGTGGAGAATTATTGTTTTATCTCTGGAGTTAATCCCCTTTTTAATACATGCCAATATTCTGTTTGCTTTGCTTGCAGCAGCTTGGCATTGCATGCCATTGCTGAGCCTGTCATCTACTAGGAACCCCAGGTCCTTTCTCCATCCTAGATTCCCCCAGAGGTTCTCCCCTTAGTGAGTAGATTGCATTCATAATTTTTGCCACTCAAATGCATTATTTTACATTTTTCTACATTAAACCTCATTTGCCATGTAGTTGCCCACCTCATTAATTTGTTCAGATCATTCTGTAAGGTTTCCACATCCTGCGGAGAGATTATTGCCCTGCTTAGCTTTGTATCGTCCGCAAATACAGAGATTTGGCCGTTTATCCCATCCTCCAGGTCTTTCATGAATAAATTAAATAGTATTGGTCCCAGGACAGAACCCTGGGGGACCCCACTTTCCACACCGGACCTTTCCAAGTACTCCCCATTTATCACTACCCTCTGAACTCGCCCCTGTAGCCAGTTTTCAATACATGTACTCACCCTATGGTCCATGTCGACAGATCTTAGTTTGTACAGTAAAGGTTTATGGGGAACTATATCAAATGCCTTTGCAAAATCCAGATACACCACGTCTACGGGCCTTCCTTTATGTAGATGGCAGCCCACCTCCTCATAGAAGGTTACTAGATTGGTTTAGCAAGAACGATTCTTCATGAATCCATGCTGATTACTGCTAATGATACCGTTGTTATTATTAGAATCTTGTATATAGTCCCTTATCATCCCCTCCAAGAGCTTGCATACTATTGAGGTTAGGCTAACTAGTCTAATTCCCAGGCATGTATTTTGGGCCCTTTTTTAAATATTGGTGCTACATTGGCTTTTCTCCAATCAGCTGGTACCATTCCAGTCAGCAAACGGTTTGTAAAAATTAGGAACAATGGTCTGGCAATTACTTGACTGAGTTCCTTAAGGACCCTCGGGTGCAAGCCATCTGGTCCTGGTGACTTATTAATGTTAAGTTTTTCAAGTCTATTACTAATTTTATCCTCTGTTAGCCATGAGGGTACTTCCTGTGACGTGTTATGAGAATAAACACTGCAGTTTTGGTAACTGAAGCCCCCCCGTTTTCCTCGTGAAGACTGAGAAGAATAAATTCAACACCTTCGCCATCTCTCTATCCTTAGTAACCAGATTCCCTTCATCATTCATTATGGGACCAATATGATCTGACCTCCCTTTCTTACTATTTATATACTTAAAGAATTTCCTGGGATTTTTCTTACTCTCCTCTGCTATGTGCCTTTTGTGTTCTATCCTAGCTGCCATGATTGCACCCTTACATTTCTTGTTGCATTCTTTGTAATGTTCGAATGCTGATGATGATCCCTCAGCCTTGTATTTTTTGAAGGCATTCTCCTTTGCTTTTATATGCATTTTTACATTGGAGTTAAGCCACCCATGACTTTTATTAACTCTTTTAAATTTATTTTCCATTGGGATGCACTAGCTAATACCCTTATTTAATATGCTCTCAATGCATACCCATTTTTCCTCTGTGTTCCTTGTTCCTAAGATTTTATCACATTTAGTACCTCCTAGCCAGGATCGTAGTTTAGGGAAGTTGGCTCTTTTGAATTCAGTGTCTTTTCCTCTTATGTTTCCTATTTGTGTGATTTATACTGAAACAAATTGACCTGTTATCGCTGTTTCCTAAATCGTCCCGTATTTCCACATTCGTGATCAGGTCTGCATTGTTGGTAATAAGTAGGTCTAGTAATTGTCCCTTCGTAAAAGCGGTATTTTTTGTACAATTTTCTGATCGTGTGTACTAGGCTTTAGACTACCTCTGGGACTGTATTCATAGAGGGTGGAGAGCCCACAGTGTGGAGAGCACTTCATGGTGCTGAAGCTCCAATTCCCAGACTGGTGGTGTGGCCTGCACTAAGCTATACTGACTATCTGTACTGGAGGTCGCTACATCAGAAAATTGGCTGAACAGTATTAGTAAACTTTTGGCAGGCAAGATAGTTCACCTGTATGTACTTCATCTGGATATTTATCAATAAAGATGGGTACAGGAAAGAGCAAAAAATGGACCCTTGGCATTTGTTGCTGAACAGCCATGAGTTTGTTCAGGCTAAGACGAGCTGCTGCTTTACATTGTTCCCCACCGCATCTAGCACCCCTGTGGACTCAGACCAAGTAAACCCTACATTACAGCAGCAATGTTTCCTCCTAAACCAATTAAAAAACTGAGAAACAAAGCCTGGGATTTGGAGCATGGGAATATCACTGTTAAAAGATCAAAGGTGAAAATATACTCGAAGAGGAACTTGAGCTAAGGCTCCATGCACACTAGGAGCTTCAAAAAACGCCAGAACAAAAACGCTCATATTCGCGTTTAGCTGGATGCTAAGGAGCAGGCCGCCGTTTTCCTTAACAACCGATGACCCATGTAAAACCAAATGCCAGCATTAAATTTTTTTTTATAAAAGCTGAGTGCCCCCCCCCCCCCCCCACCTTAATTTATACCAGGCCCTTTGGGTCTGGTAGGAATTTTAAGGGGAACCCCATGCCAAAATAATAATAATTTTAAAAAAAGGCGAGGGTGTCCCCATAAGATCCATACCAGACCCTTATCAGGAAAGGGGGGTGGGCGCTCATCCTCCTGAACCATATCAGGCCACATGCCCTCAATAAGGGGGCACTTTAGGGCAGGGGGTGGCTGCATTAGTTTGCTTTCAGACTGTTTTTCCTTTATTTTCTCCTAGTAGTCCTGCCAGTAACCCATTTCCTGGGTGACAACGCTCACTTACTACACTGTATAAAGGAGCAGCGTCAGGGCCGCTGATAGGGGGGAACCACCGGTTCTCTTGTAGGGGGCCTGAGCACACAGGGGGCCCGCACAGGGAGGGGGATTAGTGATAGATGACAACTGTGTCTCTCTTCATCCAGCAGCTGAAAGCTGGTCTCTCCCCCTCTCCCTGCTGCCAGCTTTTATCTGCTGAGAAAGAGACAGTCATCCCTCATTAATCCCCTTCCCAGCGCTGGTTTATCTCTGTAACTTTGCTTCACTCCATCTCTCTGACCCCGGCCTGCCCGACCTGTATATTTTTTTCATCTCATCTGCATTTTTATTTATTAACTCAGTTTTATCTTTTAGATTTAGCAGGAATTCTGTGAGTTATGTTGTATTTAATTTAATTTTATTGTTTTTTTAGCAAAATATAGCTTTAATTTTCTTAATTTTCTTGGGGGGGGGGCTGTCAGGTAGTCTGTATGGGGCCCCCTGCAAATTCTATCAGCAGCCCTGAGTAGCTTTAGCAACCTAGAACAAGTCAAATAGTGTAGGACTACAGAACACCTCCCCGTCTCTTTATTCCAATAATGTAGGGAGAAGGTGCTTTAAATTTCACTGACAGAACTAGGAACAATGTAAGTAATAAGAGTACAGCATAGGCAGAGAGCACGAGAAATTATCAGCTCACGTGACTTCTATCAACCTCAACCAGTGCTTTTTTGCAGTTATTGAACAGGTACTTGAAACACAGAAATATAAAATTTCAGGGCGCAAATAGAAGAAGTTTATTGTTAGAGTTTACATACACTTTAGGGTACCAAATGGGAGCCAAAAATGGGGTGGTCTGGTACGGCGGCTATACTTATGACTTTACTTAAAAGAGAAGTATGGCCAATGCTTTTTTTGTGGGTCACAGGAGTACACTTACTTTTTCTCCTGTGATAGCTGATAGTGGCTGTTCTGCCGACGGGGTAGAGCTGTACTAGGGTCTGGAAGGAACTTGACAATATTGTCAGGATCCACTCCGTTGCCTGACTAGCACTTGGCACTGCTTTTTAGTGTTCAGCTCCCGCCGAACCCAGCCCAAAGCTCCAGTGAGTACAGGAGGAGCAGAGCAGAGATCAGTGACTGACAGACATTGCTCTCCGCTTGGAGCAGACCTAGGACTGCGCATCTTGACACTGATGCTGGAGCATGGAGGTGTGTATGAAGGTTTTTTTTTTTTATATTCCATACTTCTCCTTTAATGCTTTAATGCTTTCAATTAACATAATGGTAGCCCAGAATTCTAGTCACGTGCCCCCAGAGCCCCAGGTCCTACGGCGCCACATACGATGACAAAAACCCCAACACAAAAGAATAAAAGTCGGCTGTCCCTGTATAATATATACACTAACACAGCACTAACAGAATTGGACGTCCTGGTAGAGAAAACCTATAAATAGTTTAGGATATAAAAAACGTCTCTTCTGCACCTTGCTGGTGATTTATCACCAATGCTGTAATATTTAAGCTGTCTCAGCAGCACGGCCGCATCATTAGCGCTCAGGAGAAAATTTCCCAGTGGGCCGACCACAACAGCAGGAACCAGCGGAGGAAACGGAAAAGGAATGAAAAAAAAATCTGGTTCCCATAACTTTGCCTAATTTTATTGTGAATGCCGCAGTCAAAAGGCTATCTATTATTGTTAGGAAAGAAAACGTCATTTATCATGTTTTTTTTTTTTTTTCCTGCAAGTTTGCAGTTTGGTAAAAGGTGGTGAAGTTTATCACTGTGTGGATTGCACAACGCTCCCCTGGAAAACAAAGTGGGGACTTTGCCTTTTCCTGCTTTAACATCACATTGACGCCATTCACACCTTGCTTCTTCACACCTTGGGTGCTTATTTATGCTCATTTACATATGCGTGGGGTGTAGCGCAACACTCAGGGAACAAACTGTGAATAACTTTTTCGACCAATCCAGTCACATTCGCAGTCATTTGCCCAAGATCTGGATTTCCTATTCTCAAGGCTCACAAACACTTTACGTATTTACGATAATGCTAATATTACATTTGCCAAGTTCAGTAGCTTTTATAGATATGCTGTTAATGGCAAACCGCCAATCTTACCAATGATTCACTTTTGATTCCCTATTGAGACTCACAACATTCAAACACACACAAGGTGGTTCTAAAGGGACTTTCAGGGCAAAGTGACAGCATACCCCATTAGGTCCATAATAAGATACTGAAGTGTATACAAGGCCTCATGCACTTACCTGAATTTGTACTTGCCGATTGGTACTGCCACACATCCGCCGATGCATAGTTACACTGCAATTCCCAATATTAGCCAGTAGATGGCGAGGGCATACACATATAACTAGGGTATCCAGCCACAGGGATTAGGGTGCAATGAGAGTCCTATAAGCAAGCCAGAGGTGAGGTGGATAAATTAAGCACTCAGCAGTTCTTTGCTACATGTGGAGAGGAAAGAAAGTGCTAAGGAAGGCAGCGTGGAAAGAGAATTAAAATGTGGCATTGCTAATGAAGGAGAATGAATTGGTTAATGGCAGAAGGCATAGTTGCTGCTAATGCAGGCTGTTAGTAAGATTGATGAGGGATCTGAGTGCAGAACACTGCGGTCCATCTCACTAATATAGCAGAGATGAAGAGCGTGGCCGTCAAGGTGGCGGAGAACGGTCTGCTCCGGAGGACAAGGTCACATGTAAACTTCTAGAGTGTGAAAGGAGAGGCCGCAGCCTGCCCTAGAGTGGGGTGACACAGGGCCAGGCACTGGAGACCAGGTTTGCCTGAAACATTTTCTGCAAACAGCACAGCAATGGTTGAAAATGTGGCAAGAAATAGCCAAAATCTCTCTCTGCAGAAGTTCCAAAAAAGCACAAAATCACAGTCAATCAGTGCAGATGTGTATTTATTTAAAGGAGCCACTTCAATTCCAGTAATTTCAACCAAGCAGCTAAACAGCAGCTGAAACACGTATTTATAAATTGTTTTACCTGCCGCAGCATTTGTAAGTTGCATTGGTTTTGCGTTACATGCATTCTTGCATCCTTATGACTGCATAGCATAAAAGAGTGAGACTGTGCAGCTCTGTAAACTCCATACCCCTACCCTGCCTACTGTTTATTCTTTGGCCTATTAGAGAGCATTGTTGTACTGGTCACACCCATGAGGAGCTCCCTCCTTTCGCTATGCCTGCCTGTGTTTCTCCCCCTCCCAGCAGTCACTCCCGCGGCAAAGCTGACTTTATTTAGTGTGCTCAACCTCCTTTTCTCCTCCTGCACTTAGAACAAAAGAAAGCACTGCCATTGCTCAGATCCTTTGAAAATTCTAGTTGACCGGCTGTTATGCTGACCAATCTGCCTTCAATACTATCTGAGTCGCTGAAGCCAAACAAGGTTAATATGAATATATATTTATATACAGTATGTCTATATATATATATATATACACACACACACACACACACACACACACACACACACACACACACACACTATATTGTCAAAAGTATGCCTGCCCAATTCAAGTCAAGTTCTTCCACCCCAAACTCACTCATCCGTGTCTTTATGGACCTTGCCTTGTGCATATATATAGAGCACAAAAGAGGAAGAAATGTCATAGGTCCCTATCTTCACTTATTTGGGATTAGTGACTGTACTGAAGTCAGAGGTTCAGTATGACAAGAAGTCAAGTAGGATTTTCACAGTCTTTTATGCTCTGTCAACTTTTTTCATATTATTATTCTTAATTTATTATACATATGTACAGTTTTTTTCAATATGTTAATATTTGTACTCTTTTTGTAACCCTGATGAAGGTTTGTGGCCTTTGTAACAGGGTGGCTTTTTAAATGTGATGTTGCTACAGAACTATTGTAGTATTTTGAGCTCTTAATCATTGGATGGGTCCTTGTTTTATGAGAGCAGCCTTGCCGGAGCCAGTGGGCTCACTAAAGTAGTGTATTTTCTTAACCTATAAATGTATATGTATACCTGAGGTCCTAGCCTAGCGTATACGTCTTGGATAAGTCTCTTTGAAGTTTCAAAGGGTAATGTAATTAATGGCAGACGTCCTTTAATTAGACTCTGTCGCTTTGCCACTCCACATGTTCTCCGCTGCTCTAATGAATATATTCCAGGTATGGGGGAAGCATTTGCTTATGATGCAGTGTTCAGAACTGGCAGCCAATCATCAAGCCCGACAGCTGACAAATAGCTAATAATATCATGTAAGCTTCAATAACATCCATTAGGATTGCGAAGCAGGGATGCAGGGGGAATGTCACTTGGGTTGAGAGGTGGTCTTTAAGGATGCACTGTTACTTTGTCCTACATGGCTAAAGTGAAAGTATCCCTTTAAACATTCACATTCCGTATTTTACATATTCCTAGCAGATAGATCTTGGAAAAGTCTCTTTGAAGTTTCAAAGGGTAAAGTAATTAATGGCAGCCTTTACATTAATGGGAGCATTTACAGACGTGAAAAATCACATTAAGAAATCACTTCCAGTTAAAGGCTATAATAACCTTTATCAATGTAAATTATTGGAAAATGCACCATGGTTCCCCTTTAAATACACTACTACTCATGTTCCTGTACTTTTAAAGTAAGATGATTTTTCAGCATTACATAAAAAGTCCTAATTGAACTGTCAAACGATAACCTATTTAAGGTGACACTGTCCCAGTTAAAGTAATTCCACATGTAACTTGGGAGCTTGCAAAAGTTTGCTTTTCCTGGAATGTAACACTGTTTGGAAAGGATTGAGGACAGCAGTTCATATTGTAATGAGTCATTAGAGGGAATGTTTATTCCCAAATTATCAAACTTCAACTATGCATGAACACCAATTTGTCAGATGGCATCCATCCTGTGTTTGTGACAGCTTTGTCCTAAATGCTGCACAAGGCAAAAGAAAAAAAAGGGATATTTAAAAAAAAACAGGCTAAGGGCTGGTTCACACTAGGAATTGCACAGGATCGTGCTGCGCGTTCCTGTGTGATTAACATGTGGCTCAGTGCAGGTGCAATTTAAGCCAATTCATTCTGATTGAGACTGAATCAGACTAACTCACACAAAAAGTAATGTATGCAATATTTTTGGAAATGCACTGCAACTGGATCGCATTGCACCTCTGTACCATGCGGTGTGGGCAAACGCACTGCGTTTGGGGTGTTATTAACTTAACATTGACGCCTGCTGCAGATCACAACTGCAGTGGATTTGGTGCACATAAAGTGGATTTATATTCTTTATTGGCGCCATGAAAGAATATATTTAAATTAAAGCTTCTGTGCCAGGACATCAGTTTTAAGTCACTGTTTTGACCAAGAATATGAAATAAAAAAAACTATAGTGCCTTGAAAAAGTATTCATACCCCTTGACAGTTTCCACATTTTGTCATTTTACAACCAAAAACGTAAATGAATTTTATTGGAATTTTATGTGATAGACCAACACAAAGTGTCACATTATTGTGAAGTGGAAGAAAAATCATAAATGGTTTTCAAAATGTTTTACAAATAAATATCTGAAAAGTGTGGCATGCATTTGTATTCAGCCCTCTTTACTCTGATACCCCTAACAAAAATCTAGTGGAACCAATTGCCTTCAGAAGTCACCTAATTAGTAAATAGAGTCCACCTGTGTGTAATTTAATCTCAGTATAAATACAGCTATTCTGTGAAGCCCTCAGAGGTTTGTTAGAGAACCTTAGTGAACAAACAGCATCATTAAGGCCAAGGAACACATCAGACAGGTCAGGGATAAAGTTTTGGAGAAGTTTACAGCAGGGTTAGGTTATAAAAAAAATATCCGAAGCTTTGAACATCTCATGGAGCACTGTTCAATCCACCATCCGAAAATGGAAAGAGTATGGCACAACTGAAAACCTACCAAGACATGGCCCTCCACCTAAACTGACAGGTCAGGCAAGGAGAGCAATAATCAGAGAAGCAGCCATAAGGCCCATGGTAACTCTTTAGGAGCTACAGCTCAGGTGGTAGAATCTGTCCACAGGACAACTATAATGCCCCGTACACACGATCGGACATTCTGACAGCAAAATCCATGGATTTTTTCCGACGGATGTTGTCTTGCACACACACGGTCACACAAAGTTGGTCAGAAATTGGGAACGTCAAGAACGCAGTGACGTACAACACGTACGAGGAGCCAAGAAAAATGAAGTTCAATAGCCAGTGTGGTTCTTCTGCTTGATTCCGAGCATGCGTGGAACTTTGTGCGTCGGAATTGTGTACACACGATCGGAATTTCTGACAACGGATTTTGTTGTCAGAAAATTTGAGAACCAGATCTCAAATTTTGTGTGACGGAAAATCCGATGGATTTTTGACAAAAAGCTCCCATCGAACATTTTCCATTGGACAATCCGACCGTGTGTACGGGGCATTAGTCATGCAAGCCACAAATCTGGCCTTTATGCAAGAATGGCAAGAAGAAAGCCATTGTTGAAAGAAAGCCATAAGAAGTCCCATTTGCAGTTTGCAAGAAGCCATGTGGGGACACAGCAAACATGTGGAAGAAGGTGCTCTAATCAGATGAGACCAAAATTGAACTTTTTCGCCTAAAAGCAAAACGCTATGTGTGGCAGAAAACTAACACTGCACCTTGAATACACCATCCCCACTGTGAAACATGGTGGGGACAGCATTATATTGTGAGGATGCTTTTCTTCAGCAGGGAAGCTGGTCAGAGTTGATGGAAAGATGGATGGGGCTAAATACAGGTCAATCTTAGAAGAAAACCTGTTATTGTCTGCAAAAGACTTAAGACTGGGATGGAGGTTCAGCTTCCAGCAGGACAACAACCCTAAACATACAGCCAGAGCTACAATGGAATGGTTTAGATCAAAGCATATTCAAGTGTTAGAATGACCCAGTCAAAGTCCAGACCTAAATCCAATTGAGAATCTGTGGCAAGACTTGAAAATTGCTGTTCACAGACGCTCTCCATCCAATCGAACAGAGCTTGAGATATTTTGCAAAGAAGAATGGGCAAACATTTCACTCCCTAGTTGTGCAAAGCTGGTAGAGACATCCCCAAAAAGACTTGCAGCTGTATTTGCAGTGAAAGGTGGTTCTACAAAGTATTGACTCAGGGGGGCTGAATACAAATGCATGCCACACTTTTCACATATTTGTTTGTAAAAAAATGTTGAAAACCATTTATTATTTTCTTTCCACTTCACAATTATGTGCCACTTTGTGTTGGTCTATCACATAAAATCCCAATAAAATACATTTACGGTTTTGGTTGTAACATGACAAAATGTGAAAAATGTTAAGGGGTATGAATACTTTTTTAAGGCACTGTATTTACAGTTTTTCCAGGTATTATTGCTCATAAAATAAAAAAATTGAGCCCTTACATGTAGGTGTGTTGAAATCATTTTTAATCTTAGCTGATATTGTCTGATATTGCCTTAATATAGAGTTACAAGCTAAATGTTGAAATTAGACTTTCAATAGGAATGTCAGCTTTTCAAAGGGCATTTTGTCTTTTCAGGGCAAAGTGATAGTGTGTATCTAAAGCTCCTCCACCTGACTTAGGTATATGAACACCACCAGCGATCCAGCCTTGCTCCTTCCTTCACTGGCACTGGAGGAAAAACCAGGAGCTTTGAAGTACAACTAAATGTTATTTTTTTTTTTTAGGTTTTGGATAGAGTGGAGAGGAATTAGAACACTTGTCGGGTTTTTATTGCTACTTTTGGCCCTGTTAGGGAGATTCATCATCTCTATTTGTCCTGTTTACCATTATCGTCAAAAATAAAAGTAAAGAAAATCTCAAATTTTGGGTTGCCCCCAGAACAGTAATAGAGGAGAAATCTCCCAATGGGGATACTAGTTATGGTGACCTGGGGGTCCCAATGGATTCCCCTAATTTGCAGAGATTTCCCCTCACTTTCTGTTTTGACTATGGGACAGGAGGGGGCCAAAAAAAACTGACAGGGCTCCCTCTATCATAAATGAATAAAAAAAGTTTTGCCTATAGTTCTACATTAAGGTGGGGGGGCGGGAACATTGACAATTCACAGGTGGGCAACACCGTGGCTAAGTGGTTAGCACTTCTGCCTGGCAGCACTATGATCTAGTTTGAATCCCAACCATGCCACTACCTGTCTGGAGTTTCCATGTTCTCCCTGTGCCTGTGTGGGTTTCCTCCGAGTACTCCGGTTTCCTCCCACACTCCAAAGACATGCTGGTAGGTTAATTGGCTCCTGTCTAAACTGGCCTTAGAATGTGTATGCATGAATGTGAGTTAGAGACCTTAGATTGTAAGCTCTTTAAGGGTAGGGAACTGATGTGAATGTACAAAATATATATATATATATATATATATATATATATATGTGAAGTGCTGTGTTAATTGCCGACACTATATAAGTACCCATAATAAATAATAGGTTTAGCACCCAACCATGAGACATGGTGGTGTCACCATTGCCTCCAGGTGACAAAATGGGTTTCACTGTCACCTGTAGAGAAGGCAAGAATAACTGGGAGGGACTTTAAAAACACGTGGTCACTTTGCTCTGAATGGCCAACATTACATTATCTCTTTAACCCATTTTATGACAACCCAACGCATATATGCAGCATCATGGTGGGTAGGCCTTGAATGCACAGGTGCTGCACGTTTTTGAAAAAGGGCCAGGGACTTCTTTCCCTACATTTCTCACGGGTACAGCAACCTAGTCAAAAGAATGAGCTGATGTACCTGCAATGTGCACGGGCAAATGTGCACGTACATATGTGAACCTAACCTTATATAAGAAATAGGGCTCAGGGTAGTGTCACCAGTGTAATACCCCCTCTAATGATCAAGAAAACAGGTAGGGTGCGGAGCAGTAACAAAGAGTCAGCACTGAAAGGTGATGTCATACTTACTGTCATACTAATCCAAGGGCGGATTTCAGGTCCTTTGGAAATTTTTTCGTTTCATTGTGAATTTAGCTTACATACGCTGGCAGATTTAATGATTTCTTGGCCATTTTTCAGAGAATATGAATGATAACACAAAAACATTTCTTTCACTCATGGTTAATAAATGGCTTCAGCCAAACACTATCAATCAACTGTGTTTACTCTTTTTAAATCACAATGGCAGCAGAAACTACCCAAATGACCCTGATCAAAAGTTTACATACCCTGGTGATTTTGGCCTGATAACATGCACACGAGTTAAAACAAAGGGGTTTGAATGGCTATTAAAGGTAACCATCCTCACCTGTGATCTGTTTCCTTGTAATTAGTGAGTGTGTATAAAAGGTCAGTGAGTTTCTGGACTCCTGACAGACCCTTGCATCTTTCATCCAGTTCTGCACTGACGTTTCTGGATTCTGAGTCATGGGGAAAGCAAAAGAATTGTCAAAGGATCTGCAGGAAAAGGTAGTTGAACTGTATAAAACAGATAAGGGATATAAAAAGATATCCAAGGAATTGAGAATGCCAATCAGCAGTATTAAAACTCTAAACAAGAAGTGAAATGAGGGGTTGAAACCAAACCGCGGTCAGGTAGACCAACTAAAATTTCAGCCACAGCTGCCAAGGAAATTGTTCGGGGTGCAAAAAAAAAACACAAATAACTTCAGGGGAAATACAGGACTCTCTAAAAAACATGTGGTGTGGCTGTTTCAAGATGCACAAGATGCCAAGGAGGCAATTGAAGAAAGATGGGCTGCATGGTCGAGTCGCCAGAAGAAAGCCATTACTACGCAAATGCCATAAAGTTGCAATACGCCAAACAGCACAGAGACAAGCCTCAAACCTTCTGGCATAAAGTCATTTGGAGTGATAAGACCAAAATTCAGCTTTTTGGCCACAACTATAAACGCTACATTTGGAGAGGAGTCAACAAGGCCTATGATGAAAGGTACACCATTCCTACTGTGAAACACAGAGGTGGATCGCTGATGTTTTGGGAATGTGTGCGCTACAGAGGCACAGGAAATTTGGTCAAAATTGATGGCAAGATGAATGCAGTATGTTATCAAAAAATACTGGAGGAACATTTGCATTCATCAGCCAGGAAGCTGCGCTTAGGACATACTTGGACATTCCAACATGACAATGATCCAAAACACAAGGCCAAGTCGACCTGTCATTGGCTACAGCAGAATAAAGTGAAGGTTCTGGAGTGGTCATCTCAGTCTGCTGACCTCAATATCATTGAGCCACTTTGGGGAGATCTCAATCGTGCAGTTCATGCAAGACAGCCCAAGAATTTACAGGAACTGGAGGCTTTTTGCCAAGAGGAATGGGCAGCTTTACCATCGGAGAAGATAAAGAGCCTCATCCGCAAATACCACAAAAGATTAAAGCTGTCATTGATGTTAAAGGGGGCAATACACGGTATAAAGAACTAGGGTATGTAAACTTTTGATCAGGGTCATTTGGGTAGTTTCTGTTGCCATTATGATTTAAAAAGAGCAAACACAATTGACTGATAATAATGGCTTCAGCCAAACACTAACCATGAGTGAAAGAAAAGTTTTTGTGTTATTATTCATATTCTTCAGTGTCACTTACAATTCTACTTCCCCCACTCCTCTTCCTTTCTCTGTCGGGGTCCCCCAAGGTTCTGTTCTTGGACCTCTTTTATTTTCAATCTACACCTCTTCCCTGGGTCAGCTGATAGCCTCTCACGGCTTTCAATATCATTTCTACGCTGACGACACACAAATCTATCTCTCCACCCCTCAACTCACTCCATCAGTCTCCTCACGCATCACTAACTTACTAACCAACATATCTGTATGGATGTCACACCACTTCCTCAAACTCAACTTGACCAAAACCGAGCTTATAATATTTCCTCCCCCACATGCCTCTTCCCCTGACTTGTCTGTCAAGAGCAATGGCATCCACCCGTCCCCACATGTCAGGGTACTAGGTGTTATCCTGGATTCTGAACTCTCCTTTCGGCCCCACATCCAATCACTTTCCAAAGCTTGCCGCCTCAACCTCCGCAACATCTCTAAACTACGTCCCTTTCTAACCAATGAAACCACAAAGCTCCTGATTCACTCCCTGGTTATCTCTCACCTCGACTACTGCAACTCTCTCCTCATTGGCTTACCTTTAAATAGACGATCCCCCCTTCAGTCCATCATGAATGCTGCTGCCAGACTCATCCACCTTACAAACTGCTCTGCCAATGCCTCCACTGGCTGCCACTCGCCCAACAAATTAAATTCAAAATACTAACAATAAGTTACAAAGACAGCCACAACTCTGCCCCCAGCTATATCACTAGCCTAGTTTTAAAATACCAACCTAATCGCCCTCTTCGTTCCTCCCAAGACCTTCTGCTCTCTAGCTCCCTCATCACCTCCTCCCATATCCGCCTGAAGGACTTCTCCTGAGCCTCGCCCATCCTCTGAAATTCCCTACCCCAATCTGTCAGACTGTCTCCAAATTTATCCACTTTTAGGCGATCCCTGAAAACTTACCTCTTCAGAGAAGCCTATCCTGCCTCCATCTAACAACTGCACTATTTTCCCCATTAGCTCATCCCCCACAGCTATTACCCTTTTGTATAACTTGACCCTCCCTCCTAGATTGTAAGCTCTAACGAGCAGGGCCCTCTGATTCCTCCTGTATTGAATTGTATTGTACTTGTACTGTCCTCCCTAATGTTGTAAAGCGCTGCGTAAACTGTTGGCGCTATATAAATCCCGTATAATAATAATAATAATAATATTCTCTGAAAAATGGCCAAGAAATCATAAATTCTGTCAGGGTATGTAAACTTATGAGCACAACTGTATTTATGAATGTCATTAGTAACTTTTTTGCATAAGCCAACCTGTAATTTAGGTCGTCGTCCTCCTTTAAATGAGCATGTCATGCATAGCGGAATATGTAGAACAAGGTTTATTGTTGCTGCAGCACAAGATGAAAGCAAAGAAAAGCACGCCTGAGCCATTGTGATTCCAGCGGCTGCCGCTGCGTTCTGGAGTATTTGCGTCATCACTCATGTTACAGTCTCGTTAAAAATATTTAAATGCCTCAAATCCTCTTCTCAGAGTTATTAAGCCACAATTCGGCAAAGGCAGCCTCGACTCGCCATTAAGATTCTCCACCGCAGCGTTTAATCTACTCTCTCCGCCTCGGAATGCCACTTGCAAAGTCATAATTATGACAGCGATAATAGCTCATTCGTGCAGAAGAGCCGCGTCCCACACGGAGACCTCTCTCTGCCGACTGTGCCTCTGGACAGTCCTTTAATCACCTGGCCCACATGGAAGGGAAGATCACTGCTTCTCCCTCCTGTCTACTGACCGCATTGTTATCCATAAAACCAATGACAAACGGTGCGCACAGGCCATCGGAAGGTGGAGGGCTCTGAGCGGAGGATTATATTTTCAGAGGAGTAGGTAGTAGATCAGAGGGGTCACTTGCAGCAAGGCATGAGCCACGTTTAAGGCAAACCGCCCATTATGCTGTGAGGAGTCCCGTAAAGAAAAATTGTGGCCTTTTCCATGCAAGTCAACAGCTGGCTTTTTAACCTCCCTGACGGTATGATTATTTCGGATTTTAGGTGCTGAAAGCGGTACAATTATTTTGCATGGAAATTTGGCGTTTTATATTGCAGGTCTGTAAATCTTAACAATAACACACTTAAATCTGTCCAAACCAAAGTCTAGTAGATATCCCGGGTATGATAAAGTTTGAAACACAAAAACATAAATTATAATATAATAAATAAAAATAAATAATAAAAAAAAATTTAAAAAAATAGTAATAAAATAAATTTCCCCACAATTCACTATCGCTCAATTCTGCAAGTGTTCTAATTTACTATCGCTGTTTTCTAGCTGGTCTAAAGCCACTTTTGACGTAAAGGGACACTTTTTGGTTGCTATGGACAATCTCCAGTTTCCAGGCAGAAAGAACAGTGTATATCATGTAAAACTGCATGCAGGGCATGGGCCAAAGCACTGGGGACAAAAGGGATGTGAAATCATTTCATACAGTACTGTAATCTGTAGGATTACAGTACTGTATGTGTTATGATTTTTACTTTTTTTTTAATTTGCCGCCAGGCTCCGCCCCCGTGCGTCGCGCCGCTCGCAGGGAACGGAGCCTGGCACGGAGAGGCTTCGGAGGAGGACGGAGCCCTCGGACACTGCGGGGGACATCGCAGGATCCCGGGGACAAGGTAAGTAACGCCGCCCCAGGATCCTGCAATGCGATTCCGAGTGTGGCTCGGGGTTACTGCTAATGGTCCTGAATTTTAACCCCGAGCCACACTCGGGAAAACCACCAGGGAGGTTAAACAAATCTATTCACATATAAATTCTTAATCTAAAAAGAAAACAACCCTTTTTATTGCTCCCAGCCTCTCTTAAATACTTTTTTTTTTTTAATGTGATCTGACGTCCTGTTAGAGGGTGGCTACGCTCATTCTTCATGGTCCCACTGTATGTAGAAATGTAGTCACCGTCTCTTGCTCACTCCTGAGATGGATCAGGGACTATGAACTATGGGATTTGTAGTGTGCATAAAGCAGAGCACATGACCGCAACTAACAGGCACTGTTTGTTTCAAGAAAAGGGTAGAGACAAGGAAAAGGAGAGGTTCAGGAGCTCACAGAGGATATTACAAGGAGACAGAAATACACAGTAAAAAAATGTATTAAAAATGGATTCAAGTAAAAGGTGTGTATGGAAGGCTTCTGGAGAATAAGGATATTGTTCAGTGTCCCTTTATATCCGCTTTCCACCTTACTCACATCCCATTCACTCACCTGGGTGAAGCAAAATAAAACGTCCCTTTCTCTGGAGTGCAATTAAATCTACACTCCAGCCTTCCCTTCAGTCTTGCATAGTTTTTTTTTTTTTTTAAAGCCTGTGGTGTTTGAACACACTCAGACTCCACCTGGTGCAAAAAAAAAAGTGCACACAAAAACGTGAAACATAGAACACGCACAGGGTGGACATATAGTCCTCCTCCAAAGAAGGACCCTAACCCTGATCTCCCGGGGAGTTAGGCTCCAGACGGGGACTGAGGTACTTCACATGGTCCAACTGGCTCAAACCCGGTTGACACCGTTCGCTGGGAGGTCTGCTGAAACAGAGCAACCCAAGTACTAGGTGGGGCTCTCCCGAAGGAAGACCCCATGAGAGAGGGCGAATTAAGCCAAAAGGCCATGTCCACCCCCTCCCAGGACTTTCAGGGCAGGGCCAAGGATCAGTCAAACGTGAAAACGTGAAAACAAACATGTTCAGTCTTGCACAGTTGTACAGGCTGCTCCCCTGCTTACTCAGATACCACTGTACACTGTGGGTTTCTCACAATGTGCAATAGAAGCTGCAGCAAGGGAGATAGGACATCCAGCATCATCTACCCCTATCCTCCTCCTTCTCCTCCTGCAGCATGTCTAGGTAGTAAACTCCTCCAGAATGTCATCCACCCATTAATGTGTTGGGAGGGGTTATGAAAATATCAAAATGCCTTGATGGAATCAAGGCATTTTAATATTTGCATAACTCCTCCCAATAGCCATCCCACTGCTTAAATCTGTGCTGAAGGCTTTTGAGAGGAGTACTAAGGTTTCCATGTCTCTGCTGACCCCTTCAACCATGCCATGATCTGCCTGCATAGAGAAACACAGAGATCCAGTAATGACATCACTAAATCTAAAATAAAGTACAGTAAAACCTTGGTTTGAGAGCAGGGGAGGAGAAACAGCAGCACACTGAGCTTCCCAGTGAATGGCTGTGCAAGGGGGCGTGTCAGGACAAGTCTGATCATTGGAGGAGAGTACACTGAGTTCCCACTATAGCTAGAGAACTGACCACAGTGTGTTCTCCTGCTTAGTGTGGTCAGTTTTTAACAGGAAAGCAAGGGGACTTGCAGGAACACCAGGGGTTTCACACAAAGGAAGCAATGCAAAGAGAACTGAATATTTTCATACAAGTACATGGTACAGCAGCCACATATCAGGAGTATGAAATGTTGGGGTAACAAACGCTTTAAGCTTCAAGTGTGAACCTGTGAACACATCCTAAAGTGTATCCAAAAACAAAAATGTAATATATTGCAGCTTATCAGTCCTTAGATAATAGTTTTCCAGGCTTTTTTCTATAATTGCACTTGGTGATTCTGCAAATAACCCACTTCCTGTCCTCGGGTGGCTACACTAATTTCTTCACTGTACCTATGAAGGGAGCCATGTCACACATGCTGGGCTTCAAACATGTCTACTTTTGTTCATCTGCATTGCAAAGTGGAGTGATGAGCTTAGTAGTTTACATTAGCACTATCCAGAGGGAAGGTACTTTGTGCTTTCTTTCAAAGTGATACTAAAGGCTTAATTTTAAAGAAAACAAACAAACAAACAAACAAACAAACATGGTTTACTTACCTGCTCTGGGCAATGGTGTTGCACAGAGAAGCCCCAATTCTTCTCTTCTCAGGTCCCCTGCCAGTGTTCTGGGCTCCTAGCCCCTGCCTAGTGCCTCCATAGCAACCGGCTTGCTATGGGGGCACTAGGCAGGGACGAGGAGCCCAGACCGCCGGCAGGGGACTGGAGAAGAGAAGGACTGAGGGTCTTTGCTCCTGAGCTGGCTCTGTGTGTCCATAAGACACACAGAACAGAGCTCAGCCCTGCCCCCCCCCCCCACCCCACTGGCTGTGATTGACAGCGGTGGGGGCCAATGGCTCCCACTGCTGCCTCTGAGCCAATTCAGCTTGTTCAGTTAAGCTTTGACAAAAAAAAAACTGGAAGCTGATTGGTTTCTATGCAGAGCTGCACCAGATTTTGCACTCTCCAGTTTTAGTAAATCAACCCCAATGCGTATATAGCAAGATCAACTTATTGAAAATGCTATTAGCCTGAAAGCTAATACAACCACCACATCTAAAAATGGTATGTTGCAATATAATAACATTTTGTTTTCTGCTGACATGCTCCACCTTTTATCACTAAAAATCCCCCCTTGAGTTTCACGCCAGTGACTTTGCCTCGAGTGGAATGATGTCATAAATCTGAACATTTCCTCAGTCTCCTCTCCTCCAGTGATCAGACGGCAACATCGTAACAAAGTTGGAGGCTGTAGCAGGGGCTGATCAGTGTCAGATACAGTGGGGGAAAAATGTATTTGATCCCCTGCTGATTTTGTATGTTTGCCCTCTGACAAAGAAATGACCAGTCTATAATTTTAGTGGTAGGTTTATTTTAACAATGAGAGACAGAATAACAACAAAAAAATACAGTAAAAAGGCATTTAAAAAAAGTTATAAATCGATTTGCATTTTAATGAGCGAAATAAGTATTTGATCCCCTATTAATCAGCAAGATTTCTGGCTTCTAGGTGTCTTCTATACAGGTAACGAGCTGAGATTGGGAGCACTCTCTTAAAGGGAGTGCTCCTAATCTCAGCTTTTTACCTGTATAGAAGACACCTGTTCAGAGAAGAAATCAATCAGATTCCAATCTCTCCACAATGGCCAAGAGCAAAGAACTGTCCTAGAATGTCAGGGACAAGATTGTAGACCTACACAAGGCTGGAATGGGCTACAAGACCATTGCTAAGCAGCTTGGTGAGAGGGTGACAACAGTTGGTGCGAATATTCGCAAATGGTATAAACACAAAATAACTGTCAATCTCCATCGATCTGGGGCTTTGTGCAGGATTTCACCTTGTGGAGTTTCAATAATCACGAGAACAGGAAGGAATCAACCCAGAACTACACGGGAGAATCTTGTCAATGATCTCAAGACAACTGGGACCATAGTCACCAAGAAAACAATTGTTAACACACTACGCTGTAAATGACTGAAATCCTACAGCGCCCACAAGGTCCCCCTGCTCAAGAAAGCACATGTACAGACCCGTCTGAAGTTTGCTAATGAACATCTGAATGATTTAGAGGGGAACTGGGTGAAAGTGTTGTGGTCAGATGAGACCAAAATCAAGCTCTTTGGCATCAACTCAACTCGCCGTGTTTGGAGGAGTAGGAATGCTGCCTATGACCCTAACAACACCATCCCCACTGTCAAACATGGAGGTGGAAATATTATGCTTTGGGGGCGTTTTTCTGCTAAGGGGAGAGGACAACTTCACCGCATCAAAGGGGGCGATGGACAGGGCCATGTACCGTCAAATTTTGGGTGAAAACCTTCCCTCAGCCAGGGCATTGAAAATGGTGTGTGGATAGGTATTCCAGCATCACAATGACCCAAAACACACGGCCAAGGCAACAAAGAAGTGGCTAAAAAGAAGCACATTAAGGTCCTGGAGTGGCCTAGCCAGTGTCCAGACCTTAATCCCATAGAAAATATGGGGAGGCAATTGATCAACTTGGTTACAGTCAGCCTGCCCATTAACGGTTCTAATCATGGATGGTTCCTGCTGCATCAGCCAAGATTCGAACCGTGTATGGCCAGCCTTAGCACTGCATTGTCTCACCGTACATAACAATGGCAATGTCATAGTGTAAATAGGACTTAAGTCCACTTTCACTGTAGCTGCCCGGCAATGCATTGTGGCAGAGATATGTGGAAAAAAGGACATTATTAAATAGAAATACAAATATTCTAGCAGTAAAACAGTTGATATAGATGTATATGATGGGCTGGTTTAGCTTTGTGTCTGAGCTTCTGTACATTGAAAACGTAAAAATAAAACTGTGACTTGGAGAGGGAGCTTCCAGCGCACACAGTGGTTCTTTCGCCTGGAGCGTCAGACATATGTATGGAGAACATAGGAGCGAATGAATTCATGCATGGGATTACCACCATAAACCTTCATATACGAGAACTTCCTCCTCTAAATGGAATTGTTCATTTAACATCCCCAGAGGGCCATTGTTCCGTAATGTTAAATAACATACCGTGGAAGGGGCTTCACAGTCCTGCTGCCTCTAAAGAAATAGTAAATGTAATGAACTTACGAAGCTTGGATGAACGGATGGCTTATCAGACGCAATGTCAGGAACTTCACCACAAGAAGGCCATTGTTTAAAACCAGCGTGCAGTAAAATGACGGTGGTGCTTGCAGCAACCAGGATTTCCTTACAGAGCAGTAGTCGATCAATATCCTGCCCAAAAGTAAGGCTGGCCATACATGGTTCGAATCTCAGCTGGCTCAGCAGGAACCAGCTGAGATTCAAACCACTAATAGGCAAGCTGAATGTACCAAGTTGATCGAGCAATCAACTTGAGTACAACCAGCCTGTCGGATTCCCTTATGATTATCGCTAGCGGCTGCTTTAGTCGCTAGCAATAATCACTATCTTCTCTCGGTGGGGAGATTCCCCTGTCAGCACTGTCTGTGTTGATAGGGGAATTGTGTGAATGTATTTTCTGCATATTATGGCTGTACTATCCAACCCCCATTGTGTTTAGCTGGTTAGTGGGCATGGAGTATAAAGGAGTGAGTGAGCTGTCATTTACCAATGTGTATACACCCACATGTGTGACTCTATAGTCACATGGGCTGCTCAGATGTGATAGGGAGGGAATGCTCAGCATAGAAACTCACTGAAAACTGAGCATGTGCAGAGTTGCTACTACAGCTGCAAAATCCCTAGCTAAACTGTGGACATGAACAAAAGGTGGAGATAGAGAACAGCAGGCTCAACCAGTATTTTTGCAGAATACAGAAAATTAATCTCATAGACCCCATACACAATATATATCTAAACAACTTTTGTTGTCAGATTTCCTTTAGATTTACCAAAACCATGTAGTGAAAGGGCCTGCCTGATTGCATACAGATTGAAACTCTTAAGATTTGACCTCATATTATATGGTTTTGGTAAATCTGAAGAAAAACCTCCTGTCATGCAGCAGCCCCCCTGAGCCCCCCTTTTACTTACCTGAGCCCCGTAATTCCTGCAACGGGAACGCGCACACCAGCTTCGGCCAGTGTCTCGTGTCCTGATTGGATAGATTGATAGCAGCGCAGCCATTGGCTCCCGCTTCTGTCAATCAAATCCAATGACGCAGGCGCCGGGGGGAGGGGCCGAGTCCTGCTGTCTGTGTCAACAGAAGCAGCAGCAGGACTCGGGAGCGCACCCGCACGGGTGTCCTGAAGGAAATCGATTCTCCGATGGGGCACTCGAGAAGAGGAGGATCCAGGAGCGCCGCGGAGGGACCCCAGAAGAGGAAGATCTTCAACTGCACAGAGGAGGTAAGCATGATATGTTTGTTATTTTTTTTTTTAAAAAAAGGGGGTTTAGTAACCCTTTGAACCCAGAAATGTCATTACTGTGCATCTCTATGCAATGCAGGCAGATCATCTAAAGAGATCTCAGCCCTGATACAAGCAGTGGACTGGCTTTTGGGAGGAGTTTTTATTTCAAAAATGCCTCGATGGATGGATGTCTCACAGTGTGCAGTGAAATCAGAGGAAGTATTTCAGTAGAGGAGAGGAGTCTGTACAACTGTGCGAGACTGAAGAGAAGGCTGGAGTTCAGCTTTCAGTAGATCTTTAGCGTGACACAGACTGGAATATTCATCTTATCTGTGGACTTAAGAACAGGAGAATATGTTCCCCGACAAATATCACAGTGTATATACACTGGCTGTCAGCAAACATGATGGGCTTGAACTGCGGCTCTGCGTGTCTGGATAATGAAGTGCGGCTGATCGATGGACGGGCTGGTAAAGTTTTTGTGAGGACGTTGATAGGATGATGAATAGCTGTGGTGTGTGATGGAGAGTGGGGTAAGTGACAAATTGAGGGTGAACAGGTTGATGGATGAAACTTTGGAGCTGAATAATGTCATAACAAGCAAAGCAGCGCGTTCTGATGTTATTCTCGGCGCATGTCTCACGCTTGGCCGCTTAGCACGAGGCAGATACATGGCGTGGCAGGTTTACACGAGCAACCAGCTGCCACTAGGAAAACCGACTGCTCAGCCAACTTTCTTTAGGACCTTTTGTTTAAAATGAGAGAAATAAAGTGACAAGTAATGACGCCAAAAAAATTGTGAAATACCAATGAGTGAAGCTGCCCCTTTAAGAGTGGACATTCCACTCCAAATGTGTGAATAAATATAGGGGAAAAAAAAACCTTTTGTTTAAAAGCTAAAACTTCGGCACTGCTGGCCATTGATTTCAATGGCAGTGGCGTTTTAGAGAAGGTGAATTCACTGCTCCCGCAATGCCCCAAAGATGCTGCTTGCAGGACTTTTTTTCTCGTCCTGCAAGTGCACCGCCCCAGTGTGAAAGCAGTCCAGCTTTCACACTGGGGTGGCTTGATAGGCGCTTTACAGGCGCTATTTTTAGCACAAAAATGCCTGAAAAGCGCCCCAGTGTGAAAGTAGCCTAAACCACCACATGAAGTGACAATTTTGGAGCTACACCATCACTGGATAGTACTGTGGGTGTATATACTGGTGTAAATTCTGTACTCCTACTTCTGGACCTTTCAGCTGCATTTGACACGGTTGACCACCCCCTCCTCCTCAAAAAACGTTACTCCCTCGGTCTCTGTGACCGTGCTCTTCAGTGGCTCTCATCCTACCTATCCCAACGCACCTTCAGCGTCACTTACAATTCTACTTCCTCCACTTCTCTTCCTTTCTCTGTCGGGGTCCCCCAAGGTTCTGTTCTTGGACCTCTTTTATTTTCAATCTACACCTCTTCCCTGGGTCAGCTGATAGCCTCTCACGGCTTTCAATATCATTTCTACACTGACGACACACAGATCTATCTCTCCACCCCTCAACTCACTCCATCAGTCTCCTCACGCATCACTAACTTACTAACCGACATATCTGTATGGATGTCAAACCACTTCCTCAAACTCAACTTGTCCAAAACCGAGCTTATAATATTTCCTCCTCCACGTGCCTCTTCCCCTGACTTCTCTGTCAAGAGCAATGGCACAACCATACACCCATCCCCAAATGTCAGCATGCTAGGCGTTGTCCTGGACTCTGAACTCCCCACATCCAATCACTTTCCAAAGCTTGCCGCCTCATCTCCAAACATCGCAACATCTCCAAACTACGTCCCTTTTTAACCAAGGAAACCACAAAACTCCTAATTCACTCCCTGGTTATCTCTCGCCTTGACTACTGCAATTCCCTCCTCATTAGCTTACCTTTAAATAGACTATCCCCCTTCAGTCCATCATGAATGCTGCTGCCAGACTCATCCACCTTACAAACCGCACAGTGTCTGCTACCCCTCTATGCCAATCCCTCCATTGGCTGCCACTTGCCCAACAAATTAAATTCAAAATACTAACATTAAGTTACAAAGCCATCCACAACTCTGCCCCCAGCTACATCACTAGCCTATTCTCAAATTACCAACCTAATCGCCCTCTTCGTTCCTCCCAAGACCTCCTGCTCTCTAGCTCCCTCATCACCTCCAGGACTTCTCCCGAGCCTTGCCCATCCTCTGGAATTCCCTACCCCAATCTGTCAGACTGTCTCCAAATTTATCCACTTTTAGGCGATCCCTGAAAACTTTCCTCTTCAGGGAAGCCTATCCTGCCTCCATCTAACAACTGCACTGTTTTCTCCATTAGCTCATCCCCCACAGCTATTACCCTTTTGTATAACTTGACCCTACCTTCTAGATTGTAAGCTCTAACGAGCAGGGCCCTCTAATTCCGATGAGTTTTTTTGTACACAAGTTTAAAAAAATCATTTTAGGCCTGAAGATTACATAAAACCCCCAAACATTATATATTTTCTGAAGAGCAGACACCCTAGAGAATGAAATAGTGGTAGTTAACATTTTTTGCAATTTGTCACAAATTGCTAGTTATTACTACTCTAGGAAATGCAAAATTTCAGTAAAAAAAAACACACTAAAGTTAATTTAAGGGAAAACAAATGTAAAAAGCTATCCACGTTTTTGGTAAAATATAAAAGATGAGGTTGCACTGAGTAAGATACCCAACATGTCAAACCTTAAATTTGTTTGTGCCTGTGGAATGGCAACAAATTTAAGTACCCTATACTTTCTATAGATGACACTTCAAAAGCCCCCTATAGGTCATCAGTTTTGTGTTACGGAGGTCTTGTGATAGAATAATTGCTCTCACTATGGCGTGTGCGGCAATATGTAACATGTGTATCGCAATTGACGTTTTTACACGTAGGCATTTTTTTTGGGGGGGGGGGGGGGATTTTATGTGTTTGGGTGTAACTTTATTTTTTGTACTTGACTTTTTTTTTATTGACTTTTTTTTTATCACACTTGGAGGACAAAAAGTCCCCTATGTGATGATTTTTAGATGACAGGCTCTTTTTAATGACCCACTAATTCGGGGTACTTTGTCGCAGTAAGTGGGCTTAGCACTATATGACCATATAGTGTGACCAAACCCCCGTATTTTTTGAATATGTTCAGGTGTTCAGGTGTTTTTAACTAGCCCTGTAGGAAATGTCATTCTTGTATGTGTGCGCTGTAAAATATTTTGCACTGTTTATAGGTCTTACAGCAGCACCATCTTGAATTTAAATGCATTGTATGGTGTGCCCCCCAAATATGTACTTGTATGTTGTAATAGGCCCTGACCAGGTTTTTGGGCTGGAGCACCCCTCCCCCTCCTCATTACCTCCTATTTAGTGGCCACCAGTGATTAGGATGTATCCCTTTCAGTTCTCCCACATAGAGGAGTTCAGCTCCCATGGTTGAGACAGAGGATCTTCCATTCTATTACTAGTGTAGGACCCACTAATTCGGGGTACTTTGTCGCAGTAAGTGGGCTTAGCACTATATGACCATATAGTGTGACCAAACCCCCGTATTTTTTGAATATGTTCAGGTGTTCAGGTGTTTTTAACTAGCCCTGTAGGAAATGTCATTCTTGTATGTGTGCGCTGTAAAATATTTTGCACTGTTTATAGGTCTTACAGCAGCACCATCTTGAATTTAAATGCATTGTATGGTGTGCCCCCCAAATATGTACTTGTATGTTGTAATAGGCCCTGACCAGGTTTTTGGGCTGGAGCACCCCTCCCCCTCCTCATTACCTCCTATTTAGTGGCCACCAGTGATTAGGATGTATCCCTTTCAGTTCTCCCACATAGAGGAGTTCAGCTCCCATGGTTGAGACAGAGGATCTTCCATTCTATTACTAGTGTAGGACCCACTAATTCGGGGTACTTTGTCGCAGTAAGTGGGCTTAGCACTATATGACCATATAGTGTGACCAAACCCCCGTATTTTTTGAATATGTTCAGGTGTTCAGGTGTTTTTAACTAGCCCTGTAGGAAATGTCATTCTTGTATGTGTGCGCTGTAAAATATTTTGCACTGTTTATAGGTCTTACAGCAGCACCATCTTGAATTTAAATGCATTGTATGGTGTGCCCCCCAAATATGTACTTGTAGGCTCTTTTTAATGAGACATGCAGGGTCAGAACCTGCATGTCTCCTTTGGGCTTCACCAAATGTTTGCACTGCAGATCACATTGGAAAACATTACTTCTCAGCTAAGCTAGCCAGGGAGACGGACAGGCTGACCTGGAAGCGATGTCACAGACAGCTCTTTCCGGGTCACAACAAGAAGGAGACTGGACGTGTGTATGCTCTTCTCCTCCCCCTCCACCCGCCGTCACCCGCCATGTCACTCACTAAATACAAATTCTTATTAGTATACACTCATAAAGACAAATTTATAAAATCTATAATTTAAATTTTATATAATCAGAACAAGCTACTGGTATGTATAAATGACCCAGACCAATCCCATAAGGCGTTACCAATGGTTATGTTTGCAGAGTGTATATTATGGCTCCCTCCCTCCTTATGTTGTGGAGACATTGATGTGGCTGTATGGGATTTAAGCCCTTGGAGTGGTGGTAACCTTTCCAACAGACTATGATGACACCTCCCAACGATAGGCAGCTGTAGTCGCATTAGTATCATAATTCAGATGAGCCCGGTCCAAGTATGGCCCCTTATCGGGTACTTCAATATGTTTTGATGCCATGTATCAATGAATATTAATTAGTATTGTGGACTTTTTTTTTTTAGGATAGGCTGAGTGATGTACTGAAAAGACATGGGAAGTTTTTCATCTTATGTTTCTATTTACTAACCCTTTCCGACCCCACATACGCTATTACAAGTCCCACGTGAGTTTTTTCACCATTTTTATCCCCTACATCTGGGTGTATGTTGTGTGTCCCCAGATCTACTGGGATGCCCCTGGTGTGCCTGATACGCGATATCTTGGCTCCCACACGTAGCCCAAAGTGTTTATGTCGTCATCATTGTTCTAAGTAAATACACTAAATGTGATATGTCTACTAGAGATTTTGATTATAAATTTTTCTCTATTCAGATTACTTACCCAAGCTCCTAAGGAAGCAAATTATTGCGAAACATGTTGATCCACAGCAGGCTACCTCGACCTAGGCCCAATGGCTCCTGGATTCTACTAGCCTTCAAGCAATCAGTTGCTATTGTTAACGCCTGATGGGATTGGTCTGGGTTATTTATACATACCAGTAGCTTGTTCTGATTATATACAATTTAATTATGGATCTTATAAATATGTCTTTATCAATTTATACTAATAAAAATTAGTATTTTTTTAATTGGTGACTGTAAAGTCCATATTTTCCAGTTTATTCTTATGCATACATGAAGCGAGTGGAAATCCCTGGTTGTCACCAGAACAAGTGTCTCCATTAGAAGATTTTCCTTTCAATGTGACAGAGACAGCCTCCCCCTAACCCCCCCCCCCCCCCCCCACACACACACACACACACACATTTTTTTTTTTCCTCCCCGTTCTCCTTTTTATTTTCTGATTCTCACCGCCTTAGTATTGCCTTTTTTCTTATAAGTTAGAGCGGTACCTCTTTTTTGGTCCCACAAACTAATGTACTGTTCTCTCTAGTTCTAGGGCCTCCAATCAAATGAGCCTTTATCAGAAACAAAGCACATCGCAATTCCAGACAGGGCTCTGATAATTGCTTATCTAACAACACAATGCTGTTTGGATCAATTGTCCTTCATTCCTACATCATTGTTTCATGTCCACTATCAACGGAGAGAAACTTCTTTTGAATTTGTTCCCATTTTCGTATAGTATTTTTGGCTTTGTAACTGTCTACTCTCCTTATCATTTCGAATAATAAAATTCAAGTGAAAGGAGATTTTCCTTTCATTTCCTGTTCTGATCGCAGCTTAAAATTTGTGATTTTCTTTCACTTTGACTCTAGATTATTATGGTTATCAGGACCAAAAGAGAGAGTGAATCTCTCTAATGTGGACACAGACAGCAATAAAAATCTAACAGGTGTAAAGTGTAATTCCAAAAAAAAAAAAAAACAGGTATTTGAATCCCTCTCCAATATATTCAAAACTAAAAAGTGTTGCTTTTAGTTATACTTGAAGCTTCAGTAAGATATCCAAACTAAATATCTGCAAGGTATGGCTGTTATTTGTGACTCACATTTGTGATCGGGTCATCTCCTTTAAGAAAAACCGAAAAGTGGAACTTTACCCAAAAGGGGAAATTCCACAATTTCGCCTCCTCCTCCCTTCTCTATCACCTTTGTGGGGTTTTTTGGGAAGCGAGTACCTGGTCCTGACAGGTACCCACTCCCACTAAGGATCGGATCGCCTAGGCCCACAGCCTTCTATGACATGTCACAGGTCTCAGAAGACAGCGGGACCATTCACAAATTGCAGTGCCGCTCGCACATGTGCAGTGAGAAGCCGGCTGTAAACCCACAATAGTCACAGTCGGCTTCCCACACTAAAGATGCTGGCACCATGTAGCAGAAGACCGGTGAAGAACCAGCCTGGGTGAGGACAGCGCTGGACCCCTGGACAGGTAAGTGTCCATTTATATAAAGTTAGCAGCTACAGTATTTGCGGCTGCTGACTTTATTTTTTTTGTTCCCAGAGTGAACATCCTCTTTAGATCAAGCTATAAATCACATTTATAATGTAGACTGTCCAAACCAGTATAATAATACAAATAATCTAATGATACAAGCATCTTGATACACTAAGCCGCTTATTCTTAACAACGGTTCTTTGGAACTCTAGGGATCCTCCTTAGGTTGATAGGGGTTCCTCGAGCTATGGCTGACTGACCTCCCATTTGATGGTGACTGCATACTACAAGGACCAACACCACTTGGCAAAACCAGCAGCATGACACCAATTACTATTTCAGCTGTCTGTAAGAGTGGAAATCTTCACACTGACCACCAATGTATGGGGCATTTCTGCCATTGAACCCCAATGAATTGCTTTTAATAAAGGTTTCCTGAGACTTGAAAATTATTTTAGGTCTCCACTTTCGTGGAAAAAAAATGAGCAATATATAAAAAAAAAAAAATATATATAGCATATACAATTGCTACACAAGTCATATTGTATTACCTTTCCTTTAAGATCTGCATCTGCTGTCACTTCCGAAGCAATATGGCAACTTGGAGGCATTCTGTACACAGCTGGTGTACAGAAAACCCTCAGAAATGTCATTACCTGCTTGGGTGAAGAACTTTGCACTAAGGTACAAGTCAAGATTTAGACATCCTCTGCAACAGAAATGTAAATTTTGGTGAGATACCCCCTAAGGCCCCTTTCACACATCGCCATTCGGCTCCAATCAGCAGGGGATCCGTGAGCTTTTGACAGGTACCCGCTCCCATGCCTAGGCGATCCGAGCGGAAGTTCTCCCCCCGGCCCATAGCCTCCTTGGACACTTCATAGGTCCCAGAAAGCTGCATAATCATTCAAAGGACGTACCGTGGCTTGTGCATGCACAGTACCAAGCCGCAAGGAGTCACAGCTGGCTTCCCAAAGTTAACATGGTGATGCTGGGAACCAAAGACTGGCAAAGAACTGGCTTGGGTGAGGACAGTTCTGGATCCCTAGACAGGTAAGCGTCCTTTTATTAAAAGTCAGCAGCTTCAGTATTTGAAGCGGCTGACTTCTATTTTTTTCTTTAAATGACTGAAGATCCTCTTTAATGTGTACCTTTTATACAATATTTGCCTGGATTTCAGCTATTAGTATAATAATGTCCTTGGCTGTGTCATGAATATTAACAGAGCGGAGTCCCCGGATCTGAAGAAAAATGGTTAATACACAGAGACCAAACTTTGTTATCTCAAAACAAGGCCTTTTCACAAAGGCAGAATTCCCCGGTACAGCAATCTCACACCACGTCCCACCATCTGACAGGTGGAAAGAACCTCATCACACGAGCTTTAAGTAGGGAAGAAAAGACAACCAACAAATAAATTAAGAGTCCGCTCACATCTGTCCGCTGAGAGCACCCCCGGCTGATTTTAATTCCATCTGCAGCGCCGAGTCAGAGATGGCGGAGGCAACTCGGGCAGGGTGAGAACGTGGATGGCGTATGGTCCGTGAAGGATACGGGGAAAATAAATAGGATCGTTTAAAGAGCTCAGGATGAGCGTAGATGAAAAGAGAAGTGTGAGGGTGGAAATTAGCGCAAGAAAATAGGTCATGTTTGTGAGCTGCTCGCCAAAAATAAGTGGAGGCGACATTTTGTTCTATATCTCACCTCCACGGGGAGTTTCCTTTTATTCTTGTGCTGGTTTGATTATCCAACATGCTACTCAGGAACAGTATGACAAGATTTAATAAAGTGTATTGAACAATGAACTCCGTTTATTTGTATTTGTTATATCTATTTGATAAAGGCAAAAAAAAAGTTAATCCTGCCAGAAATCTAGTGAGCCTGTAAGCACCTGGGTATTCTGTAGCATAATCTCAAGTAGTGTTATCAGCTTAATGCATTTTTCTTTGTGGAATACAGAAAACCACCCCCTGTGTTTTGGAGATAAGGAGAGAGGGTGTTCTGTAGTTCTAACACACTTCATGTCCTAGCGTGACAGCGCTGCTTCTGCATAGATATGAACAGTCAATGAGCATTCTCACCATAAAACAACAAGTACAATGGGGAAAATAATTATTTGATTTCCTGAAGATTTTGTAAGTTTGCCCACCTACAAAGAAATAAAGGGTCTATATTTTTTATCATAGGTGTATTTTAAATAATAGACACAAAATATCAACCAAAAATCCAGAAAAAACTCATGATACAAATGCTATAATTTGAGTTGCAGTTCAGTGAGTAAAATAAGTATTTGATCCCCTACCAAGCAACAATAATTCTGGTTCCCACAGACTGGCTACAGTGTATGCTTATGTGGTACACAGATTAGTCCTATCAATTGAAGAAGGTGCTCCTAAGGTCAACTCGTTATGTGTATAAAAGACACCGGTCAACAGAATCTCTTTCTTCCATTCAAATCTCACCATCATGGGCAAGACCAAAGAGCTGTCATAGGATGTCAAGGACAAGATTGTAGACCTGCACAAGGCTGGAATGGTCTACAAGAGCTGGTTGCAGTCTGTTGCTAACACCTAATGCTGTGTACACACGGCCCGACTTTTCGACCAAACTTGTCCGACGGAACTAATCCGTCCGTGTGTGGGCTTCATCGGACCTGCAGCGGACCTTTTCTGTCGAAAATGTGACGGACTTTAGATTTAGAACATGTTTCAAATCTTTCCAACGGACTTGAGTCCGGTCCAAAAATCAGTAAGTCTGTATGCTAGTCCGACGGATGAAAACCCACGGTAGGGCAGCTATTGGCTACTGGCTATGAACTTCCTTATTCTAGTCTGGTCGTACGTCATCACGGTCAAATCTGTCGGACTTTGGTGTGATCGTGTTTAGACAAGTCCAATTCGAAAAGTCCATCGAAAAGTCAGTCGAAAGTCCGTAGAAAAGTCCGACGTGATTAAATCCATCGAAAGTCCAGTCGAGTGTACACAGCATTAGAAACACCCGTGGTGTTTACACCGGAGAGCAACCTGCCAAGGTTCTGCTCTCCATAGAAAATAATAGGAAAAACAAAACTAAGATTTCTATGTCTCTGTTGTGAACTTTGAAGATTATTTTTCACAATGTCTATAGCTACATAGGTAAAGTATGGCTTGTTTTAAAGTGCTTTCTGCTTATTTAGAATATATTAATACTTTTGTGTGCATAGTGTGGGTACGCGTTCACTTTAAACAGAATCAAAAGCTTCTAGAAATCCCTTCTCCCTCCCTTGAAGAAGCTGACAGACAACTATAACTACCCCACTGTGCATATATTTCATTCCAGATGCTGGCAGCCATCCCATTATATTTCAATAGGAGCCAATGATCCGGCACCCAAAACATCCCTGACCTTTTCTGATATTTTCATGTTACGACGTGTCATTAGCAGCATCCACGCTCCCTGCTGAAGGGAGGTCTGCTCTTGCAAAGTTCGATAACGAACAGTTACTTTCTGTCTAGAGATTATTCCAAAACACCACCATGCCATCCAAACAACACCTAAATCTGATAATTACATTTAATTTTTTGATAGATACTGCAGAGTATAACCACCCAACAGTTACTATATATTGGTGACTTCAATGGAAAGTATACACGCCTGTAGTGACCATTATATGAGGATCTCTGACCTCCTACGGAATTTGAAAGGCTATGTTCACCTTTCATAAATATGCTTTATGAAGGTACTTGCAGGTAAAAAAAAATGTGCATTTATTATTTTTTAAAACAAGAGCCAGATTGTGGGTGCAATGTCAGGGTTCTGCACTCACTAATAAGACAAAGAAATGGTCGCACTCTGAGACTCCAAAATTTGCTTGATTTTAACTTTATTGTCACAAGTTTGTCAGACAAACACAGGAAAAGCAGTTGACGCGTTTCACTAAAAAAAAATTGCTGAAAAAAATGTGGCTATAATGTGTTTTCTTTTCCTGATGAGATATAAAATAAAAATACCATCCCATGGCCACTAGATGGCTCTTACAATCATAGGAGATAATTATATTATACAGAATATGGCATTATTGGAGCTATGCAGATGTTTTATATATAGACCCCTCAGTTTTGTCCTGTGCCCACCCTATGACTTGGCAGTAAAAAGGAGAAGTAGCTGACTGATGGGCTCATCTATCACTCTGCTCTCTTTTGCTATCCGCATATCTCTTGTCTGCACATGAGCACTGCAAAAAACTGATTGGCTTCTTCTGCTGCTCCCCCCTCCAGCCTGAGCTCTGCTGTACAGATGACTCTGATACCAATTCAGTTTTAGTCACTTACACCCACTGAGCCCATTGGTTTGGTGGTCTGCCTGCTCCTATGTTAATATTGAGTTGACGTAAGGGATGGAGGCAGGAACCACAGAGCAAAGCAGGAAGGTCAGGAATCTGACAATCCCCAAAAAATGTAGTGCTTACCCCCCGAAGGAGTCGCTTGATGTGTTGGGTCCCATGTTCCTGTGCCCACAACGCTGTGAACGGCACCACAAACACTGCCACACCTGGTAAGGCAGAGAATGTTTTCTGCAGATATCGGTTTATACACCCCAATGGCTCAAGGTGCATAGACACCAGGAATGACACAGCAATTGACTCAGGGCCAGTTCACACCACATGCAGTCCAGTGCATTTTTTTTCTGCATCAAAAACGCATGGAAAGTAGGTTATATGGTTTTTAATGGCATAGTTCACACCAGTGTTTGCAGTTCCAGTTCCAGAAAAAAAAGTAGAACATGCTGCATTTTTCCTGCACTGGACTGTACTGGAACGCTGTAAAAAGCATCAAAAATGCACTGGAATGCACCAGAACGCATCGGAATGCACCTAAACACACCAAAAACGCACTGGAAAACACATGTCCTTAATTAAGGTTAAGAAAAAAGCTGAACTGCATCAAAAACGCATCAAAAACGCACTGGAACGCATCAAAAACGTGCATGCAGAAAAGCACCTGGAACGCATCTGGACTGCGTTTCTATGGTGTGAACTGGCCCTAAGTAACAGCAAGAAGTATAATGTAACAGGGTAAAAAAGAAGAAATATACTCTAATGAATAATTTGTAAGAAAATTATACTGCAATGGTTAAACAATGGCAGTAGTAACAATACTAAGTAATATGCTGCAGAAACAATAATTGTTATAAAACACAATCCCCCTTGAACCCTGTACTGGACATCCCTAACTAGGGGGATATATATACAGTATATATACAGTGCCTTGAAAAAGTATTCACACCCCTTAACATTTTTCACATTTTGTCATGTTACAACAAAAAACGTAAATAGATTTTATTGGGATTTTATGTGATAGGCCAACACAAAGTGGCACATAATTATGAAGTAAAAGGAGAATGATAAATGGTTTTAAACATTTTTTACAAATAAATATCTGAAGTGTGGCGTGTATTCAGCCCTCTTTACTCTGATACCCCTAACTAAAATCTAGTGGAACCAATTGCCTTAGGAAGCCACCTAATTAGTAAATAGAGTTCACCTGTGTGTAATTTAATCTCAGTATAAATTCAGCTGTTCTGTGAAGCCCTCAGAGGTTTGTTATGCTTGGTTCAACAAATCGTGCTCCATTCAGTGCAATGGAACCGTTCTAATCGGAGCGACTCAAGTCACTCCGACTCAGAAAAAGGTTCCTGTACTACTTGGGGGAGACTTTGGAGTGGCTTGCATTGACTTCTATTACAGAAGTCGTTTGCAAGCCACGCTGAAGTTGCGCTGTGCGGAATTGCTTCAGAGTCGGATGACTTTGAAGCCGCCCTAGTGTGAAACGAGACTTAGTGAACCTTAGTGAACAAACAGCATCATGAAGGCAAAGGAACACACCAGACAGGTCAGGGATAAAGTTGTGGAGAGGTTTAAAGCAGGGTTAGGTTATAAAAAAATATCCCAAGCTTTGAACATCTCACGGAGCACTGTTCAATCCATCATCTGAAAATGGAAAGAGTATGGTACAACTACAAACCAACAAGACATGGCCGTCCACCTAAACTGACAGGCCGGGCAAGGAGAGCATTAATCAGAGAAGCAGCCAAGAGGCCCATGGTAACTCTGGAGGAGCTGCAGAGATCCACAGTTCAGGTGGGAGAATCTGTCCACAGGACAACTATTAGTCATGCACTCCACAAATCTGGCCTTTATGGAAGAGTGACAAGAAGAAAGCCATAAAAAGTCCTGTTTGCAGTTTGCGAGAAGCCATGTGGGGGACACAGATAACATGTGGAAGAAGGTGCCCTGGTTAGATGAGACCAAAATTGAACTTTTTGGTCTAAAAGCAAAACGCTATGTGTGGCAGAAAACTAACACTGCACATCAACCTGAACACACCATCCCCACCGTGAAACATGGTGGTGGCACCATCATGTTGTGGGGATGATTTTCTTTAGCAGGGACAGGGAAACTGGTTAGAGTTGATGGGAAGATGGATGGAGCAAATACAGGGCAATCTTAGAAGAAAACCTGTTATTGCATGCAAAAGACTTGAGACAGGGGCGGAGGTTCACCTTCCAGCAGGACAACAACCCTAAACATACAGCCAGAGCTACAATGGAATGGTTTAGATCAAAGCATAGTTATGTGTTAGAATGGCCCAGTCAAGGTCCAGACCTAAATCCAATTGAGAATCTGTGGCAAGACTTGAAAATTTCTGTTCACAGATGCTCTCCATCCAATCTGACAGAGCTTGAGCTATTTTGCAAAGAAGAACGGGCAAAAATGTCACTCTCTAGATGTGCAAAGCTGGTAGAGACATCCCCAAAAAGACTTGCAGCTGTAATTGCAGTGAAAGGTGGTTCTGCAAAGTATTGGGGCTGAATACAAATGCGCGCCACACTTTTCAGATATTTATTTGTAAAAAAAAAGTGAAAACCATTTATCATTTACCTTCCACTTCACAATTATGTGCCACTTTGTGTTGGTCTATCACATTAAATCTCAATAAAATACATTTACGTATTTAGTTGTAACATGAAAATTTCAAGGGGTATGAATACTTTTTCAAGGCACGATGTATAATATATATCAATTATAGTTCAGCAGTCTGTAAAATACTCTCTTCTGCTGGTCAGCTCATTGGGGCCCAACTGTTATGCCATAGTGCTCAGGATAATGTCCCTTTAAGCACTGATGAAGACACTGACTCTGGTCCCTTTAGGCACTGATAATGTCACTGTCTGTGATAATCGCAGACAACACTGTCCCTCTTTTCAAAGTTTAATGTGGATTTGGCCAGCAACAGCTTTACAACTTCTTGTGTTAGCAGATGGTCTCCCTCTGTATACAGCGTAAAACACAGCCATGCAGTGTCTACAGGGTCCTTCCTCCTTGGTCAGGCAGAGGGCTCCACCAACATTCATGGCTCTTGCCAATGTTTTCAGATATCTTTCACTGTGCCACTCTCCCTCTTAGTTGCACCAGTGAGCAGACTGCCAGTAGCCAAATGTGCACACAGCTGTCAGAAACAGCCTCCACACGTCTTCTCTTTGCCCAGGAAAACACCCCCACAATTCTTGGATTTATTCAGAAGAGGGCAGGCTTGACACTGGCTGCACACTTTCTTTTCTTGCCAGAGCTGCAGACTGGGTTATACTGTAGTTGGATTCTAAGGATCATTGGGTGGCAATTTCTCTTTGTTACAGCAGTGTGGGGAAAAGTATTTACTATCTTCTTTCCATGAAGGAAGAGTGACTCACTTAAGAATTCCAATTAACCAGTTCCAGGCAACCCCATAGCAGATATACTGCTACAGGGCGGCCCTCCTGTGCAGAATCACATGTGTATATATACAGTCTCTCACAAAAGTGACTACACCAATCACATTTTTGTAAATATTTTATTATATCTTTTCATGTGACAACACTGAAGAAATGACACTTTGCTACAATGTAAAGTAGTGAGTGTACAGCTTGTATAACAGTGTAAATTTGCTGTCCTCTCAAAATAACTCAACACACAGCCATTAATGTCTAAACCGCTGGCAACAAAAGTGAGTACACCCCTAAGTAAAAATGTCCAAATTGGGCTCAATTCGCCATTTTCCCTATTAAAGGCTAGGTTCAATAATAGGAACACACAACGCTCGTATGTAGAGTGTAGCATAATATGCTCCCAATTAACTCTCTCCCACCATCAGAGCCTCCTCCATGTGGCATCAGGTGGCGTTCATGTGTGTTTGAGCTTTGGGGTGCACACCCTAATGCAATAGGCTGCACACACCTATGGGCCTCACCATGGTTGACCAAAGAGGTTGAGTGCACGTGCTCCACGTCATATCCAGAGGTTTTTTTGGGAAAATAATTGTATGAGTGCTGCCAGCATTGCTGCAGAGGTTGAAGGGGTGGGGAGTCAGCCTGTCAGTGCTCAGACCATAAGCCGCACACTGCATCAAATTGGTCTGCATGGCTGTCATCCCAGAAGGAAGCCTCTTCTAAAGATGATGCACAAAAAATCCCGCAGTTTGCTGAAGACAAGCAGACTAAGGACATGGATTACTGGAACCATGTCCTGTGGTCTGATGAGACCAAGATAAAGTTATTTGGTTCAGACGGTGTCAAGCGTGTGTGGAGGTGTCAATCAGGTGATGAGTACAAAGAAAAGTGTGTCTTACCTACAGTCAAGCATGGTGGTGGGAGTGTCATGGTCTGGGGCAGCATAAGTGCTACTGGCACTGGGGAGCTACAGTTCATTGAGGGAACCATGAATGCTAAAATGTACTGTGACATACTGAAGCAGAGCATGATCCCCTCCCTTCAGAGACTGGGCCGCAGGGCAGTATTCCAACATGATAACGACCCCAAACACACCTCCAAGATGACCACTGCCTTGCTAAAGAAGCTGAGGGTAAAGGTGATGGACTGGCCAAGCATGTCTCCAGACCTAAACCCTATTGAGCATCTGTGGGGCATCCTCAAATGGAAGGTGGAGGAGCGCAAGGTCTCTAACATTCACCAGCTCTGTGATGTTATCATGGAGGAGTGGAAGAGGACTCCAGTGGCAACCTGTGAAGCTCTGGTGAACTCCATGCCCAAGAGGGTTAAGGCAGTGCTGGAAAATAATGGTGGCCACACAAAATATTGACACTTTGGGCCCAATTTGGACATTTTCACTTAGGGGTGTACTCACTTTTGTTGCCAGACATTAATGGCTGTGTGTTGTTATTTTGAGGGGACAGCAAATTTACACTGTTATACAAGCTGTACACTCACTACTTTACATTGTAGCAAAGTGTCATTTCTTCAGTGTTGTAAAAATCAAAAGAAATAAAATATTTACAAAAAAATGTGAGGGGTGTACTCACTTCTGTGAGATATTGTGTATATATGTGATTCTGCACTTCTGCCTGGGGGGCACGTGTGTGCACATGCTGCAAGTGGGCCACTCCTGCTGTGATTACTCACAGCAGAAGCTGATCTGTGGATGCCGGACAGTGGATGTCCACCAGCACCCGCCAATCATGGGCAGAAACACAGAACGAAGCTCTGCCTATGTAAGCAAGGCGGAGCTTTATTCTGACAGGGGGGGAAGTGATGGATTTTGTGTCCCTGCAAAGCAGGGAATAAAATCCATCACTTCCTTTAGTAAAAGCACCTCCCACAGTACAGAAACACTTGCTAGGCACACAGTTAACCCTTTCATCGCCCTAGATGTTTAGCCCCTTCCCAGACAGTTTCATGAGTACAGTGACAGTGCATATTTTTAGCACTGATCCCCATATTAGTTTCACTGGTTCCCACGAAGTGTCAGATTGTCCACCGCAATATCGCAGTCCCACTATAAGTCACTGATCACTGCCATTACTAGTATAGAAAAATAAATAAATAAAAATTCCAGTATATATCCCATAGCTTGTAAACGCTATAACTTATGCACAAACCATTCAATATATACGCTTTTTGGGATTTTGTTTACCAAAAATATGTAGCAGAATACATATTGGCATACATTTATGAAGACATTCATGTAGAAATATGATTTTTTTTTTTTTTTATTGGATATGTTTTATAGCAGAAAGTCAAAAATGTTGTTTTTCTTTTCAAAATTGTTGGGCTTTTTTGTTTATAGCTCAAAAAATAAAAAACTGCAATGGTGATCAAATACCACCAAAAGAAAGCTCTATTTGTGGGGAAAAAAGGAGATACATTTTATTTGAGTACAGTGTTGCACACGCAATTGTCAGTTAAAATAACGCAGTGCCATATCGCAAAAAATGGCCTGGTCAAGAAGGGGGGTACATTTTCCGGAGGTCAAGTGGTTAAGCATGGTCACAGGCAGAACGTGTTCTTATTCCCATTCCATTCTCCTTTCTCTCATTTTTCTCTTATGTAAAAAAAAAAAAAAAACTGTGCTGGTGAAAATGTTTGCTTTCAGCTTATACCCAGTCCAGCCTCTGAAAGCAAGGTGTATAATTTTAGAGGCTTTATCTGCATTGTGGAATTCTTATGCTGTGTATTTTTAGGAAAGCACCCTTTTCTTTTCTTCTGCTGAAAACTGTAGAAAACTCTGTGGAGTGGTAGCTTCTACCAGCCCGAGACTTGCCCCCCTTTCTTATGTGCCTGTTAGCAGTTCATAGTGGAGGTAGGTATGGGTGCTTTATAAATGCAACTCAACTGCAGAATGACATTTTGTCCATGTTTTTGTGGGACCAGAGAAGCCTGGGCAGCACATTCCCCACCATGGTAAAGGACAGCCTTGTCAGTGAATATGGTTCTGCTTATACGGCGAAGGAACACTTTATGGAGGAATAATTCATGAGTACACTCATCTGGAATACAGTTAGAAAACATAAGATTTGTACTCAGATGGAGGAATAAACATCTATGCAGTCGCAGAATCTAAACATCAATGGTTCAGGTCTGGACTCCACTGTGTGTTAAACGGAGTCTATGGAAGGACAAGATAATGCCACTAAGACTGACTTCAGAAGATGGAGGAGGAACTGCCAGGGGCCTATAGCAATCTTTAACTCTCATTAAAGGATGTTATTCAAAACAGATTTTCCGCAAACTGTATTACAGACCCTTATCTGCTACCCTTGTGGATTAACCACTTCAGTTCCAGGAGATTTACCCCCCCCCGTCCTGACCAGGCCATTTTTTGCTATACGGCACTGCGTTACTTTAACTGACAATTGCGTGGTCGTGCGACGTTGTGAATTTTTGTCCCCCTCGCACAGATAGAGCTTTCTTTTGGTGGTTTTTGATCACCTCCGCGGTTTTTATTTTTTGCGCTTTAAGCAAAAAACGACTAACAATTTACAAAAAAAAAAAACAATATTTTTTACTTTCTGCTATAAAACATATCCAATAAAAATATGTATTCTGCTGCATATTTTTGGTAAAAAAAATCCCAATAAGCGTATATTGATTGGTTTGCGCTAGGGATGCACCGATACCATTTTTTTTACAATGAGTACAAGTACTGATACTTTTTTTTCTTTTAGTACTCGCCGATACCAAATACCGATACCTACCGCAACTGTTTTGTTTTAACTTCAGCTGTCAGCAATGGCACAAAGCATTTAAAAGTTATTAACAAATGAAATAGATTTTTTTTAAATTTAGCGCTTTTTCAATGCGAAATGTGTTAATATATATGTGTAAAATATTCACTAACAAAGCAAACAAAGAAAAAAGTTTTAATTGTTAATCGTTTATAAAATAGACATGAACAAAAGAAAAAAAGCAGGAAAATAATAATTAAAGGGAGAATAGGGAGTTAATTAGGACTGATTAGAGTAAATTAAAGGTTATTAAGAGGTTAAACAGAGGAACATTTGTTCATCCCTTTGATCTGCAGATGAAGAAACAGAAATATACAAAAAGAAAGCGTTTCTTTTTATTTTAGTGTTTCAGGGGTGAGCAATGTTGGTAATAAACATTGTTGGCTACTTTTTTTTTTTTTTTTTTTGACAGCTCCAATTACCAGACTTCTTTAACACCGGGGAGACCCACTGACAGCTCAAAGACCCGAGCATGAAAGTTTCGGTTTCGGGTATCGGTGCGTTTGCATGAGAACCGATACTTGTGCAAATACTCAGTATCGGCACGGATACCGATACCAGTATCAGTGCAACCCTAGTTTGCGCAAAAGTTATAGCATCTACAAACTATATGGGATATATTTATGGAATTTGTAATTATTTATAATTTATTGCGGCGGACAAATTGGACACTGACTGACACTTTTGACACTTTTTTGGGGCCCAGTGACACTAATACAGTGATCAGTGCTAAAAATATGCAGTTACTCTACTGACACTGGCTGGGAAGGGGTTAACATCAGGGGCGATCAAAGGGTTAAATGTGTGCCTAGCTGGTGTTTTGGTGTACTGTGTGGGAGGTGCTTTTACTAGGGGAAGGCATTAATCCATGTCCCTGCTTTGCAGGAACACAGGATCCATGCCTTCTTTACTGACAGAACGGCAATCTGCCTTGTTTACATAGGCAGATTGCCGTTCTGCCTGTGTACAGAACGATCAGTGGGTGCAGGCGGACTTCGGGTCTGCGGGACCTGATGATCAGCTCTCGCTGTGTAAAATCACAGCGGGAGTGAGCTGCCGGTGGCACGCACTCGCGCCCGATACACGGAAGTGCAGGATCATGTGTATATATACTTGATTCTACGCAGCCGCCCCGTAGCAGTAAAACTGCTATAGAGCGGCTGGCAACTGGTTAATGAAAGTAGACTTTTGCTCTATTTTACATTTCTGACCAATAGCAGACAACATACAATCTCTTCTGCTATCTTTATTAGCAAAGAAAAAGCCTCATTCTATAATCCACAGTGGTAAACTAAGACACTATAAAAAGAAGAAGTAGAATGCCTTCATCCCTCATACAACACAAACTTTGACTTTTTGGGGATGGAACAATGTATAAAGAAACCCTCTCACCCACACATAACTGTACATGACATGCCGGAATGTTAAAGCAGAACTCCAGGAATTATTGCCAAATTTGTTGGTCCAGCTTGGCACAATGTAGGTGTGCATATCTCATACCACTGGGGAAGCTGGAAATCACTATAGCAGTTCTCACTACTACAGTGATCGCTGTGATTTTTCAGGTTGTGCGGGGGTTCTGTGCAAGCCGCTTTCCCTCTGTACATTGACCACAAGGGGTCGCTTGCTCGGCACTGCCACTGTTCATAGAACGCCTTGTAGTTTTTTCAATCAATACAAGGCGGTCTCTGATTAGATGAGATGGAGATCGGTACTTTACCACACTTCTTCACCACTTCCTCCAATCAGGGATCACGTTGTGTTCATTGAAAAAAATACAAGGCGTTCTGTAATTGGCAGAAGTGGTAAGCAAGCAACTCCCTGTATTCTGTGTGCAGAGACTCAGCAGAACCTGGAAGATCGTAGCCATCATTGAAGTAGCGCCAATTACTATAGTGATTTTCAGCTCTCCTAGTGGCCAGTGGCAGCCAGTCTATTAGGGGCACAGGGGCCCGCACCCCTATCAATGCATCTGGCCCCATAATCTACATGCAGGGTGGCGGAGGCATGGATTCCAATATGTTTTTTTTTTTGAAGCACGTGATTAGTACCAGAGACTCTAATAGGCTGCAAAAAAGGGTGGGCTCGGGGCGAAGAGCACTGTGCCCCGAGCCCACCCAGTTGTGTAACAATAGCGAATGAATAATCGCTATTGTCACACTGGTTCTCCTCCTGGCCAATCAGGAAGCGGGTCTTGAGAGCCGTTTCCTGATTGGCCAAAAGGAGAAGGGATCCTATTGCTCAGGAGGAGGGAGGAGACGCACGCCGCTGCGAAGCACTGGAAGCCGCGGCCCGGCGGGAAGCGCTGTCTGTGCCAACGATGGGGTTAAGTGTCGGGTTGGTAACCCGAATGACCGATCGACGGGGGTGGTGATGGTGCGCTTGACCCGACTGACCCACGGGGGGGGGGGGGCAGATTTAGATGTGGGTGCATTGTTTAAAGCCCCTCCCCCCCCCCAAAAAAAAAAAAACACAGCCGCCGCTGCTGCTGACAATCAGGTATGAGATACATTGTGCAAAGCTGGACCGATGTAAGTATGCCGTACAGATCATTCATGGAGTTCAGCTTTAAAGTGAACCTGTATACCATTTAATTCAGTACAGACTTAACCACTTAAAAAACAGGAATTTTTTAATGTTTCTCACATACATTGTATAATATTAATAAGTCAGAACTTTCAGTTTTGGATGGAGAGACTCTTTAAGTGAAATCAAATTCTGGCAGTGGTGATGTTGGCACTGAATCATGTTTCTTATGGCTCATTAGGAAGTGTCAGATCCTGCCCTTTCCAGGCTGTGAGCAGATGCTGATAACACTAATCAGGAAAGGTGTTGACCTTTCTCCACACATGATTGCTACAACCTAGATGAAAAAAAAAACACCACAAGACTCATTCAACATGTGTTTTGGACTTTGAGGGCCGCTAACCTTTAAGCATTACTAAATAGCGGGAAGTCTGTGAGTCTCTTGCCTTTATAATTGGTAGACTTAGCTGTGGAACTAAAGGGGCCCCCCCAACATGAGATGGCAGAGCCCCAGGCTAGATGGTTTTGGTGCATCGAGTGTCAATGCCTGCTGAATACCTGATGGCCAATAGATCAACGTGTCCACAGAACTTCCTTCAATCACTATTGGTTCTCTCTGCATCTACCCACCTCTTGTCTGCCCCCCAAATCCAAGGCCATAAAGGGCCCGATGAGGCTTACAGTAATAAAAAAAAAAGATAAAGTCCTGACCCCTAACCTTGGGAGGCCTGTATCAGGGCACTTTGGGTTAGTGGCATTGGTTTGACTCTGACATCAGTTTGAGACGCTCCTGTGATCATTGTGAATTCACTGAGAGTTGCATTTGCCCTGCTTTAGGTCTACACTGGTGTGACATGGGATCCCGAGTTGTGAGAGCACAAGTCGCTTGACACATCAAAATAAAGGTTTCCCTATGAGAGCCGTCTTAACTGATCCGACACAATGCTCCGACTTTAGAAAAGGTTCCTGCACTACTTTGGTCTGACTTTGATACGACTTCAATGCCAGAGAGTGTAAAAAGTCACATTTAGGCTCGGTTCACACTAGCCTGACTCCAAAGTCATGTGACTTTCAGTGCAACTTTGGAGTCCGACTTTGATACGACTTTGATGTGACTTTTTAACACTCTGTGGCATTAAAGTCAAATCAAGTCAGACCAAAGTAGTGCAGGTACCTTTTCTAAAGTCGGAGAGATTTGTGTAGTATCAGTTAAGATGGCTCTCATAGGGAAACATTGAATTTCACATGTCATCCTACTTGGGGTCTCACAAGTCGGATCCCATGTCACATCACTGTGAACCGAGCCTAAGTCGGATCAAAGTTGGACTGAAGTTGCAGGGCAAAGTTGGATCGGAAGTCATGCGACTTTCATGTCAGAGCAATGTGATCCTGGGCTCAAGAGGGTTTTGCATTTCCATAGATTTGTGGATGGGAATGCAAAACCCATTTGAAGTAAAAAATAAATTAAAAAAAGCTTGTTGGCACAACCCAGTACATAAACCTTACAGTACAACTTTAGCCTTTCCTTCAGTCTTGTACAGTTGTACAGGCTCCTCTTCTGTACTGAAATCACTTACTCTGATTTCTCTGCACACTGTAACCTTCTCAGAGTGTGCATTAGAAGCTGCGGTAAGGCAGATAAAGCCCAACTCATTTCCTGTCTGGAGGACATCCAGGATCATTTAGCACTTTTTTTCCTAGCCTTACTGTCCCCTTCAATTCATTGGTTTAAAATTACTTCAATCACATTGGCTCAAAGGAAATTGGTATTTGCATAACTCCAGCCAAGAGAAAGCCCACTTTTGAGGCAGGGTGCTGGGAAGTGTCCATGTGGTAAGTGAACCTGTATGGGAGTGGTTTCATAATTCTCTATAAGATGCTGCACCTGCAGAGCTCTAATGAGGGAAATTGCAGGGTCTGCATCCCCTTAAGGCCCGGTTCACACTGCCGTGACTTTTGCGCCAACATCCCAGCGTGTCTTGCATATGACTTCTTTAACAGAAGTCAATGCAAGTCATGCTGAAGTCACACCAAATGTAGTGCAGGAATCTTTTTCTAAATCGGAGCGACCCAAGTCACTCCTATTAGAATGGTTCCATTGCACTTAATGGGACGCGACTTTTCATTCGACTTGTGCTCTCAAAGTCGGAGCGCATGTCGCACCAGTGTGAACTGGGCCTTAGACGTGATTTCCTATTGGGAGTATCTCACCAAAAATTACATTTTTGTTACAGGGGATGCCTGAAATCTGACTTGTGTCTTAGTGTAGACTTCTAGGAAAAAAAGTGAGCCAATCACACAAGCAGGAAATTACATATCTGGGGGGGCGTTCTGTATACATTCTGCGTACAGAACACCTCCGGGTAGCCATATTGCATTGCATTTACAGAAAATGACAGCTGCAGATTGAAAAGGCAAGGTCATTTTTAATAACATTCAATTACAGTATGACTTGTGTTGCAATTGTATAATATATATATATATATATATATATATATATATATATATATATATATATATATATATATATATATAATTTCCTTTTTTTTTTACCCTTTAAACTATCTTTCCTACTATCTCAAATGGTCAGTTCTAGGATTAGTTTAGCAGGATAGTCAAAGATCCTCTAATGCCGTGTACACACGGTCGGACTTTTCAGCTACAAAAGTCTGACAGCCCGTCCGACAGACTTTCGACAGGCTTTCGACGGACTTTTGGCGGACTTTTAACAGACTTTCTAACGACCGGACTTGCCTACACACGATCACACAAAAGTCCGACAGATTCGTACGTGATAATGTACACTGGACTAAAATAAGGAAGTTGATAGCCAGTAGCCAATAGCTGCCCTAGCGTCCTTTTTTTGTCCGTCGGACTAGCATACAGACGAGCGGATTTCTGGGTCCGGCGGAGTTACGACGTAAAGATTTGAAGCATGTTCCAAATCTAAAGTCCGTCAGATTTGCGGCTGGAGAAGTCCGCTGAAAGTCCGGGGAAGCCCACACACAATCTGATTGTCCGCCGGACTTGGTCCGTTGGCGTCCGTCGGACTTTTCGGCTACAAAAGTCCGACGGACGCCGACGGACTAAGTCCGGCGGACAATCCGATCGTGTGTGGGCTTCCCCGGATTTTCAGCTGACTTTTCCAGCCACAAATCTGACGGACTTTAGATTTGGAACATGCTTCAAATCTTTACGTCGTAACTCCGCCGGACCCAGAAATCCGCTTGTCTGTATGCTAGTCCGACGGACAAAAACCCACGCTAGGGCAACTATTGGTTACTGGCTATCAACTTCCTTATTTTAGTCCGGTGTACGTCATCACGTACGAATCCGTCGGACTTTTGTGTGATCGTATGTAGGCAAGTCCATTCGTAAGAAAGTCCGCCGCGAGTCCGCCAAAAGTCAGTCGAAAGTCTGTCGGACTTTTGTAGCCGAAAAGTCAGACCGTGTGTATACCCCATTATCCTATCAGTAGACAAATAATACTTCAGAAATGAATCTTACCATATCCTTCTCTGTACCGATTTCAGAGTGAATAGAGATCACATTTATCAGATATCCTTCACCTTTTTACAACCTTATTGCCCTATAGATAAATATGTAGGAGCTCATCGGGCAAAAATCCAACTAAAAGCAGCCACTTTGCTGTACAGAAATACACAGAGAACAAGGTGCTCAGTTTGGCCTGCAATATAGAAAATGAGAGTCCTCTGACCTTTGAATTTGTGAAAGACGGCCCACAGCTCAGCGATGTCTGTGGCAAAGGTGATGTCCGTGTCTAGGACAATGACCCGCTCCAGGCTGGCCGGAAGAGTCTTGGTAAGCACCAGCTTCATGAGCCCGTATATTCCTGAGTAATGTTTGTTCGGAATCCATGATACCTCGGACTGCAGGGAGGAGAACAGGAAAAAAAAGGATAAAGAAGAGTTTAAGGGAAACAAAGAGACACACTCACTACTGAGACATATGAACCAAACAAAGACAAGGTTGATGACACTCCAACTTCTTAATAAAAATGTATTTATTCTATATAACCAGGGTATAGCAAGCAGATGGAATCTGTAGCATTTTTCACATTTATCAACACTCAGCCGTGGTTCATACCAGTGCGGTTTTGAAGTCGCACTACCTCGGCACAAATTCAAATAAGTGCGATTTCTTGTGCAGTCTACTGATATCTGTGTGACTTCATTTAACAGATGTTAATGCAAGTCGCACTGAAATCACACAGAAATAGTGCAAGAATCTTATTCAAAATCGCTGCAACTTGAGTCGCAGCAATTTGAACGGTTCCATTGCAGCAAATGGCGTACGACTTGTCCTGCAACTTTGAACTGTCATCAAGTTGGATGACAAGTCGCACTGGTGTAAACCAGGGCTTTATATAGAGTGATATTCAGACACCATTTTAACCAGCAGTAATCCTCCTTCCGGAGACTACAGCCCATTTCACAGGGCCCATGTCTATTCTGATCTGCAAGGGATCTGTGAACAGATCCCCCGCTGAATCTGAGCTGAAGGCTACATTAGGGCCCTTTTCACACGGGGATCTCTCTGCTGATCCCGCTGAGCAGATGGATGACAGGTCCGTGTCCATTCCACTCATGCAGAGCAGACATGGACACAGCCCACTGTCCTCCATAGGCTTTTTAAATGAAAAAGGACCATCTGACTGTTTCCATCTGATCCGATCTGCCAGGCCGAAGGGGAATGATCCCCATCCGTCTGTTTTTAGAGGATAGGACTGGATCAGATGTCGGTGGGGTCACTCCATAGAGAGCTGTGGATGGTCCGATCGGTTCCGCATGAAAAACTGACAGACAGACCCGATCAGTCCATCCGCGTGAAAGGGGCCTTACAGACCCCATGTTAAGTCTATGGACTGGCGAATGTAAACAGACTTGTGTCTGCATACATCAGACTACGTTAGGTCCATCACGTTTAGGCCTAAAAAAAATGGAAAAGGACGCAGACTTTTTTTTTTCGTGCCTAGATGACTTGGAGGTAATCGGTTGTAAACAGATGCACATCATTTTACATCTGCCTGCCCATAGACTTCCATATAGCTTCTGGATCTGAGCTGAAAGGCTATGTGAAAGGACTCTAAAAACAAACTTCAATAACAATGTATCAATTTTTCTAGTAGATCTGAGAACCAACAAAACTTATATAAAAATGGCCTGCAGAAAGATCATTTAGCTTTTTGCATGCCACTTCATACTTGATGCATTATGTTGAAAACTGTAAATTTTGTTGGTCCTCAGATCTCTTTGTTAAATTGATACATTGTTGGTGTTTGCTTACACTATTGTTGCCCTGCATTGTCCAAGGTGAACTGCTTTTCAGAGGGTGTTTGACAGGTGGTGAGGAGGCGTTATAATGCTTCCTCACTGCCTGTTAACCCTTAAAAGTTGCACTGCCGCCACAAAGCAGGTAGTTGCAGGGTGGTTGTATGGCATGGCCACATTCACTGGAATGGGTGACACTTGGTGGGCTGTACTGCTCCACTAAACACAACAGGGGATATTTTTGGCTGAGGCATGTGCACACTCCCATCTGCTGCCTTTGCAGCTTAAGGGAGAGCTCAACTGCATGTTTTTACCACCGCCCTCAACTGCAAGTGTAAATAATCCCTAATGCCGTGTACACACGAGTGGATTTTCCGTCGGAAAAAACTTGGATGGTTTTTTCCGACGGAATACCGCTCAAGCTTGCCCTGCATACACACGGTCACACAAAAACTCTCTGAACCTTCGACCGTCAAGAACACGGTGACGTACAACACTGCGAGGAGCCGAGAAAATGAACTTTAATGCTTCCTAGCATGTGTCGAATTGTTTCCGAGCATGCATAGGAATTTTGCGTGTCGGAATGTGTACAGACGATCACATTTTCGGATAGGAACTTTTTCCGACCGAAAAATTGAGAACCTGCTCTCAATCTTTTGCTGGCGGGAATTCCGCCAGCAAAAGTCCGATGGAGCATACACACGGTCGCATTTTCCGATCAAAAGCTCTCATCGGTCTTTTGCTGGCAGAATTTCCGATCGTGTGTACGCGGCATAAAGCTAGGTTATCCAAAATTCTGAAAAGCAATTCATAGTGGGGCTAATAAACCACAACCTTGAGCCAAACATTTAGCTCACAGTTGCAGTGTGGTCCCATTGACTTTAACAGACAAATTTCACAGGTAGGGCCGTCAATTTGGCATGCCACGCTACATTTGCAGCAGCCACGTTGTGAGCGCTGTTATTTAGCTTTGGAGTAAGTGGGGGCAGTAAAAAAATTGCAACTCAGCCACCTGTTTTTACCACCCATGTGAATGAGGCTTAATCATGTTATGGAATCATCATATCCTGATTGATGATAAACAAGTTTAGTCTGTGGACAGAGGAGTACTGCTAGTTATAATGGTGTCTGACATCTCAGGATATCACTTTATGATTAAGCACAGGTGTAGGCGAACTGCGTTAGAGATTTCATCTACTTGCTATACCCTGTTTTCTGGAATAAAGTATTGTGCATTGAGAGCTTGGAGTGCCTTCAGCCTGGTATTTGTTTGGTCCAAATGATAGAAACATAGCTGCCACTGCTGATCTCTTGTTCCGAAAATGCAATTTTTTCTCTGTCAGACTTGTCCCCATATTATGAGTCATTTACAGAGAAGGACTGATCAGTATACTTGTTCTGGGCCAATGACACAATAACAGCCGGGCAATCAGCATTTTCAGAAGGATGTCTGCAGCTGCAGCCTTTGAATGTCTTTATTGGACAGGTTCACTTTACAAAATACACACAGCAACCCCTGCGTTAGCAATAGAATACATACAATTATATAAATGCAATAACAATTTCTAGATATCACAAACAGCTGTACAATACACAGGCTATCCCCAGAAAAAGTCACTATTGTGACAAAATGAGCTGACATACACTGTTTTTATTTTTGCTTGTTTTTTGTACATTTAATTTATTCATTCTATATGAGCATGAGCTACTGCTGACACCGGCACTCTTCACTGATCATCCAGCTAGATCTTCTACGGATCAAAGATGAAAGATTACTTCCTCCTCAATCCTTTGAAGGCATATGTTTGGAAGTCCTCACATCTCTTAGATACATTCTGTTGCAGTAATAAAAGTCTGACAGAGGCTCTAACCTCCTGCCTCTTCTATGGAGGAAAATCAGAAGTTTTTGTACTCACTGTGAAATGTTTATCGTCCAGCTCATTGAGGGACACAAGCTTCCTATTAATTAGATGCATGTGGTTTTTTTCCTAGATACTCCCCCTGAAGGTGGCACTATAAATCCACATATCTGTTGAATATGTAAGAAGAGTGTCCCTCAATTAAGAATGGAGAAAAGTGCTCTGTCCCATCTGGAGAATTTTCCTCTAGTCCCTATAACAACCTTTACTGGGTTAGGAAGTGAGGACAGCAGTTCAAACCCAAAAGAGGCTCTAACCCTTTTCATTCTGCTCCAAAACTAAAGAAAAGTTTTGCCCGAAGTTGGTCTTTAAAAGTGAAATAAATGACAAAATATGATGATGACCATGATGATAAAAAATGTACATATTTGCAACTTACTGCAGAGCAGAGTCCTCTAGGGGTGCAGAGTATTTTAGGAGAGGAGAATTAGAGGCAAGAGCAGAGTTCTTAAAGACGAGCGTCAGTCTCTTACGTAAAAATTATAAGTCAGCAACTACAAAAACTGCAGCTGCTGACTTTTAATAAACAGCCACTCAACTGTCCAGGGATCCAGGAGTGTGCTCACCCCAGCCGTTTTCTCCCTGTGTCCTCTCTCTCTGGCACGGACATCATTACTATGGGCACCCGGCTGTCACAGCTTGCAGCTTCACAGCCGGGTGCCCACTGTGCATATACGTGCGGCGCCATGGCTGTGCGCTGTGAATGGTCCTGCGGTCTTCTGGGACCTGTCATGTGTCCCAGAAGACTTCAGGAGAGAAGGGGGAAGGAGAACATCAGCTTCTGATCGCCTAGGCGGTCGGAGTGGAAGTGGGAGTGGGTACCTGGCAAAATCGGGTACCCGCTTCCCCCTTCCTCCCCAAAAGCTCTATTTCACAAACAGGAGTGGGGGAGGAGGCCTTCAAGTGTAACTTCCTCTTTTGGGCGGAGCTCTGATTTAGGCCGGAGCAGAGTCCTCCAACAATGCAGAACATTTTGGAAGAGGAAAATTAGAGAAAGGAGCAGAGTCCTCTAGCAATGCAGAATATTTTAGGAGGGGAGAATTAGAGGCAGGAATAGAGTCTTCAAGCAATGCAGAGTATTTTAGAAGAGGAAAATTAGAGGCAGGAGCAGAGTCCTCTAGCAGTGCAGAGTATTTTAGGAGAATAAACTTAGAGGAAGAAGCAGAATCCCCTAGCAGTGCAGAGTGTTTTGCCAAATGACAGCAATGCAGAGTATTTTAGATGAGGAGAACTGGATGGAGGAGCAGAGTCCTCCAGCAATGCATAGCATTTTGGAAGAGGAGAATTAGAGGAAGAAGCAGAGTCCTCCAGCAATGCAGAGCATTTTAGATTAGGATTATTAGAGAGAGGAGCAGAGTCCTACAGCAGTGCAGAGTATTTTAGATGAGGAGAATTAGAGGGAGGAGCAGAGTCCTCCAGCAATGCAGAGCATTTTAGATTAGGAATATTAGAGAGAGGAGCAGAGTCCTACAGCAGTGCAGAGTATTTTAGATGAGGAGAATTAGAGGGAGGAGCAGAGTCCTCCAGCTGTGCAGAGTATTTTGAATGAGTAGAATTGGAGGAAAGAGCAGAGTCTTCCAGCAGTGCAGAGTATTTTAGAAGAGGAGCATTATAGGAAGGAGGAGAGTCCTTTAGCATTGAGGAGTATTTTAGATGAGGAGAATTAGAGAGAGGAGCAGAGTCTTCAAGCAATGCAGAGTATATTAGGAGAGGAGAATTAGAGGCAGGAGCAGAGTCCTCTAGCAGTGCAGAGTATTTTAGGAGAATAAACTTAGAGGAAGAAGCAGAATCCCCCAGCAGTGCAGAGTGTTTTGCCAAATGACAGCAATGCAGAGTATTTTAGATGAGGAGAACTGGATGGAGGAGCAGAGTCCTCCAGCAATGCAGAGTATTTTAGAAGAGGAGAATTAGAGGGAGGAACAGAGTCCACTAGCAGTGCAGAGTATTTTGAATGAGTAGAATTGGAGGAAAGAGCAGAGTCTTCCAGCAGTGCAGAGTATTTTAGAAGAGGAGCATTATAGGAAGGAGGAGAGTCCTTTAGCAATGAGGAGTATTTTAGATGAGGAGAATTAGAGAGAGGAGCAGAGTCCTCCAGCAGTGCAGAGTATATTAGGAGAGGAGAATTAGAGGGAGGAACAGAGTCCACTAGCAGTGCAGAGTATATTAGGAGAGGAGAATTAGAGGGAGGAGCAGAGTCCACTAGCAGTGCAGAGTATATTAGGAGAGGAGAATTAGAGGGAGGAGCAGAGTCCACTAGCAGTGCAGAAGATTTTAGAAGAGGAGAATCAGAAGAAGGAACAGAGTCTTCCAGCATTGCAGAGAGTTTCACTAGATGAGTTGTATGCTGGAAGAAGCAGAGTCCTCCAGCAGTACTGAAGAGTGATAAAAGCCTCCTTTACAACTGTCTTGAGATAATCATGGCACCAAATGCACCTCAATATGAAACAAAGCCAATCCATCATTTTCTGTACAGTAATAATAAATCTGTTACTGGTCACCTAATAATGGTGCTCCAAAGGCGTACAGTACATAAGACGATGGACACTTCAAACAGAAGGAAATGGCTCTAAACCCAGCAGAGAGTAAATAATCAAGATCTAGGGATGGCTTCAACACAAGCAGCAGGATCATAAATATATATTACATTCACATCAAGCGAAACATTATCATATTATCCCCTCGACAGCAGCCAGTGATGGAAATACCACGCTAGCCTCCCTCTGAAATGGAACCAAATAGCAAAATAATGATATTTCACATCAAGCTGAAATAATATTTTATTTTATCCCCCCTTCTCCCGGTGCTTTGGCTATATGCGGCTGTTTCCTCTAGGGTGTTTATATAGATATTATAATGTAGTGAATGGTCCATCTTACACCGCTGGTGTGAAAATACGGAAAGTGGGCAGTGGGGGTGGGGCAGGGAATACTGCCGCATTGGCTGGCAGATCTGGTACGACAAACTCTGGCCTATTGGAAGCTTATTGTACTGATTTATATTCTAAATGTCAATATACAGTATCTCACAAAAGTGAGTACACCCCTCACATTTTTGTAAATATTTTATTATATCTTTTCATGTGACAACACTGAAGAAACGACACTTTGTTACAACGTAAACTAGTGAGTGTACAGCTTGTATAACAGTGTAAATTTTCTGTCCCCTCAAAACAACTCAACACACAGCCTTTAATGTCTAAACCGCTGGCAAAAAAAGTGAGTACACCCCTAAGGGAAAATGTCCAAATTGGGCCCAAAGTGTCAATATTTTGTGTGGCCACCATAAGACCCCTTTCACACTGAGGCGCTTTACAGGTGCTTTACAGGCGCTACAGCGCTAAAAATAGCGCATGCATATCGCCTGTAAAGCGCTGCTCCTGTCTCTCCAGTGTGAAAGCCCGAGTGCTTTCACACTGGAGCGGTGCGCTTGCAGGATGTTAAAAAAACTCCTGAAACCAGCATCTTTGGAGCGGTGAAGGATCGGTGTATACACCGGTCCTGCTCATTGAAATGAATGGGCAGCGTGGCTTTGCGGTGGTTTTAACCCTTTCTCGGTCGCTAGCGGGGGGCTAAAAATAGCGGCGCTTTACCACCGCCCCAGTGTGAAAGGGGCCTTATTTTCCAGCACAGCCTTAACCCTCTTGGGCATAGAGTTCACCAGAGCTTCACAGGTTGCCACTGCAGTCCTCTTCCACTCCGCCATGATGACATCACAGAGCTGGTGGATGTTAGAGACCTTGCGCTCCTCCACCTTCCATTTGAGGATGTCCCACAGATGCTCAATAGGGTTTAGGTCTGGAGAAATGCTTGGCCAGTTCATCAACTTTACCCTCAGCTACTTTAGCAAGGCAGTGGTCATCTTGGAGGTGTGTTTGGGGTTGTTATCATGTTGGAATACTGCCCTGCGGCCCAGTCTCTGAAGGGAGGGGATCATGCTCTGCTTCAGTATGTCACAGTACATGTTGGCATTCATGGTTCCCTCAATGAATTGTAGCTCCCCAGTGCTGGCAACACTCATGCAGCCCCAGACCATGACACTCCCACCACCTTGCTTGACTGTAGGCAAGACACACTTGTCTTTGTCCTCCTCACCTGGTTGCCGCGAAACACGCTTGACGCCATCTGAACAAAATAAGTTTATCTTGGTCTCATTAGACCACAGGACATGGTTCCAGTAATCCATGTCCTTGGTCTGCTTGTCTTCAGCAAACTGTTTGCGGGCTTTCTTGTGCATCATCTTTAGAAGAGGCTTCCTTCTGGGACGACAGCCATGCAGACTAATTTGATTCAGTGTGTGGCGTATGGTCTGAGCACTGACAGGCTGACTCCCCCCACACCCCTACAACCTCTGCAGCAATGCTGGCAGCACTCATACGTCTATTTCCCAAAGACAACCTCTGGATATGATGCTGAGCATGTGCACTCAACTTCTTTGGTAGATCATGGTGAGGCCTGTTCTGAGTGGAACCTGTCCTGTTAAACCGCTGTATGGTCTTGGCCACCATACTGCAGCTCAGTTTCAGGGTCTTGGCAATCTTCTTATAGCCTAGGCCAACTTTATGTAGAGCAACAATTCTTTTTTTCAGATCCTCAGAGAGTTCTTTGCCATGAGGTGCCAAGTTGAACTTCCAGTGACCAGTATGAGAGAGTGAGAGCGATAACACCAAATTTAACACACCTGCTCCCCATTCACACCTGAGACCTTGTAACACTAATGAGTCACATGACACCGGGGAGGGAAAAAGGCTAAATGGGCCCAATTTGTACATTTTCACTTAGGGGTGTACTCACTTTTGTTATCAGCAGTTTAGACATTAATGGCTGTGTTATTTGAAGTTATGGTTCAGTTCTTTTGAGGGGACAGCAAATTTACATTGTTATATAAGCTGTACACTCACTACTTTACATTGTGGCAAAGTGTCATTTCTACGGTGTTGTCACATGAGAAGATATAATAAAATATTTACAAAAATGTGAGGGATGTACTCACTTTTGTGAGATACTGTAATTTCATTGTGCGTTTTGCAGTTTGCTACCACAGGATGTAGTGCTGAACAAAAGCGAGGGTGTTGTTGTAAATTATCAAAAACCGGATGACTTTCTTGCTTTATGGTTCCACCTTTTGTAACTCATTCCAAATGCACAAATACAGGTAATCCAAACATTCACTGTTAAATAACTATAAAGTGGATCTTTTAGTACAAATCTATGTGAACAAACTCCTGGCATTTCACAATATACAATAACAGTATTTTTAATTTTTTTTTGCAGATAAAACTTCACTTTAATTATTAAAGTGTTACTAAACCTATAACAGTAAAATCAGTCTGTATATTCAGTAAAGCATGCTTGTTATGCCTCGTACACACGGTCGGACTTTCCTTCGTAAAATGTGCGATCGGAGCTTGTTGTTGGAAATTCCGACCGTGTGTAGGCTCCATCGTACAGTTTCCATCGGAATCTGATCTGGTTCTCAAATTTTCCAACAACAAAATCTGTTTGCGCAAATTCCGATCGTGTGTACACAATTCCGACGTACAAAGTGCCATGTATGCTCGGAATCAAGCAGAAGAGGCGCACTGGCTAGTAAACTTCATTTTTTCGGCTTGTTGTACATGTTGTACGTCACCGCGTTCTTGACATTCGGAAATTCCGACAACTTTGTGTGACCGTGTGTATGCAAGACAAGTTTGAGCCAACATTCGTCGAAAAAAATCTATGGATTTTGTTGTCGGAATGTCCGATCAATGTCCAACCGTGTGTACGGGGCATTATACTCATTGTGGAACCTAATGGGTAATCCTCTGCAATGTGTCAAAAGGCTAGTTGACCCTGTCTTCTCTGATCCTCCCCTTCTTTTACTGTCCCCAATCCATCTGCTGATAGTGCCCTTGGGGGCACACACTGCACATGCTCAGTTTGGTGTGTTTCGCTAGAGGTTTTTTTTTTTTTTCTTGGGAGAGTGCATGTGATCAGCGCAAGGCCAATCAGCACTGTCCAGACAGAGTGTCAGGGGTCCTGCAGCCTCATAGGGCAGGTAGAGGAGAATGAAAACTCCTCCTACAAGCTTTAACCAGTGCTAGGCCAGACACTGATAGAAGTCATAGGACTGCTATATACTGCTGATGAGAAAAGGTATTTAGCAGTTTAGTTTTTAGTTTACCAAAAATAAATTTTCCATGTTCTGTGTACTGTGGGAGACCAGATATAGTGAATGCAGAGTCCTGGGTTTAGTAACACTTTAAAAAGCCCTCCTTGACATCCAGTCCACTGATTAAGAGGATGTCATCAGTCTGCTGCAGGCATGAAAAAGAAATAAATGTACAGTATATTATGTTTTTTTCTGTTCTAAATATTCTGGAGAGGCTAGCAGAGGCTGACTGTGCTAGTCCTGCGTGTCTGCACTGCAGCGCTGGCTACAGTCACCCTTTTAATACTGCAACTGCCTCTCAGTGACATGGAATCCCATCACCACCGGCAGCATTTTGCCTTTAAAGCTGGTTCCTTCACCGCATGCCAAAGTTTTTTTAAACCTCTCCTAAAGCGTAAATGAAAACACTGCTGAAAACAACATTGTTATGTTTGATTAACATTGATTAACATTTATTGAACATTTCCAACTTGAGCTTTCTTTTGTGAAACAGTTATATTGGTGGGTTTAGTTCCACTTTAAAGAAAGATAAAGATCTTCTTCAAGTGTAACTGTTGTTTAATTGTGCAGTTAACCACGCTGTCATTGCATCTGACATATTCAATCTGTCAAATGACAGCAATCAAATAACAAAGGTTCATGCTACACCTGTGATGTCCAGCAGAGGGCAACACCCCAAAATCAAGGCATACATACAGGACACTACATATAAGCAATTTGTGGTTCTGTTAGGCAAAAAGAACCAAAAGGTTCTCTGATAAAAGTCCAGTATCGCTTTTTTGGGACAAAAGGAATTGTTATATTCCTTTCATCTCAAATACAAAAAAAAATAATTTTTAACTTCCTGCCAACCGTGTATCCAGAACTGGCTTACGGTACAGAAATGGTCCAATATAACAGAGCCAATGATTCTAAATGACCTATTTCTGTTTCAGGTTTATTGGTCATCACCGGGGCAAAGTATGGAAGTCAAAGCTTCTGTGGAGTAGGGCTCGGGGGCCACAAAGGAAAAAAGTGCACTTTCTTTAACTCTTTCATGGTCAGAGGTCATTAAGGGAGGACTCAAAGAATTAAAAATCTAGAGTATTAAAGGCATAGTTCACCTTTGGGAACCTGTTTTATTGTACACCCATATTTAGAGTATAATATGAAACAGGTAAAATTCCCAAACCCCACCATCAAACTGCCCCCCACTTACATGAATCGTGGGTTGCTTCTCCAAGTATACTTCTGTTTTTCTTTAAATTTGGTGTGGCTATACATGTCTCCGCCCACATAGCCACATATTCCATTCACAGGGATCTATTAATGGGAGGCCTACAAGTCCCATCTGCCACTAAGGCAGAGGGACTCACAGATCCAAATGAAGCACAAATGAGGTGACATCCCCACATTTGTAGTCTATTATTTACTTCCTCCAGCCCCATAATGGTAGGTGTACACCTTGGTACAGACCTGGGACTGGGAGAAGGGTTTGCAGGAGTCTGTGCATTGCAATCTTGAATGCACCGATCACAGTTGCAATGCTCAGCTGGCTCCAATGCAAAAAAAAATAAAATAATAATAAATGCACTTTTTTCATTTAAGTGATACTAAACACACACTGTTTAATGTACATTGTCCCTTCTATTTCTGTATGTGGATCATGGCACTGTAATTATTTTTAGATAAAAAAAAAAGCTATTTAAGTACCTTTTTCCTAATCAATATAGGGCTGTCACATGACCCAGGTCTTTCCCAGACTGTCTGCCGGGAAACATAAGCAGCAGGAGCTTCTAGTCCTCTGCTTCTGGTCACATGTTGAAATGTAAAAAAAAAACAGCCTTTGGAATACAGAGTAAAAATAAATAATATCAATAAACTGTTTTGAATTGGCATACAAATGTCCTGCCCCTCCAACCTGTGTCCTAGAATAAGAGGGAGGTCTTAGAATAAGAGGGAGGGGAAGCCTCCATCAATCTATATGTAATATCTTGCCCCCATTGTGTTTAACTGGCTAGTGGGCATGGAGGAGGAGGGAGAGGGTTGGCTGTCATTTACCACTGTTTATATACCCACATATGTGGCTCTATAGTCACATGGGCTGCTCAGATGTGATAGGGAGAAAACTCACTGAAAACTGAGCATGTGCAGAGTTGCCACCACAGCTGTAAAATTCCTAGCTGAATTGGGGACATGAACAGAGGGGGGAGATAGAAAGCTGCAAGATCAACCAGTATTTTGCAGAATACAAATCTCATAGTGACTGAGTGAGTATGAACAGCATGTAATACAGCATTTATTGATAGTTTTTTTATGATGTGGGTTTAGTGACACTTTAATGTAGGTACATTTATTCCGTTTTTGCAAAAGGTGGACCTTTAAACATTACAAAAAATAGCTTTTGCTGCAACTCACCTTCAATCTGCAACTATCCCTTGTAGTAATATATTTTCAGCAATAGAGGTCCTCGGTCCTCTAAGCTGAATGACACCCAGAGTCAGTCAACCCATTTCACTGTGGGGGATGGTTATTTTAACAAACCTAGAATTTAGATGTTCAAATCAAATTTTTCAGCGTCTGAATTTCTCAGTTAAAGTGGAGTTCCACCCATATAAAAGTCAGCAGCTACAAACAGTGTAGCTCCTGACTTTTATTAATCGGACACTCACCCGTCCCACGGTCCAGCGATGCGGGCATACGAAGCCCCGCTCGTCTCCCCCTCCACTCTGCGGCGCCAGCATTGCCACTGTGGGTACCCGGCTGTGCCTTCACAGCCAAGCACGCACTAAGCATGCTGAGCCGCGCTGCACGCTGTGATTGGCCGGGCAATCTTCTGGGACCTGTGATGTGTCCCAGGTGATTGCCGAGAGGGAGGGGGGTAGAGGTGAACTTCCTTCCGGTGCAGCGGTGCCCCGGGAGGAAGTGGGAGCTGAATCCCTCTAAAAAGAGGGTATCCGCCCCCTCCCCCCCAAAAAAATTACATGCCAAATGCGGCATGTCAGGGGGTCACCAGCACTTCCATTTTTGGGTGGAACTCCACTTTAACTTGCTGTAACTCTAGAAGTAATTTGTCACTTTAGCAGTGGGGTGGAGAACTAGGAACATGCACAGTTGCACACTTTTAGTTCCCTACAGCCACAATGCTTAAGGGTTCTCAAAGCATGGGACATTAGAACTTAAAGTGATTGTAAACGATCACCTTGTAAAACAACCCATTAAGTTTAAAATAGAAATGAAAGGCAAACATGTTTGCATAGACATAAAAATACATTACAAAAAACATTTTTACCCCTTTTTTTATAAGTGATCACATTCCCTCCCTGTTCTCAGCTGCATAAGAGCTGGGGGAGAATCAGCAGCACACTTAGCTTCCCAGTGAATGACTGCGCAGGGAAATGGGTGGGGGGGGGGGGGGGGATGTCAGGACAAGTCTGATCATTGGAGGAGAGCACACTGAGTTCCCAGCATAGCTAGAGAACTGATCACAGTGTGCTCTCATGCTTAGTGTGGTCAGTTTTTATTAGGAAAGCAGAGGGACTGGCAGGATCACCAGGGATTTCATATAAAGGAAGCAATACAAAGAGAACAGGATACGTTCTCATACAAGTACATGGTACAGCAACCACATATCAGGAATATGAAGTGTTGGGGTAACAAATGCTTTAAAGAGCATACTTAATTTTGTATGGAGTGGGGAAGGATTAGAACCTCCTCCTGGTTTCTATTACTGTCTGTATCTCCACCTCTCTATTTGTCCTAGTGAGACCCCTTTCACACTGGGGCGGCGAGGGCGTTGGTGGTAAAGCGCCGCTAGTTTTAGCGGCGCTTTTCGCCCGCTAGCGGTGTGCTTTTAACCCCACTAGCAGCCAAAGAAGGGGTTAATAGCGCCCGTGTTACAGCGCTGCTGAAGTGCTTTGCATTCATTTCAAAGGACAGGGGCGGTGCGGGAGCGGTGTATACACCGCTCCCGCACCGCCCCAAAGATGCTGCTTGCAGGACTTTTTTTCCCGTCCTGCAAGCACACTGCCCCAGTGTGAAAGCACTCGGGCTTTCACACTGGGGTGGCTTGAGAGGCGCTTTTCAGTCGCTTTTTTTAGCGCTAAAATGCCTGAAAAGCGCCCCAGTGTGAAAGGGGTCTGACTGTTGTCACCGGGACAGAAACTGATAAGAAATCCAAATTTTACAATTGATATGAAACAGGAATGAAGGGGAAATCTTCAGTCGGAGAAACTGTTCTGCCCCGTACACACGGTCGGATTTTCCGATGGAAAATGTTCGATGGGAGCATTTTGACGGAAATTCCGACCGTGTGTAGGCTCCATCGGATATTTTCCATTGGATTTTACGTCAAACAAAATTTGAGATCTGGTTCTCAAATTTTCCGACAACAAAATCCATTGTCAGAAATTCCGATCGTGTGTACACAATTCCAACGCACAAAAATCCATGCATGCTTGGAATCAAGCAGAAGAGCCGCACTGGCTATTGAACTTCCTTTTTCTCGGCTCGACGTACGTGTTGTACATCACCGCGTTCTTGGCGTTCGGCATTTCCGACCAACTTTGTGTGACCGTGTGTATGCAAGACAAGTTTGAAATAACATCCGTCCATGGATTTTGTTGTTGGAATGTCCGATCGATGTCCGATAGTGTGTATGGGGCATTCTAGTGACAAGTGTCAGTGAGATTTCCTCTCACTTCCAGCCACCACCTGTTTGTTTTTTGGCTTAGATACCCTTTACATTTCCAGATATTTGAGTGCCTGAAAATCACAAGCTAGTGTGTTAGTAACTTTAAGCCCCCTCCGATCTGAGAAAGGAAGACAGCTACGGAAGCACCCCTGCAGTCCTAGCAGGATGCATACTGAAAAACCTGCTGAATCTTACGGTGGCTCCCTAAAATCTACAATTAGTGGTCTTTCAATTCTCAATTTGACATTTTTTCTCTGGCTACCTGGAGTTGCCCTTTAACAGCTTTGGCAAGGCAAACCATCCTGATTTAATAAGCAACTGAGTGTCCAACCCACTGTTAATAATTTGGGACACTGCGTGTCCCCGGTCTAATTAGGATAAATTCAATGTTGCACAAGAACAAAGCAGCCTAATTTGCTTATGCAAATGAGACTAATAAGCTGAGGGGTTGAGAGTGTTTTAGGTGAGCGGTGCGCAGGGAGGAGGAACGCTGGGAAAAAAGTGCCTGAGACGGGAGTTAGCTGTAAGGCGGTCACCTTCATGGGGATCTGTTTCAGATTCATGCAGGTATCATCCCGTGCATGTGTTATTAACACAGGGCTCAGGCCTGGTAATCTCCAGTCTTTGACCAGCAGCCGCGGAGATAATCCTCCGTTACAAACCTGATACTTGTGTGAGAAATCCTTGTCCCTCGACCTGGCCACAGCTGTCGTCTGCTAAGTATCTTAAAGCCGAACTCCTGGCAAACAGCTACATACACAGATGAAATACATATAGGAGAGCTATTTTACCTGTCAAAAAACTGTATTTATGTCTATCCAGTCCTGTGATTTACACACAGCACAGTCTGTCTGATTTTTGTCTGCTGCAGTTTAGTAACAATTAAAGGTCTTGTCCTTTTTGCTCAGCCTGTGACCAAGAATAGACAAGCAGCAGACTGATGAGCTCATCTCTCTGTCACCCTGCTCTCTCTTTCTAATTGCAGGCTCCTTGCACTGCAGCACAACAATTGGCTCTGTGTACTGCTTCTCCCTAACCCAGCCTGAGCTCTGTTGTACAGAGACTGCACATGGCTGATTCCAAGTTGAAACCAGGTATTTACACTGCTTGCTTTTAAAAAATACATTTAATGGTGTAATAATGATTACAGGGCTGCATTAATAAAAAAAATGATCATCTAAATGGTAAAAGTGCAGTACCGTGAAGTACCTTTTGTTCTGAATTCCACCTGAAAAAATAGGTAAATTAGTGTGCCAAAGCCCTCCTGTGCCTACAGCATCATAGCTGGTATATCTGCAGTGTGAGATCTATTGCCGCGTACACACGGGTGGACTTTTTGACCGGACTGGTCCGACGGACTTTTGACGGACTTTTGAACGAACAGACTTGCCTACACACGATCACACCAAAGTCTGACAGATTCGTACGTGATGACGTATGACCGGACTAAAATTAGGAAGTTGATAGCCGGTAGCCAATAGCTGCCCTAGCGTGGGTTTTCGTCCGTCGGACTAGCATACAGACGAGGGGATTTTTCTACCTGTCTCGAGTCCGGACAAATTTGAAACATGTTCCAAATCTAAAGTCCATCAGATTTTTGACCGAAAAAGTCAGCTGCAGGTCTGATGGAGCCCACACATGGTCGGATTGTCTGCCGGATTCGGTCCGATGGACCAGTCCGGTCCAAAAGTCCGCCCGTGTGTACGCGGCATTAGACGCTGCTACTCTCAGGAGATTTGAAGTAAGATTTGTAATAGCACTACTGTGATGCTTAATGTTCTCCTGGCTGGAGGTTCTGACATGAGGAAGCAAATCCCTGCCTGTACCAAGTTGACTGCACACAGAGATGGAGCAAGGGATGGTAAATCAGTAATGGGGAAAAGTTCAGCTGCAGGCAGGCAGAGCACGGGATCATCAATTTTTCTCCTCGGGTGGTGCTGGCTCCAATCTTAAGGACAGTTACCTACCACCACTGGCATCAATGATTTTGGGGCCATTTTCCTCTGGGGGCCACCATCCCACTAATACCAATGACGTGAGGGCCTATTTTTCCCTCAGGGCCACTATCCCAATGACAACAATAATTTTGGAGGCTATGTTCCCCTGGAGTTCATTATCCCACTGACAATAGTTTGGGAGGCTTTGTTCCCATGAACAAAAATATATCTAATCATATAACTCGCCCTAGAAGTACAAATTTGATGTAATAAGAATTAAATGTGTGACGTTAAATTGCAGACCCTGAAGTTCACTATTCCACTGACACCAATGATTTGAGGGGCTTTTCTCCTCTGAGGTCCACTATCCTGCTGACATCAATGATTTGAGGGACTATACCCCCTTAGGGTTCACTGCCCCACTGACACCAATGATTTGGAGGCTATTCCACCCTGGCGGATACTATCTAACTGACACCAATGATTTGAGGGGCTATGTTCCCCTAGGGTTCTCTATCCCCCTGCCAACAATGATTTGGAGGCTATTCTCGCCTGGTGGCCACTATCCCACTCACACCAATATTTTGAGCGGTATTCTACCCTAGTGTAAAATGAACAATACAGCTGGCAACTCCAAAATCCACATTTATTTATTTTTTTGCTTACATGATGTAGAGTATAAAAAGAGCTTATACGTTTCAGCAAACAGCCTGTGATCAAGGCTGTTTGCTGGAACCTGTAAGCCCTTTTTGAACTCTACATCATGTAAGCAATAACATAATTGATATGGATTTTGGGGTTGCCGGCTCTATCTTTCTTTGTACACATTACTGATCGTTGGAGGACATCTGAGCCAGAGCACCTGTTTTTGCATTCCATTCCAGATTCATATGGTGGATACCCTGCTGTGAGCGCTGCACCTGCCCCTTATCCTCCCAGCACTCTACCCTAGATTCACTATCATACTGACACAAATGATCCGGGGGCTATTGTCCCCTTGGGGTCACTACCCCACTAACACCAATGATTTTGTGGCTATTTTCCACTGGGGGGGGGGGGGGGACATGATCCCACAGACACCAATGATTTGATCATTTGAGGAGCTATTTTCTTCTGGGGTCCACTATCCCACTGACAGCAATGATTTGCTATTCTACACTAAGGGCCGTGGGCCCATGGACACCAATGATTTGGAGGGCTGTTTTTTGTCAACGTAACTGTTTTTGTCATTGCTACAGTAACTCATAATTTCAACTGATTACTCCCTTTTGAATACATTTTAAATCCATATTTTGCATTCCCATACTTTTATTGTAAAAAGTTTTCTTTTTTTTTTAACTTTTGGGGCATGGAAGGTTTTAGAAGAATTTACCAGGTCTCACGAAGGCCAAGAACCTATGCCCAAGGCGGTTATTATTAGCCAATTATATTTAGTGCATTTGGAAACACAGCCAGCATTTATGGAAACAATCTGCAGAGCTGGCTCTGTAAATAAGATATTGTTTTCACCTTTTCAGCTGTCCACCTAGCAGGAGTCTCTGGGGAATTTCCCGACAACTGGCTGTAGTGTGGATGCGCTGATAGCAGAAATATGCCATCTCCTGAACTTTACACAGGTGTAATGAATATCATTTTACTTGCCTCATTCTCATCTAGAGATCATGGGCATCTGCAGAACTTTTTTTCAGGTGGGGGGCATCATTTTAAGGACGCCCATGCTCTGCTCCTTTTCTTCAATGTCATGAAGGGGAGGGGCAAACTTAAATAGCAGCTTTATGGGCACAATAACATCTTTATGCTATTGTGCCCATATAGCTGCTGTTGTGCATCTATATGGGTGCAACAGCATCTATATGGGCACAATAGCAGCTATATTGTCTATATAAATCCAGTCCTATTGTGGCCATACAACGCTAGTACTGTCTGTCTTCTATTGTGCCCACACTGCCCATTGACACTAACTTGCAGCAATGCTGTGAATCCCACAGGCCAACGGCTACCAAACTCGGATACCAGGAGGCGGAGTGATATAAACAACAGCACTGAAGATGGAAAGGATGCGTTGCGGCGTTCAATAAGGCCTGCAGGCAGTATTACGGCTAGAGTCCCTAGAAGAAGTAAAGAATAATGGCCCTCTCTTTCTTTTTTCATGTTTCCTGTAGCTGCTATAATGTAGTATTCACTCCCTCAGCTTGTTTCCGTGTTCTCTCTTTTCCCCCCAGCAGAGTGCATGCTGGGGGCTGTAGCCTGCTCCCTGTGGAGAACAACTGGGCCACCAATCTCTGGGACTACATTTCCCATGATGCCCCTCTAGTATCTTTTGATTGGCCCTCCACTGTGGCCAATGAGGAGGGAAGAAGAGCGGGCAGGAAGCGTTCTCTTCTTCCGTGCTGCTGACATGAGAAAGGGGGGGGGGGGGGAACAGTCTTACTGTGTCCCGCAGCCCCTATCACAGCACGGCTGTTGAGCTGTTCAGCATCCGCTACAACTTCTTCCTTGATGGTGTCAACCCTCTCGCCCCCCCCATCCCGCAGCGACACCACTGGGACCGCACAGCTTGTTGATTCCAGGGGGGGAGGCACTTGCCCACTCTTGCCCCCCTTTGCGGACGCCCATGCTAGAGATCCTTAAAACCGGGAGTTCCATTTTAACGTACATTTTTCGATAACTTTACAAATCTGCATGAATAAATTACAGCAGTGCCTGTATCAAAAGGAGGAATAGTGCCCTAAGGGCCAGACAAAGGGCCGCAGTTTGGAATCCCCTGATGTACAGCAGCAGTATGGTTAAAAAAAATCCACATCTCTAACTATATCCTTAAAAAGCCATCCTTGAGATTCAGTCTCTCTTTTCCTAGGTTGAGACAACTTCATCAGTCTACTACAAGCAGAAAAAGCATTTACTCAGTCTCATCTTCCCCAGTGATCAGACTGAACACTGTAACTTTATAGCAAGTCTCAAGGTGAGAGGCTGCAGCAAAGGCTGATCTGTACTAGACATTTGTGGACACAATGATGAACTACATAGGCACCAGGATTTACATGTTTATGTAACCTCTGAGCCAGCATCTCAGACAAGAAAGTGGGTGGTGACCCTGGATGATGCCTGAACAAAGATGGTACCATCCTCCTGGAGAGAAAAGCAGATAAAGGAGAGTACAGTCATATCTGAGAGATTAATAAATACCTAGAAGTGTTACACTGACACTTTATTGTGCATGCTTTGTTTAAAGTAAAAAATCTAAATCTAAATTAATAAATTATACAGATAAGCAATGTTTTTTCACATTTTCCTCATTGGACTTAATTGGAAAGATGTGTGAATCCTGGGTAAAGGTTGTGTGAATCTTGTGTGAAAACATTTATAAACAAACCCCCCGTAGTGAAAAAAGACCGTATTTCAATTAATGAAGTGTTGCACTGACACATTACTGTCCCGCTCCTACAACAAAATCGAGTTGGCATGAGCGCTGCTCAGCCATTCATGGGAGGCTTTGTATTTTTTGAAAGAATACAAGCTTTCCTTCGATTGGCTGAGGTGGAGAGGCGGGCAAATGATGTCATAATCTTGGGAATATATAAGAGAGAAGAGCTGGAAACTCCAAAGTCTTTGATGCAAAAAATTTATTGATGGAAGAGTGAGTGCTAAGTTATGATGCATCACCTTTGAGAATCAGCACATCTCTAACTCACCCCAAGGTACTAAGAACGGTGGGGTTTCAAGCAATTTTTTTTTTTTAATTTTTTTCCCATCATTGTTATAGTTAGCACCGCTATCCATCTGTACCATTGGAGGGTGGATTCTGTTTATATAAAAAATGTATTGGCTACATTTGAGCAATAAAAAGCAAACAGCTGACGCATTTCTTAATGAGCTTTAGTCATAATCTCAAGAAGTCCCCGAACTGCTGCTGGAACACAGTGCTGTATATTGTATGTAGCTGATACTAGAGTTTATACAGCTCTTGCAGCAAAAACATAGGAAGGAATTAAAAGATAAAGAAGCTGTATATTCAGTAAGTGATTAAATTACCTGCTAAAAGTGATTAAAAAAACCTGAGGGTTTAATATAAATTTAAATTAAATCTGAACCTACTCAATGCACACATGGCACACAAATGCCACAATCATTGAACCCACAAAAACTGGATTTTTTGTTACTCACCGTTCCCTTTCACCGAGTTCATTAAAAAGGACACAATCCTCCATTATTCTTGACCATGATATTAAAGCGCCACCTTCAGAAGCAGGATACTCGGCAGAAGAAAGAACACAGCGCCGCCTAAGGGCTGTCCTAACTGATAGTCAAACACCCATATCAGTAATAACCAGCTCAGTAAGTCACAAAGCAGTACAAAGGAACATGATAGAGGGGTGAGTACTGTACAGTTCTCCATTATTCTTGACTGTAGGGACGTCCCAAAGCAGGGCCTCATTGAGGGGTGGGCAACCAAGAGAAAAAACAAAGGGCAAAACACGTATTAGAGGAAGCCAAAACAGCAACTTGTGAAACTTTGTAAAAGTATGAAGAGACGGCCAAATAGCCACCTTGCAAACCTGAAACACAGATGCCTGATGCCAAAGAGCCCAAGAAACACTAACTGCCCTGGTGAAGAGTGCTGTGGTGGGAAAAGAGAGGAGCCCGACCCTTAATGGCACAGACCTGGACAAAGCTGCCAAAACTCAGTGCGGACATTCTGCAATTACAAAGAGAGAGTCTGACCCACAGAAGGAGGTCGTAGCCAACAGATAGCCCCATACTGCTTGAACCACAACTAAGGTATGAAGCAATACTGCCTTAGGATGGGAAGGGCGCAGACACAGGGATGGAAGAATGATGTCTAAAGCCAGACAGAAAGTAGACATCGCCTTCGACAAAAGGAGCAGTATGAATAGGGAACCACTTCATCCCTGTGAAAGACCAAATAAGGAGACTACAAGACAGGGCCGTCAGCGCCAACACGCGGCAAGCAGAGGCAATGGGAATCAAAGGGCGACCTTACGGGAGAGAGTCACAGAGGGAAGATCGCTGATATTCTATAGGGGAGGCTTCTGAAGGAACACAGTTCAGGTCCCAAGGTGGCAGCGAAAATCACCATGGAGTTGCTACATGCCCTGTGACCAGGGAACAAACTAATTATTGCATAGCCAGTAGGTGTTGAAAGTAAACCTCTTACGATTAAAGCTCATTATCAGAATTTATTTGACCTATATACACTCTACTTGTTAACAATATGTATAGTAGGTATAAATCTTTTAAATACCTACAAAAGTAACTAAGGAAATGATATATATCTTTAATTTAGGTTTACGTGAACCCAATGTTTAATATTTGAAATTTCATGATATTTACCTATATAAACCCTACTGTAAAACAATGAGCTTACTTTATAGATCCTTGTAAACTTACTTTATGTATCTTTATGTATCTTTATAACATTGTATACTCAATAAACTTCTTTTGACAAGGAAAGTAAATCTCAAGAGCACAGACCTAAACTAAATGGCATGGAACAGAGGGTATGTGGTCACTTATGAAAAAGGGGAAAAAAACAGGTGTTTATAATGTTTTTTATATCTACAGTGCCTTGAAAAAGTATTCATACCCCATGCAATTTTCCACATTTTGTCATATTACAACCAAAATGTATATTACAGTCATAAACGTAATTTTTTTACAAATAAAGATCTGAAAAGTGTGGCAGGCATTTGTATTCAGCCCCCTTTACTGTAATATCCCTAACTAAACTCTAGTGGAACCAACTGCCTTCAGAAGTCACCTAAATAGTAAATAGAGTCCACCTGTGTGTAATTTAATCTCAGTATAAATACAGCTGTTCTGTGAAGCCCTCAGAGATTTGTTAGAGAACCTTAGTGAATAAACCACATTATGAAGGCAAAGGAACACACCAGACAGGTCAGGGATAAAGTTGTGGAGAAGTTTAAAACAGGGTTAGGTTATAAAAAAATATCCCAAGATTTGAACATCTCATGGAGCACTGTTCAATCCTTCATCTGAAAATGGAAAGAGTATGGCACAACTGCAAACCTACCAAGACATGGCCGTCCATCTAAACTGACAGGCCGGGTAAGGAAAAAATTCATCAGAGAAGCAGCCAAGAGGCCCATGGTAACTCTGGAGGAGCTGCAGAGATCCACAGCTCAGGTGGAAGAATCTGTCCACAGGACAACTATTAGTCTTGCACTCCATAAATCTGGCCTTTATGGAAGAGTGGCAAGAAGAAAGCCATTGTTGAAAGAAAGTCATAAGAAGTCATGTTTGCAGTTTGTGAGAATTCATGTGGGGGACACAGCAAATATGTGGAAGAAGGTGCTCTGGTCAAATGAGACCAAAATTGAACTTTTTGGCCTAAAAGAAAAATGCTATGTGTGTCAGAAAACTAACACTGCACATCACCCTGAACACACCATCCCACGTGAAACATGGTGGTGACAGCATTATGTTGTTGGGATGCTTTTCTTCAGCAGGAACAGGGAAGCTGGTTAGAATTGATGGGAAGATGGATGGAGCCAAATACAGAACAATCTCAGAGGAAAACCTGTAATGCCACGTACACACAAGCGGAATTTCCGTCGGAAAAATCTTGGATGGTTTTTCCGACGGAATTCCACTCAAGCTTGGCTTGCATACACACGGTCACACAAACGTTTGCTGAACTTTCGACAGTCAAGAACGCGGTGAATGAATGAATGAATGAGTGGGTAGGAATTTTGCGCGGAATTGGTACAGACGATTGGAATTTCAGGTAGGAACTTTTTCTGACCGAAAAATTGAGAACATGCTCTCAATCTTTTGCTGGCTGGAATTCCGCCAGCAAAAGTCCGATGGAGCATACACACGGTTGCATTTTCGGACCAAAAGCTCTCATCGGACTTTTGCTGGCGGAATTTCCGCTCGTGTGTATGGGGCATTAGGGTCTGCAAAAGACTTGAGCCTGGGCGGAGGTTCACCTTCCAGCAGGACAACGAACCTAAACATACAACCAGATCTACAATGGAATGGTTTAGTTTAAAGCATTTTCATGTGTTAGAATGGCCCAGTCAAAGTCTAGACCTAAATCCAACTGAGAATCTGTGGCAAGACTTAAAAATTGCTGTTCACAGAAGTTCTCCGTCTAATCTGACAGAGCTTGAGCTATTTTGCAAAAAGAATAGGCAAAAATGTTACTCTCTAGATGTGCAAAGCTGGTAGAGACATACCCAAAAAGACTTGCAGCTCTAATTACAGTGAAAGGTGGTTCCACAAAGTTTTGACTCAGGAGGGGCTGAATACAAATGCTCACCATACTTTTCACATGTTTATTTGTAAAAATATTTTGGAAACAATTTATCATTTTCCTTCCACTTCACAATTATGTGCCACTTTGTGTTGGTCTATCACACAAAATCCCAATAAAATACATTTATGTTTTTTGTTGTAACATGACAAAATGTGGAAAATTTCAAGGGGTATGAATACTTTTTCAAGGCACTGTATAGACAAATATTTTGCCTTTCATTTCTAGTTTAAACTGAATAGGTTGTCTGAGGCTACCATAAAAAAACTTCATTATAATAGTCTCTACCTAATCAGCAACTAGCATCTAGTGAGACATTAAATACTTTGGTCAAAAGTTTAGATTATTTCTTCAACAGTATGTACTATCTGTATTGGTCAGGAGTATAAAATATATTTTGCAGGAGTAGGTAACTCAGGGGTCAGGTATACATAATGCACAGAGTGTTGTAGTCGTGTTTGAGCTGCAGAGAGTGTAGTGATCAGGAGTAGGTAACATGCAGAGTGCAGGGGTCAGGAGTTCATAATGCACAGAGTGCAGGTGACATACGCATTTACGTTAGATAGTGTAGAGATCAGGAGTATGTAACAGGCAGAGTGAAGTGCTTAATGCACAGCGTCCACAACGTGATGAGTCAGCAGTGTGTATTGCACAAGGGCAGGGACTAAGGCCCCTTTCACACTGGGGCGGTTTGCAGGCGTTATTGCGCTAAAAATACCGCCTGCAAACCGCCCCAAAACAGCCTCCGTTTCACACTGAAGCGGTGCGCTGGCAGGAGAAGAAAAAATCTCCTGTCAGCCGCATCTTTGGAGCGGTAAAGGAGGGGTGTATTCACCGCTCCTGCCCATTGAAATCAATGGGACAGCGCGGCTATACCGCGGCAATACCACGGCTATAGCCGCGCTATACAAGTGGATTTAACCCTTTTTCGGCCGCCAGCGGGGGGTTAAAAATAGCGATGTTTTACCGCCGACGCCCCCTACCGCCCCAGTGTGAAAGGGGCCTAAGACTATGTAATGTACAGAGTGCAACAGTACATAACACACAGAATTCAGGGGCCAGGAGTACGGAAAACACACACTGTGCAGGGCTTAGGTTTACATAATGCACAAAGTGCAAGGGTCAGGGGTGTGCAACTTGCAAAATGCAGTGGTCAGATATGTGTAACGCAGAGTACAGGGGTCAGGAGTGCATAACATACAAGGTGCAGGGGCCATGAGTAAATTACACTCAACATACAGGGGTTAGGATTACATAACGCACACAATGCAGGGGTCAGGAGTACACATCTCTCCCCCCTCCAATCAGCAACATGTGCGCATCTCTCCTTTCTCAACTCACCCCTCCTTCCCCCACAATATAAATTATTCCACAATGAATTAACGCATTCCTTGCACTACACTATGTTTTTTTTTTTTCAGACCTCAGATACCAAGGCAGTTTAGATTAAGGGGAAGGTCTTGCCCTGGCTGTGTTATGTGGTGCATCAGAGCCAAAGAAGAGTCTCCCTCGGCTTTGAGATTTCAGACTGCAATGGTATCTGAAGTCTGTGGACAGCTGCTGTGCTATTGGCACTGCAGCGCTGGAAGTTTAAAATAAAAAACATTACTGGCAGTCGCAACATTGTGGATGCAGGGCACCTCACAAGATGCCCTTGCGCTAGGAACGTCACTGCACTTTAAAAAGGTTAAATAGACAAGCAGCAGGATTTTTCATCTGACAAAAAAAAAAAAATTGCAAAAAATTTTAGTTCATCTACTTGTGATACTCGTCTATAAAACATACATTCCATCCATTTTGTTAATTTATTAAGAGTTTGTACTGTTTGACTGCGCCAGGTTTGCCCTCACAAATGTTTATTTCATTGTCACACATTTTTTCAGGCCACTATTGCATACTTACCAAAAAAGGTAAAAAACAAAACAAAAAAACAGTACAAACAAACAAAAAAAAATACACGTTAAATAAAAGGGTGGACTCAATATCCACCTGGTCTTTTCCCTGTCATCAGTCTTCTATGTTTCTATTCTTGCCAGACAGTTAGCATTTTCAAGAGGACAAAAATGCCCATCCCCGTATCCCCCCTCCCTCCACCCAACAGGTGTTACCCTCCTTCAAAAGGTGACTTCCCAACACATAATCAGTGGTCGATGCAGCAGCCGAGAAACCTAGGAAGAGATTTTCACGCCTGGTGGGTCGCCATCTATCATGATGACTATGCGGTATTGCTTTAATCATATTAAGCGGAGAGTACACATAGTTTATTTGCATTTAAGGATAATAAAAAACAAGGGGAGTAATTTATCGCTATACAAGACTGCTCGGCAAGCGTAGCGCCTAAAGGAGTTGCTAATTCCACTACATTTCATTTGTTATCATGCAGACAGCATTTATCGGTTTTAAATTGGACTTGTGACTTACGCGCTATTGTGCAGTGTGATAACGGAACAACTGGGAAGCCGAATTTCTGGACAAGGAACCCTAATATACAAGTTACATATATATATTACAGACGTGGCAAATTAAAGTGGTACAAGGGGGAAGATGGCGTGGGGCCTATAGGCTAACTAGGTAAGGTTTCACGTCTTCTACTGAGAACAGTAAGTTAGAGAAAATTTTTCCAATAAGGACGCAGAAAAAAAAAGCTAGAGCACATTTTAAATTAGAACTCCAGGGAAGGAAAATCTTGCGGTGGGTCCCCCTTTCAACTACAAGTGTTAACTGCTCTTTTGCAGGATGATAAATAAGGGGATATATATACCATATTTCTTGCCCCCCCCCCCCGGCAGCCAGCACTCTCCTCCACCATCTGACACCAGTGGCGGATGGTGCTCCATTTTTTTTTTTCTGGTGGGGGGGGTGGGGGGGGGGCAAACAAACATGGCTCTAATCATGTGCTTCTAAGAAAGAAAGACCTAATTGGAATCCACTCATCCGGCACCCTGCATGTAGATTAGGGGCCAGGCGCATGGATTAGGGGGGACGGTGCCCCTGCGCCCCTTATGGATGGCCCGCCACCATCTGACACTCTGGAATGTGGGCAGGCCATTGTCATCCTTCTGTACAATGAAGAACTGCTGGTCCTGCATTGTACAGGATGGCGCCAGAGAGCTGCGACTGGTCGGGCAGCGAAGGAAAGTGGCGTCTAGGGACAGGTTGCATGAAGAGGAGGAGTAAGGTAAGTATTATTTACCCTTTTCATCATCTTCTTAACAAAATGAGCACTTAACCTTAGCAATGGGGATGGGGAACCACTTTGAGGGATTTTTTTTTTATTTTTTATCGCTAGAGCTTTTATGCAGTAAAAAACAGTTAGAACTTCTGAGAGCGTCGCTTTCTAACTTTCTGAGATGAGGAATAGAGATACCCTCCTGGGGTCGGCAACCCATTTATCGTGGGCTACCTGTCGACCACGGGTAGGTGACAGGTAGACCGTGATAATCGGGATACTGCTAAGGGCAGTCCTTCTCTTTCCGCTCCCAGCCTCCTCCACCGCGCCTTCAGTTCTTCTCTCTAAGCGAAGAGCAAGAGGCAGCACAGCCCAGGATGGGGGCGGGGGAGGAGCTAGCCAAGTTAACTTTTAAAGTTAACCCGCAGGTGATTGGTTGCTAGGTCCTAAGCAACCAATCACCAGCTTGTTAATATTAAAAGTCACTCTGCCAGCTCCTGCTTCTACCCCCTGTACAGAACTGTGCTGCTTCTGTCTCCTGTGTGCACAGGTAGGATGGAAGGGGGAAGAGGACACTAGTGTGTGTGTGTGTGTGGGGGGGAGGGTGATGTGAAGGGGGCTGTGGACACTGCAATGGGCAGGGCCACCCCTATAGCAGTGTCCTCTACCACACTTCACATCACCCCCCAATCCCTGCACTCTGAGCGCAACGCACTCCTGATCCCTGCATTTTGAGCATAACTCACTCCTGATCCCTGCATTTTGAGCGTTACGCACTTCTGACCCTGACCCCTGCATTTTCAGCATAACTCACTCCTGATCCCTGCATTCTGAGCATAACTAACTCCTGATCCCTGCATTTTGAGTGTAATGCACTCCTGATCCCTGCATTCTGAACGTAACGTACTACTGATCCCTGCATTCTGAGCGTAACACACTCCTGATCCCTGCATTCTGAACGTAACGTACTACTGATCCCTGCATTCTGAGCTTAACGCACTCCTGATCCCTGCATTCCAAGCATAAAGCACTCCGGATCCCTGCCTCCTGAGAGCAACACACTCCTTAACCCTGCATTCTGAGCGGAACGCACTCTGAACCCTGCATTCTGAGCATAATGCACTCATAAACACTGCATTCTCTTGTAATACTTTTTTTTGTGTCCACTGTATTTGGGATATTTTTTGGGGGTTAACGATGTATCATCACCCACAGTAGATCACAAAGCAGTGCGTTTTGAGCACTATGCAGGAAACACACATGTAACATGCCTTTCTGGCATCACGTTCTGATGTGAACCACCACTAACAACAGGACACTGTGTCTGGCAGGGTCATAGATAATTTTTTGCTCTGGAGGGGTGGTTCAGCAGCAGGTACTAAGTAAAAGTATTTTTAAACAAAACAAATTGCGCCAAATTCATAAAGACTGGAAAAAGGAAAAGCTATGTGTTGCTCATAGTAAGCAATCACATCCTTAATTCTATTTTCTCAGATCCTCTTGAAAATCGAACCTGATTTCAGTTTTGCCTTCTTCCAGTTTTCATGAACATTGCCCAGTGAGGTTTGCTATTGTCCAGTCTAAGGCCAGGTACTGGCTAATAAGGATGAGCCGAACACCCCCCTGTTCGGTTCGCACCAGAACATGCGAACAGGCAAAAAATTTGTTCGAACACGCGAACACCGTTAAAATCTATGGGACATGAACATGAATAATCAAAAGAGCTAATTTTAAAGGCTTATATGCAAGTTATTGTCATAAAAAGTGTTTGGGGACCTGGGTCCCGCCCCAGGGGACATGGATCAATGCAAAAAAAAGTTTTAAAAACGGACGTTTTTTCGGGAGCAGTGATTTTAATAATGCTTAAAGTGAAACAATAAAAGTGTAATATCCCTTTAAATTTCGTACCTGAGGGGTGTCTATAGTATGCCTGTAAAGGGGCGCATGTTTCCCGTGTTTAGAACAGTCTGACAGCAAAATGACATTTCAAAGGAAAAAAAAGTCATTCAAAACTACTCGGCTATTAATGCATTGCCGGTCCGACAATACACATAGAAGTTCATTGATAAAAACGGCATGGGAATTCCCCACAGGGGAACCCTGAACCAAAATTAAAAAAAAAAAAATGAAGTGGGGGGTCCCCCTAAATTCCATACCAGGCCCTTCAGGTCTGGTATGGATATTAAGGGGAACCCCGGCCAAAATTTAGAAAAAAAAAAATGGCGTGGGGTCCCCCTCAAAATCTATACCAGACCCTTATCCGAGCACGCAACCTGGCAGGCCGCAGGAAAAGAGGGGGGGGCGAGAGAGCGCCCCCCCCCTCCTGAACCGCACCAGGCCACATGCCCTCAACACTGGGAGGGTGCTTTGGGGTAGCCCTCCAAAACACCTTGTCCCCATGTTGATGAGGACAAGGGCTTTATCCCCACAACCCTGACCGTTGGTTGTGGGGGTCTGCGGGCGGGGGGCTTATCGGAATCTGGAAGCCCCCTTTAACAAGGGGACCCCAAGATCCCAGCCTTCCCCCCTGTGTGAAATGGTAAGTGCCTATCAACTTCAGTGATGGGCACTGATGGGGCTACACTGACGGGCACTGATAAGGCGGCACTGACGGTCACCGATGAGGTGGCACCAATAAGGTGGCACTGATGAGGTGGCACTGATGATGGGCACTAATATGCGGCACTGATGGAGCACTGATAGGCAGCACTGATATGCAGCACTGATGGCTACACATAGGTGGCACTGATGGTCACTGAAAGGCAGCACAGATGGGCACTGATAGGTGGCACGGATGGGCACTGATAGGCGGCACAGATGGGCACTGATAGGCGGCACAGATGGGCACTGATAGGCAGCACAGATGGGCACTGACAGGCGGCACGGGTGGGCACTGACAGGTGGCATGGATGGGCACTGATAGGTGGCACTGATGTACACTAATAAATGGTACTGATGGATGCCAATCAGTGCCAAACAATAATGCCTGCCAATCAGTGATGCCCATTGTGGGCACTGATTGGCATCCATTGTGGGCATTGATTGGCATCCATTGTGGGCACTGATTGGCATCCCTGGTGGTCTAGGGTGGCATACCTGGTGGTGACATCCTTGGTGGTCCAGTGTGGGCATCCTCGGGGGGGCTTCGCTGAAAATCGATCAGCACAGACCCCCCCCCTGTCAGAGGGGCAGCCGATTGGCTCTCCTCTAATCGTGTCTGACAGTCGCGAGTGAGAAAAAGCCGATAAACAACTCTTCCTGTTTACATCATTAACAGCCGTGATTGGACACGGCTGATCACGTGGTAAAGAGTCTCTGTCAGAGACTCTTTACCTAGATCGGTGTTGCGGTGTGTCAGACTGACACACAGCAACAACGATCGGCGGGGGCGCACATCGGCTTAATATCCTGGCGATGTCATATGACGTCCGGTCAGGATATTGAAACCACTTTTCCGCCGTCATTTTGCTATATGGCGGGCGGCAAGTGGTTAAAGGTCCTTTTTCTGTATTGCTGTCGGCCTAGTTCTATTTTTGTCCAAGGAGTTTGCCAAGTTGCTATTGCATTTGTAAAACTCTCTTTGTTTATTTTTAAAAGGGACTGGCGCCCATCTTTCTACCTTGCACTATACCCACCATGGCTAGTAACCTGCACCCTGAGGAGGAATGTGTTAGGGCTGGCTCAGCCCTTCCTTCTCTGAGCTGGCTGCTCAGCTGTCGGCTAATTGCCAGCTCTCATGTCTCTCCACAGTTAACCAGCTGTTGTGGATCTGCTCGTCAGTCCCGCCTACTTAAAGATCTCCAGCTTCGCCTTGGTCACATCACAAGAAACCATCTCCTGCGTTCCTGTTTAAAGACTGGCTTTGCTGACATCCCTTCTGGCTCCTTATCCTGCTTGCTGTTCCTCTACTTGGATCCCTGACTTCTGACCTGGCTGATTACCTGATCTGGTTACTGAACTCTGGCTTGGCTGACTACCTGATCCAGTTACTGGACTCTGGCTATGCTTTGACTACGCTTACTCTATTTACTTTTTTATTTATATTAATAAACAGTTGGGATTTAACGTTACTTCTGTCTCTGTCTGGTTTATAGTTTCTGACAGAATGTCAGCCCTCCTTGACTCTGGGGGTCACCACCAGGCCTCTGGAGGTCCAGGAGAGCACTACATACGTATCTTCAAAGACTTAACTCTATGCCGATTGGTTCCCCTTCCACCCTGTCATGCCAACCTTACTCTTATTCATATATACACAAATAAGTACGCAATCACAGATAATGAATAATAACAAGAATTGCAAAGAAAAAAAGTGAAAAAATTATCCACATAAACTCTCAAAAAGTGTCCTCTAAAAATTATAAATAAACGATAACTCCGGTCCCAGTCAATGCTTCTTACAGGGAAATGCGTCATGTGGAGCTATTATCTGTTACGTCACCACGCTCTACCCTGCAGGACAAGGTCCGCAGTTGTTTTTTGCTGAAGTCTTTTGTTTAATTTGTAAAGTGCAATGGAACTGCTCAATAAATGTTCTTAAAACATACGACACTATGGAGTCTCTCCCTTCTTGATATATCCTCGTGCTGGTGAGCACTCATCAGGACTACTGCTGGAGTTTGGAGTACTTTGGGGATATATTGGAAGTAATTCCATATCCAGGCGAAGCAACATTACCAGGTTTCCTGACGGAGCTGAAGGAGTACTGCAGCTGATCATAAACAAATCAAGCGCTTTTGATCCCTATAATCTGGGATCCATCTTCTCTGGTAAGAGGCTTTGTTTGTCATACACTGTATAATAGCGCAGATTTTCAAGATTCCATATTACGGCACCTATGGACACTTGTATTTTGGAGTCATAATTTATTTATCATTTTTAGAGCACACTTTGAGAGTTTATGTGGATCATTTTTTCACTTTTTTTTTTGCAATTCTTGTTATTATTCATTACCTGTGATTGCGCACTTATTTGTGTATATATTGTTTGAATTAGTGTTTCGATGTGTTCTCGAGTAGCAGCATTCACATATTTACACAATTTATCACATAATATTTTGGGTATGCGCAAAATTTAATTTATATATACTACTCTTATTCATGCTTCATACCTTTGTGCCTTTCTGTATTGTCTGTATCTTCTTTTCTTTACAAATGCACCTCTATGTTTACGTTCAAGTGTATTGTTCCTGCCCTGGAATGCTGTATTGCTTATTTCTAAGTTCTAGTTCTAGTTCTCTTTGACTTAAAATGGGTAAGTAAGCTGTAATATAATGTATTTATTGTTCCTGGATTTAGATATGGCTTGAAGTAATGCATTTTTTTATGGTGTTATATACATTCCATTATAAAGAGGGGGAAAGAGTGACAGAGGCTAATGATTTCAAAAGAGGGACAATGGGGAGCGGAGTGATGTTTTATTGCAGTCCTGCGCCTTCCTGTCCCAGTGAATACCACTTTTCACATTATTTGTATTGATTTCATAAAGAAAAGGAAAAAAAACAAAATATGTAAATCTACTCCACTCTATCTAAAACAAAAAAAAAAAGAATTGGACAGAGTGAGAATATGAAATAGTGACTGAAAATACACTTTAGCTTTCAAAACAAATGCAAAAAAAACGTGAAAATGTTAGTAAGTTTGGACAGCGAAGGGGTGTCTGAGTGATCAATATAGATAGTGGATTGTAAAATTGCCCAACTAAACGTTCAGCTTAAATATGAAAAAAATACCTATAAAGTTTTAGGGGCCATTCACACTGGCGAGCGCATGTTATGGTGTGCGTAATGTGTATGCAGTGGTGTGCTTTGTGCACACGCCCTGCAATGCCATTTACTTTTACAGCCCATCACAGTGTTTACTGCAGGGGTGTCCAACCTGTAGCCCACAAGCCGCATGTGGCCCAAGACAGCTATAAATGCGGCCCAACACAAAATCATAAACTTACTTAAAAATGTTGATTTATTTTTTTGGATTTTTATTGATAAAAATACATTTATACTTAGAGCCCTTTCACACTGGGGCGGGGGGTGCGTCGGTGGTAAAACGCCGCTATTATTAGCGGCGTTTTACCGTCGGTATGCGGCCGCTAGCGGGGCGGTTTTACCCCCCGCTAGCGGCCGAGAAAGGGTTAAATACCACCGCAAAGCGCCTCTGCAGAGGCGCTTTGCCGGCGGTATAGCCGCGCCGTCCCATTGATTTCAATGGGCAGGAGCGGTAAAGGAGCGGTATACACACCGCTCCGAAGATGCTGCTGGCAGGACTCGGGGCTTTCACACTGGAGACAAAGCAGCGGCACTTTCGGGTCGGTTTGCAGGCGCTATTATTAGCGCGATAGCGCCTGCAAACCGCCCCCGTGTGAAAGGGCTCTTAGAGAAAACGTGTGGCCCAACAACAATTTGACAGTATCACAAAATTTCAAAATCTTCACAATCATGCCTTATTGATGTCATCAGTTTTTGGCAGCACCTATATACAGTATCTCACAAAAGTGAGTACACCCATCACATGTTTGTAAATATTTTATTCTATCTTTTCATGTGACAACACTGAAGAAATGACACTTTGCTACAATGTAAAGTAGTGAGTGTACAGCTTGTATAAAAGTGTAAATTTGCTGTCCCCTCAAAATAACTCAAAACACAGCCGTTAATGTCTAAATCGCTGGTAACAAAAGTGAGTACACCTCTAAGTTTTTTTTTTATGGCTAACATTGTTTTCCAGCACTTCCTTACCCCTCTTGGGCATGGAGTTCACCAGAGCTTCACAGGTTGCCACTGGAGTCCTCTTCCACACCTCCATGAGGACATCACAGAGCTGGTGGATGTTAGAGACCTTGCGCTCCTCCACCTTCCATTTGAGGATGCCACACAGATGCTCAATAGGGTTTAGGTCTGGAGACATGCTTGGCCAGTCCATCACCTTTACCCTCAGCTTCTTTAGCAAGGCAGTGGTCATCTTGGAGGTGTGTTTGGGGTTGTTATCATGTTGGAATACTGCACTGCGGCCCAGTCTCTGAAGGGAGGTGATTATTCTCTGCTTCAGTATGTCACAGTACATGTTGACATTCATGGTTCCCTCAATGAACTGTAGCTCCCCAGTGCCGGCAGCACTCATGCAGCCCCAGACCATGACACTCCCACCACTATGCTTGACTGTAGGCAAGACACATTTGTCTTTTTTCTCCTTGCCTGGTTGCCGCCACACACGCTTGACACCATCTGAACCAAATAAGTTTATCTTGGTCTCATCAGACCACACATGGTTCCAGTAATCAATGTCCTTGGTCTGCTTGTCTTCAGCAAACTGTTTGCTGCCTTTCTTGTGCATCATCTTTAGAAGAGGCTTCCTTCTGGGACGACAACCATGCAGACCAATTTGATGCAGTGTGCGGCGTATGGTCTGAGCACTGACAGGCTGACCTCTCACCCCTTCAACCTCTGCAGCAATGTTGGCAGCACTCATACGTCTATTTCCCAAAGACAACCTCTGGATATGACGCTGAGCGCGTGCACTCAACTTCTTTGGTCGACCATGACGAGGCCTGTTCTGAGTGGAACCTGTCCTGGTGAACCGCTGTATGGTCTTGGCCACCGTGCTGCAGCTCAGTTTCAGGGTCTTGGCAATCTTCTTATTGCCTATGCCATCTTTATGTAGAGCAACAATTCTTTTTTTCAGATCCTCAGAGAGTTCTTTGTCATGAGGTGTCATGTTGAACTTCCAGTGACCAGTATGAGAGAGTGAGAGCGATAACACCAAATTTAACACACCTGCTCCCCATTCACACCTGAGACCTTGTTACACTAACGAGTCACATGACACCGGGGAGGGAAATTGGCTAATTGGGACCAATGTGGACATTTTCACTTAGGGGTGTACTCACTTTTGTTGTCAGAAGTTTAGACATTAATGGCTGTGTGTTGAGTTATTTTGAGGGGACAGCAAATTTACACTGTTATACAAGCTGTACACTCACTACTTTACATTGTAGCAAAGTGTCATTTCTTCAGTGTTGTCACATGAAAAGATAGAATCAAATATTTACAAAAATGGGAGGGATGTACTCACTTTTGTGAGATACTATATGTGAGCAACTATTTTCAAGGATGAAACACACGAAGGACAAAATTAGAACCAAAATATCTGATAAACAAATCCATTGAGAATTTTTACTACATCCATCGAACCAGATACTGATGTGTATATCATAAACAGTGTAAAATATCGCACTCGTTTTATGTTGTTCTCAGTTACTTTTATAAGAAAAATATTATTAAAAAAATGAAATTTTATTACTAAGATAGGTATATTATCTATATCAGTGATTGTTAACTTTTGATCTGCATGACTTTTTCTGCTTAACGGCTATTCTTATTATTTATTTTATGTGTGGCCCAAGACAATTTCCTCCCCTTCTTCCAATGTGCCCCAGGAAGGTCAAAAGGTTGGACACCCCTGATTTACTGTTTTCTTTACATCTAACATTAACAAAAATACTTAATTTAACTCAGAAGTACACTGCAATTTTCTGACATGCATTGTAGCATGTTTTATGCATTCCATTGGTTTTTTATGCAACACACACCAAAACAAGACCTTACAGTGGGTTTTCTTTTCGAAAGCAGCCACAGCCTGAGTAGAAAACCTGTCCCCTGCCACCATACTGCAGAGAAGGACCAGTTCTCTGGAAATGGTGGAAGCAGTGGTCTCACTGCAGAGGTTCAATACATCACCTGTTGAGTTTGAGCTGGAGCTCTCCAATCAGGAACTCCTGCTCCCTGCTGAGAGTCCTTTCCAATCCCTGTGCACTGAAGATCCAGTCTGGAAACTTAGAAATCCAAGCTAGCAGCAAGGTTGAAAATGATGCAGCTCTTGATGAGAAAACAGACAGAGCTGAGAAACAAATAGCTGGAAGGATGGAAAATGTGTGGAAATGGGTTGTTGTGCAAAAATATCCCCTGCTTGGGAAGATCTAGTTGGTTGAAGCCTTAAAACGTACTTTGGCGAGTAGACTGCGTCCTTAAAACCTCGCCATTTGAGGCCGATCCTTACAATATACATTTATTTCTGATTACTGCTTAGAAGAGTACATTGTGTATTATCTGTGTAACTTATGTGTGAACTATATTGATTTTTTATCACACCGAAGGTCATATAATGCGTGGTTTTGAATAAGAGATTAATTGAATGCCAGCTGCAGTCAGTCAGAACAAAGATTCTTTGATGCCGTGTATGGAATGTTCTACATGATACATAAATAGCAAGAGACATAACCTTATGATATGTCCTTTAAATCCTCCCAGACACTTTAGATTGAGAGGGCAGTAAAATGGCACCTGCTCTGGCATGCCTACATCTGGACGGCCCCTATCACCGCCTGCGTACCTAGCGGATGGCACCGTGCCCCGTGCTCTTTAATGCACTTGTGGGAAGCAGAGATCCAGCGCTGCCATAGGCATGAATTCCTATAATTAGGTGGCAAGTGTTCTAAGGTTGCTGTCACCCGCCGTGCAAGACAATCAGTGGTAGTGGGGAATTTTGGGCTGTGTAAACTGTCGTCTTCACAACAGCTTTTGGCCGTTCCCTCTCATTTCTGCGCTCCGACCTGGCAAGGTTCGCGTTCACATTACAGTTTAAGCCCGATCCCGCTTGTAATATAAAATCATCTGATACCGTTTATTCAAATGGAGCTGATTAACTTGTCTTTATGTGCCTGGAAACAGCCCTGTGTATTGTAGAATATTGGCACAGCAAAATGCCAACTAAGGAGGCAATGAAATCCATGTAGACGAAGGGAAGACTGGCCCTCCGATGTCACACTTCAGTTGGTAATAAATTTATTAGGCTGCTTAGCCCTAGATAAAGTTTAATCTGCTTATATTTTGCCTTCCCTGATTCCTTCCTCTCCCCTTTTTAACAAGCAAATTACATTTTTAAATAAAACCTTTTCCTTTTTCATTACATGTATTATTTTAGACCCATATACATCATCATTGGTTTCCTGTGATTCTCTGTGCAATGCAGGCAGATCACAGCTGGCAGGAGTGGCCTGCAGAGCGCTGAACATCGCTTCCTGAAAACAAAACTGCACCCTGTCTCAGTTCTCTTATCAAGAGCCCTCTGTACTAATACAAGCAATGGGTTGGCTCTTGGAAGGGGTTATGAAAATGTCCATTTGCCTTGATAGGTGGATGTTGGTCTGAAGGACAATTCACACTATCTGCGGTGAAGGGCCATTTTACCGCATGGTAAAACATCCGTCACCACAGGGACACATAGGAAACCATTAATGCCTATGTGTCCCATTCACGCTGCAATGCATCCTAGGTGCATTTTATTGCAGGACACCAGCCCAAATCGCACTGCACCACCTGACACTGCAGTTAATAAAGTGTATGTTTTGTACATGTAATAAAGGTGGCCCTCCAGCCAGCCGGCAGGACAAAGCATCTAGACAGTTGAATCTTACGCAGCCTAGCTGCATTTTATTGCAGCACATCGACCTGAATCGCACTGCAGTGTCAGGCAGTGCAGTGCTTTGCACAGTCTGACACTGCAATGAATGAAGTGTACGTTTTGTACACAGTGGCAACTGGTTCTCAAAATTTTTTGGGGGGCGCAAACAAACTGAAAAATTCAGAAAAATACTGAAAAAAAACCCATTAATTGCAGCCTCACTGTGCTATCAGTTGCAGCCACTGTGCCATCAGTTGCAGCCACTGTGCCATCAAATGCAGCCACTGTGCCCATCAAATGCAGCCACTGTGCCCATCAAATGCAGCCACTGTGCCCCATCAAATGCAGCCACTGTGCCCCATCAAATGCAGCCACTGTGCCCCATCAAATGCAGCCACTGTGCCCCATCAAATGCAGCCACTGTGCCCACCATATGCAGCCAATGTGCTCATAAAATGCAGCCACTGTGCCCATAAAATGCAGCCTCTGTGCCCATCATATGCAGCCACTGTAACCCTTAAAATGCAGCCTCTGTGCCCATCATATGTAGGCCACTGTGACCTCCCTCCCCTGCCCGCTGACCAGCACTTACCTCGTCCTGGTGGCAGGTCAGGTAGCGCGTGACGAAGTCGAGCTGTGGACATACAGCGGGTCAGGCATCCTGCATTCTTCATGGTTTCCGTGCGTCTTTTCTTCCAATAGGGATGCCTGTGCCTTCAGCTAAACAGGTGAAGGGTATTAGACCCGCACTTCCTAATTGGCGGAGAGGCGGTTCAGTGTTAGAAAAGCAAATATTCATTTGCTTTTCTAATACACTTGGGTGGGTTTCGAGCGTAATGCTCTGCGCTCTGAGTCCACCTTTTTGAAGCCTATTAGAGCCTATGGCTCTAATCAGGTGCTTCAAAAAAAAACCCCCATGCTGTAATTCAGGCGCCCGGCATCCGAAAAGGGGCCGGATGCCTGAATAGGGGGTGGCTACAGCTATGCATGAATCTATCCATTTTACATATAGTGGGGTTGTGTGACAGAGGGGGCGCCCTTAATGGACGCATCGCCACTGTTTGTACATGTAGTAAAAAAAAAAAAAAAAAAGGGTCAGTGCGATGCACTGAATCGTGCACCACACTGCCTTCCAACCAGCCGGCAATTCAGAGCGTCTGGACAGCTGAATTGCTCCGGCTGCTCAGCGATTTAACTGACAAGTAGTGTGAATTTGCCCTCAATTGGCTGTACTTCTTCTGTGGATCACAGGAGTACAGTTTGTTCTGCACTCCTCTGACCCATTTTCAGCTGCTAGTGGGTTGAAGCCCGCTGTTAGCTGACGTCACAGAGCTAGCGATATGGTCGGGATCCACCCAGAAGCCTGGATCGGCACCTGGCTCAGCCTCTCAGCGAGCCAGCGGCTTTCGCCCCCTCCACAGTCTGGCGCTTCAGGGAGCGCAGGGAGTGGGGTGGGCAGAGCAGACAGCGGTGACTGTTAGTCACGGAGCACTGAGAACTGAGCGATTAGCGGTCTTTGATCACTCGGTTCTCAGTCTTAAAACCAGCGAGAGACCGATGCTGCATCTGCCTAGGTAAGTATGATTCTTTAAAAAAATATATTCTTCTCTTTTAGGCTGGGTTCACACTATTGCGAATTGGATGTAAGTTTCCCCGCATCCAAGTCAAGTCAAGTCAAGCTTTATTGTCATTCTACTACACGTAAGAACATACAGTAGAACGGAATGTCGTATCTGACAGGGCCACGGTGCTACATACAAATTAAACATAATTATAAATAAATATACAAAGAATAAAAACACCAATAAAAAAACCTATACACATCTGGGAACTACGTAACTGTATATATACTATATGTTTCCAAAAGTCTTTGTAGCAGCAAGTGTTTATAAAAGTGTCTCGTGCATATGCAAGATTAAAAAGGAGGGGACGTGAGACGTTCCTGGTCACAATTTATAGGGTGTAGAAAAGGTTTCAAAGGGGATTGGAGTTGAGGGCTCTCACAGCCTGGGGGAAAAAACTGTTGAGCAGTCTGACAGTCCTGGTTTTGATACTCCGGTACCTTCTACCCGATGGCAAGAGCTGAAAGAGACTGTGGGAGGGATGGGTAGGATCCCTCACAATACTGGTAGCTTTGCTGGAGCATCGTGTATGGAAAGGATGGAGGGGAGAGAGACATCAATAATCTTTTCAGCCATCTTCACTAGCTGCTGCAGGGTCTTGCGGTCAGCAGAACTGCAGTTCCCATACCAGACAATGATTCACATAGAAGGAGATTGTGATCGGCTCTCTATGGAGCTGGTTCACACATCTCCGAAGCGGCTCCGGTGCGAATTGCAGAGGAGCCCTGTGCGTCTTTTGGTCTGTTTCAGGTCTGAATTCAGCCAAAAATTTGGTGTGAAATCAGACTTGGACCTGTGAATGGAGACGCACCAGACCCCATGCTGTGAGCCGCTCTGTGCTCTAGTGTGAACCCAGCCTTAAGGAGTGGTCATCCCTAGACAAAATACATATGCAAACAAGCCACCCTAGGTAACCCCCACATGTCATACTCAGCCTGCATGATTAAAGAACTGAATTTCAGTGAAAGCTGCGGGTCAGAGACATTCTGGCTGGGGAGAAAAGGCCTAGAATATGATAAGGGACATCCTCCAGCCAGGAAATGAGTAGGCTCTCTTTTGAATGTCTATACAAAAGAGGCTTTTACAAGTCAAGTCAATACATGTAAAATAGGTTACATGTACATATAATCTTATGAGATGATTGTTGCTGAAATAAAGGGTCTGGTGATAGGGTCACTTTAAAATGGTTGTAAAATTCTGAAATGAAAAATGAACAAAGCATATCCTTCTATAGTGTGCACTAGCCTTGATCCAAAGCACCAAGTGTAGTTTTCAATCTGAATTTATTAAAGATTTTCATATAAAAAAAAAAGCATGGAAACAAAATACTGAGCAAATGGCTAACAAATCCAACCTATAACAACACTCAATGGGCTCAATATGAGCAGCAAAAAACTGCCTGAGTTTTGTGGGTTTCAATGGCTGGGAAGAAAGTGCTGTGATTGGAAATGTACAGGAAGGAGAGCAGACAGAGGAGAAGGGGTGATTCATCAAACTGACTCACTCCTTTTACCCAAAGAGGAGACAAGCAAATAGCACAGGTCACCCCTCGGCCTCCATGCAATTACTGCTGTATCTCAGTACTGATTTCATCAGCTGTCTTTCAGCAGTGTTTACTCTCAACATAAAATGCTATGTATATGACTTATTATTAATTATTTTTATTTTGTGTAAATCTTTTTAAAATAGGATTCCACCTTAAAGTAAACCCAGCACCAGGTATCATTTTTAATGCTGTCTACCCCACCCTTCACACTGCAAGGGTTAAATGCTCATTAACTCCAGGGAATGAGGAATACGGTTTAATACTTAAAGCAAAAGCAAACATTTATTATATTGCAGCTTGCCAATTCTTAGGTGTGATGGTTGCATTTGTTTTCTTTTTTTAGGCTTTGTTTCTTCTATTTTCATCTGGTGATCCAGCCACAAGCTCTTCTGCAGAATGTATCAGTTTACATGGATGAAACAAACCACTTAACACTGACAGGGGTTATTAACCGCTTGCCGCCCGCCACATAGCAAAATGACGGCAGCAAAGTGATTTCAATAGCCTGACTGGGCGTCATATGCTCAGGACATTAAGCGGCTGCACGCCCCCGGGGGCACGCATCACGGCGATTGTTGTTGCGGTGTGTCAGTCTAACACACCGCAACTACGATCTAGGTAACGAGTCCCTGACGGTGACTCTTTACCACGTGATCAGCCGTGTCCAAACCGGTGATCGGCTTTCCTCACTCGCATCTGTCAGACTGCTCCTCTGACAGGGGGGTCTGTGCTGATCGATTATCAGCACAGCCCCCCTGAGGATGCCCACACTGGACCACCAGGGATGTCACCACAAGGTATACCACCCTAGACCACCAGGGATGCCAATCAGTGCCCACAATGGATGCCAATCAGTGCCCACAATGGGCATCACTGATTGGCAGGCATTATTATTTGGCACTGATTGGCCCATCCATGCTCATCCGTGCTGCCTATCAGTGCCCATCCGTGCTGCCTATCAGTGCCCATCTGTGCTACCCATCCGTGCTGCATATCAGTGTCACTTATCAGTGCCCATCAGTGCCACCTATCAGTGCCCCATATTAGTGCCCATCATCAGTGCCCATCAATGCCACCTTATCAGTGCCACCTCATTGGTGCCCATCAGTTGCCACCTTATCAGTGCCCGTCAGTGCAGCCCCATCAGTGAAGGAGAAAACTTACTTATTTACAAAGTTTTGTAACTGAAACAAAAAAAAAACATTTTTTTTTCAAAATTTTCGGTCTTTGTTTATTTGTTTAGCAGAAAATAAAAATCCCAGACGTGATCAAATACCACCAAAAGAAAGCTCTATTTGTGGGAACAAAATGATAAAAATTTAGTTTGGGTACAGTGTAGCATGACCGCGCTATTGTCGTTCAAAGTGCGACAGCGCTGAAAGCTGAAAATTGGTCTGGGCAGGAAGGTGTATAAGTGCCCTGTATTGAAGTGGTTAAAATGATCAACTTTTATTTATACATGCAAAACCTTTATCCCAAAAGGAAAAAAAAACTGTTTGCTCTAACTGATCATAAAGTGTGAGCTGGAGTTTGGCTTCAATGTGTTGGTGTAATTAAATCTGCTAATACATTTAACAGAACCCTCCCCCTAGACTGACAATGCTTCTGTCTGCTGTGCCTCCTGTACTCATTCCTCCAGATTTGTGTCTGGCTAATACAGGAGGTGTGTTACTGGCCAAATGAAAACAGAAGGAAAAAAGCCAAAGAAAACGAATGCAGACACCAAATCTAAGCATAGGTAAGCTGCAATACATTACATTTTTGGTTTTGGGTTTAATACCGCTTTAACGTACCCCTCTCTCCAGCAGGCTCCCTCCATCTATCTAATGCCCGGTACACACAATGAGATTATCAGACGAATGATCGTCTGTTTTTTTTTGCATGCTCATCTCAGATCGAATCTGATGAGTTTACTAAAGTCACAAAAATACACATACAACAGAATAAAAATTCGGAAGTGATGTCATGTGTTGTAATGCATTTGTATTGCATTTTCGAACGACAGCTATACTGATTAAGCGAAAATCGTACGATCTGGCAACGTATGAAAAACGTTGTCGTACATGTTAGATCAAATAATATTGGATGAACTGTCATGATCGGCTCTCGAAAGCTCTGTACTAGCGATCAGATTAGCGCACGATCAGGTCGAAATCTGAATTTTTTGTACGATTATCTGATCGTGTGTACCCGGCATTACCGGTCCTTCGAAAAACTCTTCTTTAAGACGCTTGGGGGCCACAGTTGCACAGTGACATCATCAAGTACAATGTAGGGCTAACAGCTTTGCACTGTATGTAAGGATGAAAAGAGAGCACCCACAACCCAAAGTGGAGAAGAGCACCTATAGTGAGGAGTAAGATGAGCCACAGAATTAAAAAGCATTTAACCCTTTCAGTCCAACTAACCAATCAAAACCAAAACCACACTTAAACTTAACACTAATGCCATGTACACACGGTCGGACTTTTCAGCTACAAAAGTCCGACAGCCTGTCTGTCAGACTTTTGACAGACTTTTGACGGACTTTCGACGGACTTTATAACGACTGGACTTGCCTACACACGATCATAAAAGTCCGACGGATTTGTACGTGATGACGTACACCGGACTAAAATAAGGAAGTTGATAGCCAGTAGCCAATAGCTGCCCTAGCGTCGGTTTTTGTCCGTCAGACTAGTATACAGACGAGCGGATTTCTGGGTCTGGCGGAGTTACGACGTAAAGATTTGAAGCATGTTCCAAATCTAAAGTCCGTCAGATTTGCGACTGGAAAGGTCCGCTGAAGGTCTGGTGAAGCCCAAACATGATCGGATTGTTCGCCGGATTTGGTCCGTTGGCGTCCGTCAGACCAGTCCGGTCGAAAAGTCCGACCGTGTGTACGCCCCATAACAAGCTAACACTAGAAGTTTTTTTTCATTCAACCCTGCAGGCTGAATGAAAAAAAAAAACTGAAGAGCTTGGGAGGAGATCCTGTACTAGCTATCCCATATTAGTACAGCGATCTCCCCCTCTGAGATATTGTGTTCGGACAGGGGGACAGCCTCTCTGCCAGAACACACCGGTTACCGCTCTCAGCCACTGGCTACCAACGTTGATAAGATGCCGATCGGCAGCCCTTTTTCGGTCATACCCCCTATACACGGGCCAAATATTGGCCAGTTTCTATTAAATGTCCAATACCGCCCAATATTCAGCCCGTGTGTACAGGGCTTAACAATAAAATAAAGTGACAGAACTGAGCAATTGAACCTAAATGATAAAAAAAAAACCCTAAATGGCAAAAAAAAAAAAAAAAAAACAATTACCAAATAAGAAGCAAAAAACTACAAACAACACACAAGAAACGAAAACAAAGTTAACCAACCAAGTGTTAAACCAGACCTTCCAGTACAATGCAAGGCCTGCTTATACTTCAAATAACACCTAATATTAGTAGTCCCAAAACATACTTGTCAAGAAAAAAGTTTGATTTATACAGTACTTACTTCACATTCCTTCCGGTTAGATCCTGGGGAATACAGAGCAGCCAAAATCACTCTTACAACAGACTGAAGTGTCTTCTCTCAAGATTTCTCCTGCTCTGCATTCCCCATGAATCTTCCTGGAACGACAGTGTTGTCACACTCAGTGAAGATCAAAGAACACAGATATGGACTAGCACTGCAATCTAGCAATATAAAAGCTGAATAACAATTCCAGGACTCAAAAATAAAAGACAAAATACCACATGAGTGTTGAGGGCATGCATTTTATATCTAGCACCTGCCTTTTGAATCTTATGCGAAATATCATTGAAGGCTATTTACGGCATAGAACGATAAAAGAGAAACAATAGATGCCAAAAGCAATGACTAATGACCTCCACTGCCTGTTTCTGCCTATGCAGACAAGGTGTTGGCAGGAGACAATCCTCAAATAGGATGAACAGCATCAGTGCATTGAAACATTCCATTAGATCTACCAAAAATGCAGCCCACTGTCAGAATTCCTGGAACAAAGACTGGGAGGTGTAAAAAAACAATGTATTACCTTCAGTTCATCAGCATCATAAAAATCCACACGTACTGCGGGCACCATCCATGTCTGGAAAAGTGTGGCCAGGATCTGTTTGGCGATCGTGTCTGCGATGAGGTGGAAGTGAAGAGGGTTCCTCCTGAAAATAAAAAGACCAAAGAGGTCAAAATGGTAATGAGGTGATTTCATAAAACATGAACATTCTGCATTTCAAATGAGTATGGACTCGTGATAGAGTAGATCTAATTTTGATGGCTCTAGGGGCCTTGCTTGCTAAATCCTTGTGAAAGAAGAGTTTCAGAGCAGCATGTGTGCAGGGTAAATTGCCCTTCATGCAGGGGTACCTTTCGTGCGTGTGTGCCGTTATCAATGTCCAGGACCAGGTGGGGACAATTTGAGAATCAAACATTATGGCAGTTCCCCGGCTTAGAGATGAGCTGTAGGCAGTGTGTAGCAATAAAAGTACAGAGTCCTACTCTGGAGTGCTGTCCCGTGTAATCCCATACCTTCCTCGCTGTATGTTGCATTTAGGAGAGGCACCACTGAGTCCATGTCCTCTCCATCAGTCCAGAGTACCTCTTCCTACCGTGCACCTAGCATGGACCTCATGTGTGCACTTACTTATCTTCCTCACTCTCCCATACCAAGCGGCTAGCTATGGGTCTCTGTAACGCAAGTTTGGTCCTTATAACTTCAGGGAACCAACCGCTGAGGAGGGAGCCAGGTCACCAACCCCCTCTTTACCAGAGGACCCTCCACCATGCCAGGTGCCACACTTCATAAAAGGCTGCAATGTATTTTGCACTAGTTCCGTGAATACCCATAGTGACCACATTCCTACTTCTGTTTGTCTTGCTGAGTTAATCTTTTGTAATGACTTTGCTTCATACCCCACATGTGCTTTACTGACATTGTTCTTTCATACGCCAGAAACCATCATGCACTCCTTTAATTTACTTCAGACCTCGCTTAAAAAAGTTGATGCAATTTTACTCAAAATTTGTGGCAAAGTCCAACAAGTACACTCCTGTGCGACATAACCCTATCTGAGTGAACTAGGCTGCCCAGGCATACCTCAACAAGGTGATAGTCCATAACTAGCATCTTCCAAAGTTTGTCAATTCTCCAGTCTTCTGGTGTCTTTCAAAAGACTACTGGGCACAGCGATCTCTCTCAGTGGTTCATGATGGTCACAGCATGTCCAGGAGCGGGCTCTGGAACCAGGCCTTTCCCCTCTATTTATATAACAGGGTAGACAGGCAGGACCCAAAAAGCCTGGGAACTAAGGTGTGAACAGTTAACCCCTTCCCTAGCCTGGGCAAGCCAACTACCTAATACACTGTAGGCAACTTGGCTACAAGTAAACCAAAGGTAAAGGAGTCCAAGAATATTTATTTCCTCACAAAAGTCCTAAGATTACAAAGATGAAAAACCAACAGGTTTTGGGAGCTATAAGGTTCCTCCTTGATCAAGGACCCTCAATGATTATTAAGGGTTTCAATCCATGATAGAAAAAATGGCTTCTTTAATCCCAAAGCATACTTTAGTAGCTGAATCCTTGTGACTACTGGCTTCCATGGCCTTTGAGTCTGCAAACATACAATGCAGGGCAGGGAACTGCAGTCTGCTCACATAATTTGTAATAAAAAACATCTTTGCCATTTTGAAGCTTCTCTCCAACCACTTTGCATATTATTTTATATATACTGTCATTCTGTACTTGCCAAATATGCTGCATAAATCTCCCTCCACCGAGTCTGGCTGCAACCATTTTACCTGTGGGCACCTGAAGTTGCTGCCTGTTCACTTCCTGGATTTACACAGACACACAGAGGCACACCTCCAGCTCTGCAGCTCTCATTGGCCCTCTTATGACTCATCCCCCCTCCCTTCCTGGCAAACTTTCACAAGAGTGAGATAGAGAGCTGCGCATGATGTCATAAGCCTAGGCTTTTTTCCCAGACAAGAAACAGGAGATGGGCTGTATAAGGTATTTACTGGCAGAAAAAAAATGTTTTACTTACTAAGTTAAAACAACAAGGGCAGAAGATTTAATAGATGGAAAGATACAACTTTGGCTGTCTATATTTCTGGATCTACTGTTAGTTTCGCCATGAGGTTTTCTCTGAAGATAAACACCACTTATGGATTTCTTCGTCATACTTAATTTCAAGGTCTGTTTTTCGAATATGTTCATTTCAATCAAAATAATTTCTCAAAATGTCTTCTCACTGAAAACACGCCACCTCCTCCCTGAAGACGTACAAATATGCTTACATAACCCTCATTTTCCCCGAATTGCTCTTCTGTTGCGATCCTTATCTATTGATCGAGACATGAAAACAGACATTAGTTCCACTACAAAAAGCCGCCATCTCCTGGATAAATAGAAGAGATTTTATTCCCCACCCCCTCCTTTCAGTCTAGTGGATATGTGTCACCCTTAGCATACTCCTGAGAACAATCCTTTTATTTGCTATTCAAATAATATCCATTAAAATCTTATCACCTCTCTGGGGAATTAGCGGAGCGGCCCTGCTCACAAAAGAGCGACCCGCGAGCGGTAAGTTATGAGCGCCGAGAGGATACGTGACATTGTTGCTGTGTGTAGCTATCAGTTTTGTCAAGTTTCTTAATGCAATTATGTACTTAATCAGCTATTTACATAATTGTGTTACGGAAGCCGGGACAGGAGTGGTGATATGTATATTCTGATGGAGAAAGACACACGCTCTGCATCTAATGGGAACATTCAGATGTTGTTACAAGGCTCAGCGTTAAGTGGATTGGTTGGATGTTGAACAGGTATTAAATACAATGCTTTCAATTTAAAGCATCATTTGTCATTACTAGGTCATCTCTCCTTATAACTTGAATGCATAGTGTTTCTTGTAGATCAGGTCCCATTTATTATGTGCAGGACTAATATACGTAGATGTAGCACCCTCCTAGGTAGGTGCTAGGATAGTTGGATAAGTGTTAGTAAAGGTAATGGTAACTGGTAATGCTAACTGTAAGCGCAAATACGAGAGTGCACACAATAGTTGGGATGTTTAGTTAGGTAGGCAATTAGTCCATAAGAGTATATCTGGCAGTTCAGGGGTTAAACAGATATTGTGGCTGATCAATGGCGGCTGCTATCCTTAGAAAGCTGGCTCTGTAGTAGGCAAGAAGAAGGTAGAGAAGGAAGCGCCACCTGAGTGTAGTATTAAAGACAACTTTAATGACACAGTATATGGTCACACTTACAGGAAACAGTAAATGTGTGTTCATGATCCATGGTGAAGTCCTCAGATCTGGATTCGCTTTTCCTGCAGAGATGTAGGGCCCCAAACCATTGTAGCTCAGCCTAGGGCATATTCTGTGGCCGTCAGGAAGAGGCTGGGGCCGGCGTGGATCGCACGTGACGTCACGGGTCACGCGATCACTTCCAGGGGAGGACTTCCACACAAAAGAGAGAAGAAGCTGGATTGGCTACGCGCTCAGAGCTACTGCTCCTTCATTTGGCCTGAGATTGAGGTGTCAGCAATGTGCTATTTATGTGCCGGCGCCGTGGGACAACAGGTCCTAGCGTTGGCCAAAAAGAACACAGCGCTGACATGGTGCGCCATTCAGTTCAATGTCAGCGCTGTGTTCTTTTTGGCCAATGCTGGGACCTGTTGTCCCACAGCGCTGGCACATAAATAGCATATTGCTGACACCTCAATCTCAGACCAAATGAAGGAGCAGTAGCTCAGAGTGTGTAGCCAATCCAGCTTCTTCTCTCTATTGAGTGGAAGTCCTCCCCCGGAAGTGCTCCCGGAAGTGATTGCGTGATGTCACGTGCATTCCACGCCGGCCCCAGCCTCTTAATGACGGCCACAGGATATGCCCTAGGCCAAGCTACAACGGTTTGCAACCCTACACCTCTGCAGGAAAAGCGGATCCGGATCTGAGGACTTCACCATGGATCATTAACACACAGATGAGCCTTTTATTTCCTGTTTAAGTGTGACCATATACTGTGTCATTAAAGTTGTCTTTAACCACTTCAGCCCCGGACCATTATGCTGCCTAAGGACCAGAGGACTTTTTCCAATTTGGCACTGCGTCGCTTTAACTGCTAATTGCGCGGTCATGCAATGCTGTACCCAAACGAAATTTGCGTCCTTTTCTTCCCACAAATAGAGCTTTCTTTTGATGGTATTTGATCACCTCTGCTGTTTTTATTATAAAACGGAAAAAGACCGAAAATTTTGAAAACAAATGATATTTTCTACTGTTTGTTATAAAAAAAATCCAATAAACTCAATTTTAGTCATACATTTAGGCCACATGTCTTCGGCCACATGTCTTTGGTAAAAAAAATGTCAATAAGCGTATATTTATTGGTTTGCGCAAAAGTTATAGCGTCTACAAACTAGGGTACATTTTGTGGAGTTTACACAGCTTTTAGTTTATGACTGCCTATGTCATTTCTTGAGGTGCTAAAATGGCAGGGCAGTACAAAACCCCCCCAAATGACCCCATTTTGGAAAGTAGACACCCCAAGGAAATTGCTGAGAGGCATGTTGAACCCATTGAATATTTATTTTTTTTGTCCCAAGTGATTGAATAATGACAAAAAAAAAAAAAATATTTACAAAAAGTTGTCACTAAATGATATATTGCTCACACAGGCCATGGGCCTATGTGGAATTGCACCCCAAAATACATTCAGCTGCTTCTCCTGAGTACAGAGATACCACATGTGTGGGACTTTTTGGGAGCCTAGCCGCGTACTGGGCCCCGAAAACCAATCACCGCCTTCAGGATTTTCACTCCTCACTACCTATCACAGTTTTGAAGGCCATAAAATGCCCAGATGGCACAAAACCCCCCCAAATGACCCCATTTTGGAAAGTAGACACCCCAAGCTATTTGCTGAGAGGCATGTTGAGTCCATGGAATATTTTATATTTTGACACCAGTTGCGGGAAAGTGACACATTTTTTTTTTTTTTTTTACACAAAGTTGTCACTAAATGATATATTGCTCGCACAGGCCATGGGCATATGTGGAATTGCACCCCAAAATACATTTAGCTGCTTCTCCTGAGTATGGGGATACCACATGTGTGGGACTTTTTGGGAGCCTAGTTGCGTACGGGGCCCCGAAATCCAATCACCGCCTTCAGGATTTCTAAGGGTGTACATTTTTGATTTCACTCTTCACTGCCTATCACAGTTTCGGAGGCAGTGGAATGCCCAGGTGGCACAAAACCCCCCCCAAATGACCCCATTTTGGAAAGTAGACACCCCAAGCTATTTGCTGAGAGGCATGGTGAGTATTTTGCAGCTCTCATTTGTTTTTGAAAATGAAGAAAGACAAGAAAAAACTTTTTTTTTTTCTTTTTTCAATTTTCAAAACTTTGTGACAAAAAGTGAGGTCTGCAAAATACTCACCATACCTCTTAGCAAATAGCTTGGGATGTCTACTTTCCAAAATGGGGTCATTTGGGGGGGTTTTGTGCCACCTGGGCATTCCATGGCCCCTGAAACTGTAATAGACAGTGAAGAGTGAAATCAAAAATTTACGCCCTTAGAAAGCCTGAAGGCGGTGCTTGGTTTTCGGGGTCCCGTACGCGGCTAGGCTCCCAAAAAGTCTCACACATGTGGTATCCCTGTACTCAGGAGAGGCAACAGAATGTATTTTGGGGTGTAATTTGTGTATTTTTTGTCACAATATAAAATATTCCATGGACTCGAAATGCCTCTCAGCAAATAGCTTGGGGTGTCTACTTTCCAAAATGGGGTCATTTGGGGGGGTTTTGAACTGTCCTGGCATTTTATGCACAACATTTAGAAGCTTATGTCACACATCACCCACTCTTCTAACCACTTGAAGACAAAGCCCTTTTTGACACTTTTTTGTTTACTTAAAAAAATTCTTTTTTTTTGCAAGAAAATTACTTTGAACCCCCAAACATTATATTTTTTTTTAAAGGAAATGCCCTACAGATTAAAATGGTGGGTGTTTTATTTTTTTTTTTTCACACAGCATTTGCGCAGCGATTTTTCAAACGCATTTTTTGGGGAAAAAACACACTTTTTAAATTTTAATGCACTAAAACACACTATATTGCCCAAATGTTTGATGAAATAAAAAAGATGATCTTAGGCCGAGTACATGGATACCAAACATGACATGCTTTAAAATTGCGCACAAACGTGCAGTGGCGACAAACTAAATACATTTTTAAAAGCCTTTAAAAGCCTTTACAGGTTACCACTTTAGATTTACAGAGGAGGTCTAAAATTACTGCCCTCGATCTGACGTTCGCGGTGACACCTCACATGCATGGTGCAATTGCTGTTTACATTTGACGCCAGACCGACGCTTGCGTTCGCCTTTGCGCGAGAGCAGGGGGGGGGGACAGGGGTGCTTTTTTTTTTTTTTTTTATTATTTTTTTGCTTTTTTATCTTATTTTTAAACTGTTCCTTTAAATTTTTTTTTTGTAATCATTTTTATTGTTATCTCAGGGAATGTAAATATCCCCTATGATAGCAATAGGTAGTGACAGGTACTCTTTTTTGAAAAAATTGGGGTCTATTAGACCCTAGATCTCTCCTCTGCCCTCAAAGCATCTGACCACACCAAGATTGGTGTGATAAAATGCTTTCCCAATTTCCCAATGGCGCTGTTTACATCCGGTGAAATCTAAGTCATGAAATGCTCGTAGCTTCCGGTTTCTTAGGCCATAGAGATGTTTGGAGCCACTCTGGTCTCTGATCAGCTCTATGGTCAGCTGGCTAAATCACCGGCTGCATTCTCAGGTTCCCTGTTGAGACAGGAGAGCCAGAGTAAAACACGGAAGACGGTGGGGAGTGGGGGGGGCATTCCCTCCCACTGCTTGTAAAAGCAGTGTAGAGGCTAATTAGCCGCTAGGATTGACTTTACGTGAAAGCCGACCGCTGGCTGAAAAGAATGATACCAAGATGATACCTAAACCTGCAGGCATAATTCTGGTATAACCACTCAAAGTCGTGAATGGCGTACCTGAAGACAAAAAAATGGTTAACAATAAAACACAGTAAACGGCAAAGTATAAACAATTGCATGCCTGAAAAGCAAACATGATAAAACATAATAACAATAAAACATTGCAGAATAGAATACAGTAAAAAAGAGCAGAACAATAGAGAGAGAATAGAGAGAGAGAGAACAATAAAACAACAACTATTTTTTTTTTATTTTATATATATATATATTTTTTTTTTTTTACACTTTTTTTTGTAACCGGTTCCAGGTTCGGGTCTCTCAAAATGCGATGGCATCTTGGGAGACCCTGTGAAAGTGTGCCTAGTCTGTGCAATGCTGTACCCTATGCTAATACTCAACTAGTGTATGGTAGCGTTCAAAACATTCACCAATGCAAAGACCAGGATTGTCAGGACAGGAGGGACAATAATAGCGGGTGTCACGCCTATATCTGCGCTTGCTGCAGACACAAAATCTTTTTTGGGGGGGTTCGTTGGGTAGGGGTACTCGGGAGGACATAAAGAAAATGCCTCTCATGCAGCCGACTGCATTTGGTTGGGGATGTGAATGGGGGAATTACGGGTGCTGCAGAAGTGGTGGGTTCCCAATTAGGATTGGCGAATGCAGCAGGAAGGGCATGATGGGCACGACGGGCCTGTTTGTCTTCTTCTTGGTGGCAGCAGGACACTACTTGTGCTTGCCACCTCACCAGCTTGAACTGCACTTATGGGACTCGCCACGTCACCAAGTGTTACTGCAGTGCTGGTTTGACTACGACCGGGTGTACTAGGCCGCTGGTGCTTGCCAGTTCACCAAAACGCTACCAAAAAAACTGTTAGCGATCGCAGGGATCAGGCCTGACTCTGCGAACGCTGCAGTTATGCGTTTAGTGTTTTGTAAGTGACAGTGATCGATCGATACTGCACTTGGGTGGGCTGGGCCGGGCCAGGTGGAGGGGCAAAATGCAGGTGCTAGCAGGTATCTGGGCTGATCCCACTAACACTGCGTTTTTGGGAACCCTAAACTGCTGGGGACGCCAGTATAGATCTGATCGGATCAGATATTGATCCGATCAGATACTATACCACCAAGGGAGGTGTACGGTGCGTGCGTGGGTGTTAGCGGTACTGGCGCTAACCTGACGCTGCCTGGGGCTGGTGCTTGCCAGTTCACCAAAATGCTACCAAAAAAACTGTTAGCGATCGCAGGGATCAGGCCTGACTCTGCGAATGCTGCAGTTATGCGTTTAGTGTTTTGTAAGTGACAGTGATCGATCAATACTGCACTTGGGTGGGCTGGGCCGGGCGGAGGGGCAAAACGCAGGTGCTAGCAGGTATCTGGGCTGATCCCGCTAACGCTGTGTTTTTGGGAACCCTAAACTGCTGGGGACGCTAGTATAGATCTGATCGGATCAGATATTGATCCGTTCAGATACTATACCACTAAGGGAGGCGTATGCTGCGTGCGTGGGTGTTAGCGGTACTGGCGCTAATCTGACGCTGCCTGGGGCGACGCATATCACCGCCGGGCGATCAGGGGGCTAAACCTTTCTTCGGTAATAAACGGCGGGTGCCCTGACACTATAAAAAATAAACGAACTAACCAGCGTCACCCGTAACGGTTATACAGTGATCAGTGGTGAAAGGGTTAACTAGGGGGCAATCAAGGGGTTAAAACATTTATTAGGTAGTATATGGGGGTCCCTGACGCTATAAAACACTGACGGCGAACCTAAATATTTACGTCCCTAACTAGCGTCACCAGTGACACTAATACAGCGATCAGAAAAATGATCGCTTAGTGACACTGGCGACAGGGGGTGATCAAGGGGTTAAAACTTTATTAGGGGGGGTTAGGGGGGTATCCTAGACCTAAAGGGGGCTAACACTCACTGCCCTAACACACTAACTGTCACAAACTGACACCATGCAGTAATAAAAAAAAAACTGCTTGGTGTCAGTGTGACGGGGGGGGGGGGGGGGGTGATCGGGGGGTAAAGGGGGGTGAAATGTGTGCCTGGCATGTTCTACTGTGTGTGTGTGTTTGGTGCACTCACATTTCAGTCTTCTCTCCTTGGCGCCGGAACAGAAACTGCCGAGCCGAGGAGAGATGACATCACATCCCCTGCCTCTGTGTACTATACAGAGGCAGGGGAAGAATCTCATTGGCTGGGAGCGATCGCGAGGGGGGGCCATGAACGGATGGCCTCCCCCTCATCTCTGATCGCTGCCAGACCAAAGGCGACCGCCGCTGGCACCGGGGGGGGGGGGTCCGATCGGACCCCCCACCCGTGGCAAGGCAAGGACGTATATGTATGTCCTTTTGCCTGCCCGTGCCGCTCTGTGGACGTATATAGTCCTGCGGCGGTCGTCAAGTGGTTAATACTACTGGCACTTCCTTCTCTACCTTCTTCTTAGTTAAGTGTTAGCGTGTGTTTTTGAAATATTTTGAAATTTTGTTGACACACTAAGCATTGTAGCTGTAATTTTGGGTAAGATAAAATCATAGTTAGGCTCACTGTACTCAGCTGTGTGCTCTGATGCTGCTAGTTTGCCAGATAGCTCCCCCTGTATCCAGGCAACTTGAGAAGATTCTGGATGACAGGTGTGGAGCTATGCAGGGGGCAGCATAAATTTTGATGCAGCCCCAGCCTGTCCCAGAGAGCCATGCTCTGATGGAATGCTGGGAGACTGTATTTATCCTTTTATTCTAAGAGCACACAGAGCTCGGGGTCCCGTCCCAGAGTGGAAGAATCCAGCCTGGGGAGCACACTGCCCTGCCAGGCAGAAGCTGCTGTTGGTGAGGCCTCATGTGGGCTACCTGAGGGGAGGAAGGTTGAGACCCAGGTGCTAAGAAGAAATTAACTGAGGGGAGCTGGCTGCCAATGATTTGTCTGGTGTCACTGGAGAGTGTCGCTTGGAAGATTGGAAGGAGGTTACTTTCTGTCCTTGGGCCTTGTGAGTATAGACACTGGGGACCTTGTGCTCTAGCTACCCCTCAGTGTCCCATAGTCAGCTGTGGGTCTGTTAAAGGGGACACAGGTGTCAGGGCTGGGTTCAGCCCTTCCTTCTCTGAGCCGGCCGCTCAGCTGTCGGATAATTGCCAGCTCCCATCTCTCTCCACAGTTACTCAGCTGTTGATGATCCTGCTCGTCAGTCCTGCCTACTTAAGCCATCCAGTCCAGAGGAGCTCTGCCTTCGCCTTGGTCACATCACTAGAAACTATCTCCTGCGTTCCTGTTTAAAGACTGCCTTTTCTGACATCCATTCACTTTGATCCCTGACTTCTGGCTTCGCTGATTATCCGTTCCGGTTACTGAACTTTGGCTATGTTTTGACTACCTTTGTTCTTTTTACTTTTATTATTAAACAAGTGTGATTTAACTGTACTTCTGTCTCGGTCTGATTTCACGGTTTCTGACAACAGGCTGGTGTCCTGTCCTTAAAGGGACTTTGTTCTTGTAACTACTACTACTTAAGCTGAAATCTACTGTATGTTTCAAGCCCAGACTTAATTATAGCAGACTTAATTATACAGTGCCTTAAAAAAGTATTCAAACCCCTTGAAGTTGTCCACATTTTGTCATGTTACAACCAAAAACACGTAAATGTATTTTATTGGGATTTTATGTAATAGACCAACACAAAGTGGCACACAATTGTGAAGTGGAAGCAAAATGATAAATGGTTTTCAAAATGTTTTACAAATAAATATCTGAAAAGTGTGGCGTGCATTTGTATTCAGCCCCCCTGAGTCAATACTTTGTAGAACCCCCTTTCAGTGCAATTAGAGCTGCAAGTCTTTTTGGGTATGTCTCTACCAGCTTTCCACATCTAGAGAGTGACATTTTTGCCCATTCTTCTTTGCAAAATAGCTCTAGCTCTGTCAGATTGGATGGAGAGCGTCTGTGAATAGCAATTTTCAAGTCTTGCCACAGATTCTCAATTGGATTCAGGTCTGGACTTTGACTGGGCCATTCTAACACATGAATATGCTTTGATCTAAACCATTCCATTGTAGCTCTGGCTGTATGTTTAGGGTTGTTGTCCTGCTGGAAGGTGAACCTCTGCCCCAGTCTCAAGTCTTTTGCAGACTCTAACAGGTTTTCTTCTAAGATTGCCCTATATTTGGCTCCATCCATCCTCCCATCAACTCTGACCAGCTTCCCTGTCCCTGCTGAAGAAAAGCACCCCCACAACATGATGCTGCCACCACCATGTTTCACGGTGGAGATGGTTCAGGGTGATGTGCAGTGTAGCGTTTTGCTTTTAGGCCAAAACGTTCAATTTTGGTCTCATCTGACCAGAGCACCTTCTTCCACGTTTGCTGTGTCCCCCACATGGCTTCTCGCAAACAGCAAATGGGACTTCTTATGGCTTTCTTTCAACAATGGCTTTCTTCTTGCCACTCTTTCATAAAGGCCAGATTTGTGGAGTGCACGACTTATGCCGCGTACACACGGTCGGACTTTTCGGCTACAAAAGTCCGACAGCCCGTCCGACAGACTTTCGATGGACTTTTGGTGGACTTTTGGCGGACTTGCGGCAGACTTTCTAACGAACGGACTTGCCTACATACGATCACACAAAAGTCCGACGGATTCGTACGTGATGACGTACACCGGACTAAAATAAGGAAGTTGATATCCAGTAGCCAATAGCTGCCCTAGCGTGGGTTTTTGTCCGTCGGACTAACATACAGACGAGCGGATTTCTGGGTCCAGCGTAGTTACGACGTAAAGATTTGAAGCATGTGTCAAATCTAAAGTCCGTCAGATTTGCGGCTGAAAAAGTCTGCTGAAAGTCCGGGGAAGCCCACACACGATCGGATTGTCAGCCAGCTTTGGTCCGTCGGACTTTTGTAGACGAAAATACAAAAGTCCGTGATATTCTGTCTCTATCATTTATGTACGCGGCATAATAGTTTTCCTTTGGACAGATTGTCCCACCTGAGCTGAGCTGCAGCTCCTCCAGAGTTACCACAGATCTTTAGACTGCTTCTCTGATTAATTCATTCCTTGCCTGGCATGTCAGTTTAGATGGACGGCCATGTCTTGGTAGGTTTGTAGTTGTACCATACTTTTTCCATTTTTGGATGATGGATTGAACAGTGATCCGTGAGATGTTCAAAGCTTGGGATATTTTTTTATAACCTAATCCTGCCTTAAACTTCTCCACAACTTTATCCCTGACCTGTCTGGTGTTTTGCTTGGCCTTTATGATGCTGTTTACTAAGGTTCTCTAACATACAATAGATTGCACTTAGTAAATACATTTAAAAATGGCCGTACTGAAAACATGGCCAAAAAAGATTAAAAACAATCCTTAATAAAATGATCAGTGCTAATAAAAAACAATAAAAATCCATAATCAATAAGAGTACATCGAATGAAATTGGAAAGTGTTAGAGAGTGTTAAAATATATATATTGAATACCAAATAACACAGAATTTATATACCCCAAGTGTACCTAAGTGTCGCTGATGAAGCAATTAATGTCGAGTTCTATATTGAGACCTTTGGGCGAAATCACATCCACAGAGTAAATCCACAGAGTAAAAGGCCCAAAGGTCTCAATATAGAACTCGACATTAATTGCTTCATCAGCGACACTTAGGTACACTTGGGGTACCGTATATACTCGAGTATAAGTCGTTCCGAGTATAAGTCGAGGCCCCTAATTTACCACAAAAAACTAGGAAAAATTTATTGACCTGAGTATAAGACGAGGGTGAGAAATGCAGAGGGTCAACAATGCCCATCTGCAGCTGCCTGCCTCCCTGTGTCCTGTGCAGCCTACCTGTACCCCGTGCATGTGTCCTGTACATGTGTGTCCTGTACATGTGTGTCCTGTACATGTGTGTCCTGCACATGTGTCCTGTGTCCCTGTGTCCCTGTGTGCATGTGTCCTGTACATGTCCTGTGTGCATGTGTCCTGTGTGAATGTGCAGCCTACCTGTGTCCTGTGCAGCCTCCCTGTGGCGATCTCCAGCCCCCCTGTGGCGATCTCCAGCCTCCCTGTGGCGATCTCCATCCTCAAACGGCGGCCGGCGTGTGATGAGTGTTCGGCGACCATTCCACAGTTCAAAAGCCGCGCCTCCTCCTCGTCTGTGATAGGCAGACCCCTGACTGCCTATCACGGACATTCTCCCATTCTCATACCACGGACGAGGATGAGAGAATGTCCGTGATAGGCTGTACACTGACAGCTGTTCAGCCTATCACAGACGAGCAGGAGGCGCGGCTTTTGAATGCTGGAATAGCCGCCGAACACTATCATCACACGCCGGCCGCCGTCTGCCTGCATGACACGCTGATCATGCAGACAGACGACGGTGACTCGAGTATAAGTCGAAGGGGACACTTTCAGCCCAAAAAAAAGGGCTGAAAAATTCGACTTATACACGAGTATATATGGTATATAAATTCTGTGTTATTTGGTATTCAATATATATATTTTAACACTCTCTAATGCTTTCCAATTTCATTCGATGTACTCTTATTGATTATGGATTTTTATTGTTTTTTATTAGCACTTATCATTTTATTAAGGATCGTTTTTAATCTTTTTTGGCCATGTTTTCAGTACGGCCATTTTTAAATGTATTTACTAAGTGCAATCTATTGTATGTAATTAAGATATACCATTTTTATATAATCTTCAGTTAGTAGTATGTAGTGTACTTTTTGTCTGGTTTAGATGTAATTCACCTTTTTGGCCAGATAGGATTTTGTATATCCAAAAAATCGCTATGCATTTTATTCATTTAGACATTATGTCATTATGCTGAAAGAGGGTTCGGCATGATGAATTAATGCTATGTAATGCTGTTGTGGACGATTGCACTATATAGGAGAGAATATGTTTATGGCAATTTAAAGAATGCCTATAGTGCTCCCGTGGGGGTTCCGGTAGTTGCGCTGCGGAGCAATAATCGCAGCGCACATACTGGGTGACTCTGAGCATTGTAGGCACCTGTTTTTTTTGAATGGGTCACCTTCCACATAAAAAAAAAACGGTATAGATGTGTTCAGTGCTAGCTAGGGGAGGGACGGACCCGAGTTGGCTGATTCTCCCACTACTGACAGTATTGAGCATGGGGGCGGGAACCTATAACCTTCCCCGGACCTAAGGCTCTGCTGATTGGTAGCTGCACCCATCACATACTTAAATACCGGCTTCCTGTCTGGTGTGGCACGCCCTCAGAAGAAGTCCGGGATAGGATGAAACATCAGGGACGTGACGAACAGGAAGTGACCCATGCGCTCCATCGACCGAGGAATCAGGAAGCGAACAGCTGTAACTACACGCAGTGAGCGCTCCTGTCATCCCTGTCGGATTGAAGGACGCAACAGGCACAGTGCACTTAATTTTCTTTGCTCTTATCTAATGATTATCTGGTACGCATGTTTTTAAAAGGGAAATGTTTAGATGTTTTAATAAAAGTGTTTAGCGGTATCACACTATGTGGACATTTATTTCTCCCACATATTGCATTGGAACTATCGAGAATTAGACTGACATCTGGTGGTCGTTTGGAAAGTGGTGCAGACCAACTGATACTAATCAAGGCTCATATTGGTTAAATTTCTGGTGAGTGAGTTTTTCATTGGGGATCCCAGCACATGGTGTATCGCTTGGTGAATGGATTAACTACCCTCACAGAACACGAGATTATTGACTAGGGGGATTTTTATCATCTGTTTCCCATCTTTGCACTTTATGAACTTGATTGGAAAAAAGGACCCTATTTATTGGGGCCACACAGCGCTGCAGCAATACTGAAGGAATGCTATTGACTTAACTGACTCACTATTGCCTATATATATATATATATATTACCTATTATTTAAGCGGCTGCTATTTATTCATTCATGTGTTCATTTATATATATGCTATATATACTGTTGGGTATATCGTTCTAAGCGCGGAGCATTGTTGTGGATAGGGCGGGTACATACAACATTCATCTTAACACTGAAGATATGACACTTTGCTACAATGTAAAGTAGTGAGTGCACAGCTTGTATAACAGTGCAAATTTGCTGTCCCCTCAAAATAACTCAACACACAGCCATTAATGTCTAAACTGCTGGCAACAAAAGTGAGTACACCCCTAAGTGAAAATGTCCACATTGGGCCCAATTAGCCATTTTCCCTCCCCGGTGCTATGTGACTCGTTAGTGTTACAAGGTCTCAGGTGTGAATGGGGAGCAGGTGTGTTCAATTTGGAGTTATCGCTCTCACTCTCTCATACTGGTCACTGGAAGTTCAACATGGAACCTAATGGCAATGAACTCTCTGAGGATCTGAAAAAAAGAATTGTTGCTCTACAAATTGATGGCCTAGGCCAGTGATGGCAAACCTTGGCACCCCAAATGTTTTGGAACTACATTTCCCATAATGCTCATGCACGCTGCAGTGTAGTTGAGCATCATTGGAAATGTAGTTCCAAAACATCTGGGGTGCCAAGGTTCGCCATCACTGGCCTAGGCTATAAGAAGATTGCCAAGACCCTGAAACTGAGCTGCAGCACGGTGGCCAAGATCATACAGCGGTTTAACAGGACAGGTTCCACTCAGAACAGGTCTCGCCAATGTCGACCAAAGAAGCTGAGTGCACGTGCTCAGCGTCATATCCAGAGGTTGTCTTTGGGAAATAGACGTATGAGTACTGCCAGCATTGCTGCAGAGGTAGAAGGGGTGGGGGGGTCAGCCTATCAGTGCTCAGACCATACGCCGCACACTACATCAAATTGGTCTGCATGGCTGTCGTCCCAGAAGGAAGTCTCTTCTAAAGATGATGCACAAGAAAGCCCGCTAACAGTTTGCTGAAGACAAGCAGACTAAGGATATGGATTATGGGAACCATGTCCTGTGGTCTGATGAGACCACGATAAACGTATTTGGTTCAGATGGTGTCAAGCCTGTGTGGCGGCAACCAGGTGAGGAGTACAAAGACAAGTGTGTCTTGCCTACAGTCAAGCATGGTGGTGGGAGTGTGATGGTCTGCAGCTGCATGAGTGCTGCCGGAACTGGGGAGCTACAATTCATTGAGGGAACCATGAATGCCAACATGTACTGTGACATACTGAAGCAGAGCTTTATCTCCTCTCTTCGGAGACTGGTCCGCAGGGCAATACAGTATCACAACATTTGCATTTGTGGACACTTAACCATCAAGCCTGAGCTTGTTGGACCTCCCTTTGTAAAATCATGGGCATTAATATAGAGTTGCCCATGGTTACCATGCCCTCTCCTTGCGCCCAAAACAGCTTCCACTCGTTGTTACCACAGTTTGAGGACAGTACTCTTCTGTTTCAGCATGTCTGTGTCCATGTGCACAAAGCCAGCTCCATAAAGACATGGTCTGACCAGTCTGTTGTGGAATTTATTTGCCCAGCAAAAGCCCTGACTGCAACCCTGTTGAACATCTTTGGGATGAATTGATGTTCCCATGGCAAGCCATACCTCCTCTTCCAACATCAGTTCCTGACCACACAAATGGGAACAAACTCCCAAAGACACAGTTCAAAATCTTGTGGAAAGTCTACCCAGAAGAGTGGAGGCTGTTATGTGGTGAGTGACGCTGTATTAATGCTCATGGTTTTGGAATGGGATGTCCGACCGTCTCATATAGGTGTGATGGTCAGGTGTGCACAACTGTTGGCTATATATGGTAAAACATTTTACCTTACTTGAGATTAACACAAAAAGGTAAATTTTAATAAGCTCAAGGTACAAAATTGCCTGCACTGATATATCAACCCTTTTTCTGAAAGTGGAGTTTTTCTTTAATTAACAGGGTACGTGTAAACTTTTCTCATGTGCCTGCAAGTAAAAGTGACCAGTCTGCCCTTCCATTCTAGAGCGGCGGGTCCTTTGAACTTGAGAAAGCCTTTTGCTAATCCACGGAAATATGTCTGGAAGAGCTCTGGGGTCTGCCTGAAATTCTTCCTCGGTTCCTCTGTGGCGAACCTGCAGCCCTATTGAAGTGTCAGCAGCGTTTTCATCTTAAGAAAGCCTTTGCTTTGTATTCTGCACAATTCTCCTCGGCAGCTTTTAGACAAAGCCGTTGCCTCAGCAGTGTCATGATTAGGTCTTCTGAGCTTTAACATATTTATTACAGATCTGCGTTAAAGAACCCTCTACGCTAGCAGAATTTTTTTTTTTGCCAAAGACGAATTCCAAGGTCTTGGGAAGGCAACTGTGTGATGGCTCCACTGCTGGCGTCAGGTGAAAGAGTTTACAATGCTGCCCCAGGGACCAATCAGGGGGCAAATCATTGCTCATTAACATCAGCAGTAAGTCTCTGAACCCCTTGGGTAAGTCGATGGATGCAGCATGCAAGCAGATCATGTAGTGACAGAGATGGCCTTGTTATGGAAATGTGACAAAATAGTACGCTGTGCAATCAATTTATAATGAGTAAAAGGGAAAAAAAACGTACAACAGCATTTTTATAAAAGCATAAAAAAAAACAAAATTCCCTGTGCTCAATTTTGCAGGTTAGTCGCAACAAAAGCTGACCTTATTTGAAGGACAACTCTAATAAAACAGCTATAAACACACTTCAGACACATTTACAAGATGCATTTTTCCCGTCAAATGGTTTGTAAAATAATGCACTTTGCCATGTGATTTTAGGGTGACAACACTTGAAAGCCTGTGGTTCTAAATACTTTGTGACACTACCCCGCCTCCTGCCTGTTTTCCCACACCGCACCTCTCTTTCTACCATACATGCCATTCTAGGCAGGCCCAAAGCTGCTTGTGATTGGCTTTAGGCTGGTGTCACAACATTCCCTCATTCAGGGAAAGCAGGATTTGGCCTGGACTCTTGACCAGTATGAGAGTATAATGCAGACGCTAGTGGATCCAGGGAACCGTGAAGAATACAGAAGGTGAAGGAAAGGAAGGAAACAGTAATAGGAATGGGAGTTCTAGGAAGAGAAGCCAGACAGAGTGGCAGATGGCAAGTGTAAATGTCATCAGAGTAAAGGCTTAGCCTTTGGCCCTCCAGAAAGATTAAAGCGGTAATGAAGTCCGCTTTGTGATTTTTACCTACAGGTAAGCCTATAATAAGACTTACCTGTAGGTAAAATGAATATTCACCCTGGATACAGCCAGTGACTTCACCAGCGCATGGGCTCTGAAGGTCCGGCATACCATGCCGGACCTTCAGGGCACCATGTCGTAACTCAGGGCTCCTGCGCATGACGTCATTGCAGCTCCAGCCACTCACACAGCGGGAGTCCGTGAACCTGGAAGACCGAGGGAAGATGGAAGCCCTCTCAGCGGTGACATTGCTGGAGGGCTTCGTTTTAAGGTAAGTATTTCATAATGTGCTAATATGCGATGCATACTAGCACATTACGCTATTATTTTGCTACCACTTTAAGGCTTTATTTACTCGGTGCTCAGTAAATTTGGGATAGTGGTTTTGAGAGGTTTTGAGAATCAGCATCGCCCAGAAGGGTCTCCATGTCATCATGTTTCAGCCGAAGCTGAACTGTTTTAAATTGTGAATCAAAGGCGTGGCGGAGCTGCAGGAATCTGAAGAAGAAAGAGTTCGGAGGTTGGAATTAGTTTTTCAGCCTATCAAATGTAAATATCCCTGACTCATCACAAAAACCCCTCAAATACTTGATGCCCAGGTCTTGTAGAGAGTGGAATTCCCGCAACCTTGGATTACACCAGAGCGGTGTATTAGGGGACCATCTGGCTTTTACCAAATTAGGTTTAATCACTACCGTGTGCCATGCCTTAATAACCCGGTTTCATAGCTAGTGTTAAAGGTACCGGAGAACCCCCAGTCCTCTATAGAGGGCGTTGTGAAGGGCCTCAAAGGATCCCAAATGTGCTGCCTCTAGGACGACTGATGCACTGTTGTCTTCTGAGACCAGCCAGTTATGTGCATGAGTGAGCATTGCCGCTAAATAGTAGGTGTGAAAGTCTGGGCAGCCCCCCTGTGTCCAGGGCCTACGCAAGATTTTTCTACTGAATCTAGCCGGGTGTGATTGCCACAAGAAGGCGGCCACCGTGGAATACAACTGCCGGAAAAGAGTCTTAGGTATCCAAACCGGGGAGTGTCGTAAAATATACAGCAAGATCGGGAGTAGTTTCATTTTTATTAAGTTCATTTTCCCTACAAGGGATAATGGGGGGTCGACCAGGCCTCCAGCTTCAGTTTACACCACTGCAGCACTGGGGATAAGTTAAGTTTGCTAAAGTCCTGGGTATTGGAAGAAATATTGATCCCTAAGTATCTAATCATGCTTGCCCATTGTAGAGGTGAAGCGGGATCACTCAGTCTCTTTCCCCCGGGATCTATGGGTAGAATAAGTGATTTGCTCTAGTTGGTTCGGAGGCCAGAGAGAGTCGCAAAGTGGTCCAGAAGCCTGAGCGCCCCGAAAAGCAAGGGACCAGGGTCCCGAAGGAAGAGGATTAGATCATCCGCATACAATGCTAGTTTCTCAACTACCAAGCCGACCTGGACTCCAGACACCTCACTCGATCTCCGCAAGGCCTCAGCCAAAGACTCCATCGCTAGAGCAAACAGCGCTGGGGAAAGAAAATACCCCTGTCTTGTCCCCCTCCTAATTGGAAAGGAGGGCGACAGCTTACCATTTAGTTTAATATGGGCCGTGGGGGTCCTGTATGGTAAGCCGATTAATTTCTGGAAAATTGGGCCAAAGCCTTCCAGAACCTGCATTATATAGGACCATCTAACTGTATCGAAAGCCTTCTCGATGTCAAGGGATACCAAGACCCGGGAGGCATTCTCCTCAGGTGGGAGCTGGAGATGGGTAAAAACTCATCTGAGGTTTATGTCCATGGACTTGCCAGGCATGAAGCCGGTCTGATCTATATTGAAAAGGGATGGTAGAACCTTGATGATTCTATTGGCTAGAACTTTGGTAAGTATCTTAAGGTCGTAATTCAGCAATGAAATGGGTCTATAGGATGAGCTCAAGTGGGGTCCTTTCCTGATTTGTGCAGCAGCGCTATGTGTGCCTGATACATACTATCTGGCAACCTCTCGGATTCCAAGCAATCTGCGAATAACCAAGTTAGTTTGGGGACCAGTAAAGCAGGGTGTGTTTTGTATCATTCCCCAGGTAAACCATCAGGGCCCGGGGATTTGTTGTTAGGCAAGGAGTAGATTGCATCTACTATCTCTTGTCGTTTTAAGGGCTTATCTAGTGCATCCCTGTCCTCCTCGGAAAGAAGAGGTAAGGTGATTCCCCCTAATTCCTCCAACATGGCGTTGACTGAGTTAGAGAATGGATCATCGTACAGTTTGCTATAATAGAGATGAATTTCCCTCAGTATACCTTCGGGGTCTGTAACCTGGCAATCAGTGGAAGTCTGAATTCTAGGAATTACTGTTGGCCAGTAGTTTGCCATTCTTGTCCCCTGATTCGAAAAGCTTAGCCACAAACTTCCGTGCATCAGATTGCACCAGCGAGGTGTAGTGGAGCTTCAAATCTCTTCTTGCTTGGGCTAGAGTAGAATAATTTTCAGGTCTTGGATGCCCCGTGAAAATGCCCCGTGAAAATGCCATCCTTTCACACTGTTCCAATTGAGTGGTCTGTGACACAAAGTCGGACCTCACTGCCTTGATAGAGGAGACATATTCCCCTCGGGCATGAGCCTTACCTGCCTCCCAAACCACATTTAGGGAAGGTGACCCCTCATTAAGCGTCCAGTATTCTGTGAGTTTGGGCCATACTAATTCCTGGATATGAGGATTGTCTATCCAATGGGACGCTAGCTTCCAGCATCCCGACTCACGGGAGGTACCAAGAGTCAAGCCCAGATCCAGCGGTGAGTGGTCTAAAAGACTTGCCGGGAGATAAGAGACTGCCCCAACCTGAGACAGAGCAGAAGCAGACCCAAATAATAAGTCTATGCGAGACCCTGCTCTATGCGATGCTGAGATATGTGAATAAGTCCTATCCTCCGGATGCTTCCGCCGCTAAATTTCCTGAAGACCAAAAGTGTTTGCCCAGAGGGCTAAATCGGGGGGGGGGGGGATCTAAGGGGTAAGTAGTGTCCTTGGTATGATCTAGATGGTGTTAAAGTTCCCTCCAACTATAATATTGTGGACCTGGAGGGGGGCTATTTTTGTAAGAATGGTGTACAGGATGGAGGAGTCAAACGGAGAAGGGATATACACATTAACTATCGCCCAGCGTTGGGCATACATTTCAAGAATTAAAATTAGGTATCTTCCCCACGGATTAATGAAAACCTGTTCTACCGAGCAAGAAAGTGACTTGCTCAGCAGAATAGTCACGTCCCTCGGTATAGGAGGAGTATGTGGCATGAAACCCTTGTTTTACCCATGCCCGCTTGAGCGCTAGGATTTTGCTGCCCATTAGGTGAGTTTCTTGAAGAAACAAAACGTGAAGTTTATGAGACTGCAGAAATTTAAACAACAACGATCTTTTCACCCTGTCATTCAATCCTTTAATATTCCAAGATATCAACTTTAAATCTATACCCATTTAGAATAGAAACGCTTAATGACAGTAGGAGCATAGGAGACCCATACCTATTAGTGTCCTGTCCAAAGGCCAGTTGCAGAGCCAGTCCAGATGATGTGGCCGTCCAAGGATTCTGAAGGGGAAAGAGGTGAACAGGAGAGAAAAGCAAAATGAAGACAACATAGTCCAGTAAGAGAAACTATGTGGAACCTGAGCAAGTGTGGTAACCAACTAAAAGTACATGTAACTCCCTACCGCCTGGCATAGCCCCAACTGTTGCCAAGTCCATTTCTTACCCTAAACTTGAAAGTACAGGTCGCCTACTTGAGGCTCAAAGTTCCTGGGATAACCCCAGCTCGTGTTCAACGGATAACAGTAGGCTGAGGGGACATGTATCCCATCACAGCGAGGGGGACCGGGCGATCCGAAGCAATTGTATAGTTCCTCCAGATAGTGGAATTTCTCCAGGTAGACGGAGAGCACCAGGTCTTCCACTTCTTAGAAGACAAACAAACCACGGGGGGTCAAGTGTGGATCATGTGTAGAGGTACATTTGAGGTAACTCCGGTGTTCACAGAAAGTTTAGTAGGATAGAGCAAACAAGGATGTGGAAAATCTGTGCATCAGATGGATTAGTGAGAAGAATCTTTCATTGCAAGGTGGTCAGCCAGTCGTAAGCATCCACTGGGTTGTCAAAGAAACAAATTGCTCCATCGTGCTGGACCCGCAAGCGGCTGGGGTAAAGTATGCTGAATTTAATGCTCTTATCCCTGAGTCGTCTACGGACATCATTGAAGGTTTTTCGCTTCCTTTTCAAATCAGCCGAAAAGTCAGGGAAAAGAAGAACAGAGGTGTTGCCATATTTAAGTGTGGGATGTTTGCGGGCTTCAGAGAGAATCCTGTCCCTGTCCCGATAGTTGAGGAAGCAAACTCAGAAAAAGCCTGGGAAGATTCCCTGGGATGGCACGGCCCGTGGGCACCCAATGGGCCCTTTCAACCATGTAAGTAGGGGGAACATCTGTAAGGCCCAGGAGATTTTTAAAGAACTCCTCCGCGAATACAGCAGGGTGATTCTCTTCCTTTCTCTCAAGCAGACCCAGGACTCTGATATTGTTGCATCTCAGCCTGCTTTCAAAATCATCTGATTTTGCAACAAGGGACTGTACAGTGCACTGCAACTCAGCAATGGAGGTGGCATGGTTGCCCGTAAGATATTCGGTGGCTGACACTCTGGAATAATTTTCAGTCATTCTCCCCCTTATTTTGTCAAGGTCGTTCCGTATAAGTTTACACTACTCAACAAGGTGGTCGATGTGCACCAGCAGCGAGGTCCTACTCTGCTCTATTGCAGCGAAGATCATGGCCATACTGTATTGAGACAGTGAGGCTGACCCCTCTGCCATTGGAGTCTCACTAGGATCCATTTCCAAGTCAGCCAGCAAGGCCCAAAGCCACCTGACCAGTATGGGATCTGTTCGCGGGGAAGAAGGCGGTGGTAGCTGGAACGGTGTGTTGGTCTTAGTGGCTTTGGAATTCTTACCCTTTTTGGAGGAGGAGGACATCTGATAGGTCACCAAAGGGGACCACTATAGAGGAGATTCGTCCGTGCCCAGATGAGCGTCCAGGAGGCAGCTAGGGGCGACTCAAGCTGGCCGCAAGTGTTAAACCACGAGAGATCACAAGCCAGACAGGCAGTCAGTGTTCGCCAGCAGCCCTTTACTTTGCAACAGGCATACAAGCAGAAGCAGGTTAGTGAGGATGTGAGGCTGGAAGTACCAGGGTGGGAGAGGCCCAGAGCAGTGGAACAGAGGCAGATGGATGGCAGAAGACTCTAAGCCCCAGGATACCACAGCTGGCTCACATAGGCACTCTCTGCAGGGCAGCACACCAGGACGTGGCAGGGATGTGGAGAAATTACAGGGTGGGTGGAGACAGGAGATCAACACTCCAGAGCTTGGCCAGCCCCCAGCGGCACACTCCCATGGGATACCGGCTCAAGAAACGGCGTTGATTTCTAGGTCTCGCTAGGCTGGACTAGGCCGCAACTCTTTCATAAAGGCCAGATTTGACATGCATGACTAATAGTTTTCCTGTGGACAGATTCTCCCACCTGAGCTGTGGATCTCTGCAGCTCCTCCAGAGTTACCATGGGCCTCTTGGCTGCTTCTCTGATTAATTCTCTCCTTGCCCAGCCTGTCAGTTAAGGTGGACAGTCATGTCTTGGTAGGTTTGCAGTTGTGCCATGTTCTTTCCATTTTCGGATGATGGATTGAACAGTGCTCCGTGAGATGTTCAAAGCGAGTTTTTTATAACCTTACCCTGCTTTAAACTTCTCTACAACTTTATCCCTGACCTGTCTGGTGTGTTCCTTGGCCTTTGTGATGCTGTTTGTTCACTAAGGTTCTCTAACAAACCTCCGAGGGCTTCACAGAACACCTGTATTTATACTGATATTAAATTACACAGAGGTTGACTCCATTTACTAATTAGGTGACTTCTGAAGGCAACTGGTTCCACTGGAACCACAGGCTAAATACAAATGCACGCCACACTTTTAGGATATTTATTTGTAAAAAAACATGAAAACTATTTATAATTTTCCTTCCACTTCACAATTATGTGCCACTTTTTGTTTGTCTATCACATAAAATCCCAATGAAACACATTTACATTTTAGTTTGTAACATAACAAAATGTGGAAAATTTAAAGGGGTATAAATACTTTTTCAAGTCAATGTACATCCCATAATAGGTTGCTCCCAAGGCAGACTGAAACAATAGAACAATGGAATACAGCCACTTAACAATAAACACATAACAACCCCTACCCCACCTCAAACTATCTAGCAATGGTCTATGAGACACTCCTACAATATTCTAGCAGTCTGAAAGGTGGAATTATTTATCTTCATATATTTCTTGAGGGAGATTGTTCATAAATATTAATATCCTAATGGGGCATACACATGGTCGGACTTTTTGTCTACAAAAGTCCGACAGCCTGTCCAACAGACTTCCGGCGGACTTTCGGCGGACTTGCGGCGGACTTGTGGCAGACTTTCTAACGAACAGACTTGCCTACACACGACCACACAAAAAGATTCGTACGTGATGACGTACACCAGACTAAAATAAGGAAGTTCATAGCCAGTAGCCAATAGCTGCCCTAGCGTAGTTACGACGTAAAGATTTGAAGCATGTTTCAAATCTAAAGTCCGTCGGATTTGAGGCTGAAAAAGTCAGCTGAAAGTCCGGGGAAGCCCACACACGATCGGATTACCAGCCAGCTTTAGTCCGTCGGCGTCCGTTGGACTTTTGTAGACGAAAAGTCTGACCGTATGTATGCCCCATAAGTGAAAGAGACCCTTCATTCTTTCAACACAAACCACACATACAGAACCCTGGATAATAGGGCTAAAACTAAATGCTGAATCTGGTGTGGTTGCACGATGAGTCTGGTTAGGACAGACCCGACTGGGGTTCTCGGTCACCCTGTGTCCCTAATAGACACAGGGTAACTTACACATAAGAGGATCTGGGGGAGCTGGACAAGGAGTTTCCCGGCCTCTCTAAGGTAAGCTGGGTTCTGCAAGCCCCCCACCCAAAGTGACTCCTGTCATAGACAGAACTACAAATGTTTTGGCAGGTAAAATAGCTCCCTTTTATGTATTTCATGGGTGCATTTAGCCATTTGCTTGCCGTTCAGCTTTAACAGTGTCGTATGGGGAAGGTCACCATACCCCAGTCCCAGTAGTCAAAAAGGCAAACCAGTCTCTGACCAAGAAGCAGCGAACCCGCCAGCTGTTATCAATATCTCTAAAACCAAATTAAATATTGTGTAGTAAATACTACCACATGGGGGGGATCATAAGCCTCTATTTCCAGCATGCCTCTGGGCAGCCAAAAACAAGACAGAATGGAGAGATAAGACATCTGCTTGTTTCCCCAAATACAATCTAAATTAAACATCTTTGCAAATATAATAAAGAAGGTATTACATTTGTAAAGATGTTTATTTTCATACAAAACGGTACATTTTTTCACCCCCAATCCCGACTGCTTTACCATCACTGATATGGTAATAAACAAAAAAAATGACATGAAAATGCTAAGCTTCTCTGCCATCGTAAATATAAATTAAACATCACTCAATCGCAGGAGAGCTGCAGAGCAAAGCAAGCCGAGCGCGTCTCCTCCTGGAATCACCGGAACATATCGAATACGAAGAGGCGGCTGACAAAAAAACGCGTGCCTCCCGCATGGTACACACGCATTACAAGGATTACAATAAAGAATACCATTTAAAGCCAACAAAGAAATTGCATCCGAGTAGATGACTTTCTTTTTATTAACTTGAATGTTTTCCTCTTCCTGCGAGTCTGTGATTACCATACCGAATCCCCCTCCCTGCTGACTTCATCTCTTTTCTCTCTGCCATCATCTCTGACAGCCAGCAATCTTTGCATGCACAATGTATTCTATAGTCATACGGGCCTGCCATTATTAATGTACATACAAGAGTTTCAGAGCTTCTCACTATTAGAAGTTAAACCTGAACTCCAGGCTTCCCGTCAGTATTGCACAGTTGTACAGGCTTCTCTACTGTCTACTTGTACAGGCTTCTCTACTGTCTACTTGTACAGGCCTCTCTACAGTCTACTGAAATGGATAACTCTAATTTCACTGCACACTGTGAGCTTCTCTAATTTCACTGCACACTGTGAGCTGCGAGCTACAGCTTTTGCACAGTGTGCAAAAACCGCAGAAAGTCAGAGCCCATCTCATTTCCTGGATGGAGGAGGTCCAGCGTCATCTAGTCCTTTCCTCTCCAGGTTGATTGTCCCTGGCCCACCCGTTTCTTTCTCTGGAGATCACTACTTCCAACAAAGGAAGTTCAACATCACATGTGGGAAGTCTTCATGCAAATGCAATTTACCTAGGAATGACCAATCCTAAGCACTGATATCCGCCCATCAAGGCATTTTGCCAAACCAGCTGCTGACAAGACCTGTGCTTCCAATCAAACTAGAGCAGTGGTCTCCAACTGCGGCCCTCTGCTTGTCTTTATCTGACCCTTGAGGCACTATTCCTGCCACTGACATCAACAATTGGGCACTCTTCCTTCCACTGACACCATCAATGTGGTACTATTCCTCCCACTGACACTAACGATGGGGCATTATTCATTTCACTGACAGCAATAATAGGACATTGTTCCTTACATTAACACCAACAATGGAGCACTATCCCTCTTACTGACACCAACTATTTCTCCTCCAGATACCAAAGAAGAGGCATTGTTTACTCTCACTGAGCACAGTCTGCCCCCCTCCAAAGTCTGAAGGATAGTAAACTGTCCCTTTGTTTAGAAAGTTTGGAGACCCCTGCACTAGAGGAAATACCAATAACCACTTCCCGCCCGCTGGCCGTCAAATGATGTCTGGGTGGCGCAGCTCTCGTTCTGGGTGGACGTCATATGACGGCCCTCCAGAATGACTGCTCTCGGGCGCCGCATCGCGGTGATCGGTGGTGCGGTGTGTAAGTCTGACACACCGCTACACCGATCTGGGTAAAGAGCCTCTGACGGAGGCTCTTTACCATGTGATGAGCCGTGTCCAATCACGGCTGATCACGATGTAAACAGGAAGAGCCGTTGATCGTCTTTTCCAGTAGAGGAGAGCTGATCGGCTGCTCTCCTGACAGGGGGGGTCTGTGCTGATTGTTTACCAGCGCAGCCTCCCCTCGGATGCCCACACTGGACCACCAGGATGCCGCCAGGACCACCAGGGATGCCACCATACTGAACCACCAGGTATGCCACCCTAGACCACCAGGGAAATGCCAATCAGTGCCCAGGCAGCTGCCAATCAGTGCCCATCCCCAATGCCTGCCAGTGCCAGTGCCATCAGTGATGCCTATCAATGCCATCTATCAATGCCACATAGCAGTGCCACGTATCAGTGCCCAGCAGTGCCGCCTATCAGTGCCCAGCAGTGCCGCCTATCAGTGCCACCCATAAGTACCCATCAGTGCAGACTTTCAGTGTCCATCATTTCGCCTATCAGTGCCCACCAATGCCACCCATGAGTGCCCAATAGTGCCGCCTATCAATGCCTATTAGTGCTACATATCAGTGCCACCCATCAGTTCTGCCTATCAGTGCCCATCATCACTGCCCGTCAGTGCCACCTCATCGGTGTCGCCTTATCAGTGCCCATCAGTGCCGCCTTATCAGTGCCCATCAGTGAAGGAGAAAACTTACTTATTTACAAAATTTTATAACAGAAACAAAAGAAAAACTTTTTTTTTTTTTAATTTTAGGTCTTTTTTATTTGTTTAGAAAAAAAATGCAGAGGTGATCAAATACCACCAAAAGATAACTCTATTTGTGGGAACAAGATTATAAAAATTCTGTTTGGGTACAGTGTAGCATGACCGCTCAATTGTCATTTAAACAGCGACAGCGCTGAAAGCTGAAAATTGGCTTGGGCAGCAAGGGGGTGTAAGTGCCCTGTATTGAAGTAGTTAAAGATCCAGTTCACTTTTAGTCCACTCACATTGTTTTCATTCTCAAGCCCAGATGAAAGAGCAATTTTGGATCCCTGTAATGCTTAAAGTGATTGTAAAGACAGAAGGTTGTTTATCTTAATACATTCTATGCATTAAGATAAAAAAAAAACTTTCTGTGTGCAGCAGCCCCCCTCAGCCCCCAATACTTACCTGAGCCCCATCTCGATCAAGCGATGTTGTACGAGAGCTTCAGCTGACCCTCCCACCTGAGTGGCTGAGACTCAGCGACTCAGCAGCGGGCGCCATTGGTCCTGCTGCTGTCAATCAAAGACAGTGAGCCAATAAGGAGATGGGGGGGCTGAGCCATGGCTCCATGTCTGAATGAGGGGCACTGGCGAGGGACCTGAGAAGAGGAGGATCTGAGCTGCTCTGTGCAAACCCCTGCACAGAGCAGGTAAGTATAACATGTTTGTTACTTTTAAACATGCATGCACTTCAATTCACAATTTTGTTACATTAAACTACGAGTCAAGGAGACCGTGGAGATCCTCTGGGGTGCAGCAGTCGCTTGGCCGGTTAGCGGATCACTTACAACATCAATACTTTAACATAGCAAACCCAAAAAGATAACCTTACAGGTCCAATGCTATTTTTCTACTTTCCTCAACACTTCTCCAGACTGACATCCACCCATCAAGGCATTTTTATATTCGCATAACCTTTCCCAAGAGCCAGACCAATGCTTGCATCAGGATTTAGGGCTCTTGAGAGGCTTACTGTAAGAACCTAATTTTCGTTTTGGTACTAGCTTCCTATAATCCAATGTACAGCACCACTTTGTCAAAGGGAAAAGGGAGGGGTAGCACTATGGGCCAATCAGCTGTGCTCCAGGGCATATAGCCTGGACTTCCGAGTGGCATTCCAACTGGAGGAGGGAACACAATGAACCCAGGGTTGACTCATACATATAACTCCAGTCCCCCCCCCCCAATACAGTAGCTGCTGACTTGTGCTATAAGGACATATAACAATATAACGCCCAGCATGGGTCTGCAGGTCCTGTTCTGATTAATGTCTGAATGGTAAAGTATTTCTACTTAGAGCTATCAGCCTAGCATATCTTAGTAGCTTTGGGCCAGGGGCCAAATATCCCTCAGACAACACCTACCAAGGAATAACATACAGTATAGGACGACATTATTTCATACAGCGCTATCAATCCTTCTTGCACCTTCCCCATACAACAAACAATCCAAGCACCAGCCTTACCTGTGAAATAAGACAGACTTCACCAGGGTGACAACATCTCGACTGGCATTGTAGCCGGCGCACACAATTGCAACGTGGATTGTCTGCAAAGAAACAAAAGAAGCGGTGTTATAGTGAGCGAACAATACCAAAAAATCCTCTGCAGCAAAGGTGAAAGTCGCAGAAAATATTACTATGGCTTTTATTATATTTTTCCAAAACCTGCATCGAGAAAAAGTGCATACTCTCCTGCATCTTTCTCACAGGCGGGCGCACAGGATGTGCCAGGTGTGCCTGGGCACACCCTAATCACCCTGTGTGCTGAAGATTCCCCCTGTTTAAACCCCTGATATTTCACCAAAGCCCCCTAGCAGGGCCCCTAAAAAAATTGTAAAAAAAAAAATAATCGTAAAAAAATAATAAAAAATAAAATCTAAAAATTTAAAACTACTGACACCATCCACTGGCCTACTGACACCATCAGTATACAGTATATACATATGCACACATATTTGAGCTTTGAGGTGCACACCCTAATGCAATAGGCTGTGCACACCTAGGATCTTCCTATTGGCCCATCACTGATAGACATACTTATTGACCAGTAGAACAGTAGGAGATGAGGGACGGATCACAACAGCTGTCTATACTGCATGGCAGGGAAAACGCAGTGCATTCAAGTATTTACACATTCTTAACAGGCAGTAAATGAGTTTTAAAACAAATCTTCACTGACCTCTGTAGCTGCTGCAACAATTCATCATCAATGCCACAGCAGAAAAGCTAAACTTGTCCAAGTTCTTTACTTAGCAGCTCATCTCCCTCTGCCCCACCTCTCCTTGTTCCCACTACCACTTCACAAAGCACCTACTCTGTGTTTACATTAGAGTCACTAGAAGGGTGCTCAGTCACTGCTGGGAGGAGGGATCAGGGGGAGCTAAGCTGCTGATCACTCCTAGGAGAAGTAGGGGAACATGAGCTGCTGATCTCTGCTGGGAGAAGGGAGCCAAGGCAGCTGTGCTGCTGAGTGACTTCTGGGGAGGTTGAACTGAGCTTGTCAGTTCTATTGCTTAGGGTCTATTCATGCCAGATGCATTGGCACTTTTTTCAGCACATGCCAACGCAAGGACTTGTGAAAAATAAGGTATGTGAATAGGATAACTTCAAGTTGGTGCTGATTTGCAGTAAAAAAAATTAAAGTACAGCGTACCCTACCTTTTTTGAGCCAGTGCAATGCAACGCATGGTAATGCATTTCAGCACAACATAACACACAGGAAAAACAGCAGGCCAGCACAAGTTTGGCTCCTCCGCCATGCTGTACACCCGTTACATGTTGCAGGGAGTGAAGAGAAACATGCATGATAAAAAAAAACACTTTGCAGACTTCACCAGGGTGACAACATCTCGACTGGCATTGCAGCCGGCGCACACAAATGCACACAACGTTCATTTACCTGCATTCAACACAGACGTTGTGGCATGAATGGACCCTAAAAGTACATTTCTCTATACTGGCTGCAGCTACAGAGGTCAGTGAGGTCTTTGTAAAGCACACTAATGACTTATAAAGAGCACAGAAATAGTTGAGTGACCACAGCCAGCCCACAGGTTTACCTTAAAGTAGAACCAAAGGACTCTTTTTTTGTCAACTTAAATTGATTAAGTTTGGCACATTGTAATTATCAATATCTTATGTCTGGAGGGCTGTTGAGGATTCTGAAAACCATAGCCGTGATCTTCTGCGTCCTGATTAAGCATCTTCCCACCCTGCACACTTAACCCACAGGGTAGCTTGCTCAGCATGGCTAGTGCCGAGTGAGCTAAATGCCGGTCTTGAGAGCACCATCTACAGCAAGCATTTACAAAGCACTTGCAAAGCTTTCAACAAGCTTCCAGTGGCTTTTTTGAAGTCCTTCAGCTCCCGTCCGACAGTGCTGAATGCAGCTCGAAATAGACATGCTGGCTATAGCTAAAGCAAGCTGTTAGCAGGCTTTCAGCAAGCTTCAGCATCAATGGCAGGTGAGAATGATGCATACAAAGGCTGCCTACAATAAATTACCTTAGTACACTAAATGTAACTCCTGGTAGAGCTGGATGCAAGTACAGTAACTTGCAGGTTTCAAAGGGACATACGGCTTGAATTTCAGTGAACAATGGACAAAGAGTTATGCACATATCAGAACTTGCAAACAAGGAAAGCATTTTCTAGGTTAATCAGGTTGTTAAATTCCACTATCCTATTTGTCTTTAGTCTTTCCCTTGGTCAATAAGTCATTGGCATTTTCTTGATCTATTAAAGGACAGTCCGCATTGTAGATGTTCCATAAGCCCACCAGGAGTGTCAGCAAAGGCAATGGTGGTACTGCCACTCCCACATTTGTTACTGCCTAACAACTGAGGATGCAGCTCAACAAAGAAAAGAGATACAGTCTAATGCCGCGTACACACGATCGGAATTTTGGCCCGCAAAAGACTGACGAGAGTTTTTCGTCGGAAAATGCGATCGTGTGTATGCTCCATCGGACTTTTGCTGGCCGAATTCCACCCAGAAAAAGATTGAGAGCATGTTCTCTATTTTTCGGTCGGAAAAAGTTCCTATGCGAAAGTTCGATCGTCTGTGGCAATTCCGACGTGCAAAATTCCTACGCATGCTCAGACACAATTCGATGCATGCTCGGAAGCATTGAACTTAATTTTCTAGGCTCGTCGTAGTGTTGTGCGTCACTGCGTTCTTGACGGTCGTAAGTTCAGCGAACTTTTGCGTGACCATGTGCATGCAAGGCAAACTTGAGCAGAATCCTGTCGGAAAAGCCATCATATCTCTTTCCGACGAGAAGTCCCATCGTGTGTACGCGGCATTACAGCAACCTGTGATGGAGGGGAGCGACACAAGTGCACCATCCACCATTCCTCCCATGCTGGGTGATCATTGCCTTCTATGACACATTAAGGTTAATGCATAGCAAAACTATTTTTCTTAGTTTTGGATAGACTGTAGAAGTGATAGAATCCCTTGTCAGGTTTCTATTGCTCAATCATTCTTCAAGTGATGATGAGCTCTGGATCGCTCGGGGTACATTTATAAGACTATGAATTTTTATATTGGAGTAGAACTTCTAGGATTTTAAAATGTCAAAGGAAAAACCAAGGCATTTCAAGGTTTATAGGAACCCCCCTTCTTCAGGGCTGTAAACATACAAAACAATATAAATACAGTGCCTTGAAAAAGTATTCACACCCCTTGAAATTTTCCACATTTTGTCATATTATAACCAAAAACGTAAATGCATCTTATGTGATAGACCAACACAAAGTGGCACATAATTGTGACGTGAAAGGAAAATTTTAAATGTTTTTTTACAAATAAATATCTGAAAAGTTTGGCGTGCATTTGTATTCAGCCCCCTTTACTCTGATACCCTTAACTAAAATCTAGTGGAACCAACTGCCTTCAGAAGTCACCTAATTAGTAAATAGAGTCCACCTGTGTGTAATTTAATCTCAGTATAAATACAGCTGTCTTGTGAAACCCTCAGAGGTTTGTTAGAGAACCTTTGTGAACAAACAGCATCATGAAGGCCAAGGAACACACCAGACAGGTCAGGGATAAAGTTGTAGAGAAGCTTAAAGCAGGGTTAGGTTGTAAAAAATTATTCCAAGCTTTGAGCATCTCATGGAGCACTGTTCAATCCATCACCTGAAAATGGAAAGAGTTTGGCACAACTGCAAACCTACCAAGACATGACCGTCCACCTAAACTGAGGAGAGCATTAATCATGGAAGGAGCCAAGAGGCCCATGGTAACTCTAGAGGAGATTCACAGCTCAGGTGGGAGAATCTGTCCACAGGATAACTATTAGTTGTGCACTCCACAAATCTGGCCTTTATAGAAGAGTGGCAAGAAGAAAGCCATTGTTGAAAGAAAACCATAAGAAGTCCAGTTTGTAGTTTGCGAAAAGCCATGTGGGGGACACAGCAAACATGTGGAAGAAGGTGCTCTGGTCAGATGAGACCAAAATGTGACTTTTGGCCTAAAAGCAAAATGCTATGTGTGGCTGAAAACTAACATTGCACATCACCCTGAACACACCATCCCCACCGTGAAACATGGTGGTGGCAACATCATGTTGTGGGGATGATTCTCTTCAGCAGGGACATGGAGGCTGGTCAGAGTTGATGGGAAGATGGATGGAGCCAAATACAAGGCAATCTTAGAAGAAAACCTGTTAGAATCTGCAAAAGACTTGAGACTGGGGCGGAGGTTCACCTTCCAGCAGGACAACAACCCTAAACATACAACCAGAGCTACAATGGAATAGTTTAGATCAAAGTATATTCATGTGTTTGGATTGGGCCAGTCAAAGTCCAGACCTAAATCCAATTGAGAATCTGTGGCAAGACTTGAAAATTGCTGTTCACAGACACTCTCCATCCAATCTGAGAGAGCTTGAGCTATTTTTCAAAGAAGAATAATCAAAAATTTCACTCTCTAGATGTGCAAAGCTAGTAGAAACATCCCAAAAAATACTTGCAGCTTTAATTGCAGCGAAAGGTGGTTCTACGGAGTATTGACTCAGGGGGGCTGAATACAAATGCACGCCACACTTTTCAAATATTTATTTGTAAAAAATGTTGAAAACCATTTATTATTTTATTATTATTACTTACACTTCCCAATTATGTGCTACTTTGTGTTGGTCTATCACATAAGATACCAATAAAATTCATTTACGTTTTTGGTTGTAACATGACAAAATGTGGAAAATTTCAAGGGGTATGAATACTTTTTCAAGGCACTGTAATGGATGTATCAATAATATACAATTTACAAAACCGATACATTATATTATATTATATTATATTTTTCTTTAGCAATGTGTGCTCTTGTGTCATTTCCTGTCAGTGGTGACTCCTTGGTCCTTCAAAGTGTCCCTCCTTTCCTTACTGTGATCAGTTAGTGCAGAGTTCCAGTGGGTTGCCAGGTGCAGTAACATTTTCTCCAAGCCAGCACTTGGTATCGAAAGAACTGTCTGGAGTGATCTCTGCACGACAGTAGAACAGTCCAACATGCTGAGGAGAGAGGCAGCAGTCACTACTCCTGACAGCCATAGAAGGGGGTGGGTAATTATCCCTGACACTGACCTAAAAAAAAAAGGGGGGAGGGTTAATAACACTGCCAATGATCACTAATGAAAGGGAGAACTTTCATAATATTGGCACTGACCACCTGTGTTGGCGTTTATTATTGCTCCCACAATGTTGGGGGTTATTATTACTGTCGCTGACACCAACAATAGGGCCTAGTTTACTGTTTCAGTGTACCTTCAGGTCCAATTATGTCTAAAATACAGTGCCTTGAAAAAGTATTCACACCCCTTCAAATTTTCCACATTTTGTCATGTTACAGCCAAAAACGTAAATGTATTTTATTGGGATTTTATGTGATAGACCAACACAAAGTGGCACATAAGTGTGAAGTGGAAGGAAAATGATAAATGGTTTTCACATTTTTTTACAAACAAAGTTTTGAAAAGTGTGGCGTCCATTTGTATTCGGCCCCCTGAGTCAATACTTTGTAGAACAGGGATATGCAATTAGCGGACCTCCAGCTGTTGCAAAACTACAAGTCCCATCATGCCTCTGCTTCTGGGTGTCAAGCTTGTGGCTGTCAGACTCTTGCTATGCCTCATGGGACTTGTAGTTCTGCAACAGCTGGAGGTCCGCTAATTGCATATCCCTGTTGTAGAACCACCTTTCCTGACGCCTCCATGGCAGCACACACTGGGTTGTGACTCCGCCCCCACAACCTGACAGGATTGGTTAGCTATAAATTTGAAGGGGAGACACCCTGCTGCATTCTCTTTTTTATCCTCACCTGACAGATTGGGATAAGCAAGCTTGCTCCTGTTGTCAAGATTAAAGAAAAAGCCTCTTACCGCACTCGCCCCAGCAGGTTCAAGCCTCTCCTGTTTGGAAGTCCCTACTGTACAGTCTCTAAAGGAGCTTCTATGGAGGGAACCCCCGGTCTGGTGGTCTCAGGGGGCGTCTGGACATCTGGCACAGTAAGCTTTAAAGAAGCTTCATATTCTGCAGTGGTCTCCTTTCTTTTTTTGCCTGTACCTTTGTTTCTGTCTCCTCTTCTGCTCTGCAATTGGGCTCAGAGCTAGGTACTGCCTTGGGAAGGTTATGCCCTTCTCCAAGATGGTGTTGAGGCGTTCGGGACGCTCTGTGCATGCGCGGGAGCGTCATTTTGCCGCGACGGCGGCGCCAAGTTTAAAAACACAGGCATTTCTGTGTTTTTTTGCTGAGGATTCTTACAAAGAGCTGGATTTTGCCGTGCGTTGCACTGCTTTGCCAGAAAACAACTCAGCAAGCCTAGGTAAGTTGGATCATCTAATTTAGACTGTCTACAGCTTTTTTTTTTTTTTTTTTTTTTTAAAGAAAAAAAAAGAAAGGGAATTTAAAAAAAAAAAAAAAAAAAAATTTTTCTTATTACTCTTCAGACTTCCTGTCACTATCACTATGGAGACCACTGCCCGCACAGACCACCATCAGCAAACGAGGTAAGAGGCCATCCGTCATTGGTAAGTATTGAAGAAGGGGAGAGAAAAAGAGAGCCAACCACTAACGCTGCGTTTTTGGCAGCCCTACCAGGTCAAGAGCCGCAAGTTCCAGGCGTGAAGGGAGATCAAGTCATGCGTCAAGCAAGAAGTCTCGCAGAAGCCGTTCAAGATCTTCTTCCTGCCACCGAAGACATAGCCGCTCACGTCACAGCTGCTTCATCACACCGCCAGAGCCGCCACACCCGTCCTGCAGCAAACGCTTGCTGGGTATGCGGCGCGCCGAACTTGCCAGATAAACTAGTCTGCAGATCCTGCTTCAATGAAGCAGCAAAGGACAAAGAACTAGACGCAAGAGTGGCTACGGAGCTCATAAGAGAATCTGTGTGGGAATCCATAAGGGAGACAACGGCACCACTAATGGATAGGCCTACGCCCAGCACATCGGTAGCGGACCACCATCAGCCCCAGGCATCAGAACCCTCCTCAGGAGATGAGGATCAGGACATGTCAGCAGGTGTTGATTTCTCCCTTGTACAGCCTTTCGCAAAGTCAGTTAAAGAAGCGATAGGCTGGGAAGAAGATAAAGTGGACCGCAGAAAGTTCGGAAATATTTCCCAAATTTAAAGAAAGAACCAGAGACCCTTTTATAGGTGAACTGGAGGATCTAATTAAAGATGAGTGGGAAAGATCTGATAAACGGGCCAGTCTCACCAACAGACTGACAAAGATGTATCCTCTGAAGGAGTCAAAAGTCAATATATTGATGAACGCCCCAGTAGTTGACTCCTCCTTGATGCGTCTTGCACGGCATCTCACTCTGCCTATTGAAGACGCAGTTTCCTTTCGGGATGTTCTTGATCGGAAATTGGATCTGGAATTAAAGAAAGCATATTCCATGGCTGGGGGCGCTTGCAGACCTGCAATTACCACAGCAGCAGTGGCAAAAGCCATATCAGGTTGGGCAACCCGGGTGGAGAAGGATCTCCAAGACGGTACTGAAGTAGACAAAATAATATCGTCTCTTCAGGAGATCAAGTTGGCAGGCGACTTCGTGGCAGAAGCTTCAGTGGATATTATAAGATCTTTGGCAAGATCAATGCTAGCCTCAGTCACGGCAAGAAGGGCCCTGTGGCTGAAACTATGGATGGCCGATACTGCATCTAAAACAAACTGGTGCAGAATTCCATACGATGGCTCAAACCTGTTCAGGTCTAAATTGGACATCGCTATCTCGAAGGTAGCAGGAGGGAAGTCGGGATTAATTCTCTCAGACAGGAGACCCAAGGCCCAAAAGGGTCCGTCCTTCAGGCGCAACCTTCCTGAGAAATATAAGGAAGCTAGATCCTACCGTCCCGGTAGGGAGTTTAAAAGAGACCTTCCTTCCTAAGGATGCAGAAGTCCAAGCCTACCCCGGCAGGGGAGCAGCAAAAGTCCTTTTGAAGGTTCGCCTGCCCACTCAGCACAGGTGGGCGCCAGGCTCAAGGACTTCATACAGATTTGGTCAAGTCATATAAAGGACCCGTGGACTCTTTCCACAATCAAATTTGGACACAAGTGGAAGTTTATGGGCAAACTTCTGAGAAATCACTTCCAATCAACAAGACTGCCATCTTCACTAATCAAGAGGAAGTTACTATTAAAATATATAGTGGAATTGAAGGAGAAAGGGGCAATCCTGGAGGTTCCATCGGATCAAAAGGGGAGGGGGGTTCTATTCCCCACTATTTTTGGTAAAGAAGAAGACCGGAGACTTACGCCCTGTATTGGATTTAAAAAATCTCAACAGGAACATAAAAATAGAGGCCTTCAAAATGGAGAGCCTGCAGTCCATACTTCTGGCAGTGAACCTGGGCGACTGGATGCTCTCAGTAGATTTATCGGACGCTTACCTACATATTCCAATTCATCCCACCTTTCAAAAATTCCTCCGATTTGCCATCAACAGAAGCCACTTCCAATTCCAGTGCCTTCCTTTCGGCATCTCGTCGGATCCCAAGACATTCACCAAGGTCCTCCTACCCTGGTTGCATTCCTCAGGGAAAAGGGTTTGCGAGTCCACCATTATTTGGACGACATCCTTCTCTTGGCAGAAGATCAAGAAACTTTGCTGTGTCATCAGAGGATCTTACTCACGACTCTCCAGGACTTCGGTTGGCTAGTCAACTGGAAAAAGAGCAGTCTACAACCCACGCAAAATATGGTATTCCTGGGAGCGGATCTGAACACCAAATTGAACAGGGTACAACTCCCTCAGGAGAAGATTCAGACTCTAGTACAGAAGATGCGGAGATTACTATCAGCAAGGATTCTTCCAGCCAGAACCTGCTTGAGTGTGCTAGGGTCCATGGCTGCAACCCTGCCCATGGTGCAGTGGTCACAATGGCACATGAGAGTCCTGCAAAACTCCTTTCTGAGGCAGTGGGATGGAGTATTGATGCGTCAGACCATTACCATCTCCAGACCAATGAAGCAATGAGTGTGGTGGTGGACACACTTGACCAACCTCAGGAAATACAAGCTGATAGTTCCCCCAGATTCGATAATAGTCACTTCGGATGCCTGTCAGAGCGGCTGGGGAGCTCACTCTCAAGATCAAGCAGCACAGGGCCGATGGCAGTTCCGGGCCCAGGATATAGTATCGAATATACTGGAACTCAGGGCAGCCTTCCAGGCCCTCATGGCATTTGCACCAGTCCTCAGAGGGAAGAACGTGCTTATCTGGATGGACAACAAGGTGGCAGTGTATTACATCCAGAGGCAAGGGGGTACCAAGAGTCTCACACTGATGGAGGAAGTCCGTCCTATCTTGGAATGGGCACAGGCACACCTAGCAGACTTAAAAGCAATATATGTTCCTGCGGCACAGAACATGTTAGCCGATTACCGGAGTCGAGAGACTCTTTCGAGCAACAAATGGTCCCTGAGTCTCCAGGCCTTTTCTCTTCTTATGGAGGCATGGAGAGTGCCAGAGATCGACTTAGCAGCCACTCCTGCGAATACGAAGTGTCGGAAGTTTCTGTCCAGAGCATCGTTCCCTTCAGCCGAAGGGATAGATTTTCTAATTCACCCATGGAACTTCAAGTTGGGGTACATATTCCTGCCAACTCCGTAAATTGCGAGATTCCTGTCCAGGCTTCGGAGATCTTCAGCCACGGTAATCGCGGTAATTCCTCTTTGGCCGAGAAGATGGTTCACGATCCTATTGCAGCTCAGCCTTCAACCTCCAATCCTTCTTCCGGTAACTCCGGATTTGCTATTTCAAGGCCAATTTCTACACCTAGCTCCAGAGAAGTTGCATCTGACGGCATGGAAGTTGAAAGGGTTAGGTTAAGGGAACAAGGCTGCTCACAGGAAGTAATATCAACTCTGATGCAAGCCAGGAAAAGTACCACCAACACCACCTATACAAGAATTTGGAACAAATTCTTTACCATGACACAGCAGAAGGGATGGGATCCTATTGCTCCAGAACCTTCTCAAATCCTAGAGTTCCTCCAGTCAGGAATCAACAAAGGTCTAAGTTAAAGTACCCTTAAGGTACAAGTATCCGCCTTGTTGGCCAAAACAGGCACCAGATGGGCATTACATCCGCTGGTAATCCAATTCCTGAGAGCCTGTCTGAAAATCAAACCTCCCAAGAAACCAACTTTTCCATCATGGGATCTCTCAGTAGTTCTCGATGCCTTCACCAATCATCCTTTTACTCCATCTGAATCAATCTCTCTGTGGGATCTGACTCTAAAACTGTCTTTTCTCATTGCAATTACATCAGCAAAGAGGGTATCTGAAATCCAAGCACTGATGGCATCAGAACCTTACTTAGTATTCTTTCCTGATAAAGTAGTACTAAGACCTTCAGACCACTTCATCCCGAAGGTAGCAACTTCCTTCCACTAAAACCAAGATATTGTCTTACCATACTTCACTAATGATCAAGGTGAACCTCATCCTCTGGATGTTAAAACTACCATCATTAGTTACCTGGCGGCTACAAATTCTTTTAGGAAGACGGATACCCTCATGGTCATTCCACATGGAAACAGACAAGTCCATCAAGAAGGCATACTCCATGCATCATATGGCAATTCCTGCAGGCATCAGGGCTCACTCGACCAGGGCAGTGGCTACCTCCTGGGCAGCGTATTGCAGGGTTTCACGATTTGCAAAGCAGCAACTTGGTCCTCCAGACATACTTTCATTTCTCATTATAGAGTAGATTCTGCTCACTTGGCTATGGCAGACTTCGGTAGATCTGTTGTTAGAGCCAATTCTTCCGCATTATAAGGAATAAATATTATTTTCTTGCACCCACCCGACTGGCGAGTTATTTCCCAGTGTGTGCTGCCATGGAGGCGTCAGGAAAACGGAAAATTGTATACTCACCTTTCCGTAATTTTCCTTTCCTGACGCCTCTCCATGGCAGCACACAGATTCCCACCCCGTTTTTATGGTGATATATTTACAGAGAATGCAGCAGGGTGTCTCCCCTTCAAACTTATAGCTAACCAATCCTGTCAAGTTGTGGGGGCGGAGTCACAACCCAGTGTGTGCTGCCATGGAGAGGCGTCAGGAAAGGAAAATTACGGAAAGGTGAGTATACAATTTTCCGTTTTCTCTGCAATTACAGCTGCAAGTCTTTTTCGGTATGTCTCTACCAGCTTTCCACATCTAAAGAGTAAAATTTTTCTGCATTCTTCTTTGCAAAATAGCTCAAGCTCTGTCATATTGAATGGAGAGCGTCTGAACAGCAATTTTCAAGTCTTGCCACAGTTTCTCAATTGAATTTAGGTCTGGACATTGACTGGGCCGTTCTAACACATGAAATGCTTTGATCCAAACCATTTCATTGTAGCTCTGGCTGTATGTTTAGGGTCGTTGTCCTGCTGGAAGATGAACCTCAGTCTCAAGTCTTTTGCAGACTCTAACAGGTTTTCTTCTAAGTTTGCCCTGTATTTGGCTCCATCCATCTTCCCATGAACTCCCACGGTTTCACGGTGGGGATGGTGTATTCAGGGCAATATGCAGTGTTAGTTTTCCACCACACATAGTGTTTTGCTTTTAGGCCAGAAAGTTCAATTTTGGTCTCATCTGACCAGAGCACCTTCTTCCACATGTTTGCTGTGTCCCCCCACATGGCTTCTCATAAACTGCAAGCGGGACTTCTTATTGCTTTCTTTCAACAATGACTTTCTTCTTGCCACTCTTCCATAAAGGTCAAATTTGTAGAGTGCACAACTAATAGTTGTCCTGTGGAAAGATTCTCCCAAGTGAGTTACCATGGGCCTCTTGGCTGCTTCCATGATTAATGCTCTCCTTGCCTGGCCTGTCAGTTTAGGTGGACTACCATGTGTTGGTACGCTTGCAGTTGTGCAATACTCTTTCCATTTTTGGATGATGGATTGAACAGTGCTCTGTGAGATGTTCAAAGCTTGGGAGATTCTTTTATAACCTAACCCTGCTTTAAACTTCTCCACAACTCTATCGCTATAGCCAAGACGGGATCGGGATATGGGCGCTGTGATTGGCCCTCCTGATCACATGACTATGTCCAATCACAGCCTTCACAGTGTAAACAGAGACACGTGTTGGTACGCTTGCAGTTGTGCAATACTCTTTCCATTTTTGGATGATGGATTGAACAGTGCTCTGTGAGATGTTCAAAGCTTGGGAGATTCTTTTATAACCTAACCCTGCTTTAAACTTCTCCACAACTTTATCGCTATAGCCAAGACGGGATCGGGATATGGGCGCTGTGATTGGCCCTCCTGATCACATGACTATGTCCAATCACAGCCTTCACAGTGTAAACAGAGACACGTGTCTCTGTGACAGTTTTCCCCGCTGAGCTCAGGGGCAGGGGAATTTGTAAGGTCTGTCACAGCTCTTTGTGTAAGGATGATTTCACACACAGCTGTCACAGATCCCCCCCCACACAGTACACCAAGCACCACTGTCCCTGTCCCCATACACATCTGTCACAGTGCCCCCATAAACATCTATACCAGTGCACAAAACATCTGTCAGTGTTCCCATCACATCTGTACCAGTGCACAAAACATCTGCAATAGTGCAATAGTGTACCATTGTGACATCAACATCTGTCAGTGTCTGCTGGTGGCCGATCAACATCTGTCAGTGTACAAGTGCACAAAAACATCTGTCAGTGTACCAGTGTCCCACCAATAAATAAAACATTTAAAGCATCCCATCCCCCCGTGCAAAGGCGAATGCACACGTTGGTCCGGTATGCATGCGTAAATAGCAGTAGCACCACACATGTGGAGCAAGAGCAATAATTCTAGCACCAGACCTCCTGTGTAACTCTAAACTGGTAACCAATAAAGGCTAAAAAGCATCGCCTATGGAGATTTTCAAGCAACGAAGTTTGACACCATTTCACAAGCGTGCCCAATTTTAAAGTGTGATATGTTTGGTATCTATTTACCCGGTGCAACACCATATTTTATAGTTTACCAAAAATTTGGGTATTATATTGTCTGTGTGCATTGAAATTCATTAAAATGTATTTATGAGCTAGTGTGTAAAATTACATTCGAAAAACTTCTGCAGAAATACTGCGTGACATAAAAATTAGCAAAACCCACCATTTTATTCTCTAGAACCTCTGCTACAAAAATATATAATTTTGGGGGGGTTCTAAGTCATTTTCTAGCACAAATACTGATTTTTTACTTGTAAACAAAACGTGTCAGAAGAAGGCCTGGTCTTAAAGTGGATAGTGGCTGAAGTACGCCTTGGATGTTGCGCTTCTCTATGTGGCCAGGCTGTGAAAAAGTCTCACACATGTAGTATTGCCATACTCAGGACGAGTAGCAGAATGTGTTTTGGGGTGTAGCTGCAAGTATGCCTATGTCGTATGTGAGAAATAACTTGTTAATATGACATTTTTGTGAAAAAAAAATAATAATAATTTCTTAATTTTCCAAAGTATTTTGGGAAAAAATTACAACTTCAAAAAACGTGTCATGCCTCTTATTAAATACCTTGTACTGTATACTTGGAAGAAAGGGCCAAGTATTCGGGTGGTTAAACTATTTTGTTGTGTTTGTTTCTTTAACATGTGTTACTATTGTTGGTATCTTGGATCCCTTGTCTCATACCATGTGTCCCTTTTTGAAGGGAACACCTGCCACCAGGACAGAAAGGGAGGAGAAATCTCCTCATGCAGATATAAGTTAAAACCTTTCCAAACTCTACTGAAAATAGTTTTGATGGTCCATGGTCCTTGTTTGGGAGATTTCCTAACTACCTGTCTCCATGACCAGGAAAGGGAATGAGGAAATGTTCCTCTAATGGAGGGATACATATCAGTCATTATTTAGAACAGTAGAGAGTGGTTAGAACATCAGTCGGGTTTTTACAGCTAAGTGTATAATGTCACCAGCATTCCAAAACATTGTTTACACCACTTTATTGTAAAGCTAATGTTTTGTAGAAAATAAAAGTGAGTCCAAAAGCATACAATGACTGTATCAACCAAGTGATAAATAAATAAATACATAAATACCGTATATAAAGTCCATCAAAAAACTGTGCAAACCTTGATCATATAGAGAAATAGTGCTCGATCCACCACCAAGGAATGTAGATTGGCCACTTACCAGAGACCCATGACCCCCCACTACAGAGGATCAGGGAGAGCCTGAATAGGAAATTATCCTCCAGACCATATCCAATAAGCCAAAATCCCAAGCTGGTTAATGGTCTGGCATCATATCCAAAACACAGCCACCGGATTAAAATACTTCAGACTGTACCGTGTTCCTTCCAGCTCGCAGATGGATAGTTACACCATGAAAGATAAAAGACTCCAATAGTGTATAACCTTTAAAACTTTATTCGATATTAAAATACATTGATACACTCACATGATCCTAGTAAAACGCCTGTGTGTCTGGAGCGCCGGCCGGTAAGCTCACAGACTAACCCGTCCTGCTGGTAACAACAACAGCGATGAGAGGTGTATAAAGGTGTATAAAGTTTTAAAGGTTATACACTATTGGAGCCTTTTATCTTTCATGGTGTAACCATCCATCTGTGAGCTGGAAGGAACACGGTACAGTCTGAAGTATTTTAATCCAGTGGCTGTGTTTTGGATATGATACCACACCATTAACGAGCTTGGGTTTTTGGCTTATTGGATATGGTCCGGAGGATAATTTCCTTTCCCCCTTATCTTCTGTAGTGGGGGATCATGGGTCTCTGGTAAGCGGCCAATCTACATTCCTTGGTGGTGGATCGAGCACTATTTCTCTATATGATCAAGGATTGCACAGTTTTTTGATGGACTTTATATATTTATTTATTTATTCATTTATTTATTTATCACTTGGGTGATACAGTCATTGTATGCTTTTGGACTCACTTTTATTTTCAATTATCTCAACATCAATTATTCAATAATTTTGGTGGTATGACACTTTTACAATTTGTTCACATTGCATGTGATATTTACCTAGATATTTGTTGATGAGTCGCTAATCACATGTATGTACATAAGTTTCTTTAGCACGATTCTATTTTCTACCATTTGTATTACACTGTGTTCATGTTGCGCAGGAGAATTGCTGCTTTTTAGTTCACACAATTATTTATCACTTATTTTTCACCAGAGCGCAGTTTCTTTTTTTCTTTTTCCTAATGTTTTGTAGGCCTTGGATGGTTGTCACCCTGCGGTACACATGCTGTCATTTGGCCTTTGGGCTATGTATCAGGCCAGTTGAAGGAATGTGCACAGCAGGCTAACACTGCTGCTTAATTGCAAGGTAGCATCTTGGCATTCGCCTTCAATAGGAAGTGCTGTAACTAGGAGGATGTTCAGACAAGAAACTAACAAAAAATTATTTGTTTGAAAACCTGCATATGGTGAGACCAATTATACTGAAAAATACATTTTGGGTTTCCAACACCCTTTAACCCAGTGGTTCTCAACCGGGGGTCGAATGACGATTTACCAAGGGGTCGCCGAATCCTGGGCTGTTCCTGAAGCCCGCACCACTCCCCCAGCGGCTGCCCACTCAGCCTCTTCGCAGCCGCCCATTCAATTCACGGCATAGGTGGGGGGCAGAGACTAGAGGTCAGCTGACTGGTGAGGATTGTGAAGGGGGAGAGGCTGGAGGAGACCCTATCTCCTGATTTTGGCATAGGTGTCACTGCTGCAAGACACAACAGAGCTGGAGACATTGTGATTAACACTACCTGTGATTAGAGTTGCCATTAAAAGTCCCCACTACAATTCTCAGATCAGCAGATGACTTTGATCAAGAGCACCCAAGTTGGCTGATCAGAACTCCTTCCAGCACTGCCTTCATCCCAACTCCCCGCCAGCAATGCCACTAATCCCATCCCCCTCCCCCCACCAAGGAGTAACAGAAGGAATAATAATATAGAATACATGGAAGGGGGAGGAAACGAGGGGCAGGAACAAAAAAAAGGGAGAGAAAGAATAAGATGGCTAGAGAGAGTGATGGTTGAAAAAAACAAGAAATTAGGATGGAGAGAGATAAAAGGGAAAGAAAGGAGAACAAAGAGAAAGAGTGATACATCCTAAAATGTACCATGGAAGGGACTCAGGGAGCGTTAAATGTCCGTGGGTTAGGGGCGCAAATTACTTGTCTTGCCTTGGGTGCTGACAACCCATGCTACCAAAATAATTTTACTGTTAGGGGTTCCCACATCTTGGGAAATTTTATCAAGGGGTTATGGCACTAGAAGGTCTAGAACCACTGCTTTAACCCTATACATACGATCATCTTAGGGCACCAAAAATACAGCACATATGAAAAAAGACGTTCATTAAAAGACTGTTTCCGATTAGTGACGGGTCTGACACGCGGTTGAGGTTTTTTTTTTTTTTTACTGTGACTGCAAATCATGAACGAAATGACATTTGAGTTTCAGATAATTCCATTTCACTAAGTGATGGCCTGAACTCCCTCCAGAGGCACAGCTGCAGCTAATCAGCCATGGAAACAGACAAAAATAAAATAAAGCTGCTTTTTTGCCAGGGATTGCCTAAAGGTTCACAATCTCGGTGTGACGAAAGATGTCTGTTTTCTGGGATGCTCAGATCTAATCTGGGCAGCATAATTGTGTTTGGAAGGCCCACTTCTCCTTCATAGCTTGAATAGGATGCAAATATTAACAGTTTCGGCCTGACGACAGACTACAACTACTTCATTGATCAAGTGTTTGTTTTGATTTTCTGCTTGGGGCACAAGTTCTTTGTCATATTAGAAACTAATGGTGAAAAATGGCCACTATGGTTCTAAGATGAATAACAGGATGTATGTTCAGCACACATGGAGGGGAATCTCATGGCATCCATGTTGATGTAACAGAGGCGCGATGACGTAAATTGCCACACACTTCAGTGATCCTTTAAAAGTCTAATCCAGCAGGCCAAGAAAATTAGACATCAATGTACATAGTCTAACTGCTGATAGAGGTTCTAGAGTTTATTCTGTCATTCATTGTAACTACCTTATCATAAGTCCTAAGCCTTAGCCCCAGCTTAACTCCAAAACAAACTCTTAACCTTACCCTAACTTCTAAACTTAAACCCTAACTTCCGTCTCCTAACCCTAACCCTTAATATCAACCTGACTCCTAAATGTAATCCCTAACCCCAATCTAACACCTAAACCTAACCCTTAACTCCAACCTAACTCCTAAACCTAACCATTACCTCAAACCAAACTCCTAAGCCTAACTCCTAACTCCAACCTAACTCCTAAATCTAACCATTAACTACAACATAACTGCTAAACCTAACCCTTAACCCCAGCCTAAATCCTTAATCTAAACATTAACCCAAATTTAACTCCTAAACCTAAAACATAATCCCAACCTATCTCCAAAACCCAATTCTTAACCTAAACCTAATGTTTAAAGCCAGCCATAGATGGATCGAACCTCTGCCGGTTCAGCAGGGATCAGCCGAGATATCAGTCGATGGGGGAATCAAGCTATTTTCTTTCCTGCCTGCTTAACTCTAACCTTTAACCACAGGCTAATTCCTAAACCTAACCATTACGCCCAATTTAACACCTTAATACTTACCCCAATTTCATTCCTAAATTCAACCCTTAAATCGTAACTCCACTTTTGTTGAGAAAAAAATATTCCCCCCTGGGTGATCTATGTACAAATTAATGCAAGGATTATAACAACCTTTGTTGCAGATTCCTACCTTTTGTTATCCTGAAGAAATCCATGTGTTTGTCTGTTCCTCTGGGCTGAGTAGGTCTAATGGGAGTGGTTTCATAATTATCAGTCAGCTGTGGCACCTGCAGGACACTAATGAGGAAAGCTGCTGGGCCTGTATCCCTTTAGATGTGTTCCTATTGGAATTATCTCACCAAAAATTACATTTTTGTTGCAGGGGCTGCCTGAAATCTGACTTGTATTGTAGGCAGACTTCTGGGAAAATTGGTGAGCCAATCCCACAAACAGGAAATTATGTTTCTGGGGAGTGGCCAGTAAACACTCTGTGTACAGAACAACTTCATCTAGCCATATTGCATTGCATTTCTGGAAAATTACAGCAGCTGCAGATTGAAAAGGAAAGGTAATTTTTAATAACATTCAATTACAATATGATTTGTATCACAATTGTACACACAATATTTATTTTTTTATTATTTGCTATTTTTTTCAGCAGGAAAGTGGAGTTACCCTTTAACCTCTTGCCGACCAGTCGCTGTCATTTTGCTGCTGCCGTGAACCCGTGAACCGTCGTAGCTCTACGTTGGCTCGCGGGATCAGGATAGTAGACACACGCGCCCACTGCACAGCGGGGGTGCCGATGCTCATGGCCAATGATTGTGGTGGCCGCCAGCCATGAGCGAACGTGAGCACGAGAGACAGAACAGGGACGAGTGTATGTAAACACACACTTCCCTGTTCTGTTCTGAGAGGAGTGACAGATCGTGTGCTCCTATTAGCTAGGAACCACGATCCGTCACTTCCTCTAGTCAGTCTCCTCCCCCTTCAGTTAAAATCACTTCCCAGGGAACACAGTTAACCCCTTGATCACCCCTAGTGTTAATCCCTTCCCTGCTAGTGACATTTTTACAGTAATCAGTGCAATTTTTTATAGCAGTGATCGCTGTATAAATGCCAATGGTCCCAAAAATGTGTCAAAATTGTCCGATGTGTCCGCCATAATGTCGCAGTCCCAATAAAAATCGGGACTGCGACATTATGGCAGACACATGGGACAATTTTCCCCTGTTTTTCTATCCCCTATTTTGTAGACGCTATAACTTTTGCACAAACCAATCAATAAATGCTTATTGCGATTTTTTTTACCAAAAATATGTAGAAGAATACATATCGGCCTAAACTGAGAAAAAAAAAATTAGCTTTTTTTAAAAAAAATGGGGATATTTATTATAGCAAAAAGTACAAAATATTGTGTTTTTTTCAAAATTGTCGCTCTTTTTTGTTTATAGCGCAAACAATAAAAAACACAGAGGCGATCAAATACCACCAAAAGAAAGCTCTATTTGTGGGAAAAAAAAGGACATCAATTTTGTTTCTGTGCAGCATCGCACGAATGTGCAATTGTCAGTTAAAGCGACGCAGTGCCGAATCACAAAAAATGGCCCGGTCATTCAGCAGCCAAATCTTCCGGGGCTGAAGTGGTTAAGCTGTCCATAGATTATACGATTTTTTTCCCTGCATCAAAACGCTTGATTCCCTCATCAACACAGTTATGCCCTGTACACACGATCGGATTTTCCGACTGAAAATGTGTGATAGGACCTTGTTGTCGGAAATTCCGACCGTGTGTAGGCTCCATCACACATTTTCCATCGGATTTTCCGACACACAAAGTTTGAGAGCAGGCTATAAAATTTTCCAACAACAAAATCCGTTGTCGGAAATTCCGATCGTGTGTACACAAATCCGACGCACAAAGTGCCACGCATGCTCAGAATAAATAAAGAGATGAAAGCTATTGGCCACTGCCCCGTTTATAGTCCCGACGTACGTGTTTTACGTCACCGCGTTTAGAACGATCGGATTTTCCGACAACTTTGTGTGACCGTGTGTATGCAAGACAAGTTTGAGCCAACATCCGTCAGAAAAAATCCTAGGATTTTGTTGTCGGAATGTCCGAACAAAGTCTGACCGTGTGTACGGAGCATAAGTGTTGATGGGGGAGTCCCTCCAGCAAAGCTATTGTGCTCTCCGGGGGGGGGGCACAGGGAACTGTCTCTGCCAGAACACAGTGATTGCTAGCAGCTATAAATATGACATGCTGGTTGTACCCAACTCAACCGATGAATTGACCTTGGGTAAAAGCAGCCTGCCCATAGATAGATCAATCCCTGCCGATCTGGCTGAGATTTGATCCATTTATGGCTGGCTCTAAACCTCAACTTAACTCCTAAACTAACCCTTTACCTTAACATAACTCCAAAGTCTTAAAGTAGAACTGGATGCAAAATCGAGGTTTTAAAAAAAAAAAGTCTTTACTATTCATTGCTGCATTACCTCTCACAAGGCAAAGTCAACTTACTGGTGACAGTAATATCTACATTGTCAGTGAGCATGATGTACTGGAGGGAGTGGACACAGACGCATGGTTGGTGAGGGTGTCTGGCTCTGCCATTCTTCTGTATCTTTTCCACACTCAGTATCTTTGTGCTTTCTCTGTGAGGAAAGTGCAGCCACCTCTGGAAAGAAGTCTTCTTTGTCGGTGAAAGTCATTCGTTATCAGCGTTAATTGAGGCGAGGTGGAGGCGCTCTGCAGCTGTTTGGAAACCCACTGGAGACCGTTTTGTTCAAACTATTTTAATTGAGGTATAATACAATTATAGCGCTAAGTCGTTATTATGGGAAAATTGCATTCCGGTAGAGGAGGAGATGCGTTTTGCATCCCCCATAATGGGCTAAGCTAAAAGAAAATGAGAATCACGCCATTTACATAACGATTATGGGAGGAAATAAAAGGGGAAAAAAGGAAAAAGCTGGAGGTATTATAAAAGAGGGAGGACTGAGGGTGTGCATGACTCCTCACACTGCTGCTAAACGTAAGATACAATTAACCTCCTCCATGCCTAAAAAAGGTTGCCAAAATGAAATGTATTTAAAACGAAAACACAGGTGATAGCCAGGGATGGGTAGAAACATTTACTGATCAGTGGCTGTACTCCCCAGCTGTCAATCACTGGACTCACGTCTAGTTTGTCTGCCTTAACAATAATGCATTATGAGAGAATCACAGGGGAGAGTATTAGGCAGGGTTCACACATGCTGAGGCCATGGTTCACAGCAGGGGGACCAGTGCGTCCCTGTTCACCGTTTCAGGTGCAAATCAGGTCCAAATTTCTGCCTGAATTCGCACCTGAATCGTAACCAAAGACACACAGGATCCTTTCCAAATGTGGACTGCGGCCGCCCCAGAGCTGTGTGAACCGGCTCCATTGAGAGCCAGTCACACTCTGCTGTCATTTGAATTCGATGCAGGGAAACCCCCATCCAATTCACATATATATGAACCCAGCCTTAAGAGCAGTTTATGGAGAAATAGAGAGGAAAGAAATGATCTTCACGAGGATCTGATTATATGCAACTTGTTCATTCTGAAGCTGTCTCTGAGATGAATTTCAGTGGAATGCTGCATAATGCTGCGTATAAAAGCCACTATTTTTTCCTCGCTTAAAAATAACATTAACTTACAGATAAAATATCAGCTAGCATATTAAGGGAGAGTTCTATATTCAAAAAACAAATGCAAAAACCATCTGGGGACTTTTACGCTGCTAAGAGACAACATAGGTGCCCTGGGTAGTACACTAGGTAGAGGCCTCTACGACTAAGCCACATCAGGGCAAAATGTGTCAGTTAGGAGCCAGTCTGGTGAGATGTTGTTACATTAAAGCGAATCAAGTTTGCTGAAATATGTAGCAGCATTATTGCTCATTTCTATGGATTAAAAATGTGCCGTTCTGGTCATGCATGCAAGTGATGTCCAATTATAAAACACTGATAACATCTAGAAATTACCTGCCAAGAAACATTTTCCATCCTGCCCTCAAATAAGTTTTCACAAAATGTGCCAGATTTTGGTCGGTCGGTCAACTGGTGGGTTGTCCTTTTACATGAAACAAACAAACTGTTATGCAGAAATCTTCATTGCTTCAAATATAAAATGATTTGGTCTACATAGGGTTGCCACCTTTTCTTCAAGCCAAACCTGAACACTTTAGCTTTTTTTTCTTAAGGGGGAACGCTGTGGACTGATGTAAGGGAGTTTATGCTCACCAAAGCCCCCACTCACATCAGAGTTCCCGGCATTCCTCTTTAAATCAGGGTTCCCAAAGCATCTGAGTCCCCCTTACCTTAGTGTACTCACTCGCTCAGAGGCACAGACAGTGGATGGTGAGCTCACTCACCCGAGGATGGAGGCTCAGGCATCAGAACCTTTCATCTGTGATGTATCTCTGCTGGCTGCTGGGCTTAAAAATTTTCACCAACATATCCCTTTTTTGGGTCACAACACCTCAGGCTTTGGAGTGTGGGTGGGCAGACACAGAGGGGTAGGGGCGAGAGGAGGAAGAGCAGATCGAGCCCTCTCTCCTCTCCTGTCCATGCAGTTGGAGGGGGGGGGGGGGGGGTGCTGGCTCTGGGCAATGTGAGAGAGAATGTCACAGACACTCGGCTTAGACAACTGCAGCCAGCCCTCCGGATAGTTGGCAAACCTGGTGATTAGGGTGTGCCCAGGAACACCCGGCCCATGTGCTCGCCTATGCACTCGGCAGTTGTGGTACTCGGTTACTTGGGGAGCCACATTCAAACTCCAGTCTGAATAATGTGTCCATGTTTCTGAATAATCTGTCCAGGTTTTAGGCGCTCTGAAACCCACACATGATTCAAAACCCAGACTGTCTCGGTGAGTCCTGGACTGGTGGCAACCCTAGGTCTACAGTCAGTCCAAACTATTAATGAGATTTGATTCTACTAATACTTGCTTATACTAATCTAATCTAATCCATTTTAGAAAACGGTGTACTTCCAACTTTGTGGCAACAATTTGAGGAAGCCCCTTTTCTGTTCCTGCCAACTTGAACTTGAGTGCACAGACCCCTAACCTCAACCCTACTAAACAATTTTGGGATGAATTGGAATACGGGACTGTAAACCAGATCTTCTCATCCAACATTAGTACCTGACCTCACAAATGTTCTTCTTGGCTGAATAGGCACAAATTCTCACAGACACACTCCAAAATCTTGTTGAAAGTCTTCCCATATGTGAGGAGGGAAGTCAAATTCCATATCATTGTCCATAGTTTTCAAATTGGATGTCCAACAAGCTCATATAGGTGTGCTAGTCAGGTGCCTACAAACTTTCATCCAGGGGCTCACTTTTCAGGAGAGCAGATATCGATGTCTGCTCTGTGTTATGCACCGCTAAGATATGAACACCACAATCCATTTCATTCATAAAAATTGGGCCATGGTGTGCAGACAAAGTCAGTAGAGCAGAAAGAGCTTGATGATAGTCACATGACTAGGCTCACCTTCGAGTCATGGTCTCCACAGGCAGAGCGCAAAGCACGTTTATAAAGCCTCGTCCACAGGGGCGCTGAGCTCCATAGTGCATGAATGGGCCATGTGTTTTTGCAACCTGAGGCGCCAGATGCTGCATGCAGGCAGCCCTGCAAGTGTATGGCGATGCAGCGGCTGCATTGACACAGCTGTATGTTCTTAGCTGACAAGAGTTCAGGTGCGGGTGAGTGGCCTTGAATGTATACTGTCTGCATTTTGGGACGCTCACTTGCACAAGTGTGTCCATGCAGCTGCTGCAACCCCATACACTTATGGCCCGTACACACGATCCAAATATCGTATGAAAACTGTTGTCCGAGGAAGAATCGCACGATTTTCGGATCGTGTGTACACTACTTTCAAGAGCCGATCACGACAGTTCATCCGATATTATTCGATCAGACAAGCATGAAAATTTTCCTCATACAATAACAAATTGTACAATTTTCGTTTAGTCAGTATAGCTGTCGTCTGAAAATACAATACAAATACATTACAACACATATGTCCTTAGCTGACAAGAGTTCAGGTGCGGGTGAGTGGCCTTGAATGCACACTGTCTGCATTTTGCGAAGCTCATTTGCATCTGTGTGTCCATGCAGCTGCTGCATCCCCATACACTTATGGCCCGTACACACGATCCGAATATTGTACCAAAACTGTCGTCCGAGGAAGAATCGTACGATTTTTGGATCATGTGTACACTACTTTCGAGAGACGATCACGACAGTTCATCCGATATTATTCGATCGGACAAGCACGAAAATTTTCCTCGTACGATACCAGATCGTACGATTTTCGTTTACTCAGTTGTCTGAAAATACAATACAAATACATTACAACACATGACATCACTTCCGATTTTTTTTTCTGTCGTACGAGAATTTTCGTGATTTTAGTTACGGTACCTATTCAATTTCTACTTGCAACTATTAAGCGAAAAAAGTTGTACAATCTGTCGTACGATATTCAGATCGTGTGTACGGGCCATAACATGGGCTGCCTACTTGCAGCACCTGGCACCTTTTAAATCTGTAAACCTGGCGGATTACAGATTTCAGCACCTGTGTAAATGGGGTAAAGGAAATGTGGAGTGCTTTTTTCTAAGGAGTGGTATGACTGTAGTGCAGCCCATACCACTGCTTTTGAAATGAGTTTACCCAAATTTTACAGCTGGCTTTAAAATTCTGCCAAAGTCTCCACTCACTGGCATGATTACATGTTGTGTATTTAGCAGGTACTTCTATTTAAAAAAAAAAAAAAAAAAAAAAAAAACCTACAGCAGTGCCTACGGCATTATAAATAAACATTCTATAATTGCTCTTTTTCATTCCTTCCTTTTTATAACCCACTTAAAGGTCAGTTTAACATCTCTCTGCGAGAAATACCTTATTCCCAGTACAGAATGCGCAATTCTGTGACTCATCATTTAAATAAAAGTAGGTATTCTATATATAAAGCCTTAGGATTCTATGATAAAAAGACAGCTGAGCTTTAGGCATTGTGTGATAGGATTACAGAAAGATGCATTTTGTTTTTCTCCGCTTCGATTTCCCTGAACATACAAAACTTGGAAAAGCCAGCGCGATTTCATCCGTAGCACGCGACTGCACGTTCATAACTGCCTAATTTTCTCCGGATTTTGGAGGAAGATGTATATATATATCCCAGTGCTTGCACCTGAACAATACAGTAGAGTTATGTCTGTTCTTTTTCTGCAAACATAATCTGTACATCAATACGGATGCAAAGCAGAATGTGTAAGGAGGCAGCTGCTGGTGAAGGTTCTGCCAGCCAGGAGTGAAGCCATTGCTCCAGGGGTTAAAGCTTATTATAGCAGATATAAAACCGATCTGATAGCATGTGGTTTACAAAAGTACTGTGTATCATAAACAATTGCAATGGATTTCTTTTTCTATAAAAAATACTTTTTAAATCCTTTGTTGCATCTCAGTGATACTGATCTCCTGCAACCTTTGAAGCCACTTTCTGTCTACAGCGATGGCTGCATTTAATTTCTCAGGGCAGGTATGCTGATGGTGACGGGACTCTAAGCGTAGTAGGATGAAACACATTTATTCAGGCTTAGACTCACATGGTCTAAAATAAAACAGGCTCATCAATCGGGTGGTCATCAGCTGAAGAACACCAGAATATTTACGAGAGGGCTAACAGTCAGCCGCACTGAGGGAGGAGAACGCCCGCCACTCATTTCCGGATTGTGGGTGCCAGAGATGTCCGTGGAGCACAGCGTCAATGTGATAATGTCACCAATATTTACGAGAGGGCTAACAGTCAGCTGCACTGAGGGAGGAGAACGCCCGCCACTCATTTCCGAATTGTGGGTGCCAGACATGTCCGTGGAGCACAGCGTCAACGTGATAATGTCACCAGCAGGGAGAGAGTACAACGCGTTTTGGAGCATATGCAATGCCACGTCTGGGTATGCAAGCTCCTTTCCCAAGTGATAAATGTGCTTTATCCATCTACACTTAGAGGTGCTTTTCCCTTTTTTTCTTTGTTTGTCATTTCATAGAGTTGACTTCCTCTCCAGGCCTGCCCTAAGGCTCGCTTCACCCCTATACGTTTTTTGGTGCTTTTTGCAGAAACGCACTACAGTCCATTTAACATGGCTTCCTATGGCACAAATTCACATCCATCTATGCTTTTTTGAGCCGCTGTGTTTTTGGAAAGTGTCAGGGACTGTTTTAAACCCACAACTGTGCTTTTTTTGGTTCCATATACTTCAATGGAGAAGCTGCAGAAAAGCATGTAGTACATTTTTGCTGAGTTTCTTTAATCTGCCCAACAACAAATTGGCCAAAAAAAACCCCATAAAAAAAATGCAAATGGCGGCAAAATCGTGGTAAAATCGCGTGTGCAAAAACGCAAAATGCACTGTAAAATGCACCAATTGCAAACTGCATAGATGTGAGCCTAAGTGGGCTATAAATTTACTTAGACTTTATAAAGGATAATTCCCCAATACTGTTCATATTAATGTACATCTGATGCCGTCCTTTTACCCTATGCATCTACTATATAATTTCTTTATGCTGATGGTGACAACAGTGGACCATGTCTGTGCAGTGCTTAATATAACAAACACTGGACACAGACAATGGAGTGTTGTCACCCTGTAAGAAGTGTCTGAACAAGGACCTTTATGGCAAGATAACCTGGTCTAAATTTAATAGAAGCTGCAGATTTTAAAATTTTGAAATGGACTTTTAAAATTATGTTGACATGTTAAAGCTGACATTTATTCTGCCTTTATTTTGCCTTTTGTGTTTTCTTCTTCCTCCCTTATCAACATGCTGATGAAATTATTAAACAAAAACCTTCCTTTTTCATTATACACTATATTGTCAAAAGTTTTGGGATGCCTTTACATGCACATGAACTTTAATGGCATCCCAGTCTTAGTCTGTAGGGTTCAATATTGAGTTGGCCCATCCTTTGCAGCTATAACAGCTTCAACTCTTCTGGGAAGGCTGCCCACAAGGTTTAGGAGTGTGTCTATGGGAATGTTTGACCATTCTTCCAGAAGCGCATTTGTGAGGTCAAGCACGGATATTGATGAGAAGGCCTGGTTCACAGTCTCCGCTCTAATTCATACCAAAGGTGTTCTATTGGGTTGAGGTCAGGACTTTGTGCAGGCCAGCCAAGTTTCTCCACCCCAAACTCGCTCATCCAGGTCTTTATGGACCTTGCTTTGTGCACTGGTGTGCAGTCATGTTGGAATAGGAAGGGGTCATCCCCAAACTGTTCCCACAAAGTTGGGAGCATGGAATTGTCCAAAATGTCTTGGTATGCTGATGCCTTAAGAGTTCCCTTCACTGGAACTAAGGGGCCAAGCCCAACCACTGAAAAACAACCCCACACCGTACTCCCCCCTCCACCAAATGAATGGGCCAACTCAATATTGAACCCTACGGATTAGGACTGGGATTCCAAGTTCATGTGTGTGTAAAGGTAGGTGTCACAATACTTTTGACAATATAGTGTATACCTTATTTTAGACACAGTGATGACATCTTTGGGTCTCTGTACTTCTCTATACAATGCAGGCAGGCTGGTTTGAGGGGCTGGCAGAGTACTGTACATAGCTTTCTGAAACCATCACCACACTCTGCTTCAGTACTCCTCTCAAGAGCCATCAGCTATAATGCAAGCAGCAAATATAAAGATGCATTGATGATGATGGATGTCCTTCAGCCAGGAAATGAGGTGAACTGACTTGCTGCAGCTTCTAATGCACATTGTAAGAAGCTTACAGTGTGCAATTAAATCAGAGGAAGCTACATCAGTATAGGAGGAGCCTGTACAACCTTGCAAGACAGAAGGAAGGGCTGGGGTTCAGCTTTAAATGAGATTTTAGTGATTGGGATTACTGTAAAGTGGTAGTAAACCCACTTTTTCAACTTTTACCTACAAATAAGCCTGTAATAATGCTTACCTGTAGATACTGTGAATATCTCCTAAACTTGCACCGTTTAGGGGATATTCAGAGAGCATTCAGCCGGTGACTTCACTGGTGCATGCATACCATGCCGCACCCTCGGAGTCCTACGCTGCGTGTATGTGCGGGAGTGACGTTATTGTGCCCCCGGCCGCTCATGTAGCTGGAGGCCGCGAGCACAGAAGGAAGACTGGGTGAAGATGGAAGCCCTCTCAGCAGTGACAGCGCAGTGCTAGGGGATTTTGTTTGAAGGTAAGTCTCTCATAATGTGTTAGTAAATTATGCATACTAGCACATTATGACATTGCCTTGCAGGGGATTTTTTTTTTTGTTTCACTGCGGTTTACTACCGCTTAAAGTTTTTTTAATACTCTGATATGAGTAGCTTTTGGCTACCGCTGAAGGTGTCTTTGACATGTCTTGCAGTGTATTGCAGATTACACAAGTCATCCTGTGGAAGGGCGTAGATATTGCCTGGATAAAGTCTAACTTCAGTATTTTAGTTTTAGGTAGAAGGAGGACGAGGTAAATATTCTGTCAGGTTTATAGTTCGGTCTGTGTCCCGATTTGAGTGATTTTCTCTCACGTCTTCCCACTGTGACAACATACAAGAAATAGGGGGAAGCGGTTGCCACCAGGACAGGAAGATACAGGAAGCAATCAAATCCTTGTCTGCAGTTCTAACCCTTCCCCAGTCTATTTAAAGTTAGTTTGTTTTCCCATCACTTTCCATTCTGACAACAGCAAAATCAGAGATTTAACCCCATTCCATCTAAAAACAAAATGAAAGGTTTTAGCTGGAGTTGACCTTTAAAAAGACCCAGTCGCCAAACCATTCATGTTAACAAAAACCTTCCTATAAGATTGTATGTGCATTCATGTATTTTATGCATGTTATGTACTTGTAAAAGCCTCCCTCCACTGATGATCAGTGCCCTGATTAGCTTTACAGGTCTCCCCTGTGAGGAGATGGCACCGATCGGCTCTCCTCGCCTCACACTCTGTCAGTGTGAGGCGAGGAGAGACAATAAATGGCACTTCCATGTTTACATGAGACCAGCTGAGATTGGACACAGCCGATAACATGGATAAAGAGCTCTTTACCGAGATCATTGTCACGCCATGTCCTAGGATCGCAGTGGGACTGGGCGACGTCGTATGACGTCGGCCCAGAACGAGAGGGGATCCTGCTTGCCGTCATTTTACTATACGGTGGGCGGGAGGTGGTTGAAGCTGCTGCTAGGAAATATGTATTTTGATAACTGTTAGAAGGTAACAGATTGGGAGCGTGGTCTGGAGCTGCATGGAATAGGACGTGCAGTGTGAGAGCTCCACTCGAGGCCTATCCTGTTACCTAATCCTGAGGGCTATATTCTCCGCAAATCGACACCACAAAGCACCGGACTGCCGTCCTGACCCTGTGCTGGCATGTCTCCCCCTAAGAGATCCAGCGCCATCGCCAAACTAGACAAGTACCGCCATGAGGAGCGGGACCCGGGTGAGGAAGATGGCGCCGACCCGCTCCCTGAGGAGGAAGATCAGTTGTCTAGGGACACTGCCAAAGCACTGGAGGCCATCGCCTTATGCCAATCCACCCTCACCTCCAGGATCGAGGAGGTGAAGGGAGACATCTCCTTAATCCGGCAAGACATCCACAAACTGCGGGATCGGGTGTCGAGACGGAGCGTCGCATCGGCCACGTGGAGGATGACCTGCACCCGCTCCAGATTACTACTGAGCAACTACAACATCAGCTGAACACTGTCCTCTCCAAGCAGGACGATATGGAGAATTGCCCCCGAAGGTGCAACCTCCGCTTCGTGGGGCTCCCCGAGAGGTCTGAGGGCGCAGACCCCCCCCCCCCCACATACCTGGAAAACCTGCTAATCAAGTCCTTTGGCAGGGAGGCCTTCTCCTCCACATCGTGGTGGAGCGTGCCCACCGCCTTGCAGCGAAGCCCCCACCTGCTGGAGCCCCCCCCCCGCGGACATTCATCGCCAAGTTTCTGAACTATCGCGACCGAGACACCATCCTGCGACTTACCCGAGAAAGAGGAAACATCCCAGTCGAAAACGTGACGGTGGCGGTTTTCCTGGACTTTTCGGCCGAAGTTCAGAAGAAAAGAGCGAGGTTTACTGAAGCGAAGCGTCTACTTCGGGTGCGCCATCTGCCGTACGCAATGCTTTTCCCAGGCCGACTCCGTGTGGTAATCGATGGCAAGGCACAATTCTTTGAGAACCCGCAGGCTGTTCTCTCCTGGCTGGAGCAACGCGATGTGGCCGGCTCGGCTCGCTCCTAACCCGCACTCTCCAAGCATTGATCTTGTGGACCCCTGCAGCCGAGGCTGGATGACTATCACCCTCGCACAGCTCACGTCTCCCTCATACGTCCTGGAAACGTGAGTTGGTTATATGCTGCATTCACCTCCTTGTTTGCCTCCCTCTCTAATTTTTTCTTTGTTGAGGCTCCCTGCTGACATTGTACCTCCTGTATCCGAGTTGCAAGGTACTTTCCTTCCCCCTCGGGCGGCTCACCTGCACCCACATCCCTTAAGACTGGATACCTCCCCTGCATTGCTGTGCATTGTCCAGTTTGTTCGTCCCCCAGACCCTAGCGGTCACCCTAAAGCAGTGGCATTTATGTCACCCATGACTCTTATCTCCACGACACTGTTTCCCTGGCCGGCCTCTGCCCCTCCACCGTTAGTGGTTGGCGGAGTGTTGAATCTGCTACGCTGGTCCAGTGCCCTTGCAGTACGTTTGTTTCATATTGTTTTACATACTTTTTTCCACCTTTTTTTCGTTTCCGAAGAAGGTAACAAATTAAATCGACATGTATGTATTTATATACAGCAAGTGTCCCTCCTACCCCCTCAGTTGTCCCTCTTTTTGGTCTGATGTAAAGACCACTATAAAAAATGAACTATATATCCAGGAATTTTTTACTCACAGAATAGGTGTAGGAAATCCCCCTTTCTGAGTCAATTCTTATCTCCGCCCCCCCACCCATCTCCATGCACTATTTCTTGATTCCACCCACCTCTCAGTACAGCCCCTTTTAGATCCCTTTCACCCCGAGGCGTTTTTCAGGCGCTATAGCGCTAAAAATAGCGCCTTAAAAAAGCTTTAGCTGCAAACCCAGTGTGAAAGCCCAAGTGCTTTCACAATGGGGCGCTGTGCTGGCAAGGAGTCTCAAAAATTCCTGCCAGCAGCTTCTTTGCAGCGGTGGAGGAGCGGTGGAGGAGCGGTGCATACACCGCTCCTGCCCATTTAAAACAATGGGGCAGCGTCGCCATACCGCCGGCAAAGCGCTGCTGCCCTAGGTCACCCCCCCCTCAGACTGGGGAGCTCCCCATAGGCCGCAACAGCCTCCACACTCCCTCACTCCAGCTCTTCCACCCGACAACTCCTCCCCAGCTGGGCTGACCCTGGGTATTTCAAGAAGACCTGCCCCCTGCCAATCCAAGTTGGATATTGGTCAAGGCTCCTCAAGATACCCTAGGCAGCTCCACCTCTCCTCTTCTCTTTTCTTTCTAGCACCTTCTAGAAAGAAGAGGGAGGTGACAGTGATGCTACCTGTGAGTCACCTAGCCCTGCCCCGAGCCACTCCCCGCCCAGAATGAAAACAAACAAGACTAGCCACCAGCTAGGCCTGCCTAAATTTTCCTACTCTGCTGGAAAAAAATCCTCACTCTAGCACCTACCTAACTAGAGGGTGCTACATTCAGTACTGGAGGTGTCTGAACTGCGTTCCCACTGAAAAAAGCCCTTTATATAGCTACCAAAAGTGCTATACTACACTATTCCTTTGGTTCAAACCTCACATTATTGCATTTCTGATTTTAAGAAGCCAGTATAGAAAAAAGTAGTGGTGAAGTAGTGTTTTTTTACCAATCATTTATGGTGTATTAATTCCTCCTGGGCCACATAACTCGGGACGTGGCAGGGGTGTGTACTAGACTACGTACTTTATAATGAAAGGTGTCCCTCTCATAAATTTGGTAGGTATGGAATATGGATGACCGTGTCTCTTCCCACATTGTTATGTCCCAGATTCTATTACATACACTGTTTGTATTATTCACTCTTACCTGACAGTAATTGGGAATACATGAGATGAAGAATGCTGTTGGACACACCCATTGAGCTATCACACACGCATTAAATGGTGGAATGATTATCTACTTTATCGTATATGTTTGGACTAATCACTTCTCCCAATCCAACAATAAATCACACGCACCAAACAATACAGAGTTCACCGATTTTATTTTAAGGCATCATTTTAATGCAAATATAATTGGCGCCGGTTCATCTCTTTATAGCATAATATTAAAAACTCCAGTGTAACTGACATAATTTGTATAGAACAACGAAGGAAATATTTCCCCTTACTTCCTGTTCAGGTGATCACACAAACAAATTGAGGAAATCTCCCTAATGGGAACCTTTGGAAGGAGTTTAACTTTTAAACAAGAAGCCACTGACACAACGAATAAAGAATTAGTATCTTTTTTCCTATTCTCCTTGCTTTGCAAGGATAGACCAATTCATAAGATTTGCATACATTTCATGATGCTGTTCAATGGTAGCTTATGCAGTAGCCCAGCAAGTAAAGGTCCCTCTGCATCAAGGATGTACCTAATTTTTGTCTCATTTTGACTTACAGAGGAGATCCAGCCTGGGTGAAAAAAATTAAAAGTCAGCAGCTACAGTATTTGTAATACTTTCAATATTAGGGCACTTACCTGTCCAGGGAGCCCACGATGTCGGCACCCCAGCCGATCTTTGGATCAACCCCCGGGTGCTGCCGCCGTTATTCCTGGTAAGGGAACCAGGCAGTGAAGACTTTCGGCTTCACTCCTGGTTGCCTACTGCGCATTCAAATTGGCCCGGCAGGGGAAGGAAGAGGGGGGCTGAACTTCCGGGAGATCGGGCCACGGCCTGTCTCCGGAAGTGGGGAAGGGGACCTGTCAAACACAAGTCCCCCGTTCCCCCCTGAAAGGTGCCAAATGTGGAACCGGAGGGGGGGAGGAAGCGTATAAGCGAGAGTTCTACTTTTGGGTGGAACTCCGCTTTAACAATAACATGCTGAGAAGGAGTTCTACACACAGAAGCTGAAATTCAGATTTATGCACAAGTAACCTTGAGTTTGTTCATTTTTTTTTCTTTGCTCTCTCTATGCCATTCAGAAGATTGCCTTTAAAATTTTGTCAAACCCACATCATAAAAAATATCAATAAATGGTGTATTACATGCTGTTACATACTGAGAAAATGAACAAACTAGTATGTTACTAGTATGCATACTAGTGTAACTATAGTTACATACTCACTCAGTCACTATGGTATTTGTTTTCTGTATTGTGCAAAAAACCTGGTTGATCCTGCTGTTCACTGTTCCTCCCTTCTGCCCATGTCCCCACTGCTGCTGAGAATTATGCAAAGCAGCCGTTGGCAGCTCTGCACATGCTCAGTTTTCAGTGAGTTTCTGTGCTGAGCATTTCCTCTTTGATCACATCTGACTATGGAGTCACACAGGAGTGTCTACACAGTGGTAAATAACAGCCCACTCTCTCCCTCCTCCTATATGTCCACTAACCAGCTAAACATAAAGAGAGGATTTGTAACACTTAACATACTTTTTTGACATGAAGTAGATAGCCAAGGGGGTTTGGCCCTAGGTCCAGAGATGCAAGCTGGAGAATCAGTTTGCAGACCTCTGTCCAAATAGGATGTCATAAAGAACAGTTCCAGTAAGTATGGAGTAATGTCCCTGGTGCCAACTGTCACCTCCAACATGCACTTGGGATCTGTAGGAACATTTTGTGGAGACAGGTTTGAACCCGATATCACTGTGTCAACAGTGGAATCTGCTAGTAATAAATGACCTGTGTGCCAATGTAGATTGGGAGGTTTTTAAACAAACCTTACAGTAATGTATCCTGTAAAACAATATATCCTTTAATTTGGCCTCTGTAAAAAAAAGTTTTCTCTACGCCCACCTGCCATAAACAGCCACAGGAGCCCAGCTGACGTTTGTGTGCCTTTATGTGTACATTCTATATCTGGAATTCTAATGCAATGATTTTTTTCAGCAGCGAAGGCGAGCAACACCCAAGTGATTCGGCCTGGCATGACGATTAATGCAGAGCGTGGGGATTTGTGTTTCGGAGCAGAGAAAGCCACAGCTTATTAATGGCTTGCAGCGTTATTGATTGCACTCTTTATTATTTAACAAGGAGAGGCAGGTCGCAGCAACATTAAAACTTCTTAGAGGGCCATTAAGACTTTTAAAACAGTGGATGGTCTGGGACAGGAAAAACTTCAGAGCAGTCAGAGTGCATACTCTTCTCAAACTCAATTTACTAATGCTGTTCTCAATTTAGTTTCTACTAAGCCAATGGTAACCTGAAGATTGTACCAAAAAATGTGCCTTAGAAAGGCAGGGTGCTACAAATGAATGTTATATCAAATGATAGAAAGGACTGGCTGACGTTCTCCAAAATGGGATAGTTGCTTACTAGATGCCTAGTATGTATTAAAGGATTTAGGAACATAGAAACCTAGAACAGTGATGTCAGAAAAAGACCAAATGGTCCAACACTTATTTCCCTTTTATATCTTTAGTTTTTGTTTGTTGTTCATTTTTTAACCTTTTTGTCTGAGTATAGATTTATGTTTGTCCCAAGCATGTTTAAGGACCCTTTCACATGGGATTTCAGCTCAAGTCCACCTGTCCATTTTTAAGGCAGATCTGATCGGAGGCTCCATGTGGGTCTATGGGCAGGCTGATGTAATTGGACTTGTGTAAATTTACATGCGCCCCTACCGTCCAATTCAGATCCGATTCAAAAGCTGGATGGGGGTGTTCACATTCCTCGGCTGCCATGGCAAAAATGATACCCTCTGTTGTGTTTGGAATGGGGCCGCGTCGCAACTGCCCTGCAAGAGTGTCCACTACACACAGGTACAACATTCTGGTGCAGGCTTTACAGGGTTAAAATAGGTGGTGAGGAGGCAACAGTTCCATTGCTGAATGCTTTTCAGTGCTTTTGGATGTCTACACAAGGGAGGCTTTTTAGATCAATAACATGCGTGAATATGTCAAATGCACACATAATTACATAGTTGATCGGGTTAAATAAAGATACTGGTTCATCCAGTTATACCTTAGTGTGTGTTTATGTCTACTATTTTCAATATCCCTGTATGCTGTAGTCACTAAGAAACACATCTAAAACATTTTTTAAAGGATAAGTTCACCTTTGGGAACATGTTACATGTCCCATCCATTTTTAGGGTGGAACATGTAACATGTTCCCACTCCTGCAGCCACTGCCCACTCCACTGCATCTTCTCCATTGCTCGCCATTACTATTTTAGAAATAGGAGCTCTGCCTTCCTGGCCACATCATTCATTCAGAGTTCCTTGAATGAGAAACTACATATACCGTCAGCCTATGCGGCTGTCAGCTTGTAGTTCAATGACTACCAGGGCGGTGTTTGTAGGTCATTGTCTCTTCCTGTCAGTGTGTATCTGCCTGTCCGTACCAGGTACTAGCAAACAGCTTACACTGACAAGTCTGCAGGAGTCCCGCATGCCACCTGTGATCTGCTCATTGTGAGTGCAATGCTTTCCAGGCTCCTAGTAAAAAAATAATAAATGTACATTTTTTTACCTGCAAAAAGATGTGCATTTATTATTATTTTTTAAAAGGTGAACTTATCCTTTACATTTTTCTAGACTCCTCACTGACACCACCATCTGTGGAAGGGAGTTCCACATCCATACCGCTCTATAGTAAAGAACCCATGGCTTTTTGACCAACTTCATTATGTGGCCATTTGTCTTCTTTAGAGATCTTAGACTCTCCCAATGTTAGAGTCCTTATTTAAAGATTTGTATGTCATGATTAAATCCTCTCTTAAGCGCCTCTTCTCCAGGGAAAGTAAGTTTACTTTTTGTAGTTGTTTCCCAAAACTGAGGTCCTCCTGCCCACTTATTAGCTTTGCCCTTCTCTGGACTCTCTACAGTTCAAGGACATCCTTCCTAAAGATTGGTAACCAGAACTGGACAACATACTCAAGACATGGCCGAACAAGAGTTTTGTAAATTGGTGGAAATATAGTTTTATCTCTTGAGTATATACTCTTTTTGAATGCACTGTAAAAGTCTGCTTGCCTTGTTATCTGCAGCTTGGCATTGCATGTTATTGCTGAGTCTGTCATCTACTAAGACCCACTTTTCCACCCCCCCCTCCCCCCCCGGAGGTTCTGCCCCTAATGAGTAACTTGCATGCATATTTTTAGCTCCCAAGTGTATTACTTTACATTTTTCAATATTAAACCTCATCTGTCATAAAGTTGCTTACCCTTCATTTTAACCAGGTCTTCCTGCAAAGTTTACATATCCTGTTGTAAAGGTATTGCATAGCTTTGTATCATCAGCAAACATTGAGATTTAACTACGTATTCCAATCTCTATATCATTTATGAACAAGTTAAACAGAATTGGTCCCAGGACAGAACCCTGGGGCACACCACTCACAACACCAGACCATTCAGAAAATATGACATTAATTACTACTCTCAGGGGCGCTCCTGTAACCAGATTTCTATCCGGGTACATACAATATCATCAATGCCAAAAGACTTTGAAGTGGATGTAAACCCGATTCATGAAATTTGAGCTGGGAACATATATCTGCAGTGTTTTCCTATCTTTCTTCAAAGCACTATGTAGCTGTGTCCTGCTCCGTTCTTCTGTTATCAGCCTGACAACTGAGGTAAAAGCAGCCTGAATTTTGTGTTGGGGAGGATGCTATAAATAGATTAGCAGAAAGCTGAACTATTCACAGAACAGCTCTGAAAGTCTCTACCTATGTGGAGAGGGGATGTGTGCCTTTCCCCCAATCAGCTGTCTTGGCTGTGTGCCCAGGCTTCACTGCAGTGCTAACCAGGAAGAGAAAATCTCTTAACATGAACTGAACTTCATAAAGTATATAGAAATCTGAAGACAGCAGATATACATGTAAAACTTATATAGGGAGATTTATTTCATCCCTGTGTATCATCTGAGGCTGTTCACTTCACTAGGTATATGTGAGGGTTTTCATCCACTTTAACATTCCATTCCATTCCATTAATCGTTTATGGAGTACTGTATCAAATGCCTTAGCAAAATCTAGATACACTATGTCCACGAGCATTCCTCTACCCAAATTACAGCTCACCTCATAGAATGTTAAAAGGTTGGTCTGGAAAGTAAAAACTATTGATGAACGATACTATTTTCATCAGCAAATTCTTGGATATGGTACCTTATCATTCCTTCAAATAGTTTACATTCTATTGATGTTAGGCATGTTTCCAGGTATGTATCTTGGCCTTTTCTTGAATATTGGTACCATATTTACTTTTAACCAATCTGTTGGTATTATTCCGGTCTGTAAGTTGTCCTTAAAATTAGGAATAATGGTCTGACTATAACTTGTTCTTTGAGAATTCTCAGGTGAAAGCCATCTGGCCCTGGTGATTTGTTCACATTAAAATGGCTGTAATCCCTTGCATAGATTAAACAAATCCTCCTACATAAGTTGTACCTATATATCTGCAGCCATTTCTTCTGTACAGCAGTTCAAAGTCCAGCATTTACACAGCAAGAAAGTAGGGAGCAGGGAGCTGAAGTTGCACTCTGCAGAGCACAGTGAGAGCTGATTGGAGGAAGGGGACACTGCCCCCTTCCCATAGCACACAGGAACAGAGCTGAGGCTGTCAATCACAGGCTGTGTGTTGGAGCTGCCTCTTCTTTCGCCTGTTTACCTCTTAGTGTCAGGAAACCTTGTCAGACTTTATGTAGATAGGAGAGGAACAAGGCAGCAGACAGAAATGACAATTAGTGCTCTGGACTGAGACAAGTATACACTATAGAGGGATATGCTTTGTTCATATTGCATGTCTGCAGTTTACAACCACTCTAATGCTGGCCATACACTATATGAAAAAATCGGCCAAATTTGGTCATTTAGACAGTTTGTTCGTTCTTCCGCCAGTTAATGGGCACAAAATCGATAATCGTTGGGACGTTTTTGAGCAGAAAACCGAAGGACAAGTTTGAAAATTTTCTGCTGAACGAATGATAAATTGAAAGGTTAAATGTGTTTTCCATCCGAACTGATTGCACTGGGCATATGTAACAAAATTAACAAAAAATAGATTTATTTATGTCCACTGAATGATTTATCGGTCATTACATGATGGCACTATTGTTTACTCTCACTGCCGAATGTTCGTTTTTCGAAAATGGGTTCGGACGATTTTTCATATAGTGTATGGCTAGCATATGTTTTCTAGTCTTTGTTTGAATACTGGTTTCTGCCAGCCACAAGGATACATTTAATATAATGTAATTAGCATTACTGTGTTGTTTACTATACCCCTCCTTTTCATTCAAAATAAATTGAGGAGATCCCCTCCTAGCTATGATTAGGAAAAATCCAGATATAAGTGGCTGCATAGTGGGCGAGGAGGAACATAAATCGGCCGCTTTTGCGGATGATGTTCTTTTTTATGTCTCCAACCCTAGAATCACGATACCAAATCTGCTGTCCACATTGAGGAATTACAGTGAGCTCTCAAACTTCAAAATTAACATAGAAAAGTCAGAAGTCCTAAAAATCAATATTAAAAAACAGGAAGCGCGTAGACTTGGTGAAGTGTTTCAATTCCCATGGAAAGACAGCAAGTACCTGGGGGTCAATTTAAAGGGTTATAGAGAGAAGTTGTATAGGCTGAATTTTATTCCTCTATTAAATGAAATAAGAGCGGAAATAAATAGAATAAAATATTGCCCCATCTCATGGATGGGGCGAATTAACTTAGTAAAGATGGTGTTAGCCCCAAAGGTGCTATATAAGATGCAGATGCTCCCGATTCCCCTACCGCAAAACTTTTTTAAAGTGTTGACCAGTCTCATAAGTAAATATGTTTGGGACAATAAGAAACCAAGGATCGCCCATAAGGTGTTGAGGAGAGAAAAAGTAAGTGGAGGGCTGGCCCTATCAGATTTTAGGATTTACTATAAAGCAATAGTCTTAGCACGGGCACTGGATTGGGCAAACAATAGGGAAAAAAAAAGATGGGTTAATCTAGAAAAAGGGTTAAGTAATACACAGTTAAATCATTTGATTTGGAATCCCCCACATTTTAGGAACTTGGGAAAGGACACACACTATATTACACACGTCACATTTAAAATTTGGGACCAGTTGCACTTAAATAACAAGTGGGAATATAATTCTCCTTTAATGTTTTTGAAGGAGAATTTACTCTTTCCCCCGGGGATGGAGAAAGTGGGCGGAAATTGGATATTGGATAGAGCGGCACAAGTTAGGGGTATCACTAAGCGAGGGAAAATTTGCACTTTTCAAGAATTAGCAGCACAAGAGGATGTATTGATATTAAATGGGTGGAGATATGGCCAGCTAGCGCACTTTATTAACAGTCTCCCAGGCCCATTAAGGTAGGAAGCGGACTATAGACCGATAGAGAAGTTATTCTGCAAGGAGTCAGTGAAGGGGAAAATCTCAGATTTACAAAATTTTGGTGAGGGGAACGGGGCCAGAGTCATCCCCGTTCATCAAAAAATGGGAAGGGGAGTTGGGAGCATGTGGCGATGGTGATAAAGTAAGGTGCATCTTGGGGGCGACGCACGGAACGGCAGTGGATACAAAAACGAGAGAGAGTAACTACAAGTGTCTGACCAGGTGGTATATGACCCCGGTTAGAGTTAGTAAGTTTACACCAGAAAGGTCCCCGAACTGTTGGAGAGGATGCGCGTCCCCAGGAACTATGGCGCATCTGTGGTGGGAATGCCCTAAAATAAATATCTTTTGGCAAGAAGTGACTAGGTTAATTGAAGAAATAACAAGAAAGGCGATCCTGTTCGACCCCTGGGACTGTTTGTTCCATAGGTCGGAAGGGGGTATAAAACGTCAATAGTTCCGGTACTACTAAATTCAGCTAAAAATATTATCCCAAAGAAATAGCAGGAATTGGAAGCGCCTAGGATTAGGGACTGGGTGGCCAGAGTTAATGAAATCTATATTGTAGAGAGAGAAGAATCAGGAGAATATCTAGAAAGGGACCAAACTGTACAAAGGGGTAAATGGGATTGCTGGATTACATTTAAAAAAACTGAGCGCTATGTGGAAGCAATTATGTTGTAGGATGGGATCCGGAACATAAGAACTCGTCAAGATTAAACCAGACGAGAGAAAATCTGCAGGGGCTGGGAGGGGGGTATGGGGGGGGGGAGAGACTATATGCGGGGGTTTATGTTTGGCATCTGTCGAAGAGAACTGGGAATTTTTGCTGTAAGTTTTATTGTATTCCCCCCATATGTTTGGGGTCTGTTTTTGTATTAAGATTTTGAAAATTAAATAAAGATTAAAAAATAAATAAATAAATAAATAAATAAATTGAGGAGAAGAATGTATTTAATACAGTTAACCTCCCTCTGTCACATGTAATCAACTTCCCCTGATCATCTTTTATTTGGCCAATATGTTCTGACCTCGCCTTTCTATTATTAAAATATTTGAGAATATACAGGTATTTGGGGTTTGTTTGACACTTCTAAGCAATGTGTCTCTCATAATCAATTTTAGTTGCCCTGATTGCGCTCTTGCATTTTTTACTGAATTCTTTGTAGTTTTGGAATGCTAATGGGGACCCTTCTGTCTTATATTTTTTAAAGGACAATTTTTTTTCTCATTAATATGCCTTTTTACATTAGTATTCAGCCACCCGGGTTTAACTTTTGTTCTTTTGTACTTGACTGACAAATTTCATTGTTTAATATGTCCTTAAAGCACTCCCACTTTATTTCAGTTTTTTGTGTAGTACGGAGCACAGCTTTGTAAAGTTGGCTCTTTAGAAATTTAGTTTTCTCATCCTTCCCTTGTGTCTCCCTCTACTATAATTAATGTCAAAAATGACTCCGTGTTAACTAAATTATCCCTTACTTTCACATCTACAATCAGCTCTGTGTTATTTGAAATTAGTGTGTCCAGTAGAACATTATTTCCAGTTGGGGCTTCCACTATTTGACTCATGAAATTGTCCTGTATTACGTTCAAGAAATGAGGAACCTTCGTTGAGCGTGTAGTTCTTTCTGCCCAATCAATATCAGTATAGTTAAAGTCCCCCATGATTATAACAATGCCCTGCCTCCCTGCCATTTCTAACTGAAAGGAGATAATTTACTGTTTGTTTCGCACATATAATCTTATCGGAAAGTTGTTGAAGTGAATGGTTCTCAGACAGTGTCTCTGTAAGTGTTTAGGGCTTGGCATACCCAAAGTCTTTTTGTTCCCCCTAGTGCATGCCATGGTTCTATCCTCTGACTCCTATGTTACTGCTGGGTTTTGTAGTCATGTTGGTGATGGAGCCATGGCACATGGCATGGAGACACAGGGATTTAACACTTCCAGAAGGTTTGCATGTTGAAAAGACCAAAGGAGGCTGCAGAGCTGGAATAGAGGGGAAGAAGGAGACACATGCCATCGGAGAGATGAGTATAATACCTCTTTCATTGCAGGTACCTTCTTTTTCTTGGATTGTTTTTTTTTTTCTTCACAGTGTTGCTTTAAAGTGGTTGTTAAGGTTGAAGGTAAAAAAACCTTCTGTGTGCAGCTGCCCCCGCAGCTCCTCCTAATACTTACCCGAGCCCTATCTTGATATAGCGGTGTGCATGACAGCAGTGGCTCTCCCAGATCTCTGCCTCCTCATTGGCTGAGAAACAGCAGAGGGAGCCATTGGCTCCCACTGCTGTCAATCACAGCCAGTGAGGAGGGAGCAGGGGTGAGCACGCATGACTGCCCCCTTTGTAATCGGCTTGCTATGGGGGCACTTGGCAAGTGGGAGGACCAGCGGGGCACCTGAGAAGTGGAGGATCAGGGCTTCTCTGTGCAAAACAAGTATAACATGTTTATTATAAAAAAAAAATTTAAACAAAGCATGAGCCTTTAGTATCATTTGAAGCATTAGGTATTTGCCAAGTATATTTAGCAGCTTCACCAATGAAGAACTAGTTACATAGACCTTTACATAAACCTAAAAGAATTCCACGGAAAAAGAAACGCGGTCAGCTCAAATTTTCCTTCATACTAAATGAGCAAAATGATTAATGCTATACATCAAAACTTTCACTGCAGCATTTATTCAAATACAGAGCCAGTCAGAAGAGGCAAAAGGACACAGTAGTAATGTGCTACGACTCTGAAAAATGTTAGACTGGATTAAATGAGCTTTGAAAAGGATTGGAGACTCTGCGCTGGTAGACAAGGCAAGAAAAAGCCAAACATATGCCTGATATTGCATAGGTGAACTGTCAAAAAGGTTTTTTTTAGAGTGTATGCCAACTCAAGCCCAAACCTTTTTTTTGGCTTTGAATAGAGTTTTGGGAGCTCAGAACCCCAGTTGCATTTTTACTGTTGTCCAGGGCTCCATTATACTTTCCCTCTCTTAAGCAGCCCATAGATGATTCGATTTTCTTTCCTTCTACCACAGTCAGTGTTGATAGAGGAATGCCTCCCACAGCACTATTGTGTTCTGCCAGCGGGGGGACGCAGAGGGCCTTCCCAGCCGGCAGAACACAATTATTACTGCTAGTGGCTACACCCGCTGGCAGTAATCACATATAAAAAATCTGAGAGGCTGGTTGTACCCAAGTTGATTCATCAATCGACTTGGGTACAACCAGCCTAGCAGTAATATTTGTATTCTGCCAGCCGGGAATCAGCTTGCCCATAGATGGATCAAATCTGGGCCAGTCCATGCTGAACCAGCCAAATTTCTATCTATGTTTGGCTGGCTTTACTGTCATGGTGACAACAGTTCCTCCGCACAGAAGACAAACACCCAACAGGGACACAGAGCAATAAAAACCTGACAGAGGTTATAACCTTCCCCACTTTACTAAAGAAAGAAAAAAAAAACATTTTAAATATGTTTGTGTTGCGGTTGGGATGTTTTCCTTCCTGTTTGGTGAAATTTTTGTTGCCGTGAGGGGAATAACAGAAGTTATTAAAAGAGAAGTATGGGAATATTTTTTTTTTAAATCATACTTACCTAGGTGGATGCAGCACCGGTCCCCCACCTGCTGGTGACTGTCAGTTACCGGCTCTCTGCTCTCCCCCCCCATGCTCACTAGGGGGGGGGCTGCGCTGTGGAGGAGGAAGGAGTGGGAGGCTCAGGCTCTCAGCGACTTGCGGAGAGTCTGAGCCACATGTCGGTCCAGGCATGTGGGCGGATCCCGACCATATGGTCGCAATTTTTCCTGAGCCTGGACTGAAGTGCACTCCGGTGACCCACAAGAGAAGTACAGCCAAATGAGCTTTGGCTTCACTTTTCCTTTAAGGCGTATGTCAAGGCGAAACATGTTGTTTATCTCTGCAATACATGCACATTCCACCATGTTTTATCCATTTAAGACCCCAAAAGTACAGTAAGAATATCTGTTCATCTGCCATAAATTCATTCAGCTCCTAATTTTGTGGTGTGGGCTGACAATATACAGCACTTTCGTGGACTGTTCGGTGTCAGTCCAGGCTCATGTCTTTTGGTAAACTACCTAACAACTCTCATTGACTGCATCTCCAAAGTATGGGCAATAACTGACTTGAAGACCTAAGATAAAATCTAGGAAGGCTAAACCTACCCCTTGAAACAACACAGGCTCTCTACTGAACAGCCTTGAATTTGGTAAAGTTAGCAGACCATAAGGGAGCAAGTTAAGCCGGTCATAGATCGAATTTTGATCCATTTATGGGCAGACTGGTTGTACAGAAGTTGATCTATTGATCGATTTCTATACAACCAGCCTGTTGGAAAATTTTTGGTCGATCAGTGCCGCCAGTGCTGATGAGTGTATTCTGATGACGGGAAAGTCTCCCTACTGTCAGAGTACAACAGCTTTGAGGGAGGGATTCCCTCATCCACCTCAAATGTGTCATCATGTATCATGTATGGCCTGCCTAAGAGAGGTTCATTGTTTGGGCTTACGTACACCTTTAAGCTCAGAAGTCTGGGAAATCTAGACACTGGAGACCCACAGAGGTGCAAGAAGCAAGCACATCATTCAACGTGAATCAAATTTGCAACAAGAAGTTGGCTTTAGACGATAGTTAAAGCCCAACTCTGGGCAAATAAAAAATGACCCCTTGCAGTGGGCGTGGCTGTGAGTTAATTGCTCATTTTGTTTAGGGGAGAGCAGAAAAAGTTTTACTTACCTGATCCTCTGCTCCCCTGGCAGGCGGCGCTCCACCACCAAGTCTATGAACCCTACTCTTGTCTTAATGAAGTCAGGACCCTAGACCAGTGGAGCTTGGGGGGTGCAGACGCTATGGGGACTTGTCCAGCTGTGGGGGGAGTAGAGGATCAGTAAATTCTATTTTATTTTTCCCATAGGAATAAACAAATGTAGCACCCGCTAGCTAGAGTGCTAGGTGTATATAGTTAGCTGTTAGTGTAGACAAATTGGTTTGTCTGAGAACCAGGCCTGGGTTAAATCTGAGTCAGGGTTGAGTGACTCAGGAAGGCCGGGTGCCTCAGCAAACAGCATCTCTGGTGCCTCCCCCTGTTTTCTGGAACTTTGGAGAAGCTTCCAGATGTGGTAAGTGGAGGCTAGGAGGAGCTGTTTGGCATATTTATGAAGGCTTCAACCAATCTCCGGCAAAAAGGAGTTGGAAGTGGGTAGGCACCTCATAAATAGGCTTGAGTCATGCCAGCAGGGTCAGTCAGGTGGAAAATGGAGATGGAGTGCTGAGGAGGCTGTTGGTGGCCCTTGAGGGTGCCCCCTAGTCTGGGCATGGGGGTTACCTCGGGCCTGCGGCTCGGTGTTGGAGGGACCCTCTACAACACACGGAAGAATCCTTTCCTGGAGGAACAGGGGGGAAGTGCGAGGGCAGCAGGAGCAGGGCAGCATGTCCGGGAGATCTCCTGGGAAGAGTGATCAGTTTGGGAGTACTGTGGAGAGAGTGTCAGTCGGGGAGGACTGTGGAGAAGTTAGGCAGGAGGGCTAGTGAAAGGGGCAGCTGCAGTCAGGCAGCCTTAAGAAGTGATGCTGGGATCAGTGACCACAGAGATTAAGAACTGGGAAACTGTAAGCTGTGTCACCCTATCTTCAAGTATAGGGGCTGCGAGTCCCTGCTTGTAATAGGCCTTAGCTACCAATTTTCAACAAGGTGACACAGTTGGAGTTCTGCAAGCAAGTGAGTGCTGTAGGAAGCAGTGGAGTGTATACAGACTCTATATATGGAAAGTCGTCCCTGAAGCTTGTTCAAAGTCAAGTGGGCTTCCCATAATTTACCCAATCCCTATCCAAGTTCTAATCTCTCAATAAATAACAAAAACAAACTACTTGACTGTAGTGGCGGACGGTAGTACGTTCTCGGTCGGGTCTACCCACTCCCCCCCAGTCGGTCTTTCACCCGGCCGCAACACTTACCCCAGGCTTCCCTCCGAGCGACGGACGGGTAGCCGGCTAGCTTTCTCCTGCATCTACTCTCCTCCCTTCTCCTCCCAGTCGCATAGCATAGCTTCTCCTTTTGGTCCATCAGGAAACGGGTCTCAGACCAGCTTCCTGATTGATCGGGAGGAGAATTAGTGTGACACTAGCGAATGTTCATTTGCTAGTGTCACACAACTGGGTGGGCTCCGAGCGCAGTGCCTCTGGCTCTAATCACATGCTTAAAAAATAACACTTCCCTATTGGAATCCATGCATCCGGCACCCTGTACGTTGATTAGGAGCGGGACGCATGAATAGGGGAGGCGGCGCTGACTGTGAAGATTTGGTGTGCCTGCCTGTGCAGCGTGGGGGATCCCAGTTTACTTGCGGCTCCTTAGGGCGTGCGCTACACAAACAATTAACCCCTCTGCAAGAAATCATTTTTATTTGCGTGGTGTTAGGCTGGTAGGATAAAGTATTTTAAATTTAAAATGATTATATAGCCTACTCCTTTATGGTTTTAGAAAAAAAATCCTGCCTTCCTGTGTTCTGCTATTCTTTCTCCTTTGTATATCACAGCTATGCAGGAAAGAAAAAAACAAATGGCTCAGCTCCAATGATGCAACAGCAGCTTTTCTATCTGTGCTAAATGTACTGTGTGCAGTCAGTCGGCATGCATTATGGGGTTAGGGGAACATACACATAGTTTATGAGGATGTCAGGCCATAAAATGACCATTATCCCTCGTTGCAATACTAATAGTAAAGTGTTTTTTTGTATTTAGTTATTTTGATCTTACCAATAATATCCTGTTTTCTAATTAGGTCATATTTTTCTCAGAAATTAGCTAACACATTTTACATGAGAGCTGGCTGGATGAGAGATTTGAGGAAAATGCACAGGTGTGAGCCGGCAGAAAGTCTTCTCTGGAACTAATAATAAAAATGAATCGAGAGTTAATACCGACCTGCAGATCAGCACACTAACTAATCATTAGGCAGCAGACGGGAATGGCAGATTAGTTGCAGACTTGTAAACACAGAATGATATGCAGGATCCTGAAGTCTACCTGGGCTAAAGACAATCCTGAGATAAATGTTGGTCTGACTGTGGGTGAAAACTGGTACAATAAAGGCACTGGATATCTATCTACCTACCTATCTACCTACCTACCTATCTACCTATCTATCTATACAACCCCTCCTCCCTTTTTTTTTTTACAAACAGAAGTTGTTGTTTATTTACAAAGAGTACACATTTACAGAATAATGAGTACATTGATATACGGGGGGATACATAGCAGTGATTAAAATACAGAATATATCTATCACGACCTACGTGATCATTATCAATAACACATATGCAAGTATTTATTGGTGCTTACCAAACACATGTATGCCATTTGCGTTGAGAGGTAGTTTTTTTTCCCCATCACATCAGTGCATATAATAGGGGGATATTCTACTAGAATCTATTCAGTAGTTGTGTTGCATGTGGCTGCGTTGTTTAACCACAAGTCCCATATTTTCCCATATTTAGATGGGCAGCCCCTATGGGCATATATTTCTTTCTTATATGGTAAAACAGCATTAATGGCAGCTATCCATTCCTGGAGTGTTGGTGGTTCCTTCCTCATCCATTTTCTAGCAATGAGTAATCTAGCCACAAACAGTGCCTCCCTGAGAAAGATGATATGGAATTTGTCTGAATCTGGATCTGGGAAAATTCCCAAAATGCACTGCTTGGGGCATAGTTTAAGAGGAGACCCCATTTCATCGTGTATGAATCGCACTATGTGAGACCAGTAGTCATGTATAATCGGGCATACCCATAGGAAATGAAAAAAGGAGCTAGATGGGCTGTCACATCTAGGGCATAGGGGATTGTGGTTAGGTTTGAATCTAATCATTCTGGCCGGAGTCAAGTATGACCTATGTAAAATGTAAAGTTGGGTGAGGCGATCAGATAGCCTGGTGGACACAGTTTTGCAATTATCCAACGCATCTTCCCATTCATCATCCTCCAGCTCCCCCACCTCCCCAGCCCATCGGTCCCGCAGACTGTAAGCAATTTTCGCAGCCGTAGGCCGAAGCAGAGAGATGTAAAATATCGAGATAAGTTTAGAGGAATCTTGTCCCTTGATGATATTTAGAATATCCAATTGTTCTACGTTGGGAGGAACATTGTGGAACTGGGCCTGTAGAGCGTGGCGGAGCTGCAGGTATCTGAAATGCATGGAGTTAGGGAGGTTAAATTCATCCTTGAGTTGTTGAAATGATTTCAATATGTTGTCTCTGTATACATCTGAGAGAATAGTCACCCCCCCAGCGACCCATATTCCATAGTCTGGCAGAGACAAAAGTTCTTTCAGCCCTGGATTGCCCCAAAGCGGCGTGTGTGAGTGTGTATGAAGGGCATGTATTCTGCGTCTTATTATTGCCCACACCTTGCAGTGGGTGGATATTCGGCCCGGGCCGTCTCCCCCCAATATCCGAGGGTCTGCAGGGTCTCTAAAAATGATTTGAAATGGATGGGAGTAGAGGTGGGTATATTGGGAGCATAGTAGGGTCATGTAACGTTCTTTATCGCATTTGTCTATGTAATAAAAGTGTGATAGTTGCGCCGCCAGATAGTAGAGGTTGAAATCAGGCAAGGCTGTGCCACCTAGGTCCGTGGGGTTTTTTAATACTTGCCAAGATAATTTATGGCGAGACTTTCCCCATACAAATGAGTTAAGGATTGTTTCTATTGTTTTAAAGATCCTGAGTGGCAGGTATATCGGGGCATGCCAAAAAACATACAGGAATTTGGGGAGCAAGATCATCTTGATAAGGTTCACACGTCCCATAACCCCCAGGGGGAGTTTAGCCCAGATCTGGGTTTTATCTTTCAAAATTGTGAGCAAAGGCTCTATGTTCTGTTTGGTGTACTCTACGGGAGTGCGGGTGACATTAATCCCCAAGTATTTCATGCTACTAACTATCGTAAGGGGGGAGGAAGCTTGACTTTGTGTGGGTGCACCTATGTCTATAGGGAGGATTTGGGACTTGTCCCAATTTATTTTAAGACCCGAATATTTCCCAAATGTTTGTATGGTCTCTAGTGCTAATTTCAAAGAAGGGCCTGAATCTGATAGGTACAGCAGCATATCATCTGCGTATAGACTGATTGTCTCCACCAGTTTGCCTCTCCGCAGACCCATAATGCCCGGGTGAGATCTCAATGAAGCCGCAAGGGGCTCCACCGCGAGGGCATAAAGTAGGGGAGACAGCGGGCATCCCTGGCGCGTTCCCCTTGAGAGGGGGAAGGCGCCCGAGACCCTCCCGTTAACCAAGAACCTGGCACTGGGATTTTGATACATTAGTTGGATCCATCTAATGAATTTCGGTCCGAATCCAAATTTAGCTAGGCATTGCCATAAATATGTCCACTCAACGGAGTCGAATGCCTTGGCGGCATCCAAAGACACCACAACTCTGGATCCCATTTGGTCATGTTGAGCTTGTATATTCATATGTAGTCTGCGGAGGTTATGGGCTGCATTTTTGGTGGGCATAAATCCCGTTTGATCCGGGTGGATCAGGGTAAGGATTATTTTATTTAGACGCAACGCCAGGATCTTGGCCAAAATCTTTATGTCAAGTTGAAGAAGCGAAATGGGGCGATAAGATTCTGGGATTTCTAAGTTTTTACCAGGTTTGGGTATGAGCACTATATAAGCTTCAGTCATGGATTGGGGGATAGAGCCAGATTTAAACATATGTGCATATAGTTCGTGCAATCTAGGGACAATGTTATCTAGATATGTTTTGTAAAATTCTAAGGGGAGGCCGTCAGATCCAGGTGCTTTCGAGGTTTTGAGGTGGGATATCGCATCAATAATATCATCTGTAGATACTGGGGCTTCTAGCATTTCAATCTGGGTTTGGGATAGTGTAGGTATTTCTATATTCGCTAATAGTGCCCCTGCATCTCTATTGTCATTATCAATCGTGGAAGTGTAGAGCGCTGAGAAATAAGAGCGAAATTCTTCCGCTACCCTATCAGGTTCGGTAACCATTTCTCCATTAATGCCCCTAAGAGATACTACCATGGGTGGTCTAAGGTCTATATGAGCTAAGTATGCCAGGAGGCGTCCCGCCCTCTCTCCACATTCATACAGCTTTTGTTTTGTGTAGAATATGTTTCTCTCCGCTTTTTCAAAGTGTAGGTTGGATACTATACGGGCTTGCTGTTTTAGTTGGTCAGCGTTAGAGGGGGTAGGGTTAGATGTAAATTCCCTCTCCAACTCTGTCAAGACTCGTTCTGCCTGGTGTATTACATGTGAGGACGTCCTCTTATGTTTATTTATGTGTTGGGCAAGTGTCATGCGAGCATGGGATTTAAAGGCATCCCATACTATTTCAAGAGGCGCTGAGGCTCTGTTATGTTGAAAAAATATGTCCCACTCAATCCCTATCTCCTCTATTCCGGGTACCACCGATAACCAGAAGGGATTGAGTTTCCATGTATAGGTATTGGGCGGGGAGTCAAGTTTAAGCACAACCCAGTATGGGGCGTGATCTGATAGTGTACGAGGGTAAAAGCCCACGTCCTCCAACATAGGGAGAAGGGAGCGGGATAGCAAAATAAGATCAATCCTAGACATTGAGTTATGAGATGTTGAAAAGCAGGAATAGGCCTTATCCTGTGGGTGGCGATATCTCCATGTGTCAACCAGAGCCATCTCACCGAGTAGTCTACCGAATCTAGTGAGTTGGGGGGAGGGAATATTAGGTGATTGCGTAGTTATTCTATTGAGATCCCTGTCTAGCACATTATTTAAGTCTCCCATCCACAGTACCGGAACAGTAGGGTGTTGAGCCATAAAAGCAAGGCCTTCATGTAAAACATTGAAGTGGAACGGGGGAGGTATATATACTGCAAGAATAAGTATTTCTAGCCCATTTAGCTTGGCGTGTAAAAACAGGAATCTGCCCTGTGTATCTGATTTAAGCGTTAGTAAAACAAACTGCACTGTCTTCGCCACCAATAGTGCGATTCCTCTAGAGTTAGAGGTGTATGGAGCATTATACAACCACCCCACCCAGGGTTTTTTAAGTGTTGACATCAGTTGACCAGTAAGATGTGTCTCCGTTAGGGCTATTATCTCAGCTCGCATATTTTTGAGGATAGATAGGGTTGCATTTCTTTTGGGTTTAGCCCTTATACCTCGCACGTTCCACGTAACACATTTCAACTTAGAAACCATACTGAAATTTGCTTAGTTTTGAGCTCGCCATCATGGCCGCGGAGCGGCCGCCCCGCTGTAGCCTGCGATACAGGAGAGTATGTGTCTCCGCCCATCTCAATCTAGGCGGCAGAGTCAGGATCCATGGTTTTCCAACCCTGGGGCCTGAATCCACAGCTTTCCCCCCCCCAGCGCAGGGGCATATGTATATCAATATGTAAACCAGATATCTGCAATGAAGACTCCTCTTATCTCTATTAGCCTGCATGAAGAAAAAACAACAACAAAACTTTTTCAACTTATATATTAACACTCTGGGCTGCACAGGCAGACATCCCCTCCCACTTAACACAGGGGTAGGTTGCTGTTCCCGTACATTCCAGGGAAACGAAACTTGCGCCTTTTGGCGAACATTACATAAGATTCCTGTAAAAACAGGACCCACTAGGAGTCCTGCATCTAGGGGGACAATAAATCGCTGAAGAGCGAGCGATAACATGAGGGACTTGACTCCCAAAACATGACCTCCAGGATGATAGGGTGTGGAAGGATATGCAGAGGTATATGCTGGAGAGTGTCTTCTGGAAGTCATGAAGGGCTTCTGCTTGCCAGAGAAAACAGTTATCATCCATGATGGATGGTATGTGCATAGGGGACAGAGGCGTATGCCAGATGAGGCTGCGGAAGTGTGCTCCGGAGGGGGGGGGAAACGGTAAAACAGGGGAGGCATAGCAGGGTATAATGAGAGGTGAATATGAGAAAGTTCACTGGCAAGGTGCGGGCCGGCTCCACATGAACTTGTATGGTACAGTACCTTGATGGAGCAAAGTCCGGCTTGTCACAGTTGTTGGCATTGCATTTAGGTGTCAGGCATGGTTTACGGCATTAGCGGTCATCTGAAATCCTAAAGGATCCTATGAGGGTGCTCGGTCCGGGGCTGCTCTGTTTTCCATCCACTCGAATACCGCTTCTGGTGTATCGAAAAAGTGGGCCCTGTCTTCTCCGACCACACGCAATCTGGCCGGGAAGAGCATTGCATATTTGTACTGGCGAATCCGCAGTTGTCGTTTGGCTTCTGTAAATTGCGCGCGCTTTTTCTGAACTTCTGCCGAGAAGTCTGGAAAGACTTTGACCTCTCCATTGTTGAAAGGGATGTTGCCCTTCAGCCTGGTGAGGCAGAGGACGGCATCACGGTCTCGGTAATTAAGCAGTTTGGCAATGAATGTTCTGGGGGGTGCACCTTGAGGAGGAGGTTTGGAGGCCAATCTGTGTGCTCTCTCCACCGCGAATGAGGGGGAAAGTTCAGCCCGGCCAAAGGTAGAGATTAGCAGTTTCTCCAGGAATGAGGGGGGGTCAGCACCCTCTACACCCTCCGGCAATCCCACAAACCGCAGATTGCACCTCCTCAATCGGTTTTCCATGTCGTCCTGCTTCATAAGTACCATGTTCAGTTGGTGTTGTAATCTTTCCGTTGTTATCTGCAATGGCGGTATGTCGTCCTCCACCTGGCTGATCCGTGTCTCTGTATCAGTAACCCGTTCTCTTAGTTTTTGGAAGTCCTGTCGGATCAGCGACACATCCACCTTCACCTCCTCTATTTTACACGTGAGGGTGCTTTTGCAGTCCGAGATTGCTTCCAGGACACGGGCAGTATCGTCTGCAGCTGAGTCCGTCGGAGCGGGCTGGTCGGCGCCATTTTCCTCCGCGGCCGTTTTATCTTGTAGGCGGAATTTTGCCAGTTTAGCGGCTGCGTCTGTGCCTTTTTTTGGAGGAGACATCTTCTCTATACTTTCCCACTACTGGCGGTATGAATTAGTCGGTGTTTGCGGTGGTTGTTACCCCAAGAATGATGGATACGGATTTTGGGCAAGCGGAGCTCTCAGTCAGTGTTCCTCACGCCATGCTGGTCCAGGCCACGCCCCCCCCTCCTCCCTTTTAAACATTCTCCATTCTCCTCTTCATTGTTTACCCTCTCCTTGTTTCTTAATAATTCTTCCATTGTATCTTCCCCTCTCCTATTCTTCCTGCTATTTATTTTCCTTCTAGTTGTTCTTATCTAGTTATTGTCTCTCTGCTCTCTCCTCTCCTAGTTTTTCCTATTCTTTCTATGATCTGCTCTTCCTCTCCTGTTCTCCCTTTCACTCGTTACCCATTATTTATCCCACACCCTTCCCTCTCATTACTTCCAACGTGTTCTTCATTCCTCTCCTCCCTTCTTCTATCTTCCCCTCTCCTCCTCTTTTCCCTCCCATCCGAGTGGTTCTCCCTCTTCCGAGCGCTATATCTCAGCCTAGGCTGACAAGGCCCAGGCCTAGGGCGACACTTTGCAGGGGGGGCGGCAAAACAGACGCTCCCCCGCACAACAAAAAAAACAGCCTCCTCCCCGGCTTCTGCATGAAAAGAGTCCCCGCCGGCTTGAGCTACACTTTTAGTGTAGCGCCAGTCTTAAGGGGTGGACTAGTCTGGGAGGCAGGGTCCAGGAGGCAAGTCAGTCTGGTTCCCCCATAAAGCGGACGCACTGCGGCCTGCCAGTTTGATAATACCGGCCGGTGACGACATTCAGACTGGCGGCCGCCAATATTAATAAGTGTGGTACTGCAGCCTAGTGATCCTCCTACCCTCCTTTGCTGCATTCTTGGGAGGAAGTTAAGATATGTACAGTAACCTCCTTCCATGCTCTGTGTCAATAGCAAGGAGAAGAGAGGAGGGAAGCCCCCAGGTATGGCATCATTTCAATAATATCATTTATTTTCTTTAAACATCCCTGTCCTTGATCGAGCATATTGGATTGCATCATACACAGTTATCTACAATTCAACTCTAAGTTGTTCTCACCTCTCCTTTCACCTCTAAGTTGTTCTCACCTCTCCTTTCACCTCCAAGTTGTTCTCACCTCTCCTTTCACCTAAGTTGTTCTCACTTCTCCTTTCACCTCTAAGTTGTTCTCACCTCTCCTTTCACCTCCAAGTTGTTCTCACCTCTCCTTTCACCTCTAAGTTGTTCTCACCTCTCCTTTCACCTCCAAGTTGTTCTCACCTCTCCTTTCACCTCTAAGTTGTTCTCACCTCTCCTTTCACCTCCAAGTTGTTCTCACCTCTCCTTTCACCTCTAAGTTGTTCTCACCTCTCCCTTCACCTCCAAGTTGTTCTCACGTGCAGGGAAAATAAAAAAAACAACATTTTTGCTTGCACATGATTTGATGATGGAAGTCAGCAGAGCTTCTGCTCATTTACTAAGCTCTTGCAGGGTGCAACTGCACTTTTGCAAAGTGCACATCTATTTGCCTTTAGTAAATCAACCCCTATGCACTTTGCAAAATGCAGTTGCCCTTTGCAAGTGCAGTTGCTTCAGAGCTTCGTAAATAAGATAAGGCTTTACTTTGCAAAGAATATAAATAAAAATACCTGTGCACTACTATGTGAAAAAAGTGTAAAGTGCAACATTTGTAAACCTGTAATTATCGAACAGCTACAATCATTGGAAGTGAACTCAAACACTAAGAAAAATTTGTATAATAGATAAATGGTGCGCTTATTCTAAAAATATCAAACTACACCTACATACTGTGCATAGAGGCAATAGGGTTGATTTACTAAAGGCAAATCCAGTCTGCACTACAAGTGAAGATCTGAAATGAGGGGAAGCTCTGCTGATTTTATCATCCAATCATGTACAAAGCAAAAATGCTGTTTTTTATTTTCCTTGCATGTCCTCCTCAGATCTACAGCGACTGCACTTCCAAGTGCACTTACCTTTAGTAAATATAAAGGAGATATAAAGGATAGTCCTTCCAAAAGAATACAGGCAGTCCCTGAGTTACGAACACCCGAGTTACGAACGGCCTCAAATGTCGGCCACTTGTGCTCCACGCGGGTCCTGGATACCTTTCAAGCACTTCCGAACACATCCCACACTGCTGTACTACGCCCAGATAACATAACAAGCGCCCGGAACATCCCACATCCATGCACAGGTGGCAGTTACACTTACGAACGCAGTGTTCCGACCGAAAGTTACACTTACTAATGTAGTGTTGCGACTTACGAACAACTTCGACTTACGAACAAACCTACAGTCCCTATTGTGTTCGTAACTCGGGGACTTTCTGTAATTGTAGAAAGTTCAGGTGATAAAAAAACAAAGGAGATGAAGGGGGCTGCTCCACACCTTCAGAAGAAATGGCCGCTCACCTCAAAATTTGACCACACAGGTCAAACAGCGCTCATAGGATGAGGTAGAAAGGATAATGGAAAGTGTTCCTTCTCCAACCCATGGGCCGCTCCTCCCCAACGTGATCTGGATCTCTGGGTCACTCATCCTCCTACAGGGCTGTTTCCAATTTGCAGCACTTGTCTCACACATCAGTATTGCTCAAAGCAAAGGAAAAACGATCATAGCGCAATAATGCTGATGAACAATGTATTTATTTGGAATTAAACTCCACCTGCTTACATGTATTGCAGTCTTCATTTATATTTATTTGGCTATGTACTGTGTGTTTTTTTTTCCTGCACATTGTCTCTATACACGTAATGTAGGTGTTGTTTGATATTTTTAGAATAAGCGCACCATTTATATATTATACAACTTTGCAAAGAATACCCAATCACGTGCAAGGAAAAAAAAAAACAGTATTTTGGCTTGCACATGATTGGATGATGGAAGTCAGCAGAGTTTCTGCTCATTTACTAAGCTCTGGAGTGCACAGCCTTTTTCCCTTTAATAAATCAACCCCAATGTGTTTCCCATTTGCAAAATTTTCTATTTCGGTAAATACGCCCTACGTGCATGCGTGGTTAAACGCTGATGCACAGGAGCACTGCCATTTACACGAGTATATCTACATACAGCCATTCACTTGGGCAGGCTGTACTCGGCAGCACCTGCAGTTCCTCAGGTGTAGAAAAAAATGCCTGCAATTTTACACTGGGCATATATTCTACCTCTCATCGTCAATGTACATGAGACCATTGTAATTGTCTTAAAATGCATTTTATACTGTTATGATATTGCACAAGGTAAAGCAAAACAATATACTGAGCATACCTTAACAAGAGCTCAATAACTGGATAAGTAAAGGGCAGTAACCCATGGCAACCAATCGAATGTAAACTTTTATCAGTCTGAACAATGAATGAAATAACTACCAGTTGCCATGGTTACTGCACTCTGTATGTTGCATTTGGTAATATTAAAAAGCCCATATGCTCAACAATCCATTTTCAATCAATCTGCGCTCTGGAAAAAAAATATCCATATGCATCCGAGCATACAGCTTATCTCAGTGACCGACACATTACACCGCTTCCCTGAACAACCTGTGTGCGCTACGACCCAGGACATCCGAGCGCATGTTGTTTTTTTTTAATGTATTCATCCACCAAGTCAATTTTTGCAGCACTTCGTCCATGCAATAAGAGGTGGCGGAACAGTCTTGTGATTAGTAACAGAGTCGGTAATGGAAATGAGGTGGCTGGGGACACGCACACACACACATATACTCCATAGGACTTTTACACTTTCCTGGAGCCGGTGGGAGGCTGCGCTCTTATACTGGCGCGCTGGGGCCAGAGCGTAACGCGTGAAGCCATATAAGCGTCTGTCACGCTTCTCTCCACTTTTCGCAGCCATCTGAAATGCAGACTTTGACTAGGGGGCAAGTGGGACTAACCTGACTGGGTTATTAAGTACAGAAAAAAAAAGGATTTAAGCTCTTCAAATCCATTACGCACTTCCACCTGCAAGAATTCTACTTTATCGTATTATATTCCACGATGCAAAGCGTTAGTAAGTTGTTTTCGATGCATGAAATGGTATAGAAAATAAGGTTTGCAAGGCATGTAATGCTGTGGGGGGAAAAAAAAAATGAATATTCTGCCTGTGAATTTTCTTTCGTTTACCCTCCCCGAGAGACAGGCCTGACTCACGCTGTCAATCTGAGTTTCACGGCCCATTTGAACCGCGCATCACGTCCTCCTGAGAGATTCTTATGTTTAAACACAACACAGTCAGCATTGGGGGAAAACAAACCGTTAACCCGTAAGAGTGCGGAAGGCGAGGTGGTGAAACTCTGCAGAGTCTTTGTTATGACGAGGGAGGGAACAAAATTCCTTTATGCAAGTGGAAACAAAATGGGCCTTTTGTATGGTTATTGCTTGGGAGGAAGAAAATAAGATAATTGCATAGTTACATGCCTTGAATTACATATGTTTTTTTTTAGAGCAATGCACTTGAAATATTCCTAATGGCAGGTTCTTTGAGCTGTTTCAAGGCTGACTTATATTTCAAGTCATGCATTGTTCATTTCTGTATGTCCTTTAACAATATGGTTGCTTACATCGTTGCTATCTGTCAAACCTCAATGTGGACCTTATAAGTCCACGTTGTACTCCGAAAGAAAAAGAACAAACAAGGTTTAACCGATTCCTGACCACCCACCGTACATGGGCGGCCCGGCTGCGCAAAATCACGTACCTGTACATGATTTTGTGCACATGGAGTCGGGGGTGCACGCGCACACCGCTCCCACTGCGATTGGACACACCGGGAGCCAATCAGTGGGTCCCGCGGCTGCGATGGCCGCCGCGACCCACGGATCATTCCCAGGAGACACGGAGCAGCGGTGTGCGTATGTAAACAAGGCACACCATTGATCTGTCAGTGAGGAAAAGAGAGATCTTCTGTTTCAGCTAAGCTGAAACACTATCTCTGTTTTCCTCCAGTGTAACACCCCCCACAGTTAGAAATGACTCCCTAGGACACGGGGGGAGTGGCCTGGACGCCAATGTGAGCGGACGTGTTCGAGAAGAGCTCCACATGTGATATATCCTGCCACTGATATCCTGCATCTTTTCAGCTGACAAATCTTCCTATAGTTGGGAGAAAATACCCTGCAACACCTGCACTACCATGTCCCCGCCGAAGAAGAGCAGCGCGGCATCCTCTTCCCTGGAAAGATACCGGAGAGTAGACTGGGATCTAGAGGGGCAAGATAGCGCCTCAGCAGCACCACACGCTGCCCAACATACAGAGCACGACGTGGCTGATACTGCTAAGGTCCTAGAGGCGATCTCTTTATTCCAATCCACATTAACTACCAAGATAGAGGAGGCGAAGGTGGATATATCGCTTATTCGCCAGGACATAACCAAGATCCGGGAGCGGGTCACGGAAGTGGAGCCCACAGTAGGCCGCGCAGAGGACACACTGTACCCCTGCAGCACTCCCAGGAGGATTTCCAGCGACAACTACAACAACTAACTCCCTAGGACACACTTAACCCCTTGATCGCCCCCTAGTGTTAACCCCTACCCTGCCAGTGTCATTTATACGGGGATCAGTGCATCTTTTTTAGCACTGATCACTGTATTGGTGTCACTGGTCCCCAAAAAGTGTCACATAAGGTCCGATTTGTCCCGCTAAAAATCGCAGATCGCTGCCATTACTAGTAAAAAAAAAAAAAATGCCATAAATCTTACCCATAGTTTGTAGACGCGATAACTTTTGTATAAACCAATCAATAAACGCTTATTGGGATTTTTTTTACCAAAAATATGTAGCAGAATACATATTGCCCTAAACTGATGAAGAAATTAGATTTTTAACATTTTTTTATTGGGAATGTTTTATAGCAGAAAGTAAGGAATATTGTTTTTTATTCAAAATTGATGCTCTTTTTTTTGTTTATAGCGCAAAAAATAAAAACCGCTGAGGTGATCAAATACCACCAAAAGAAAGCTCTATTTGTGGGAAAAAAAATTTGGTACAGCATCGCACGATTGCACAATCGTCAGTTAAAGCAACGTAGTGCCGCATCACAAAATATGGCCTGGTCAGGAAGTGGGTAAAACCTTCCGGGGCTGAAGAGGTCAAGAAATAGAAAATTATATTTAAAGTAGAACCCCAGCAACAATACCACCCCCCACCCCCCTTTCTTAAAGTCCCTTAGATATTCTATTTCAAACCTTCACACATTTCGGCTCCTGTAGTATTTAGCCTAGTTCTTATTCTTCTTCCTTGGCAGTGGAAGTGGGAGGTCAATTCTCCATGAACCTACAGTGGTGGGGCTTAATAGAGCCAAGGTACTTGTCATATGATGATGAATATGCCTGCCCTATCCATCCACCTCCTCCATTCATAGAAACTGTACTATAGCTTCTATGAATGAAAAACAATCTATGAATGGAGGACGACCGGATGAATTTCGATTCTTACTAATAGATCATATTTCATTCAAAGAAGCTATGGTATAGCTCAAACATCACTAAATGGCAAACTGGGATCCGGATCTGGACCGGGTCAATGCCCCATCCGGACCTGCCGCAGTTGTGCCATTTAGGAGCTGGTTCTTCCCCGCAGCCACCACTAGCACTGTCTTCCTTGCAGAGCTGACATCGCTAGGCAGCACGGATGGCGGGAGCTGGCCCTGCAACCTAGCAACCAATCAGTTAACTGGGGCAGTTCCCGCCCTCTGTCGATCACTGTTCTGCCCTTCCAATGTCAGCTCAAGACCCTCCGAGCCTCCCGCCCACCACCCTGTGTAAGCTAGGACTGGGAAGAAGGCTCTGTCACTGCTATGAAGGACGGGGGAAGCCGGGGTGATGTGAAGGAGGTCCAGAAACTGTAATGTGATGAAGGGGTGGGGGGTGATATAAAAGGGGGGCAAAGACAGGAATGTGAAGGGAGTGATATTCTACAAAGGGGGTGAGGACAGGAATGTGAAGGGGGGCTGGGGACTGCAGTGTGAAGGAGTGATGCTATAAAGGGGGAGAGGACAATAATGTGAAGGGGGTGCTATAAAGGAGGTGAGGACAATAATGTGAAGGTGTGAAAAGGGTGTTCTATAAAGGGGGTGAGGACAGGAATGTGAAGGTGCGTGATATGAAAGGGGGCTGGGAACTGCAATTTGAAGTAGGGGGGTGATATAAAGGAGGGCGAGGACAAGAATGTGAAGGAGGCTGAGGACTGTAATGTGAAGGGAGGGATGATGTGCAGGGAGGACTGAGAACACTGGTGTAATAAAAGTATTATGATGTAAAGGATAAAGGAGGCTAGGTTCACATCACTGAGTTCTGCGTGTAGGTGGTCCCTGACCCTTTCTTAAACTGTGCCGTATTGAGCTGAATGTTACTGTGGCACCTTGCGGTTTGGCACTCTCAAAAACGTGCCGCATTTGCCAATGCACAGAGGTCCATTTGATTGATTGGACCCTGGGCAAACATTTTCTTGGGCCCTCCGGAATCCACATGTCAACTATTTTCAAGCAGTGTAGGCTCAAGGAGCAGTTGCTTTGGGCCCCACAACAATGACTGGGCCCGGGGCAGCTGCCCCTTTTGCCCTGCCTTAAAGATGGCCCTGCCTGGTATAGCTTTTATGAATGATGAGGTGGGCTAAAAGGACGGGCACTCTTAATGAGTGAATATGATAGGTCCCTAAGCTCAACTATTCCAGGCCGCACCAGTAGATTACAGCATCAGGGGTGGTTCGGAGCAGGAAGATTTCAACTAATGCGGGAGCCAACAGCACAAGGGACACATCGTATTAATAATATGTAATGTCCCTTGTGCTGATTTTTTTTTAGCTATTTATCTAATTATTTTTACTAAACTTAGGCTTTAAACTTTTAAACCAAAGACAAATTCCTTATATGCCTGTACATTCTTATCAATAAAGTTGATTCTGATTCTAGAGAGATCATCCTCAGTTCCTGTCTTAATAACACAACAAACACATAGCGAGATAGACCAGATGGGCAGCCCCCCACAGTCAACTGAAGCAGCTTGCACAGCAAGCTGACAACGCAGCTTCTAAATGTGAGGCAGTGGATTAGTGTCGTCAGCCTGCAACAGGAAGCACTGTTGCTGGCAGAAATTTCAAGTATGAAACTTTACAACAGATTCACAAAAATAATTGCTTAAGAAAACTGTATACAAAGAAGCATTATCTCAAACATACGGAAAAATTTATTGAAGGTTTACATATACTGAAAAATGAATTGAAAACATGACTGCTGAGGCGCAATGGGCCTAGGTACGAATCAACTGTAACATAATGGGATAATCCCCCCTCACCCAATGGCGTCCCTAGGGGGGGGGTCAGAGGGGGTCCTGACCCCCCCGACATTATGCTGTGCCCCACCATGTGCCCCCCAATTAAAAAAAAATGTTTTTCTTTTTTTACAAAAAAGCAATGTCTAAGAGGGAGAGCGTCCCCAGTCAGCTCCTGCGGGTGATTCCTCCCCCCTCCCTCTGCTCGCTGACACTGCATAATGCGAGCGCTCACACAACCACGGCCGTCTGATCTGCTCCTTCCCCTGCATCCTCATTGGCAGGGAGAAGAGCGAGTTGCAGGAAGGACTCCACCAGGACTCTTAGTTACTGAAAAAACAGACTGATTTTTCCCGTCCTTAGGACAGGAGAACCATCCTGTAAATTCCAAGAGATGCCAGACCAGCGCTGTCAATAGCAGGGGCAGGACAGCAAGAGGAGGCTGGGGAACCCCACAGTGGCAGAACACCAAGGCCCGGTGGCAAGACAACATTTGCAACCCTTATAGTTCTCCCACTGCTTTGGACCCTTATATTTTCTTGGTATGCTGGTGACATATATCTCTTGTTTTCTGCCACCCTGGGGGGGCCCCAATACAGTAGGAAGGGAGCTCACTGCAGAACACGTGAAAGGGCCATTGTGGGATCGTAGTAAAGGGCCCCAGGATATATATATATATATATATATATATATATATATATATATATATATATATATAAAATTGCATTTTATAGTTGCCCCCCTACTTTTGTCCCTGTCCCCCCATGTGGCCCCCTAAATATGAAAGCTGGAGACGCTGCTGCCCTCACCCTTGCCCCTTTACTCCATTTAATAAACATGCTTACATTCATTAGGTTGGAAAGGGCAAGGCTACAGCTTTATTTATATTCCAACACATAACATGTTAACATTTTAAACCAGGGGCGGTCACAGTTGTACTGTGAGCACGTAATTCCAAAAGGGGCCTGTCCTTACCATAAGAGCTGGACAGACAGCCTACTTCCAATATTCCATCAAGGGCGTAGCCCATTACAGCAACTTCACTGCTGGCAAGGTCAAGAAACCGCAGCAAACTGTGACATACCAAAAAGAAAAAAGGGGCGGGAGGGTGGGCAGCTCTTCCAGCCGCGTTCCTCTAAAAGGACCATAATTCCCTGAGGCAACACCTTTTTTGAGCTCAGGACCAGCCCATTCCCCATAGTTCAACCAATCCTTTGACCATAAACCTACATGGTCCAGCACCTGGCCATGCCCCCATCAGTCAAGGCTCTCTTTCTCTACAGGGGGTTCAAGAGGCCTTCATTTTCAGGGGCCAGTGACTAACATAAATGGCTCTACGAAATGCTGAGGGTAAAGAATGGACTATGGCTATATAAATGAGTATAATAAATGAATAATTTATTAGTAATACCTCGCATTTCTCCACAACTGGTTGCTGGCCACACTCAGAGCTGTTCCCAGCCACGATTCCTGCTCGCAGGCTCTCGCTGTCACCGGTCCCTTCCTCCATGGAGTAGGTTTTGGAGCGGTTGTTGAGACGATGTGAAGTGCCACTTTTCTGGAGCAGACTGAGCTGCTTGCGCAGGACACGGTTTTCCTCCTCCACTTCCCGTACACGCACCTCCAGGCTCTCTCGCTGACCGGAGGAGGAATAACGGGGACTGTGAGGCTGGGTGTCCAGCGGAGACAGGGAGACGGCCTTCCCATCTGCAAATAATGGACAGAAGATATCAGAGAAGGGAAAGCAAATGGAGACATTGCAGAGAGAACAGAAACAAAAATTCAAACTTCACTGGCTGTAGGCCGATTCCAGGTCAATGAAAACATTGAAGCCATAGACAGACAAAAAGAGTTATAGTTTCAAAATAAGGTCAAGGTCTCATTATAAGTTCTCCTGAAAACTAGAAGGGAAGCGAGCGCCTCTCAGCACACAAACTTCGGACTCTCATGGATGTATATGTACGGCCCACCCTTCACGCCACCCCACATATGTGTTAGGCAGTTGCAAGAGGTTAAAGTGGAACTTCAAAATGGGAGTCTGTCTCCTCCCGGATCCCTGGACAGGTAAGTGTCCTATTATTAAAAGTCAGCAGCTACAGTATTTGTTTTTTTTTTTTCTAGGCTGAAGAACCAGTTTAAGACCAATATAGATGCTTCCTATGGTGCACACATAGATATCTTAGGCCAAACTCCTTAGAAAAGCATGCGTACTTTGCTCAGCCTGAAACATCATCAAGGGCAGCCTGTTACCTTGAGCTGTTTGTCAATAAGCAGCACCATTGGCAACAAGCCTGACTTGAGGTGACTGTAAGGGGTGACAGACATTCAAATTTGTCCCTTTGCACAGATATTTTCAGAGAAAGGTCAATACATTTCTGCAAAATTTGGGGATTTTGGCAAAATGCATTGAAGTCAGAGAAGGTGAAATTAACTCTGGGCAGATAAAAAAGGCACAAAGTAATGAAGCTCTGTACTCATTAATACGTTGTTAAATGTATGTGTTTTTTTTTAACCGGTTCAATACAGGGCACTTTTACCCCCTTTCTGCCAGGCCAATTTCAGCCTTCAGCGCTGTCACACTTTAAATGACAATTGCGCGGTCATGCAACGCTGTACCCAAATTTATTTTTTGTCATTTTTTTTCACACAAATAGAGTTTTCTTTTGGTGCCATTTAATCACCACTGGGTTTTTTAATTTTTGCAATTAAAAAGAAATAAGACCGAAAATGTAGAAAAAAATTTTTTTTCAGTCAGAAAATGTTGTTAATAAGCAATTTTTCTCCTTCACTGATGGGCACTGATGAGGCGGCACTGATGAGGAGGCACTAATATGCAGTACTGATGGGCACTGATAGGCAGTACTGATATACAGCAATGATAAGCACTGATAGGTGGCACTAATGGGCAATGATAGACAGCACTTATGGGCAATGATAGGCGGCACTGATGGATGGCACTGATGACCAGGCACTGGTGGGCACTAAAAGGCAGCACTGACTTGCATCACTGATGGGCACAGATTGGCATTACTGATGGGCCCAAATTGGCATCAATGATGGGCACAGATTGGCATCACTTCTGGGCACTGTTAATGATGATCAGTGCCCTGATTATCTGTACAGGTCTCCCCTGTGAGGAAATGCTGCTGACCTTCTCTCCTCTCCTCACACGTTGTCAGTGCGAGGCGAGGAGAGCCGATTTCCTTGTTTACATGTAATCAGCTGTAATTAGACATGGGTAAAGAGCCACATCATCAGCTCTTTATTGAGATCGGGGTTCCCACGATCGCCGTGCTGCGTGCCCCCACGGGCGCGCAAGTGCGGTGAAACTTGGGCGACATCATATGATGTCGTCCCAGAACAAGAGCGCACCCCACCCCCGTCATTTGTTTATATGGCGGGCAGGAGCTGGTTAAATGCAAGCAGGTTAAGTACTAGAATATGACTTGGTATAACTGCACAGCAGGGCTCAGACTGGAAGAGGGAAAAACGCAAAACAAAACAAGAAAAAATAATATTAATAACCAGATGTGCTGCAGTGCACGTAGCATGCTGGCAGGAGGTGAAAGAAAGCAGTGTGAAAGAAAGATAAACTTATAAGTCTGCTGCTTTGCTTTTCATTGTCCAATTACTGGCTTTGGTTGGAATCTGAAAGTGAAAGTGCTGCAGAGGAAGATCGGGTCAGCTCCTATATCAGGCAGGGCTATGGTGTGGGGCAGAGCTATGTAAACCTCAGGACTAGTTGGACAGAAATACAAATCCTTTGGCAGGTAAAACAGTTTTCAAACATGCATTTCAACAGTGGATTTAGCTGTTCAGAGTTCAGCTTTAAGGAGTTTTGTGGTGGTTTTAAAGATTGTAGTGGGTTTTAAATGGCTTCTGAGGATTATGTAAACTCCTTTCAACTATCTTGGACTTGTTCTTGTGCCAAGAAAATGGTCTCTCATTATCATAATTTTTTCTTTTTCTTATAAATAATTAAGAAACAGACAAAGAACGAAAAAGCGGATTTAAAAAAAAAAAATTAGTGGCAGTGCACAAATGACATTAAAATACACAAAAAAGGGAAAAACACAAGTACAAAGGACAGCAAAATAAACCTAACTACTCAAAATATACCCCTCCCCCCTCCAAAAAAAAAAAAAAAAAAAAAAAAAAAAGCTTGAGGGGAAAATTGAGAGGTTTAACTTCAGCAATTTTTTTCCAAACAGCAAAACTGTTTTTCCAAACAGCAAAACATACGGTAATTTCCTGCTTGTGTGATTGGCTCACTGATTTTTCCAGAAGTCTACACTAAGATACAAGTCAGATTTTAGGCATCCCCTGGAACAAAAATGTCATTTTTGGTGAGATACTCCCAACAGAAACACGTCTAAAGGGATGCAGGCCCAGCAGCTTTCCTCATTAGTGCCCTGCAGCTGCAGCTGATTGATCATTATGAAACCATTCCCGTTAAGACTCACTTTCCCACACAGACACAGACAAACACACAGGGATTTCTCCAGAATAACAAAAAGGTAGGAATCTGTAATAAAATTTGTTAAAATCCTTGTAATGTACATAATACACCCAGAGGGGAATGTTTCTCTTGCAACAAGAGTGGAGTTACTCTTTAAATTATTTTTTATTAAAATATTAAACATGTCATACTTACCTGCTCTAAATGGTTTTGTACAGAGAAGCCACAATCGTCTTCTTCTGGGGTCCACCTCTGGCGCTCCTTGCTCCTTTTTGGTGCGTACCCACCATAGAAAGACGCTTTGTATGGGGGCACTCGTGCAGGCTCACTCCCGAGCCCGGCTGCCTTCTTTTATAGACCCAAACGGCAGGGCTTGGTCGTGCCCCCTGCTCCCTCATCATAAGATTTGATTGACAGTAGCGGAAGCCAATGGCTTCCATTGCTATCAATCTGTTCTTTGAGGAGGGAGAGAGCCGAGGGAGCCGCTGCTCTCGTGCATAATGCTGGATCAAGATCGTTAATTATATGGTAGGCTGGGGGGGGGGGATTCTGTGGCACAGAAGGTTTATTACCTTAATGCATGCAAGTTCTCTACACTTCAGATACTCACCCACCCAGGAAATCCAGCGTTGTCCTGCCGAGATCCCCCGCACTACCATGTGTGATGTCATCAGGAGGCTGCCGGCTCTTCAGCTGGTGGGCTTCCCGATGATGTGCCACTAGGCCCGCCACCCTAGTCCTTTGTAAATAAAAGACTAGGCCTCCTGAGATATATGACGTGCATATCCTAGGAGACACAGCGAGAACAGTGCATGTCATTCACCTAGGCAAGTGACATGTATAGAGGGCGGAACCAAACCCTGTTCAGTAAAAAAAAGGTAAAAAATAAAATAAAAATGTGATATTGATGTAGAGGAGAGGAGGGGTGGAGGGGATGGAATTTTGATTGGAGGGTGAAGATCCGCTCTAACATCTTGTCCCTGTATTCATCCCCAAATATTTGAGTGGATGGCTTTGTATACTTAGCAATAGACCTACGACAAAATCTGAGTATGACCATAGGCTCAAATCATAAACTGTCCTATACTCCAAGAATTTCAAAACTTTGGTAGCTTAAGCAACAATAATGTTAACCTCTCTAAATCTGAAATCCTGAATATGGCACTCCCAGATCCATCCAGTCATATATGGCAAACCTTCCTATCAGGGTATACTCTTTATCTTTTAAATATTTAGGAATATATACACCATAAGATTTATCACAACTATACTCTCTCAAATATGAGCCTCTACTTCACAAAAAAATCTCAGACCTTAAGGCTATGACAGGAAAAAGTTATCATGGCTAGGCAAAATAAATATATTCAAAATGGACATTACCCCAAGGTTCCTGTACGTCTTCCACACTATTCCAGCTCATGTTCCTGTTCCATTCTTTCGGAATTACAACAGTCCTTCACTACTTTTATATGGGGTTTAAAGCACTCTAGGCTAAATCGTAAAATACTCTTCTTACACAAAGATAAAAAGGGGAGCTATTGCTCCTAATATTGCTTTTTATTATCAAGTACTGGAATCATAGACTGGCTCCATCATTCCTTTTCAAAGATTTTGGATCAAATTGAACAATTCCTACCTCCACTTGACTTAGGAGCCCTGCCATGGATACTACCTCTTAAATGCTGGGTTAAGAAGTAGTATCTATGGTAGGGCTTATGACAGAAACTCTGGACATCTTGGACATAATGGTTTTAAACCTAGAAATCTCTGCATATGTTGGCCCTATGACACCATTGTTTGATAGCCCAACTTTCCCCAGAGCTGTTCATAGATCCTCACTTGGAGGATGAAATAGAGTGACACATCATATACTTGCTACTGTCAGTAGGTATTTCCAAATCAATTATTACAGAACCTTTTTTGGGCACACATGGACCAGGCAGGTGACTTTTTAATAGCTCGTGCTTGTCTCTTTTCTCTAATCAATGCCTGACTAGCAAAGGTTAACATCCTCCCGTACATCCTTTGAAAACATACTTTGTGATTCTCCACTCAATATCTTAAATTTACTCTATTTTGTCTGCTCTCTCGCACCCAGATCTTCTTGTATACATGGCTGCATGGGGGAAGAAATTAGATACTCAATTGGAATCTGACAACTGGGAGAAGGCATTCATCCTTTCACGTAAACTCTCTTTTGCCAGCACAGCTCAGGAAAAGAATTTCAAAATTCTTACTCAGGAGTATGCTATCTATGCTCCCCTTTTTGGCGATTCACCAAGGTACCTAACCTAATAGAATGGGTGTTGGAATCAGATTCTATATTGGACTTAGAGCACCTCTTAGCAGAAGAATGTGATAGGCTGGACCGGCACACAACTACGTGGGCCTCCTGGGTGATATTTTGTAACTCAGCAGAATTTCAAGTTGTGGCATCCTCTTGAATATATTTTTCAACTGTTTCGGCCATGGTGGAGGGTGGGGGAATTCTTCATTCCCCTTCTATCCCCACTGTTCTCTCTTTTGCTCCCACCCTAGCCTATGCTCTCACCCTTCCTTGTTGTAGATGCAATCTACCCTGATCAAATTCTTTAATAATTTCTGCCTTTGACCCTTTTTTGTTCCTCCTTTTAATTGGACGAAATCACATTAGAACACTGGTCAGTTATATCTGTAATAAATCTCTCATGGACCTATTGTGATATACTGTATATAGATTCTATATGCAGAGGGTATACAACCTAGATAGTGGTGGCGTTTGTATCTCTGTGTACCTCCTATGATTATTTATTTCTGTAAGCCACATTTGTAAAAATTTCCAGTATATGCCATAATGTGATTCTGAAGCTTTGTACTGTTTCCTTTATTGTACTAATTGGAAAAACAATAAAATAAGACTGAACTTTTTTTGGGCTGTTTAATACATTTTTATTCCTATCACTATGATGAGCTGCTTCACTGACCAATAGGAATGTATAGGATTTCGAAGCTCAGTAGAGCTAAAAGGACTTGATATTTCATCCCCTATGGTAAGGAGATTAAGGTGGTGAAAAGGGGAGGGTACGTATGTCATAGGGATCATCAGGTGTGCACCACTCTTCTTTGTAGAGACAGAGTAAAGCTGTGGCACTACCAGAGAGTGCTGTAATTTTGCCCAACAAGAACAATCGCCTTTACAAGCCCAATCACTTTTACAGGGCTCTTTAATGTATTGCCTACCCCTCAACCTCGCCACTGGAGTCAGCAGTGGTTCCCAGGCTCTCCTACTCCTCCAAGGAGCCCAGGAAAGTGGAAAAAAAGCTATAACATTGAGAGCAGGAGCAGATCAAGGAACAATGCCCCTTGCAATTAATGAACCTGGAAGGAACATGCATTATTTCACTTCCAGGTTCACAGCTGTCATTCCACTGCTACTGTAGCAATCTGTGCCTGATTAGCTGCAGTGGAGGATAAGAGAGACATTGGGGGCCCGATGTCTCCATGAAGAGGACCTGTCAGCTACCTATGCTATCACATACGGAGCTTGTTAATCCACTTGTGATAGGCAATACATTTATATGGAGAAAAAAATGTATACATCATGATAAAAATAATAAAACAAAAACTTAAAAGCACTCCTGTCACCCCCCATGCAAATGTAAAGCATAGGGGCGTGCAAGTATATATAAACATTATTTGTGCCACATATGTGAGGTTATTGCCACAAATGGCAAAATAAGAGCAATAATTTTCGGGCCATAATTTATGATTAAGTCTAAATTGATAAACTCTAAAGGCTTTTAAAGCAATTATTGATAATTTTGGATATAATTCCCCCCCCCCCCCCCCCAAATATGTGGGGCATACTATTGTGCTTGCTAGCACTAACATTTATTTTAGTGTACATTTTCCTGAAAATATGCATTTGATAAACAGCTGCGTAATTATTGTGAGACTTAAAAAGTTGCGGCTACCACTATTTTAGACTCCAGGGTCTCTGTTTTCAGAAAATATATAATTGTTTGGGGGAATTAAATACATTTCCAGCAAAAAATGCACATTTTAAATGTAGAAGAGTGGTTAAGCAATGCTTCTTTGGCGGCTGGACTTCTAATTATTGTTCATTTTTTACTAGCCATTGTACAAAAATGTAATTCTGACCCGAGTTCATCTTCAACAGCCTCACTTCGAATCCTTTTCTCTGAAAAGCTTTATACTGATAATCTCATAATTCACTGCATGTACACAAGAAAGTGAAAAAGCAAACATATTCCACAAGATATACGGTGCTGAGATCATAAAATGTTACTATCTGCATACATACCGGCACCTTGCTTTTTAAGTATGATTAATGGTTGATGTTATGTATATATCAACACAATTGCCAGCAAGCATATTTTTTTATGCTCCTCTTATTCAAAGTCAGCTCTTTCTAAAAAGAAAAAAAGGGGAAAAAAAACTACTCAAAGAGTGAGAGGGGAAATAAAAAGAAAACAATAAATCCCTCATCAGTTGTAACTTCGTCTTCTTGGCCTTTTCTGTAGTGCGTGGAGGAAAGCGACTCCTTTGAACCCTGGGGAAATCGCCAGGTCCGTTAATTAAGGCCACTAGCGGATTGGTAATTAAAGCTGTACAACTGAAAAAGCCTTTGCTCTTTTAATTTGGCTGTTTGCTGCTTAACTGATCTGTTAATTAAGAGCAAGGGACGTAAGCCGCTCGTTTAATGCCTGCATGTGCCTCAAATGCGTCTGAATTCTTATAAAAGGTTTAAGATAAAGGCTGGGGAAGCAAGTGCATTGTGGAAAGTGTTAACAGGCAAGCAGCAGCCTCACTGTTGGTTGGTCAGTTTCTTTGGTCATTATGGTGTGCACACAAATCATTTGCCAACAACTATAAACCATTTTCAGCAATACACAGCTGCCTGAATACAATATATAATCAATTTCTGATTTGGCTGTAGTTGGCTAAGCACACAGCTCCTGCTGACTGGAGGAGGACATGCTTTTAAATGTTACTTTGTTTGGATTATAATCAAATACAGAATAGTTCCTCTTTAAGGTCAGTTCTCCCAAAACAGCTATTTTTTAGAGTTTGGTGGATTCTAGAAAGGTAAACCACCAGACAGTATCATCTGTCTTTTTGGAACTCTATCGGATAGATCTCTGAGCTAAATTCTCAAGCCTGCACACCTGTTGTGAACATTCTGAGGGGTTCCCACCACCCCTGTACTGAGTTCCAGAGTCTGCTCCTCTATTGTTCCCATTAGGGGCTAGCACTATCCCTATGCTGAGTTCCTGAGTCTGCACACATCTTGCCCCCATTATGGAGGGGTTCCTACTCTTACTTATGCTGAATTTACAGGTCTGCACACCTGCTGTTTCCATTATGAGGGCTCCCAACATCCCTGCACTGAGTTCCCAGGTCTGTACACCTGCTACCCCCATTATTAGGGGTTCCTACCATCTTTATTCTGAGTTCCCATGTCTGCACACCTGCTGTTCCCATTATGAGGGCTCCCAGCATCCCTGCACTGAGTTCCCAGGTCTGCATACCTGCTGTCCCCATTATTAGAAGTTTCTAACATCCTTATGCTGAGTTTCTAGGGCTACACACCTGCTGCCCCAACTATTAGGGGTCCCTACCATCCTTATGCTGAGTTCCCAGGTCTGCACACCTGCTGTTCCCATTATGAGGGCTCCCAGCATCCCTGCACTGACTTTCTAGGTCTTCACACCTGCTGCCCCTATTACGAGGGGTTCCTACAATCCTTGCGCTCAGTTTCCAGGTCTTTACACCTGCTGTGACAAATATGAGGGGTTTCGACCATCCCTGCTCTGAGTTTCCAGGAGTGTACACCTGCTGTGGCCATTATACAGGGTTCCCACAATCCCTTTGCTGGGTTTGCAGGTCTGTAAATCTGCTGTGCCCATGATAAGGGGTCCCCACAATTCCTGCACTGAGTCCCTGTGTCTGTACACCTGCTGTGAAGGATGAACTCACTTTTGTGAGATACTGAATGTTCTTACCATAATATTTTTTTGGTTTGTTTTTCATCTATATTTTGTGTATTTATGCTATACTGTCTTGTCCTGAGGAAACAGTCTATGGCAGTGAAATGCGTTGACATATATAAGGGACACTCTTATCTACCACCTTAATATAAGACACATGTAATACTATACATGAGCTTATACCCTTTCCATCTCCAACAACTATACGTGTGATAACATATTTGCATGTGATGTGATTTACATATTTCTGCTACTATCTTATGTTTTTATGTTCACCCAATGGGGTCCTTTTTTAGATATATTGTAATAAAAATAAAAACATTATCTGGTTTCATAAAATACAATGACGCTGTTCACCTTCTCTCTATGTACCTGAAAAGTCAAGTTTTCCCAAAAAAGATTTGTTTGTGTGTCTGCAATGAACATTAAAAGTGAAGCTTAAAATAGAAGAACTACTTCTCCTCCTATCAGCTTGTTTCTTCTAAGCACTGCAGTATACCTGATTGGCTCCTGCTGTATATGGGATTGCAATAGGCTGATAGCTGGCAATTTCCAATTAATTACACTGCTTGCATTAAAAAAAAAAAAAAAAAAAGTAAATATGTATTATTGAACACAGTGCTGCAATTGTGTCTTTTTTTACCTGCCTAGGGTTCCATCTTCCATCCCATCCCTGCAATGGAATAATTGCCTCTTCATTGTCTGTGTCTCCTACCTTACTTTTAATTCCAGTGCTACTTTGTGGCTATTGAGGAATTTACATATTTAAATATTTTTTTTAGCTTTGAACCCTCCAGTGAGGGTACCTGTTCTGATGACAACTGTGTAACAATAGATATTTCCTCTAACTTCCCGTTGCATCTCAGGACAGAGAGTGAAAGGAAATCTCTCTAATGGAATACAGACAACAAAATATAAACTGTCAGGGGTTTTAACCCTTCCCCACCTTATCCAGAACTAAAAAAGAAAGTTTGGGCTATACAGACACTTTCATTTTACGTCAGATAATGCAGAAGCCAATATTTCATTCCCCTAATGATACATAAAATGTGTAATATCTTTTTTTTTAATGATCATTAACATTTTAGTTATATGACAGTAATATACTTTTAGCATGTATTCAAGCTGCCATATGGCAGATAAAGCATCAGCATTGTTCTGCTGATTTATGAACGTATATATATTGATCCCATACAGCACTTTGATAAAAGTGATGAAATATCTGTGTTGATTTAAAGACAAACACAATCGGAATTGACTGTCTGGTAAGAAGTGCCGTACAAAGCCCAGAATCGTCCAGATTTCCCCATCCCAAGAGGCAAAGCGTCACACAGCATTGCAGGACACTGTGTCCTGCTCACAGCGCTAGATTCATTTATCTTTATTGGTAATGTAGGCAGTAGGGGAATGAGGGGTTTATCTTAGGAATTACCATTATGGGGCCCATTTATCATCTGGTGTAAAGAAAAGATCTTTCATCTAAGTGTACCTCTAGATTCAGGGAAAACAATATGCAGCAAGTGAGTTGGTAGACCAAGGCGAGCACTTCTTAAGCTGTTTTAGGCTACGTGCACAGAGGCTGAAAAAAATGCTGCTTTAAGCAACATTTTTCTTTTTTTATGTCTCTACACACAGCCCAGTATCAGCCTATGGGACTGACTGACTAAAGGCAATTAGACTGTGCACATTGCAAGTGCAGTTGTACTCTGCAAGTATAGTTGCTCCAGAGCTTAGTAAATGAGGAAAGCGCTGCTTACTTCCATCATCCAATCACGTGCAAGCAAAAATGCAGTTTTTTCCCTTGCATGTAATTTTGTATTCATTACAAAGTGAAGCTTCAGGCCAATTATGGCTGGTGGGGTGGAGGGGGGAACGGGTGGGGTGCTTTACAGAGCTTTCTGAAAACATCTCAGCACCTTACCTCTCGAGAGCCCTCAGCCCCAATGCAAGAAGAAAGCTGAAGTTTAAAAGAGAAGTTCAGGATTTTTTTTTAAATCATACTTACCTAGCTGCATCTGTCCCCTGCTGGCTCTAACACTGAGGACCGAGCGATCAAACACTGCCGTTCCCTCGGTTCTCAAGGCTCCATGAGCAGAGAGCCGGTGACTGTCAGTCACCAGCTCTCTGCTCTGCCCCCACCCCCTCGCTCACTGGAGCGCTGGGATGAAGAGGGGGTTGGAGGGGCTGGCTCAGGCTCTCAGCGGCTTCCTGAGAGGCTAAGCCGGATGCTGGTCCAGGCATGTGTCCAGATCCCGACCATATGGTCACAATCTTTCCCAAGCCTGGACTGGCTCTGTGACGTCAGCCGACAGCGAGCTCCAGCCTGCTGTCTGCTGCAAACGGGTCACAGGAGTGCAGAACGAACTGTACCCCTGTGGTCCACAGAAGACGTACAGCCAAACGAGCTTTGGCTGTAATTCTCCTTTAATCCTCTCATACTTTGCCTTTCCCGCCCCCCCCTCAATCAATATGCAAATAACATTTTTAAATAAAGCCCTCCTGTTTTCATTACATACATTGTTAGATCCAGCAATGTCATCAACGAGTCTCTGTGATTCTCAATCCAATGCAGGCAGATCATGGCTGGTGGGAGGGTGCTGTACATAGCTTCTTGAAAAATCATCACAGCAACTTGCCTCAGTACTCATTTTCAAAGCCCTCAGGCTCAATGTAATATGTGAGCTGGCTTTTGTAAGGAATCATTCTTGAGGAGTGGGCATGTCTTATCCAGGCTGCATTTGCATGCAGACCAACCTAAGTAACGCCCACATGTGATGCTGAGCCTCCATTATTAAAAGAACCAAAATCCAATGAATGAAAGGGGTGGGCTAAGGCCAGTCACACTGGGGAGGAAAGGGCTAAAAAAAAAAAAACCCTGTTGATTGTGCCAGAAATGTTTGCGCTGTAATAACTTCCTACATTTTCTACCTTTGCTGCTCTTATGAGTTAAATTGTTTCCAGCTATCTCTGTGGACCTCCCCTTAGGATTTGGAGATGAGGCAGAGGGGTTCTGTAGTCCTAACACCCAGGATGACAACATTTATCCTGTTCATACTCTATATACAGTATAAAATGAATAAATGTATTATAACACCTTGCTACAATATATTTCAGTTAGTGCTTATTTGATGATAACTCCGACTTTATGCCTCACACCACAACTCCCCCTTATCACAGGTTTTCCATGGAGTGAAACATGGCAACATTTATTTATTTCAGGCAAGTACAGACTTTTCATTGGGGTGCAACATATAAGCTAAAGACGGTTTGCAGTTCAGTTGAATGGAAGGGGGTCTGCTGTGCTGGGGGAGAGGTTTATGGGAAGGCTGGAGGAGTATTTACACTAGGATTGAGGGGGGAGGGTGAACTAGAATTACATTGGGCAGACAGATCAGTTAGGGGTCAGACATTATTGGAGGGTGGAATGGGGATAGATGGGGGGAGGGTTATGACAGGTGACAAGAAATTTCCCATGTTGCAAACAGCCATTGGAAACTATAGTGCCATTTGTACTACTAAAAATGATATGAAAAACACCAGAGCAAAATGTAATAATGCATTAAAGTGTTTGTTCACCAATGCCAGAAGTCTGCCAAGCAAAATAGGTGAGTTGGAAGCTCTGGCGCATGAGGAGAGCTATGATGTAATCGGTATTGCTGAAACTTGGCTTCGATCCTCACATGACTGGGCTATTAATATTCCTGGCTATACACTCTTTCGGAGAGACAGGGTAAAAAGGAAAGGTGGCGGGGTCTGTCTCTATGTGAGAAGTGATCTCAAAGCAAGTGTGAAAGAGGACCTGGTTGATGGAGAGTGTGATGAGTCTGAAGCATTATGGATGGAACTGCATATAGATGGGTGTAGTTCAAAGTTAATCATTGGAGTTTGTTATAGACCACCTAATGTTAACGAGGAGGAGGAGACTCAGCTCCTTGCATAGATGGAAAGGGCTGCAAGGGTTGAGACAGTGATAATAATGGGGGATTTTAACTACCCAGAAATTGACTGTGGTAATAGCACTGCTGGGACAGTTAAAGGGCAAAAATTTATAAACCTATTACAGGACAATTTTATGGTCCAGTTTATCAAGGCCCCAACTAGGAATGAAGCTCTGTTGGACCTGGTAATCTCAAATCATGCAGAGCTTATTACTAATGTCCAGATAAAGGAACACCTGGGTAGCAGTGATCATAACATGATTTCATTTGATGTTAGCTGCAAACAAGAAATACATACGGGAAAGATAAAAACACTTAATTTCAAGAAAGCAAATTTTCCAAGGATGAGGGCTGCTCTCCAGGATTTAGACTGGGAGGGAATATTTGCATTGATAAACACAGAACAGAAATGGGAATTCTTCAAAAAGACTGTTTGGGACTTCACTGCAAAGTATATTCCCATGGGCAATACGTTTATAAGGCTAAAAACAAAACCTATGTGGCTCTTGGCCAAAGTTAAAAAAGCTATAAACAATAAGAAAAGAGCTTTTAAAAATATAACAATTAAGGAACACTAGTGTCGTTTAAATGTTACAAAGAATTTAACAGAATATGTAAAAAGGAAATCAAGGATGCAAAAATTCAAAACGAATGACAGATTGCAAAAGATAGTAGGACAAACCCCAAAAAATTCTTCAAATATATTAATAGTAAAGAGGTCAGGTCTGAGCATGTAGGCCCTTTACAAACTAATCTAGAGTGGGTGACTGGGGACAAAGAGAAGGCAAATGTATTAAATACTTTCTTCAGCTCTGTGTATACAAAGGAGCAGGGGGGAGCTCATGTACATAATGGGGATAGTATTGACACAGCCCCGAATAATCCACAATGGCTCAAAAGTGACATGGTCCAGAAATATTTAGACAGAATAAAGGTGGATAAAGCACCTTGACCTGATGGCATCCACCCACGGATCCTAAAAGAATTGAGCTCTGTAATTTCAAAGCCATTGTATCTAATTTTTAGGGACTCATTAATGACGGGAATAGTACCACTGGATTGGTGCAGGGCAAACGTGATGCCTATATTTAAAAAGGGATCAAAGTCTTTACCAAGTAACTATAGACCTGTTAGTTTAACTTCTATAGTCGGGAAGATACTGGAACGTTTAATAAAAGACCACGAGTTCTTGCTGGAAAAAAAACATTTTAAGCAATGGAAAGCATGGATTCATGAAAGACAGAAGTTGTCAGACAAACCTGATTTCTTTTTATGAAGAGGTAAATAAAACCTTGGACAGAGGGGTGGCAGTGGACGTTGTATACTTGGATTTTGCAAAAGCGTTCGACACAGTTCCCCACACGCGGCTCATGTGTAAGGTAAAGTCTACAGGCTTGGAAATATCAGTTTGTAAATGGATAGAAAACTGGCTAAAAGACAGAATTCAGAGAGTAGTGGTTAATGATTCTTACTCTGAATGGTCTAAGGTTATCAGTGGTGTACCCCTAGGTTCAGTGCTGGGACCCTTACTTTTTAATATCTTTATAAATGATATTGGGTCTGGGATCAAAAGTAATATTTCTGTCTTTGCAGATGACACCAAGCTATGCAGGGGAATAACGTCCTTACAGGATGTCTCCAATTTACAAGCCGACCTCAATGCACTGTCTAATTGGGCGACTATGTGGCAGATGAGGTTTAATGTTGAGAAATGTAAAGTTATGCACTTGGAGGCTAAGAATATGCATGCATCATACATACTAGGGGGGAGTACAACTGGGGGAATCCGTGGTGGAGAAGGATCTGGGGATTTTGGTAGATCATAAGCTCAATAATAGCATGCAATGCCAAGCTGCGGTTTCCAAAGTTACTTTGCTTTTTATCAGCATGTGACAAGTATGCTTTGAAAAGAAAGGAACAGAAACTTCCCAGAGTCCACTTTATAACTGATGAGGCTTCTTCTGGGAGAGGAACATTTGACATTGGCCTAAAAGCAGAATTACTAAAGTGCCCACAATCTGCCCATCTTCTCCTTTAGCGGCGCGGTGAAAGACTGATAGGTTGTCAGCCTCTGTAACGTAAAAGATCTTGTATAAATATTGGGTGAGTGTCTTATTTTTTTTTTACTGCTTCGTGAGCCCAGCTATCAGGTGCCAAGAAGTGGATAATATAAGTGTCATAGAGAGGAGAAAAACAGTCTCTCTGATTGAGCTCTTGCATTATAGAAAATATACTTAGGCCAGAGAACCAGCGGACTTGAGAAAATGGATTGCTTAAAGCATAAAGACTCAGCAAGCTTTAAATTTTCACAAGTTCAAGAGTATACAGAGGGCTACAATTCTTAAAGAGACACTGTCACCCTTGCCTATTCAGGACAGAGTGCCTAACAAAAGTCCTCCACTCCCGCTGTAGTAAGGTATACTCCCTTACTGCTTTATCAGGGCACTAGCTCCATCGTTCTAATGAAGCATGGCTTCTATGTATTAGAAGGAGAAATTTGACCCTCTCCATGTGACAGTGCAAAGAGCCAGGCCTGAACATGATCACGTGAGTGAAAGTGGGCAGTGACACCATCCATCTGGGTAAGTTTCAATATCAGATGGCCAGCTGCAGCAGGGAAGCAGCAAGTAAGCAAGTATGGGTGAGTATACCTTGCTTGCAGGATGGGTTATCGACAGCCACTGCCACCTTGCCCTACACTGGCAAAGTAAAGGTAACATTTCAAGGGATACGTTCAGGCTGACATTTTATTATCCAGAGCAGGGTCTCCAAACTCTCTAAATAAAGGACCAGTTACTGTCCTTTAGACTTTAGGGGGGCTGGACTGTGGCCAGTGGGAGTAGATAATGTTCTAGAGTGGGAGCAAACAATACCTCATCACTGGTGGCAGTGGGAGGAATATTACCCCATCGTTGGTGTCAGTGGATGGAATAGTGAATGGAAAAATGACAATGTTGCTGTCAGTGGCAATAATTATGTGCCATTGTTGGTCTCAGTGGGAGAAATAGTTTTGTGTTTTGCTGGTGTCATGGGCAGTAATTATGTCCAATTGTTGCTGTTGTCAGTGGGAGCAATAGTTCCTCGTATATGTGGGAGAAATATTACCCCAAGGGCCAGATAAAGGCACGCAAAAGGCCACAGTTTGAAAACCACTGCTTTAGAGAATTACAAAGTAAAATTACAGTTACATTTCTTTTCTTTTTTTAGTTTCCCCACCAATAAAAAAAAAAAATATTTCCAATTTCTGCTTACCCTCCATGCTCCAGCACTGTCTCCCGCTTCCTGCTCAGTTCAGCGACTGCAGTCCTTGAACAAAAGTCCTGTCTTTCTGCTGATTTCCTGTGGGCCCAGCCTGTTGTTTACACTCACACCCCCCCCCCCCCCCAGGGGTAGCGTCAAAATGCAGACTCGACTTACAGCACTCCAGGGCTGAGTGGCACCGAAGAAAGGCATTCCTTCAGAGAAGGATGCTGTTTTGTTGTCACCAAACCTGCTAGAAGACTGTAGGAAAAATATCTATGTTGGGTTGTTTTATTTTAAAATAACAAATACTAGTGGGACTTTGGGAGGCAGGTGGCAGGTATAGTCCTGGGGTTCGGCTTCAATTAAAAGAATTGGGTGCATTTAAAGCGGATCTTCATCCATGGTGTAAACTTCCTCAAACTTCTTTCTTACACAGTGGTAGACACTTTGTGTTTCAGAAAAGAAAATTTTTTTCTTTCTTTAATTTAAGAGTGGTGCGGCCTGCCACTTCCCGATTCGTTTCCTGCGAGGATGACTGCCTCCTGGGATGTCCACATTACACAGGGAGACAGTGTGTTGGTGACAGATGAAGTATCATGTGAATTCAATTCTGAGTGTGATTCAAGTATTTGGGACCTAACAGAGACAACTGCAATATGTCTGTGTGTTTGCGAGGTCCCCTGCGTGTCATCAGAGGGCGGGAGTGAAAATCAGAAAGCAACAGCTGTCTATCGATGACAGGAGTTTCAAGATAAAGTCCCAAAAGAAGCTGCACTCCTCGTAGTACTAGACTTTTAAATACTTGGTGGGTGCTCAAAATAATTGCTATGAGTAATGCTTTGCCAGAACCAGATACAAAGACAAAACAAAATCACAGCACTCCAAATAAATGTGTTTCACATATTTATTGTAAAAACAGTGTCATGCAAGTCATATGAAACCAATGTTTTGGAGCCTAGCAGGGTCCCTTCCTCAAGGCAACATAATGACGGCAAGGTCCTGGTGTGCTGGTTTCTTACTACTTATGTGATACTGTCTTCAGAATAAATAAGTGAAACACATTGCTTTGGTCACTTTGTAACTTTGTAAAGAGTTTCAAGATGGTGGGTAGGAAGCAGAGAAGGAACACTTAGAAAGGCTGAATTTGCCATTGCATAGTTTTTACAAAATTATCTTCTGTAATAATAATGAAATGAAATTAATATTAACATTGGCCAGAAAAGAAAAAATTGTGAAATTTGTAGTGACTTTTGAAGGATCCCTGAGTGAAAAGGGGAATTAGGGTTTACATCTGTTTTAAAGTGATTCTATTAAAAAAAAAAAAAAAAAATAAACAAAATCTTTACTATCCACTTATCTGGTTGCCCATTCGTGGAAACTTTACTTTTTTCAAGCTGCAGTCATCAAAGAATTTTCCATATCCAACAGACCTGGAAGGGCTTCCCCCAGACAGCACTTTGGATTCAGGTGTTGGCCCTTATGTCACAACTATGTCCTGTAGTGACGTGGGGGCCAACTAATGGAACTACAGCATGCAGCAAGAGACAAAGACATCCAAAACACACAGTTTTTGAAGCTTCTGCTGGAAGCCTGAACTCTTGAAGAATGTGTATAATACTTCTTTTCTAGGTTGCTTCTGATTCATTATTTTTTTGGGTAGCAACAGGGTTACTTTAGGCCTGTCTTGAAGGCACAGAGGGTCCTAGAGTGTACACTATTACAATCTTTTGCCAAAGGGCTCAAACACGTCAAACTTTCCAACAAAGCCAATGAATTTCTGCAGAATTAGCTGTGTCTCTCCTTCTCTGGGCTGCTAGAGCAGCCTTAATTAATCAATCTAAATATCATTTAGCAGCATCAGTTTGCCAAGGCAGATATTGATTGCAAGAATCTGTTCGTCGATTTGGGCATCCATTCTAAATACCACTTGACCGATACTCGCATCAATCTTAAAAGCCCGTCAGCCAACTACGCTCTTTTCAAACGGAGGCTAATTATTGAATTCATCATTTTGGAATATTACACATTGCTGATCGTTTCCAAGCAGTGCAAATGGTGTTACTGCTAATGAGATAGAAACACGGGTGAGGTTAAATGATCAGATTTACGATAACAGAGTGCAACAGGCTTTCAGGCTGCAAAAGATTCTCTTGCAGAAATTCTTTAGCTGTCCAAGAACAAAAAAGTATCCATCCACTTTGAGGCCAAACTGCTTTACCTTTCTATCTTTCTTTCACCTTCTTTTTTTTTCTGCTGAGGTGGATAATTAGCAATAGGGTTGAAAACATAACCTTTTCTGCTGGGCTACTAAGCTAAAAGTCAAGGTATTTGGCAATGTGATCACTTTTGAAAGGAAGGATCAAAGTTTAGACTGGCTGATGCCCACTTCAGCAAAGATCACATGATTTGCCTGCTAGTCATTTTGCAGGCAAATGAAGGAACCTGGAGAACTGTTCAGTTCAGCCATAGGGACAGAAGTTAGCCCTGTGTAAGTTCCACTTACAAGTCACTTGTAGTTTGAAAAGGCTAAGGACTTTCTCCTCACCCTCATATGACAGAGTTGGCTGCCTCATGGTCAATCACCAAACACCAGTATTATCATGTGGAAAGCAGGGGGTGAGACACATGCTCCTTCATATGTGGAAGTCTCAGAAAGTTCCCAGTGACCAAGTGGGGTGGCAGGGAAGCAAAGATTCCAAGAACATTCAGACAAAATTTGACTTTATTGTAAAGCATGCGCCGAATAACGTTTGCATTTGTTGGACAAACCTATATTAAGTTATGCACAAATGTGGTTGGATTCAACCATTTTTGACAAACTTGCCCCTATATACAGTATATTGCAAAAGAGAATTAAACTGGCCAAACATGGATCAAAGTTTGGCCAGTCCTTGCTGAATTTCGATCCATCTAACGGCACTGTGGTTGTACAGAAGTCAATAGATCGACTTCTGCACAACTGCCTTGTTAGATTTTCCCTGCTTGATCAGCATCACAGGCTATAGACTGCAGCGCTGATCAGTGTATTCTGATGGCGGGGACGTTTCAGTGGGAAGGATTCCCCCATCCACCTCGAATCTGTGAATAGGGGAATTGGGATGGGGAAAACTGACTATTGTATGGGCTGCCTAGCTATGTGCCTTCTAGTGAATCCTTGGACTATGTGGTTGGTGACAATAATACCTTAGCTGCAAAATTTGATTCTTGTAGTGCCCTATCCCCAATTCAAGAGAATCACTCTAAAAGGAATTCCCTTCCATTAGCAAGATGTTTGTCCCTACAGAAAAATGTCACGGCAAGCTGGCACAGCAGCAGTGAGAAAAGTTACACAGACAGAAATGGCAGAGGACTGTCTTCCCCTTACACCTCTCTCGGAAATACACCATTATATTTAAATTGGCCTCAGTGCCGTTCTTTGCTTGGCACTCATACAGCTTTCCTATGGAGGGGAAGTGCCAAAAATAACACAGATTTCCAGTTGATTCCTATCTGTTCATTTCCTGAGCGCAAAGAGCAGGGTGTAAAAATAAAAAAAATAAAAAATATTTGATGCAGAATACACAGCCTGATAAGTAAGATCTTATCAGAGGGAGACTGATGCTGATAGTGTTTCACCAAGAGAACAGACTCATGAAATGAAATTAAGGAGAAAATGCTGGCTTTGTGTCTAGGAGGATAACATGTTCACAGGCCGATAAGACAGTGGGGAAGTGATGATGGCAGTGGACGAATGACAAATCACATTATTTGTGTCAGCAGATCCACTTTTGTCTTTTAGTATACTGTACATTAAACAGAATCTAATACTTTTTTTCTCTAGTATGTTCAGTAGTACTAAATAAACAATGTAGCTAATTAGAATGTATTTTTTAATTAGTTACAGAAAATATGAAATCGTGTATGTATATTTTACATTTACCACTTGTGGGCAGCAGGTAGTGCTCTGTGCAAGGTCTGTCCCCATTCTTTGAGCAGCTAAATGATAGATTTAAGTGACTTAATGGTGAATACCACATAGATTAAATAAAAAGCTCAGCATGATGTAAAAAATGCTCACCTCTCCAGCTCCATCCCTTGCAGAAATGCCCCTGACCAACCAGCGTCATTCGATCCTTTGCTGTAAGCTCTGACTGTCATAGACACACCACTGGGGAGTATCACTATGTCAGCCCCTGTACACAATACTCGAGAAAACAGCATTGACATCATTACTGCCTCTGGAGAGAAGATGAAGGCCCAGGGACGTCATATGATCTTTAAGAAGACAACTGGATTTAGGGTATGCATAATTAATGTAAAAAATATGTGCAGGTTAAATTTGTATGGGGGATGGGATTTTTTTACAAATTAACTACAAAACCGGAGATCTGCTTTGTAGATAGGACAGTGAGGATTAAACTGCAATTTAGAAAGGCAGATATTCCTTTTTCTTAGTTTAGGGTAGGCTGAGGACAGGTTGGTAGACTTCATAAAAGAGAGTCATTAAAGTGAAAGTTACATCACCTATCCTCCATATTATAGTTGAAGGTAGGGACAGCACTGTCATGGAAGCTTTGCGGGTAGGGAAGTCTTTGAAGGTCAGATATATGAACACAGGTCTGGTATGAAGCGTTAAGTGTACTTTAAATGTGTTTGGTGTAATTCATACATTAAATGAGTTACTTCTGATCCTCTGCACAAATTAACTCTCCTGCCTTGCACAGCACTAATCTGGGTATAAATGGTCTAACAAACTTCTTCTGTTAAACAGACAGGGCTACACATAGATCAAATTTCATCTGGTTCTTGCTGAACCAGCCGAATTTCGTTACCTGTATACCCAGCTTTACCATGTGAACAAGCGTACAGGAGTGGAGTGCAGATAGATCATTTGGTGTACTTTGCTGTACAGTCAGGAAGCTGAGGGTGGGTTCTTGATCAAGACTTGCTGCTAAAAGAGACACATGTAGGCTGCCATAGTTGATCTCCATCCATAAATCCTAGAGACCTGGATGTATCCGCCTTCTATATTTTGAATTGATAATCCAGACCATAGTCGCAGCAGAGCCTAAGCTCTTGATTTGCATATTTGTAAGGGGCCAGAGACACGAAAAATAATTAAATCTGAATTTCGGGTTTGTTTTTATTTTTGGTATAGTTGCATTGGTCCATCTTGGACCAATGTAAGAATGCATCTTCCATGATTGGCCAATCCCCTTGGAAGTGGAGTGACCCCTGCTGTCTTCTGTGCACAGTGTTGAGTGGCTGCCCTGCTGCATAGTAACCACAGGGGGTCACCCAACCGGCACTGGCACCATTAAGAGAATGCCTTGTATTTTTCTCAATTATTAGAAGGTGGATATCATGATGTCTACCCATGTCGTCCAATCAGTGAATGCTTTGCACTCATTGACAAAAAGCAAGGTGATCTTTTGAATGATGCATGGCTGAGAAAGAAACCCCGGACTCGTAAGATAACGAGGGTCACTGTTACTATTGTGATTGCTTGCACAGGGATCAGCCAGGTATGGAGTATGCATACTTACATTGGTTCAAGATGATCCAATATGAATATGCAAAAAAAAAAAAAAAAACATACCTGCTATTCAGCTTTAAAGCCACTGGATCAGCCTGGAGGTCAGGCAGTTGGTATCTATAATGTGGGCCTTGACATATGCCAACATGCTCCCTATAATTTGCCCTTGAGCTCAGAAGCCTGGCTATACTGCTGGAAGAGGGTCTAGATCACAACACCGGCAGAACAAATGTCAAATGCTTTGACAGGTAAGACAGCCCATGTGTGAGCATTTTATCTGCATCTTTATTTGGTTTCCATGAGTTCAGCTTTACATGAGGCTCCTACAAGGCAATCAAGGACTCTCTGATCGTAAATGGGTTAACACTTCGTTCTCAGGGAGGGAGTGAAATTTTGTACATTTGCACGGATGATTAGCTGCAGCTGTGCTTGAAGAAAAATTTCAGTCCATAATTAAGTTAAACTTTTAATGCCTTCGATTTGCATATGACAAATGCACATCACTTGTGCAGAGAACAATACAGAAGAGATCCAGCTCGCGATTGTCCCAGACCCCTCATCCATGCCGACAGCCCTGCATTTGCATATTATTTTAAATAAAATAGGCAAGACAATTATTCTATTAAAAAAAAGAAAAAATATATAATTAATAAGAGAAAAAAGGTTGATAATGGAAGCTTAAAAGATAGAAGTTGTGTGTACTTTAAGGACAACTGCTTGCAAAAAAACCTAAAAAAAACATTAAATGCCATTCAGTATCTACTTACTTCTGTAGGACATTGATGGCAAACTATGGTCAACTTTATTTATTTATGTAATTACATGTTTATACATTGATCTTTTTTCCACTGATTTTTCTCCACTGTTTATATGCAGTTTTTTTTTTTTCTTGCTTACAAAGAAAAAACATTTGTTACAAAGTGCTCATGACCGTTTTTTTTCAAAGTATACTGGACTCTTTAAAGTGTTTGTTACCCCCAAAAAAATAAATACACATCCTGGCCCCTAAAAGCAGATTAAACAGCACAGTGCTTGTGCTGTGTAATCTGCAACCCTGTAAACTGTAAAACATACCGCCCTGAACCTGCCACTTCCTCTATGCCCTCTCTATACTGACCATTATAACTGGGGCTACTGAGCCCTGATCACCGTGGTCAGAGTGCGTCCCTCCGCCGGTCAAATGACTCATGGATGCTTTACAGCTACGAGACAGGGCTTCTGACGGAGGAGCTGAGTGGCCATGTGATCTCTCCGGGTGATGTCAGCTGTAAAGCGCCCGCGAGTCATTTGACCGGCTTGAAGACAGCTGTAAATAGGTATATAGAACGCTTGTTTTTTTAAATAACTTCCATAGTGTGGTATGCCAGGCTCTAATAGAGGGTCTGGCAGTGACTTGAAAATTAGACTTAACAAACACTTTAATAAAGCCCAAAGCTGCCTACCTACTTACTGAAAAACCAAAGATGGTAGTATGACCTGCTGAGGGATGGGGGATGTTCTATCTCTGATGCTGATACAGTTGGGTTTTTCACTTTAAAAGCATGAGATTCAAGGATTTGTAAAGGCAGAATTCTATGCATTAAGATAAAAAACCTTCTGTGTGTAGCAGCCACCCTAGCACCCCCCTAATTACTTACCTGAACCCCATCTCTCTCCAGCGATGTCCACAAGTGTCTAAGACATCCGAGACACTAGTGATTGGCTGAGACACAGCAGTGACTCCACTGGCTCCCGTGGCTGTCAATCAAAGTCAGTCAGCAAATCAGAGAAGAGAAGGGTTGGGGCCAGGTCGGGGCACTGTGTCTGAATGGACACAGGGAGCTGTGACTCGGTTCAGGTGCCCCCATAGGAAGCTGCTGACTGTGGGGGCACTCAATAGGAGGATAGGAGGGAGGAGCCAGGAGCAGCGAAGAGGGACCCCGAGATGAGGAGGTTCCAGGCTGCTCTGTGCAAAACCAACTGCTCAGAGGAGGTAAGTATAACATGTTTGTTATTTAAAAAAAAAAAAAAAAAACAAGACTTTACAATCACTTTAAATTACACAGGCTAATCAAAACAGTACTATATGACTGCAAAAAGTGGTCAAAATTATACTTAAGTGCAACCTCTACTACTGGCACAAGGTAGATTAAAAATAATAAATATTTTATATTTATCTTGATTTAAAGAAAAAAGTATTTTATTATTTTAGTCCTGAACAAAATACAAATACGAGGGACAAACAAATACCTTTACCTTTATATTACCTTTAAAGTAGTAAGGCAGAAGGTTTTTTATCTTAATGCATTCTATGCATTAAGATATAAAAACATCTGTGTGCAGCAGCCCCCCTCAGTCCCCCTAATACTTACCTAAGCTCATCTCGATCAAGCAACGTTGCACAAGAGGCTCGGTTGTCTGGGACTCTCCCTTCTCATTGGCTGAAACAGCAGCGGGCGCCACTGGCTCCCGCTGTTGTCTATCAAAGTCAGTGAGCCAATGAGGAGAGAGAAGGGGCAGGGCCAGGCCACAGCTTTGTGTCTGAATGGACACACAGAGCAGTGGCAGCACTATGCTGATACTTGGTGGTCTTTATATCAAGAAGCCATTACACAGTCAAAAAAAAGACTCACACTTTCCACTTTCAAACTCTCTAAACCTCCAGCTTTTCTTGGTACAGAAAATGGGACAAAACAAAACATCTGTCAGGTTTTTATTGCTTTCTGTGTTCCGCTGGGGAGATTAGTCTTGTCCATTTGTCCTGGTGCTCATTGTCACCGGGACAGTACGTGATGGAAAATCCAAAGTTTTACATTTGTCACCACAACAGGAATAGAGGGGAAATCTTCCAAAGGAGACACCTTAGAACAGCCTTTCTCAATCAGAGCTCCTGCAGAGGTTTCTAGGAGCTCCTTGAGCAATGAGCCGTTTCTGCCTCTCATTAAAATTTCCAAATTTTTAACTTTCAGCTATCTGTAAAGCAGATCATTCTTCCTACTGACCACCAATGTAAGGAGCAATTTTACCACCGACCACAAGGGTAACATGGCTTTTCTCTCACTGACCATTAGTGTAAAGAGGCCTTTCTCCCAATAACCACCATTGATCACCAACCTAAGGGGAAACTTAGACCATCAATGCAAGGATAACTTTTCCATTGACTATTAATGTAAGGGGGCATCCAAGAGTTACCGAGGAAACAATACCATTTTCTGGATTTCTTTTCTGGACAATTTTCTGTTTATTTTCATTGTTGCTGCTGAAAACACTTTTGCTATTTGGAGTGGTTCCCTGAGACCTGAAAAAGTTCCTCTGTGTTAAAATGGTTGAAAAAGCCTGCCTGGATGATTGTCTAAGATGCGTTTTTCTTTTATTGTGGATAGATTTATTTCCTCTCACTGTTTCTTTCTTCTTGTGCTGTACCTCTGTGACAAGAAGTAAAGGGAAATCTCCTCAATAGAAGGCAGTCAGCAAAAAAAAAAAAAAAGAATGATGCAGCCACAAGAGGCTTTCCACACAGCCTGATGTACCCCACAAAGTGGACACAACTACTGGCCCTGGGGGAAGAATTCCTTTGTAGGGCACACTATACTGGATGCAGGCATTCAAAGCCGAGGCCATCTTCCACTGGCTCTCACCTCCTGATGAATTTTAGTTATTTCCTATCCCAAAAAAACAAACTGACAAACCTGTAAATTCCACATCTTGGACTACAGTACACAGGAATGGATTATATGGTATTACTGTCAGGTGTTTGGACAATGGCAAAAGCACTGCCAGGACCACCATTATCCCCCCCCCCCCAACTCAATGAGGCTCTAGTTGTTTTTAGCAAACAGTAAGGAGATGAACAGAAGCACAAACAGCCACTTGGCAAATAAACAGTTTTGAAAATGTGAACAGAAGATCAGACGGTGGCCCCGCAACCTGTAAGAAAAACAGATACCTAATGCTGAAAAAAAGCCCATAAGCCCAACAATTCTGGGAGGATAGGTTCAGGTAGGGAAGGAGGAACTCATTCTCTGAGGGCAGAAGCCCTACAAAAATGGCATTATAACCACCCAGTAGGGTAAAAGGGGAGACAGAAAGCCAATAAAGGAACAGCCCTGTGGGAAAAAAAAGAGGGGTCAGCTCCCAAGGGAAGTTATGGTAGGTAGCCATAGAAGATAATCCTGGCCCCACCCATAAAGCAAAGCAAAAATTGTTAGAAATGCCTTCAAAGCAGGACAAGGGGATAGAGAATGAAATTCCCCCAAAAGGCAATAGGAAGAGTACCAAGCAAGCAAAAAGGTCTCATGTAACAGAAGAAAAGTGGTAGCTCCCAAAAAGAAAATAGGGGAGCCAAGACAGAGCTACGATTGCCAGAGGAAACAGATGGGAGAAGTCTCCATTCTTACACAGGATCTTTTAAAGTGGGAGTCCGGCGACCAATCTTTTTTTTTTTTTTTTCGGTCATTGAGACACTTTACTAATCCCAAAATAATACTCACAGTTTGGGTGTAATATTTCCGCCTCTGTCTGTTTTTGTACTGAAGAATAACTTTAAAAATGTGATGCTGGCTGTTTCCATCTTGCTTGTGGGCATGTGAAGCCCACAAGTATTGATTTCCTGGATGCTGTTCATTCACAGCTTGTTCACAAGCATGATCATTGTTTCCGCACTGAATCTTGGGAAGCCTGACACTAAGTTCCCAGGAGACAGTGTGGCGCCGGGAAACGCAATAAACACACCTACTCCCATGGGAGGAGAGACAGGAAGTGCCACAATAAAGTACAATATAAAGGTAATTACAGCGATAAAAAAAAATTTTGTGCGGCATTTCAACATCTATGCAATTAACTGAAGGGGGTAAGATTAAGTTAAAAATTTGAGTGGAACCCCGCTTTAAGGGAGTAATCACCAAGAACATAAGGGGAGGGCTCTGCTTGAGCTTTTGAAGGCTTCAGAGGCACACAGAAGGTTGCAATAGGCGATGACAGTGGGCAACTTCTTGCAAAAGCAATGCACAGGGAATGCGAAAGCCAAGGTGTTAAGAACCCCAAAGAAGGAGGGGTTCCTGAATTACAGGTTGGAATGTGAATTGCTGGTGGTTATCAGTGAACTAAAGACTTTGGGAGATCTCTGGGCAAAAGTTTGTAGAACAGACAGACAACTGAAGATTTCTTGTAAAAGATGTACAGTAGGTTAGTGCTGGGGTACCTACAGATCACAGAGGGGAAGCACTGAGAACAGAGGCAGTGTGACCTTTTCCAGTACTAAGCTGGTACAAATGGACAAGCTTTTGAGAAGGCTTCTAAGTTCCTATAATGGGCAACTTCGATATCCTCAACCCTGATACAAGTAGGGAAGGATATATCAGAGCAGAGTCTGAAGGTTATAAGCCAAGGAGGTAAATGTTATGGCAATAAGGAGTAAAAGGGTTCTAGATAGGATATATGGGGAAAACAGGTTATGGGCTACCTTGAAAAAAACACCAGCAGAACATGAAAAGAAATTCTCCTGGAGGGGCAATCAAGGGGTGCTAATGAGAGTATGTTCTGGAACATGGGACACAGAAATAAATGTCATATTGAAGGCCAGGTTTGCAAGATAACTGAAATACATCACAGGTGATATCATTTGCTGCTCAGTGATTGCAGTATTCTAGTCTGCATCTCCCCAAGGTAATACATAAAACCTGGCCTGTTAGTGGGCCCCGAGCACAGGGTTGATGACCACTGGTGTAGGGAGACACAACTCTAGTCCCTGCATGCAAGAATGGCTCCACAGGATGCTGCATAAGAAAGGGGCCACTCTGAAACAAGAAACCTGGGGCAGCAGTCATAACACCAGTTTAAACTGAAAAAAGGCAAGGATTAAAAGATAAAGAAGCTGCATACTCAGTAGGTGGATACATCAGCTGCTGAAAGAGTTTAAAAAACTGGGGGTTTATTATCACTTTAAGTACCCCATGTTACTTTGCCTTGCATAGCTAACTAACCCACAGAACCGCTTTATGATGGCACCTCTCAAAAAAAGGCAGCAGTAAAACAAAATATAAAATGAGAATTACAAAGCAGAGCAAAAAAAGCTCAACAATTTATAAAAGAATGCAAATGGAACTGATATGATGAAAAGGTTGGCATTACAGAGTGCAGCTAACTCTTGCTGCCTTATATAATAGCAGCTTTGTCAATGCTGGGTAATGGAGACTCATTTTCAAATTTGCTTTTAATGCAGCCATAGAAGAAAATAAATTCCAGTTACTTTTGAAAGTTGAAAATAAAACAATTTTGAAAATTGAAAAGATAATATTTCTTACATTCAGAGCAGGGTGAGCACTGGACGTTGAGGAGCAAGTAAAGCCATAAATGATACAAGTGTTCTGTATAATAAGTGCTTAGCATAGCACAGGTTTTTGTAGAATACTGAATGTTCAACACAATGAGCAATCTTCCCATTGAATGTTATATTTTTTAACAGAAGACCCATTGAATGTTATTTAATATAAAGTACATATGTTCTTGTAGAATATGGTTTTGCTATTGTACTATATGTTTATAGAACATCAAGCATTTGGTAGACTCTGCAATTGCTTCTGTACAAAACATAGCAAATTGTACAGAATTTTGGAAGAATGAATGAAATGAAGATGAAAAATGTACCATACCTTCGATATTTTTTGTAGCATGTGAAAAACTCATTGGACAAAGCTTATATGGCGTATGTAGGAGTATGTAGGCTGGGTACAGTTGGATTCACTATGAAGAAAGCCAGCAAGCTACCTGTCCTTTCTTAATATTCTGTATTTAGACCATACACTGCATGTTATTTAGGCTTTTGTTTGTTGAGATGGCCCTGATACAGGCTGTAAGAGACAAATATGAAAATAAACCTATGGCCTCCGATTAAAAAGAAAAGCACTGTGGTGTGCTGCTAGAAATGGTACATGCACTTTTTGATATTAATGTGTTGGAAGGCCATTCAAATGAATGGTCTTCCTTAACAAAACACGTAAATGCATGTAACAATGCCCATTAACATGCTTAAACGAATGCATCACAGTGGGAGCTCATAGCTCAATTCGTCTACTATGTCTGTACCATATAACATTTAAAATTCCCAGATTGTAAATGAATGAAATAATTATACAATAAAAGGAAGCACTACTGATGTACATGTGACATTTTAAGTTAACAAACTATATTATGATAAAAAGAAAAAATGAAAGGAAGTGTCAACAAAACCAGTTAGGGAAAAAGATTAAAATTGAAATACTTAGACGGACCATAAGGAGGGTGTAAGAGGGCTGCTACATGCATGTTTGACATGTGTGCTTAAACCTTTTCCCAAACCCAACCTATACCCTACCTTTTCGTAAATCCAACCTATTTGCTACCTATTCCTCAACCCAACCTATGTCTACCTATTTCTTACACCAACTTATCCCCTCTCTAGTCCTAAAACCAACCTATCCCCTACCTATTTCTAAATCCAACCTATTCTTAAACACAGTACCAATATTACTCTTGGGCCAAAACTTTCTTGAGCTAAAATAAGGCTACAATGTGATATCAATGGCAACAATTTTGGAGACAGCTTAAATGAGGGCAAAAAACATGCACCAAATGTCTCTGTAAATGCTGGTTTGTTGTCTAAGTTGTGGGAAACATACATTTCCCAACAACTCTATTCCTTTAGCCCTATATCAATTCAGATGGACTTTTCCATGTGACGTGTCCCCCAGCACGATCCAAGCAAAAAATCTGTTTTATACGTCATTGATACATTGATAAAGTCTTTCACAATGAGAAGCGGGGCAACTACGCAGTGCATTGAATATTTTTATCTACAGCTTTCAACATTCAGCAGAACCTCGCAGCACACTATGCTCCAGAGACGTCTCAATGAACAACATTCTAAGGTTGCCGAGGAAACTAAAGATGAATGATGGGGCGTGTTAGCTGTTATTTATTAGGTTTCTGGGGCTGTGAACAAATATTAAAGGGGCATCTACAGTTATTTTAGTTGTATGTTGGTTTACATTCATTGGTTTTGCCAGACTGGATTTTAAAGGGGCAAAGAACAGGTTTCCCCCCGAAGCACATATTTACCTTTCCTTAATTCCTTGTTACTTCATTCAGGTGCCAGCAGCAATGGAAATACTCTGTATTTCCAAATATAAATGACAAGGTGACTTAGGGCCCATTTACACCTGAGAGTTTTTTTTAGCTTGAAGCTCAAAGCTACAAAACTCTCAACAAACAAAATCATATGTATTTAAATGGTAGCCATTCAAATATGAGCACTCAGGAGCCTGCAGTCTAAGCCTGATGCTCCAAAAGCTACCTGGAGCTACTTTTGAAACAGAATTGGGCATTTTGGGCCCCATAGACCCCCAGATTAGTTGGGTTCAAACTTATTTTAAGGAAGTTTTGCACCTAAAATTTCTTTGGATAGAGTTCTTTTGGGCTCTTTACAATTTATTTTGGCAATGGTAACCTCATTTCAAAAGCTGTCGTATCACTCTCATCCAGGTCATGCAAAAAGATCTCCAGCGCTATCATGGATCAAGTAAAGAACAGCTTGTCAGCGTATTTCCTCCTACATCCTGCCTACTAGGAGCTTCCTGGCAGAGCAAAGAAGGCTGCACATTACTGCTCCCAATAGCTCTACAAAAAGTTTTTTTTTTTATTTAATCTGTGGATACTAAAGTCAACTATTTCTGGCAATTAGTAGGGCAAGATGTAGAATCTTTTAGGGAGGGATAAAAAGATCATTGATTAAATTTTGTACATTCAAAAAATAATAATAATAATAATTCAATATACTATAAGTGCCCTTCATTTTTCCAAGTACATATAAGTATAAAATATTTGTTCTGAATCTGCCAGTTTCTTCAGTATCCTGCCGCGAGGTAACAATGCCATCTTCAGATTTCTCTAGCTGATCGTTGTTGGATCCAAACTTTGTCCAAACCCAGCTTACCTGAAGCTATCACATAGTCACATGCCCCACCCCATGTGACCATATTAGGTCAAGGATACCACGAGCATCCCCGCTCCTTTGTATTTGTGCAGCTGCAAGGCGGGGAATCTCCCGCCCAGAGGTCTTTGGGGCCAGCAATGCAGCCAACCCCCAGGTTTGGATCTGAACTCAAGCTCATCCCTGGTCACCACAAAATGAACCCCATCCCTGAGGGTGCTCTCCCCCTCTATCTCTGTCCACGTCACAAGCTTGCCAAGCTTGCAGTATTTGATACTCAGGGCTCACAGGAAGAGGGCTAAGTTATGCTGGGTGAGTACTGCTGGGTAAGTACTGCAGAAGTTGTCATCGATAGCTATGACACACTGAGAAGAAGGAGAAGCCTATATGTTTTTAAATTCTTCCACATGTGACGAACTGTTAAATTAAACACGCACCTTTCAAATAGATTGTACAATTTGCAGTGTGAGGATATCATTTGAATAGATGGTTTTGGTTGGCTTTCACACTATTATGGTTTAAGGTAAATCTTATTCTACAATCAGACTGTAACAGGCATGGACAGCTTGGTATGGGGTCACATGGCTGCATTGAAGTGTTACTAAGCCCACAACAGTAAAATCAGTCTGTATATGCAATAAAGCATGCTTGTTATACTCACTGTGGAACCTAAGGAGTAAATCCTCTGCATTGTGTAAAAAAGCTGTTAGATCCTGTATGCACATATCCTCCCCTCCCTGCACTGTCCCCATTTACATGTCCAGATAAGATAAGAGCCTTTGGAGTCAAGCTGCAAATGCTCGATTTGGTGTGTATTGCTAGAGAAGTTTTTCTTTTTCTTGGGAGAGTGCATGTGATCAGCACAGGGCCAATCAGCACTGTATGGACATGTCCAGACAGAGGGCCAGGAGCCCTGCAGCCTCATAGGACAGCTCAGTGCAGTATGAAAACTCCCCCTACAAGCTTCACCAGGAACTGATAGAATACTGCTATATACTGCTGATGAGAAAAGGTATTTAGGTGTTTATATTTACTAAAATAATTGCATTTCCATGTTCCGTGTACCGTAGGAGACCAGATATAGTGTATGCAGGGTCCTGGGTTTAGTAAAACTTTAAGTGCCTTCTTTTTTTGTAACTCAATGGGAGGCCTCAATTATGCACGCATTGGGATGCGCCTTTAAGCAAATCACACAAATCCATTCCACCCACAAATCATTAGCGAGGAACCAGTATTTTGTATAATGAAATGAATACGCATTTATTCAAATGAACACAACAGACGATGTTGATTCAGATCCCAAACAGCTGTTTTGATTTTAATGAATCTATATTCATGTGTTTGACTGCCTGGAATATAAGTGATTGCAAACAAGTGTATGTACAATATATATATATATATATATATATATATATATATATATATATATATATATATATATATATCTTTAATAGATACATGCTGCAGTGCAATCCCTCCTGTCAATCAAAGCTAAAGAATAAATATTCAGCTGGTTGCGCTATCTCTGTCTCGCTTAGAACATTTCACCTTTAATGTGTAAATTAGAACCTTGAGAGATATGTATTCGGTGAACAATCAAAGTTTGAAGCAGAGATATCTGTTCTTGCCTTCTCTGGTCTACGTCCGGGGAGAAATTTTACATTTACAAACTGAAGCATGATATCAGATACCGTTGGAGGACAAAAGTCTTTCATTAAAAAAAGTTCAACATTTCCCCTTGAGAAGAAGCATTTAAGGGGGAATATGATCATCAAGTATAAATACAGTATATAAATATACATTAAGTAAACTTGGTGAAGTTATTCCCTTCAAGGTGATTGCAAAGGACATGGGGACACTCTTAGCGTCCTGAGGAAAAGAGGTTTAACCTACCCATACAGAAAGGCTTCTTTACTGTAAGAGCCATGAAAATGTGGAAAAGACTTCATCAGGAGTTAGTTTTAGTCAACTTCTGTATATAGACTATTTAAAAATAAGGCTGGATGTATTTTTAGGCCTCATTCACAGGGGTGCGTTAATGAAGCATTTGTTTACACATCTAGAGCCCCCTACGTGCAGTTGCGTCTGTAGAGCCGCTGTGTCTCGTTTTACTTATGTTCGCTGCCTGCCTAAACAAGTGCCTCATTCATGCTGTATGGGCCTCAGTGCCCATGTGAATGGGACCATAAAGGCACAAAATATATCTGCCTATAAATATTTATAAGCAATAATACACAGATTGTTGATCTGGGGAATTGTTCTTTGGGATCAAGAATCATTTTTTCCCCATTAAAGTAAATTGGATCACACTTTACATGGCTTTTTGCCTTCCCTGGATCAGCTGCGAGTATAGGGTTCTGTGGATCACTTGCCCCTGGCACTGGGGGCATATGCCTCGAGTTTCCTCCTCAGTGTCCCAGGACAGTGAAGCCCACACTATCCCTATAGATCATGTATCTCACTGCTACATACGGACCATTGCATATCAGCAAAATACCCTTCTCCCTGTCAGACTTGGATTAGAGTGGTAGTGCAGAACAGAGGAAACTCCTAGGCTCTTCCTTGTCTCAAATGACACAGCCTGGGTGAAATGTTCTTCACTCTGTGCCTGTGCACCTCTACATGAGGTTTGGTGTACTTTAAATACTACTGATCCTTACACTTGTGCAATACATACTAATCACCCCTGTACTCTGTTTGTTACATACTACTGACCCCTGCACTCTGTGCGTTACTACTGACCCCTGCACTCACTGTGTTACAAACTACTGACCCCTGCACTCTGATCATTACGTACTCCAGCACACTGTGTGTTACATACCACCGACCCCTGCACTCTGTGCATTACATACTACTGACCCCTGCACTCTGTGCATTACATACTACTGACCCATGCAAAAAAACAGGAGGAAAATAATACTAGGAGAATATGAAGAAATAGGTATTTGGGGCTAATTAGGATAAACTATGTAGGGTTAATAAGGGATTTAAAATAAAAACATTTTATTCATAAAAAAAAAAAAAACCTTTTTTCTTTTCTTTTTTTTTTACTTGTCAGGTTGCTTTAACTGATATCATATGCAGACTGAGGCTCATCCCTTTTATATACAAATGAATGAAATGTTACTTTGTATCTCTCTACCTTGCATCTGAACAATGTTTATAATCACTGTATCAGATGCTGCATATTCTGATAGCAGCAGCTTGTACAGCCGCTGTACTTACACAGCAGCTCCTGGCTACTATTTTGACAGTCAGGAATTGCTGGCAAGTGCACAGGGTGGAGAAGCAGTGGGGAGAAGGACAGGGCATACTGTTTATGCTGTGTGTACTTCGATGAAGTTTTTTGGGGGGGGGGGGTGTAGATTGCTCAGTGTCCACAGCTGGTTAATATTTACTATGGTTGAACTCAATGCACATGTGTCTTTTTTCAACCTCAGTATGTAATTATGTATGTCTCTCATAATCTAAAGCAGCTAAACATTTATTTGAAATGCATATATAGGAATCTTTTACTCTGCCAAAGTAGCTGCAGTTTTATTTAGCCAATCTATATGCAGCTGCCTCTGGTAGACAGCACAGCCAGGTTCCTGAACTCGGTCCCTGAACTGGTCAACCCCCCACCCCCAGTCTGCTGATCAGACAAACCGCACACGAAAGAGGTCTAAAAAAATAAATAACATAGCCATCATACGGTTGTGCTCATAAGTTTACATACCCTGGCAAAATGTATGATTTCTTGGACATTTTTCAGAGAATATGAATGATAACACAAAAACTTTTCTTTCACTCATAGTTAGTATTCGGCTGAAGCTATTTATTATCAATCAACTGTGTTTATTCTTTTTAATTCATAATGACAACAGAAACGACCCAAATGACCCTGATCAAAAGTTTACATACCCCAGTTCTTAATACCGTGTATTGTTCCCTTTTCATCAATGACAGCTTGAAGTCTTTTGTGGTATTTGTGGATGAGGCACTTTATCTTCTCAGATGGTAAAGCTCCCCATTCCTCTTGGCAAAAAGTCTCCAGTTTCTGTAAATGATTGGGCCGTCTTGCATTACATTTGAGATCTCCACGGAGTGGCTCAATGATATTGAGGTCAGGAGGCTGAGATGGCCACTCCAAAACCTTCACTTTATTCTGCTGTAGCCAATGAAAGGGCGGCTTGGCCTTGTGTTTCGGATCATTGTCATGTTGGAATGTCCAAGTACATCCCATGCGCAGCTTTCTGGCTGATGAATGCAAATGTTCCTCCAGTATGTTTTGATAACATACTGCATTCATCTTGCCATCAATTTTGACCAAATTCCCTGTGCCTTTGTAGCTCTCACGTCCCGAAAACATCAGCGATCCACCTCCGTGTTTCACAGTAGGAATGGCGAACCTTCCATCATAGGCCTTGTTGACTCCTCTCCAAATGTAGCATTTATGGTTGTGGCCAAAAAGCTCAATTTTGGTCTCATCACTCCAAATGACTTTGTGCCATAAGGTTTGAGGCTTGCCTCTGTGCTGTTTGGCGTATTGTAAAGCGGGATACTCTGTGGCATTTGCGTAGTAATGGCTTTCTTCTGGCATCTCGACCATGCAGCCCATCTTTCTTCAAGTGCCTCCTTATTGTGCTTCTTGAAACAGCCACACCACATGTTTTCAGAGAGCCCTGTATTTCACCTGAAGTTATTTGTGGGTTTTTCTTTGCATTCCCAACAATTTTCCTGGCAGTTGTGGCTGAAATTTTAGTTGGTCTACCTGACCATGGTTTAGTTTCAACAGAACCCCCCATTTTCCACATCTTGATTAGAGTTTGTACACTGCTGATTGGCAGTCTCAATTCCTTGGATATATTTTTATAATATCCATTTCCTGTTTTATACAGTTCAATTCAACTATCTTTTCCCGCAGATCCTTTGACAATTCTTTTGCTTTCCCCATGACTCAGAATCCAGAAACGCCAGTGCAGTACTGGATGAAAGATGCAAGGGTCTGTCAGGAGTCCAGAAACTCATTGAACTTTTGATTAGGGTCATTTGGATAGTTTCTGTTGTCATTATGATTTAAAAAGAGTAAACACAGTGGATTGATAATAAATGGCTTCAGCCAAACACTAACAATGAGCGAAAGAAATGTATTTGTGTTATCATTCATATCCTTTGAAAAATGGCCAAGAAATCATAAATTTTGCCAGGGTATGTAGACTTATGAGCACAACTGTATCTGCTAAGAGCTGGTTGGTTGAAAAATATTAATTTTTCCTTCTTGGCCATTAAAAAAAAAAAAAAATTATGGATAAAATTTAACAGCTACATGCTTTTAGAAGTGTTTTCCGTTATTAAATATCAGTGAAGATTATATATTGTATTCACTGTATTGGTATTCTTTTGACAGCATGGGTGTCACTTTAATAATCCACAGACAAAAGACTTTAATAAAGACAGAAAGCGAGGTCATGTCTCGAGAGTGCACGCGGAACTTGGACTGCTACATCAAAATGCAAGGCAGACATGAGTTCAGCGTGTGCGAAATGAACATTGTCGATCGCAGGTCAGGTCACTTGTAACATATGGTGCACAGCGTGCATCTGAAACCATGTTTGACGTACAAAATGGACAACCTGGTATGTACTTTCAATAGAGCTCAGTTCAGAACTGTCCCAAAGCTTTTGGATGCTGCCAGGTGATACCAGTTACAACAGCAATAATTTGTAACTATTTTTACTAAAAAGGAAAAAAAATTACAACTTTTTTGCATTTTTTTCTTCTTCCTAAAAAAATTTAGGCTGCGAATAGAGCAGAACAAATGGAGTTCAGTGTATTTAAGGCAACAAAATCATTGAGCATTTTAGATCTATATTAAAAGCAATGTAGCGTATTTTTGTAAAGTTTTTTTAAAAACATATTTAAATCTAATCACTAAGGGGTCATTTACATCGGTAGCTACGCTGATCGTATGGTTGGTGGTGCGCGCTGGGAAGAAACTGTATTATAAATACAAAGAAAAGTCTGTGTTAGTATAAAATTAAACAAGGCAGCTAGCAATCTGGATTTATATATAAATCTAAGTATAACTAGCCTAAAATATGCAGAGCCAAAGTAATATGTATAGTAATATAATGACACAAACATAATATAACAAAAATAAACACCAATAAAATAAGAAAGTACCATAGAAATGTGATTTATATCATGAAAAGATTCCATGCACTGCTATGTTTCAGCAGGATAAAACCAAGCTTCTCCAGTGCAAATAACCCATACATACAGGTATATTGCATTCAATATGACTACCGTATATACTCGAATATAAGCCGACCCGAATATAAGCCGAGGCTCCTAATTTTACCACAAAAAAATGGGAAAACTTATTGACTCGAGTATAAGCCTAGGGTGAGAAATGCGCAGCTACTGTAAGTGGAAAAGAGGGTCAACAATGCCCATTTGCAGCCTCACTGTGCCCATTTGCATGCCTCACTGTGCCCATCTGCAGCCATAGGTCCCCCGAACTTCAAACTCAGTAGTTAAGGGTTCCTAGATGCCCCCTAGCTGCAGCCAAAATTTGGGGTCTCTGGACCCAAAGGGAACCGAAATGACATAGCTGCAGATGGACACAGTTGACCGAATTTGGGGCCCCGTATTTCGGGGCCACTTGATGCTAGGAACCCCAAATTTGGTGTGCAACCTCAGTGGAACTAGCACTACAACATATCCAAAGCTGGGGTTCCTAGCACCAAGTAGCCCCGAGATACGGGGCCCCAAATTTGGTTCGGAAAATGTCAAGCACTTTTCTGCAGCAGAGAATGACATTTTCCGAACCAACTTTGGGGCCCCGTATCTCGGATTTGCACACCAAATTTGGGGTTCCTAGCACCAAGTGGCCCTGAGATATGGGGGCCCAAATTCAGTTTGGAAAATGTCATTCTCTGCTGCAGAAAAGTGCTTGACTCGAGTATAAGCCAAGGGGGGCATTTTCAGCACAAAAAAATGTGCTGAAAAACTCGGCTTATACTTGAGTACCGTATTTATCGGCGTATAACACGCACTTTTTTCCCCTTAAAATCAGGGGAAAGTCGCAGGTGCGTGTTATACGCCGATGCCCTGCGATCCGGAGCTGTCAAAACGTTAAAATCGCCGACCGCGATTTGAAAATGGCGCCGCCAGCGCCGAAATACACAGAGCCGGTCCTCGGCTCTTTCCGGCGGCTCTCGTTTACTTTCGGCTCCACTCGTAGTCCCGAGCGGAGCTATCCGAAAATACTCGGATAGCTCCGCTCGGGACTACGAGTGGAACCGAAAGTAAACGAGAGCCGCCGGAAAGACCCGAGGACCGGCTCTATGTATTTCGGCGCCGGCGGCGCCATTTTCAAATCGCGGTCGGCGATTTTGAAGCAGGGACAGGCTGCACTGGGAAAGGCTGCACTGGGAAAGGCTGCACTGGGGAAGGCTGCACTGGGGAAGGCTGCACTGACAAGGCTGCACTGGGGAAGGCTGCACTGACATGGCTGCACTGACATGGCTGCACTGGGGAAGGCTGCACTGAGAAGGCTGCACTGGGGAAGGCTGCACTGACAAGGCTGCACTGACAAGGCTGCACTGACAAGGCTGCACTGACATGGCTGCACTGACATGGCTGCACTGATAAGGCTGCCCTGGGGAAGGCTGCACTGGGGCAAGGCTGCACTGGGATAAGGCTGCAATGGACACTGGGGAAGGCTGCACTGACAAGGCTGCACTGACAAGGCTGCACTGGGGAAGGCTGCACTGAGAAGGCTGCAATGATGGGCATTTAAATGTAAGTTTTTTTCCCTTCAACTTCCCTCCTAAAAGTTTTTTTCCCCTTAAAATTCCCTCCTAAATTGGGGTGCGTGTTATACGCCGGTGCGTGTTATACGCCGATAAATACGGTATATATAAAGGTTCTCTCTGAATCATCAATCCTCTCCATCTGCTGACCGGCACTCAAAGGAAGAACAGCATCTGTATGTGCAAACCCAGATGACAAGCGTCTCTCACAGTCATATAACCGCAGATTCCTGCTTTAATCCACGCTCCTCTCAAGAATGCCAGATACCCCTGAGGTCCCACATATTAGAGGGGCAAAAAACAGACTCTCACAGTGCAGCAATATTAAGCATTTATTGTGTAAAACTATAAATAGTATACAACAAGAAAAGCTTGCTATTGCCACTTACATATGAGCCGCTGCTCTCCACAAGACAGCAGCCCTGATCGTCAGTGCACCTCAAAACACCCTCCCTACGCGTTTCACCCAATAGGACATCATCAGGATGAAACCTGTTGGTTGGAATTTGGATGCACCCTGACAATCAGGCTGCTGTTGTGTTGAGACATGCTAGCTGGCTGTTCTTTTACAATTAATGCAACTAAGGGCTGTCGCTGTCTCTCATCAAAAGAGCCCGACTATGCCTGCCCTCTATACCTAGCTGCTCCATTCATAGAGGCCATACTACAGATTCTATAAATGAAATGGGATCTAAAAATGGAGGCCAGACAGATGATTGATGGCTCTGCTCTCTCTATTCTTAGATGCTGTTTCATTCATAGAAGCTGTAGTATAACAGCAGGGGTGTGGGGCAGGCCAGTGGAGAATTTTAACTAAAGGAAGAAGCGTCAGCACAAGAGACACATCCTCTTGACTGCATGTTATGTCCCTTATGCTGATTTTTTCTGTGTTATTAAATGTAGCTATTCTTAGGCTTTAATGTGATTTCCCAATTTTCTATTTTTTATTTTGCAGCTTTCAATAAAATAATGCCTGGTGATCCTGCCATTAAGGGTGTTGTTTACTCGATATTTTTTTTTTTGCTGTCTGTGTCGTGTTGGGGGGGTGTTTCCTTAATTTCCTGTCCTGGTAACACAGCCAAAAGCAATAGTAAATCTTCCAAAAATGGGGTGAAATCTCCTCTTAAGACAGTTGTCAGTGGAACTGGGGTCTCCACGAAAAGATTTCCCCTTTCTTCCAGTTTCGGTGACAACTATATCAACAGAATAAACAGAGAAGGTGAATCTTCCCAATGGGGGAGACAACAAGACAATAATCGTTTGGTTGCTGATTGCTGAACATGGACTGTTTATTAGAACAAGAATACAGTCTTATATACAGGAGAAGAGGAGGTTCCCCCCTCCTGCTCATATTGCTCTAACAATATACCTGTAACCAGAAACATAAATTAACTAATCATTTCCAGACTAGGTGACTCCGACATATGAGGTTTCAGGTCCTACCCTTGTTTTCTCCTAGGCCCCTAACTATAATACACATTATCATAAATATCAACACAGAACTCCTTCTCACAATAGCAGAGTTAATTAACACAAACAACAATGGGTGAAAGACTCTTATGGCCCGTACACATGATTCGAATATCGTATGAAAACTGTCGTCCGAGGAAGAATCGTACAATTTTTGGATCGTGTGTACACTACTTTCGAGAGACGATTACAACAGTTCATCCAATATTATTCGATCGGACAAGCACGAAAATTTTCCATGTACGATACCAGATCGTATGATTTTCGTTTAGTCAGTATAGTTGTCGTCCAAAAATACAATACAAATATATTACAACACATGATATCACTTTAGATTTTTTTCTGTCGTACAAGAATTTTCATGACTTTAGTTACCTATTAAATTTCTACTTGCGACTATTAAGCGAAAAATGTTGTACGATCTGTCGTACGATATTCGGATCGTGTGTACCGGCCATAAGAGCCCACACTAGCCTTATTTACAATAAACACATTATAAGACAACAGACAGACAGGAGGCTGGAGTTGATGACATCAGCATCTTCTATGAGTCCCAACTAGGGATGAGCTTCGAGTTCGAGTCGAACTCATGTTCGACTCCAACATCAGCTGTTCGCCAGTTCGTCGAACAGCGAACAATTTGGGGTGTTCGTGGCAAATTCGAAAGCCACGGGACACCCTTTAAAAGTCTATGGGAGAAATCAAAAGTGCTAATTTTAAAGGCTTATATGCATGGTATTGTCATAAACCTGGGTCCTGGATCCTGCCCCAGGGTACATGGATCAATGCAAAAAAAAGTTTTAAAAACAGTTGTTTTTTCAGGAGCAGTGATTTTAATAATGCTTAAAGTGAAACAATAAAAGTGTAATATTCCTTTAAATTTCGTACCTGGGGGGTGTCTATAGTATGCCTGTAAAGGGGCGCACGTTTCCCGTGTTTAGAACAGTCTGACAGCAAAATGACGTTTCAAAGGAAAAAAAGTCATTTAAAACTACTCGCGGCTATTAATGAATTGTCGGTCTGACAATACACATAATAGTTCATTGATAAAAACGGCATGGGATTTCCCCACAGGGGAACCCCGAACCAAAATTTAAAAAAAAATGGTGTGGGGGTCCCCCTAAATTCCATACCAGGCCCTTCAGGTCTGGTATGGATATTAAGGGGAACCCCACACAAAAATTTAAAATAAAATGGCAAGGGGGTCCCCCTAAAAATCCATACCAGACCCTTCAGGTCTGGTATGGATTTTAAAGGGAACCCCGTGCCAAATTTTTTTAAAAAAATGGCGTGGTGTCCCCCCAAAAATCCATACCAGACCCTCATCCGAGCACGCAACCTGGCAGGCTGCCGGAAAAGAGGGGGGACAAGAGAGAGCGCCCCCCCTCCTGAACCGTACCAGGCCACACGCCCTCCACATTGGGAGGATGCTTTGGGTTCCCCCAAAGCACCTTGTCCCCATGTTGATGAGGACAAGGGCCTCATCCCCACAACCCTTGCCCGATGGTTGTGGGGGTCTGCGGCCAGGGGGCTTATCAGAATCTGGAAGCCCCCTTTAACAAGGGGACCCCCAGATCCCGGCCCCCTGTGTGAAATGTTAAGGGGGTACAAAAGTACCCCTACCATTTCACAAAAAAAGTGTCAAAAATGTTAAAAATGACAAGAGACAGTTTTTGACAATTCCTTCATTTAAAGTCTTCTTTCCATCTTCTTTCTTCTATCTTCCCTCGGTTTCTTCCTCCATCTTCTTCTTCCTTTGGTTCTTCCACCGATCCTCTGCTTCTTGCTCCAGTGTTCTCGTCCGGCATTTTCCTCCGCGGCGTCTTCTTTGCTTCTTCGTTCTCGGGCCGCTCTGCATCCATGATGGGGAGGCTCACGCTGTGTGATGCTTCTCGTCTTCTGACGGTTCTTAAATAACGGAGGGCAGGGCCACCCGGTGATCCTGCCCCCCTCTGACGCACGGGGACTTGACGGGGACTTCCCTGTGGCTTTCCCCGTGACGTCAGAGGGGGCGGGGTCAGCCGTTACGTGTTGAGGGGAATGTGGCCTGGTACGGTTCAGGAGGGGGGGCGCTCTCTCATCCCCCCCTCTTTTCCTGTGGCCTGCCAGGTTGCCTGCTCGGATAAGGGTCTGGTATGGATTTTTGGGGGGACCCCACGCCATTTTTTTAAAATTTTGGCGTGGGGTTATCCCTTAAAATCCATACTGGTATGGAATTTAGGGGGACCCCCACGCCATTTTTTTTTTTTAATTTTGGTTCGGGGTTCCCCTGTGGGTCTGGTATGGATTTTGAGGGGGACCCCCTTGCCATTTTTTTTAAATTTTTGTGTGGGGTTCCCCTTAATATCCATACCAGACCTGAAGGGCCTGGTATGGAATTTAGGGGGACCCCCACGCCATATTTTTAAAAATTTTGGTTCGGGGTTCCCCTGTGGGGAAATCCCATGCCATTTTTATCAATGAACTTTTATGTGTATTGTCGGACCGACAATTCATTAATAGCCGCGAGTAGTTTTAAATTACTTTTTTTCCTTTGAAATGTCATTTTGCTGTCAGACTGTTCTAAACACGGGAAACATGCACCCCTTTACAGGCATACTATAGACACCCCCGGAGACGAAATTTAAAGGAATATTACACTTTTATTGTTTCAATTTAAGCATTATTAAAATCACTGCTCCCGGAAAAACTGCTGTTTTTAAAACTTTTTTTGCATTGATCCATGTCCCCTGGGGCAGGACCCAGGTCCCCAAACACTTTTAATGAAAATAACTTGCATAAAAGCCTTTAAAATTAGCACTTTTGATTATTCATGTTCGAGTCCTATAGACTTTAACAGTGTTCACGTGTTCAAACAAATTTTTTGCCTGTTCGCATGTTCTGGTGCAAACCCCCCGTGTTTGGCTCATCCCTAGTCCCAACATTATGAAGCAGTCACTATTTATAATATGGCATATACAGGGTTCCCAGAGTCTGTATGTTTTGGGGTGACATGGACTTGAATCCAAAGTAACATTACCTCAAGGTCCCCAGGCATACACCTTGCAAAGAGTATTGTTCCCTTAAAATCCAGAGCCCATAATCAGTAGGCAAGAGGCCATCATTCAGTCCTCTCCAAATGCCTCTGTCCTGGATAAGTCTGTCACATTTCTCCCCCATCAAAAGTCGACATAACAAAGTCACAGACCTCCACCTGATCTGGACATGCGTTAGTCTGGCCGAGTGAACTCACATAGTCAGTCCGCATGATCCCCAAACAAATTGTTCCAAACAGAGCATTACTTATCCGGCCAACCCCTGCCTCTCTCATCAAACATACCCGCTACTGGGGGAAAGTGCGGACTGGTCCTTCCCCCTGAAGTCCCTTCATCCACTGGAGAGAAGACAGTGTGGCTGGGCTCAGTCCGTCATGCTGTTGGGGATCTGGGCTGATCGCCCAGCGTCCCTGGGGTACACAAGTGGAGACCATAGTCCCATCCATTTCACAGGAAATCCATCCTTTGTTAGAGGATGGCAGAGGCCAGCAGCGCTCTGTCCTGTTAAGGGCGGTTCAGCTGGGCGTAGGAGCTTCCTACATCATCTGCTCCAGCTAACTGTTGGGGAGGGAGGCCGACTGCCCCAACTCCCTGGACCTCCGCAGTTGTTGCCAGTGCTGGGCAGAGTTCGGTAGCACTTCGCTCTGTTGCCGGCACTTCTGCTGGTTTTCTGTTAGTGAAGACCGCAGGTCCATCCACCGACACCAGATCAAGCTGCAGTTGTGAGGTGCCGACTGCATTCTCTCCTTGGATCCTGATCTGCAGCTCAGGAGTGACTGCTACCTCCTTACCCTGGGCCTCCAGAACTGCTGCAGGAGTGGGGCAGAGGTATTGGACCCTCTGTCCGGTTGCCAGTGCTTCAGCTGGGTTGGTGTCATAATTTTGGGGTGCCGTCTGCTGCTGGAACTCTCTTTCTCTGTAACTGTCTCCCAGGTGCACAAATCCTTGTTGGGGAGGGATGAAAAACACCTTCTCTCCCTTCTCCTGTATTCTAATCTGCTGCAGGGATGTGACCACCACCTCCTTACCCTGGGCCTCCAGAACTGCTGCAGGGGTGGGGCAGAGGTCTTGGACCCTCTGTCCGGTGGCCAGCACTTCAGTTGGGCAAGTTCCTTGTAACTCCACAGATACTGCTGTTGCTGCTGGGCAGAGCTCAGTGAAGTTTGGCCCTGATACCAGCTCTTCTGCTGGAGGCTCACCAGGTTTTTCTTCCTCAGCAGAAAAGTCTATCAAATCCCATGTCTCTGTGTCTGGGGATAGAGGTTCACCATCTCCTGTCTGTGGAACCCAGAAGATGCTATCAGTGCTGGGCAGAGGTTAGAAGAGCTCTGCCCTGGTGTCAGCACTTCAGCTTTGGGGATGGCAATCTCCAGATTTTCCACTGAAAATTCTCTGGCATGCTGCTGGACAGGCACATTCCTCCATCCAACCTCGTCTTGTGCAGAAACAGGTTTGTCAAAGTCAGTCAACACTTGCTGCATGCGCCATAAGACCTCCGTGTCCATAGCTACAGGGGCAGGTTGGCAAAGCACACTGTTACTATGCCACCCTGCCGACTCTTCAGCCAGGATTTCAGAGCTGTCTGCTGGTATTTCCTGATAGTCCCAGGCAAAGGGAGACCAGCCTTGGCGATGAGCAGAGTCTAGCAGCTGTCTGTAGGCGATCTCCAGCTCCCATTCCTGAATGACCAGAAACTCTATATCTTCCAGTGCCCAGTGCACTTCCGAGACGTTCAGTAGCTCTTTTCTGAAATCCATAATTTCATCCAACCCCCACTCCAAATCACTCCCAAAGTTAGGGTCCCCTGTCAGCTTCACATACAACAGTCCCAGGCCTCCGTAGCCAAAGCCTTCTGTTGGGCTGTCATCCGCTATCCAAGGGCATACTTGGGATACATGCCACTGGAGGGCTCTGTAGCTGTCATCCAGCCGCTTCTCTGCTCAGACCAGCCTGCTTAATTCAGCTGTCTGCTCCTTGTGCGGTTTTTCTACCAAAGACAGCACCCGCAATCCATACTGCAACCAGTACCTTTCCTGCAATGGGTGGAGAACTTTTTCCTGGTGTCGCTGCTCATGGGCTATTGTTTCCTTCCAGAGTTCGCAGCGGATAGAATCATAACATCCCAGCAGGACCGGCTCTGATACTGGTCCTCTGTGCTGTATCTGCATCTCTCTCAATCTCCTTCCGAATTCCTCCTCCATGGCGGCTGGTATCTGTACCTCTTCTCTTCTGCTATCCAGACCTTGGATACAGGTGGAGGTTTGGATGTCCCAGACTGCAGGAAGCATTCCACTGCTTGCCACTAATGTTACGAAACGTCCCACACTCCGCTTTCGTCATATACCGCTTCCTCCAAGTCTGAATATAGATATCAGATATTCCAACCGCTAACAACAAACACAACAAGAAAATACTCGTTTGGTTGCTGAACATGGACTGTTTATTAGAAAAAGAATACAGTCTTATATGCAGTTAAAGAGGAGGTTCCCCCCCTGCTCATATTACTCTAAAAATACACCTGTAACCAGAAACATAAATTAACATGAACTAATTAACTAATAATTTCCAGACTAGGTGACTCAGAGATATGCCCTTTCAGGTCCTAGCCTTGTCTCCTAGCTCCCTAACTACAATACACATTATCATAAATATCAACACAGAACTCCTTCACACAATAGCAAAGTTAATTAACACAAACAACAATGGGTGAAAGACTCTTAGAGCCCACACTAGCCTTATTTACAATAAACACATTATAGCAGACAACAGACAGACAGGTGGCTGGGGTTGATGACATCAGCATCTTCTAGGAGTCCCAACATTATGAAGCAGTCACTATTTATAATATGGCATATACAGGGTTCCCAGATTCTGTGTGTTTTGAGGGGAACATGGACTTGAATCCAAAGTAACATTACTTCAAGGTCCCCAGGCATACACCTTGCAAAGAGTATTGTTCCCTTAAAATCCAGGGCCCATAATCAGCAGGCAAGAGGCCAGCATTCACTCCTCTCCAAAAGCCTCTGTCCCGGCTAGGTCTGTCACAGGTTCTATACCTCAACACTCGGTTTTGGCTTTAGATGTACTGAAGCTAGCCATACATTGACCAATATTTGGCTGGTTCAGAAGGGACTGGTCAAATTTCGGTCAATGTGTAGCCTTCCCTGCTTGACAGAAGTTGATTGTTGGATCGACTTCTGTTGAAGGGACATGCTGTAAAAATGTTTCACGATCAGTGGCTGCAGCCATTTGGGTCCTGCTGTCAGAATACAATGTCATGGATTCCTTCATTCATCTTTTTTTGTGTAGATGAAGGAATTAATTATTTTTTGTTTAGCCTGCTGGCTAAATGAAAAAAAAAAAACCTAACAGGATATGGCAAGCTATAGGCTTCAGAGGAAGACTGTAGACAACAGAAATGTGGGTCACGTCTGCGGTGGGGGTCAGGAAAAATAAAGGTGACCTCACTTTCTACCACTTCAGCCACAAGGGGCTTTAAACATAAAGTGCGTGTTTAAAGCATGGGTCAGCAAACAGAGCTGAGAAGTCCAACAAAAAAGAGTCAGAGGTGGCCGGATTAAGGGAATCTTCAGTATGGATGTATGCTAGATTTGCCCATGTGTGAAAATACCTATAATAGTTCTACATTACCAAGAAAGAGACTTGACAAGTCCTGAAATAGAGACAGAGGAGTGGACATCTATTCTATGCTCACAGTGGCCCAAAACATCTAATGCCCCGTACACACGGTCGGACTTTGTTCGGACATTCCGACAACAAAATCCTAGGATTTTTTCCGACGGATGTTGGCTCAAACTTGTCTTGCGTACACACGGTCACACAAAGTTGTCGGAAAATCCGTTCATTCTGAACGCGGTGACGTAAAACACGTACGTCTGGACTATAAACGGGGCAATGGCCAATAGCTTTCATCTCTTTATTTATTCTGAGCATGTGTGGCACTTTGTCCGTCGGATTTGTGTACACACGATCGGAATTTCCGACAACGGCCCTCCACCCCCCTCCAGAGCCAACCAGTAACCCTTAGCCCTCTACAATGTGTATTGTAGGAGGGAGGGGGGGGGCATGGTAGCTGGCCTAGGGGAGAAAGAAGTATAAATCTGGCCAAAGTTGTAGTGGACAACAGCTCAATACACAAGTTACTAAGTAGTTGACAAGTGTTCCACCACGTGGCACTCCCTAAATATATAAAAAAAATTCCAACATGAAAAATTCCACATCTGAGCATATTTAAAAAAAAACAACAAAAAACCCTAACTCATCAATATATTTTTTTTTTTTTATGAACTACACAAACAAGCAAAACAAGTGATGTCTTTTGTTCCCATGGATAACAGCCACACACATCAAGAAACCTTTCCGGTCTATTCATCAGGGCGATTCATTTAACAAATTTCTAGTGTAGTCTTTTTATAATACACAGCGTGGGTTTGGTGCCATGATTAAAAAAAAAGGGAAACAAAACAGAAACCCAGATAGAAAGCAATATAAATGTTAATGAGTCTTCGGACCAAGAAGAGCAGCCAAATTTATAGGCTAAATCAACACGAATCAAAATAGCAGAGAAGCAGATAGGATTATCCGTTCTGCTAATCAAGGAAGTGTCTGCGATGAATTTGTTGGGGTTGTGAAGCTGCCAACGCTAAAAACAAACTTTCTTGTCTGAATAAGAACGCACTGCCTCTTGTACTGTAGATGGTGTACAATGTTTGTCCAAAACCTTGGTTGCTCAAAGCCTGGGTCCCATTGGCAGGCAGCAGCTCAAAAAGGTGATCGTCTCAGTCATTTGCAGAGCCGTCTTTAACGCAGGGCAAAAGGGGCAGCTGCCCAGGACCCAGTTATTGTTGTGGGGCCCGAAACAGCAGCCCCTTGAGCCCACGCCAGTGTTGCCACAGATCTGACATTCTGCCTGCAACAGTAACGCTGCTAAAGTCCCACCTCCTGGCTCCTGCTGTTGCTGCTGCTGACAATAGTGGTTAGTTCCTAGGACCGCCTGGCGTCTAGCAACCAACCACGTGGCTAATCTGACTCTGACTCTGCCCCCGCTTTCAGCGGAGATCGGAACTTTCTCCTGCAGTCCTGGCTGCTGCCACACCTCCAGGCTACCCCTGCAGCTGTCAGTGGTAGTTGGTTGCTAGGTCACAACCACTTAGCATCTAGCAACCAACCACATGGTTTGCCTGACTCCGCCCTCACCCACCATGTTCAATGGATGAGCATGGGATTTCCTGCTCCAGACTGGGCTGCTGCAGCTGTTGTCAGTGCCACAAGGCTTGTCTGACACTGCCCTTCCACCCCTCAGTGCTCAGTGGAGGAACACGGGGCTTCTCCCTCCAGACCTGGCTGCTGCAGCTGTTGCCAGTCCAGTGCCAGCTCAGTGACCTCAAAGAAGGTAAGGAAAAGCTCTGATTTATTTTAGAGGAGTAGCAGCAGCTCTGGAGTCCCTGATATAAGAGGGAGGGGATACTGATGAAGGGGGGAAATGTGTGGACCCTAATGTAAGGAGGGGGGCACTCTGGGGATCCTGATGTAAGGAGGGGAACCCTGGGGACCCTAATGTAAGGAGGGGGGCCCTGATGTAAAGATAGGTCCTGGGGGCTCTCTGGGGACCCTGATGTAAGGAGGGGGCCCTGGGGGCTCTCTGGGGACCCTGATGTAAGGAGGGGGCTCTGGGGACCCTGATGTAAGGAGGGGGCTCTGGGGACCCTGATGTAAGGAGGGGGCTCTCTGGGGACCCTGATGTAAAGAGGGGGTCCTGGGGGCTCTCTGGGGACCCTGATGTAAGGAAGGGGCCCTGATGGCTCTCTGGTGACCCTGATGTAAAGAGAGGGCTCTCTGGGGACTCTGATGTAAGGAGGGGGCTCTGGGGACCCTGATGTAAGGAGGGGGCTCTCTGGGGACCCTGATGTAAAGAGGGGGCTCTCTGGGGACCCTGATGTAAAGAGGGGGCTCTCTGGGGACCCTGATGTAAGGAGGGGGCTCTCTGGGGACCCTGATGTAAGGAGGGGGGCTCTGGGGACCCTGATGTAAGGAGGGGGCTCTTTGGGGACCATGATGTAAGGAGGGGGCTCTCTGGGGATCCTGATGTAAGGAGGGGGCTCTCTGGGGACCCTAATGTAAGAAGGGGGGCTCTGGGGACCCTGATGTGAGACGGGGGCTCTGGTGACCCCAAAGTAAGAAGGGTCACTGGGGACCTTGATATATAGAGAGGAAATCTCCGGGAGAGGATAACTCTAGCAATCCTGATTTCAATTTGGGTGCTCTGGGAACCTTAATACAAGAAAGGTGACTCTCGGACCATGATTTCAGATGGGGAAACTCTGGCAACTCTGATGTAAAGGGGGGGGTTTCTGCGCTGCTATTGATTCCATCCCCCCCAAGCACTGTCATTGATCCCATCCCCCACCAGCACTGTAACTCCTCCCATCACCCCAGCACTGCCACCAATCCCACCCCCCATTGCCATTGATCACACCCCCCCCCCATTGCCATTGATCACACACCCCCTCCCCCCCACAGCTCCAAAAGCCAATGTGAGCAGTAATGATGTGTGGTAGTCTCTAGCAACCGATCAGGGAGTGTAAGTAGGGAGCGAAATCGCATGGTGGGTGTCCAATCAGTATTTAAGACGGCCCTGGTCATTTGTAATACATTTTGGGATTCCTCAGATATATTTCAGAGCACAATGGTTGGGCCTCTCAACAGGTTATTAAAGGTCTTGTCCACCTCTGTAAAAATAATAATAATAAATGCACTCACATTAATATAACAAAATATGGGAATTTTTTAAAGCTGAAGTTTTGTTCTGGCAATTTTAGCAAATTTGCCCAGCTTGGTCCAATGTAAGTATGTATGTGAAATACCAGTGTGAAGATAGAAAGCACTGTAGTAAGACCTGCTACCACAGATATCTCCACTAGCTTCTGGGTCCTATGCCAAGTGACTTTCCTGCTGAATTGTGAAAACAAGAGGTCACTTGCTGGGCATGGGCTATTCAGCGAAGCTTTGCATTTTCTCAAAGAATACAAAGCTTTCTTTGATTGGAAGAGGTGGGGAGGTGACGTCACAAAGATAGTGGCAATCACTGTAGTAGCTGTGCCTGCTACAGTGGTTTCCAGCTTCCACGAGGATCCCACAAGTATGGCACATACATACTTAAATTACTCCAAGCTGGACCAATGTAACTATGTAAAAATAGTATTGGGTGAACAGTTCAGACCAAGCAAAAGTTCAGCCTTGTTTGCCCATTCAGTGAACACCCAAATTTGCGGACGCTCGGCGGGATGTTCGCCTAATTGGATGAAGCCTTGAACCTGACCGCTGTCAGAGCCCTGATTGGACAAAGTGATAATTACTTTCTCCAATCATGGGTAATGCTCATAGTCCCACCCCAAACTATAAAAGGTTCCTTCCCATAGGAAGCTTTTGCAGTGTGTTGTTGTAGTAGAGATAGATAGATTAGGGCTCAGTTTGCTACTAGTGAGTTAATGTGTTTACTCATTGTGACTCTGAGTGTAGAGTGTTAGTGTATTGTTAGTAGTGTTAGTATAGTGTGTCAGTATAGTGTAGTGTGTTATTGTAGTGCAGTGTTTAACACAGCATTACAGTCCTGTATACAGTGCTGTATACCCTTTTTTTTTTCTTTCTTTTTTTTTTTGGTTGCTGCGTGCTTTTATTTTTGTTTTTCTTGGGGGGGGTTTTGTCTTTTTTTGTCCCCTGCCTGCCCCTTTTACTAAGGTCAGCCGCTGCTTTTCTGACTGGCGCTGGTGTTTTCCCTTTTTAATTTCTTGTTATGTTATGTTAGTTTTTACATTTCTGTCAGCATCAGTTCTCAATTTAAAAAGCACCAAACACTACTTTTCATTCAATAAAATGCATCCAATCACACATTTCCCAGTTTCTATTAAATTTGGGTAATAAGCCCCCCCCCCCATTGTGTCTGGGAAGCCAACAAAGAGAGGCAGACGTTCCCATGCCACTATGAGGGGGCCAGCAGCGTTGTGTCTACAGGCAAAGGTGGACGTGGTCCGTACTCAGGCAGTGCACATTTGTCTCTGTTTAGTGATATTGCCATCACTAGTGGGTTCCTCATCCTCTTCAATGACCCAAGCTGACACTAGTATGCAGTCCACCACAGCTGCCAGAGCAGCTCATTCTGCCTCCTTGTCTACAGCTACTCCTGCCATAGTGCCAGGATCATGCATTGAGGAGTCATCTGAATTATTTGAACGCAGTGTCAGCCACTTGCTTCTTGAGGATGCAGACATTAGACATGTGCATTCGTTTTTGACCAAATGCATTTTCGTCCGAATTTCAGGTATTTTTGTTATTGTTTTAACAAACGATAACGAAAGTGCAGAATACAAAAACCGAAAGATCCGACATAAACAAATGCTTTATTTTCGTTTTCGTTGCGACAACAGTTCGATATAGATAGGAGATTCGACATGACGCTGACAATAACAATCTGTGCCTATCGAACCTGTGGTTGAATGTGCCTAACCTTGCCTAACCAGACTGACACCCCGCAACAACGATCGCAGCGATGCGCGCCCCCGGGGGTGTGCAGCGGCTCAATATCCTGAGGACGTCATATGACGTCCAGTCAGGATATTGAAACCACTTTGCCGACGTCATTCTGCTATATGGCGGGCGGCAAGTGGTTAAGCATAAGCACAGCAGCAGAACAATAGTGAAGCAAGCTACAGTTCAACTTAACTTTTTCATAATAATCTGCTGCTATTGTGTTAGTGTTGTGAACTTAATAGTGATACTAGTGTTGCTAGTGTTGTGATAGCCTCAGAGCCTGCCCGTGTTGTAGGGGGGGGGATTCATTATTATAGATTCTATATTATAATGTCTTATCAATATCTGACACAACGTCGGATGCCGCGCCATTGCACTTGGAGATTGAGAAACGAATGTGAAAGTTGACTGACTGTTGGGGTAGAGTAGACCATTCAACATGAATGACGAAGATTCCACAAAGCAACGAAAAACATACAAACGTTGAATCTTTGGCTTATGGTGTCTGTCAAAAGTCCTAAGAAGATTCAACGGAGCAGCTAAACTGTACAACGCTGCAACCGTACATTTCCGGTCAAATGCATCCGCCCATAGGCTATAGAAAAATTCTAATGTTGGTTGACTAGTAAAATAATTAATAAATATAATTATTACTAGTCATACAACATTAGAATTCTACTACAGCTAGCTTGTAGGTGGAAAATTCGACCGGAAATGTACATGTACAGTTTAGCTGCTCCGTCGAATCTTCTTTGAACATTTGACAGACACCATAAGCCTTCAATGACAGATTCGACCTTAATTAATTTGGATTTGAATGCAATTTTTAATGAAAAACAAGATAAATAAAAACGAATTTCGGGAGTAACTAAATAAATTAATTTTTCGGACGAAAACGAAATTCCGAAACAAAATATTTCAGTGTGCACATGTCTAGCAGACATTTCTTGATTCTGACATTGGTTCTGAGATAGAGGAAGAGAGTAACGTGAGCCCTCGGAGAGGGGGAACACTGACAAACATCAAATTGGCAACCATGTTACCAATTTTTCCACAACTGTTTGACCGAAGCATCAAATTTCAATTTTTTAGAGCAAGGCCAATTCTAGCTTTCATCAAGAGTACCTTTAAAGGGTTACGGTGTGAAGGCACCACTAACACCCAAAGACCAATTTTTCTGCAACTGTTAGACCGGGGTGTCAAATTTCAATTTTTTTACAGCAAGGTAAATTTTTGCTTTCATCAAGAGTACCTCTAGAAAGTTACGGAGTGAAGGCACCATCAACACTAAAAGCCCAATTTTTCCGCAACTGTTTGACAGGGGCCTCAAATTTCTGTTTTTTACAGCAAGGCTAATTCTTACTTTCATCAAGATTACCTCTATAGGGTTACAGTGTGAAGGCACCACGAACATCCAAAGACCAATTTTTCCACAACTGTTTGACCAGGACGTCAAATTTAAATTTTTTACAGCAAGGCCAATTCTTGCTTTCATCAGGACTCTTGATCTCTCTGCTGTGCCCAAGAGCTGAAGCTCTCTACACTCTCTCTCTCCTCACTGGAGACTGAGGCAGCCGAGCTCTTGCTGCTGTCAATTCCAGTGAGGAGAGAACGGAGGACGGGGCTGAACCACGTTCTGTGTGTCAATGGATGCTCAGGAGCAAGTCTGCACGAGTGCTCTCATAGCAAGAAGGGTACTTCTTAGTGGGGGGGGGGGGAGCCAGGAGTGCCAGTGGTGGACCTCAGAAGAGGAGGACAGGGGCTGCTCTGTGCAAAACCATTGCACAGAGCAGGTAAGTAGGACATGTTCATTTTTGTATTTCCTTTAGAATCCCTTTAAGTCTTTCATGTGTTGCCAAGGTATAGAGACGCTACACTATACGCTGGTGTTTTCAAGGCTTTTTAATATTTTATCAGTTTTTATTCTTGGTGTAGAGGTTGATTATATTTAATGCAGACAAATAGCAGACTGGGAATGTTCCATCTGAAGGATAGCTTTGAATTTGCAGCTTTTTTTTTCAATCTACAACTGGGCAGCGCACTTGCGTCTTACCCCGTGTGGAGATACCAAACTTTTATCAGTGGTGAGCAAGTCTCACCGACACTAAATGAAAGAGGTCTGGGGCTATTGTGATAGCCATAAAAGAACATATTTAAAAAGGAAAACTTGAAAAGATTCCTTGATAAAGACACTGTGGGGAGCCATCTGGTCTGTTTTATCGATAAAACAAATTTAAGAACAAAATATCTGTCTTTTCAATAGTATGAGGAAAGTCTAGCAGGGTTTTAAGATACCACTGGTAGGAATATTCCTTTTCTTTTTTTCATAGGGAGTAAATCCTTTGCTTGGGTTTTACGGATCATTCTTATTTTTGCTTTGCACAAGGTGACCTGTACAACACAATAAATACAGTCGCTACTAATCTTCTGCAAACTTTCACTTTCCCATTTCGCACAATGTTAGATTAGCACTATGAATATGTACAATCAAATATTTATCAGGTGAGTCAGATAGAATTGCATGAAAATGGAAATCTCATTATATTCAATGGTTTCCAAAATCACTCTGAGTCAGATTGATGTAAAGGTTCTTGCACTACTTTGATGCGACTCCAGAGCAATTCTGGCCCATAGACTTCAATGTAAACTCGCAGAAATTGCAGCTGCATGTGATTGGATGCAATTATGAAGCAATTTTAGTGTTTTTTTTTTTTAACCCTTAACTCTACTCCCAAGCACATCCTTGTTCCTCCCAGCCACATAGGCTTTTCAGACTGCAGGAAAGATGCAGGAGAGATGTACTTGACAATGAGATCATATGTCTTGTTTGTCAGGGGCCATAGATTTACGACACTAAAGGCACTAACTACAAGAACCACATCAAGTGGGACAGAGCCTGGCTGGCCTGGCTGCCTGCATATACACTATATTACCAAAAGTATTGGGATGCCTGCCTTTACACGCACATGAACTTTAATGGCATCCCAGTCTTAGTCCGTAGGGTTCAATATTGATTTGGCCCACACTTTGCAGCTATACACCTTCAACTCTTCTGGGAAGGCTGTCCACAAGGTTTAGGAGTGTGTCTATGGGAATGTTTGACCATTCTTCCAGAAGCCCATTTGTGAGGTCAGGCACTGATGTGGACGAGAAGGCCTGGCTTGCAGTCTCTGCTCTAATTCATCCAGGTGTTCTATCAGGTTGAGGTCAGAACTCTGTGCAGGCCAGTCAAGTTCCTCCACTGCAAACTCGCTCATCCATGTCTTTATGGACCTTGTTCTGTGCGTTCTGTGCACTGGTTCAAATCATTTGGTGGAGGGGGATTATGGTGTGGGGTTGTTATTCAGGGGTTGGGCTTGGCCCCTTGGCTGCAGTGAAGGGAGGCGTCAGCATACAAGACATTTTGAACAATTTCATGCTCCCAACCTTGTGGGAAGAGTTCGGGGATGTCCCCTTCCTGTTCCAACGTGACTGCGCACCAGTGCACAAAGTAAGGTCCATAAAGACACGAATGAGCGAATTTGGGATGGAGGAACTTGACTGGCCTGCACAGAATCCTGACCTCAACCCAATAGAACACCTTTGAGATGAATTAGAACGGAGACTGCGAGCCAGGCCTTCTTGTCTACATCAGTGCCCAACCTCACAAATGTGCTTCTGGAAGAATAATCAAACACTCCCATAGACACACTCCTAAACCTTGTGGACAACCTTCCCAGAAGAGTTGAAGGTGTATAGCTGCAAAGTGTGGGCCAAATCAATATTGAACCCTACGGACTAAGACTGGGATGCCATTAAAGTTCATGTGCGTGTACTTTCACATCCTCAGTACCGACAGCAAAACCTAAAGTGGAACTATAGACATTTTTTTTTTTTTAGAGAGCTAGGAAGGGTTAGAACCCCTGTCAGAATTCTTTTGGCCATTTGTGTTTCACTGCGGAGATTTCCCTTCACTTCCTGTACCATAGCCAAACAGGAAGTGAGAGAAAATCCCTGCAAATAAAGGAAATTCCTTGGGGCCCCCCAGGTCACCAGAACTGTCTCCATTGGAAGATTTTCCCTCTATTACTTTTCTGGGGACAATCCAAAATTTGGGTATTTTCTTTTACTTTCAATGATAACGGTAAACAGGAATAACAGAGATAGTAAATCTCCTTAACGAGGGCACAGACAGCAATAAAAACTGACAAACGTTCTAACTCCTCTCCACTCTAATCAAAACTAAAAAAATGTTTTGCCTTTTGTTACACTTTAAGTTTAAAGTATAACTAAAGGCAAATCTTTTTTTTTTAGTTTTGGATACAGTGGAGACGGATTAGTCTGTCTGTGTCATTATTAGGGAGATTCACCCTCGCTATTTGTCCTGTTTACCATTATCATTGAAAGTAAAAGTAAAAGAAACGCCCACATTTCGGGTCGTCCCCAGAAAAGTAAAAGAGGGGAATCTTCCAATGGGTACCCAAAAGATTCCCTTAATTTTCAGGGAGTTCTACACACTTCTTTGGGACAGGAAGTGGTGGTAAATCTCCCCAATGGGACACAGATGGCAAAAATAAACCTTACAGGGCTTATAACCCTCCCTTACTCTATTCACAATGAAAAAAAAGGTTTACCTATAGTTCTACTTTAATGACTTTTCCCAATGTCCAAGGAGGTCATTATACATGACCCAGAACTTGCATCTCTCTTCCCTATTTGTGATGGCTGAATGGATCCAGTACCTACGCTTCCTCCTCTGCTCCTCCTCCTCTTCTTATTATTTATTTATTTATTTCAGGTACTTATATAGCGCCGTCAATTTACACAGCGCTTTACATATACATTGTACATTCACATCAGTCCCTACCCTCAAGGAGCTTACAATCTAAGGTCCCTAACTCACATTCATACATACTAGGGACAATTTAGACAGGATCCAATTAACCTACCAGCATGTCTTTGGAGTACCCGGAGGAAACCCACGCAGGCACAGGGAGAACATGCAAACTCCTTCTTGCTGCTAGGCGCAAGTGCTACCCACTACACCACTGTGCTGCTCTTCTTCAATTAACGCTGTGGCACCAGTCGTAATGGCTGCTACCAAGGACAGAGGGAGCATGACTGCTAACCACTACGCAACACAGAAAAACCAGGTAGTAAAAAGGAAGAGAACTTATGTTACAGGGATTTTTATCGGGTCTGCGATATTGCGGCGGACAAATCTGACACTTTTGAGACATTTTTGGGACCAGTGACAGTTATACAGCGATCAGTGCTATAAAAATGCACTGATTAAAAAATGTCATTGGCAGGGAAGGGGTTAACACTAGGGGGCGATCAAATGGTTAAGTGTGTTCCCTAGGTGTGTTCTAACTGTAGGGGGGATGGGACTGACTAGGGGAAGAGAGAAATCGGTTTTCATACTCAGTATGAACATACAATCTGTCTCCTCTCCCCTGAGAGAACCGGGATTTGTGTGTTTACACACATACACATCCCTGTTCTCATACTGTAATGAGCAATTGGCTCCGGGGACACGCTTCGGGTGCATGCACTGTCGGAGGCATCTTAAAGAGCCGACCTACAGCTACGATGGCTCGCGCAGGGGAGCAAACCTGCAGCAGTATAACTGCGACGGCTGTTCCAGAAGCGGTTAAACTCACTTGGTGCCTTATCTGAATTAAATCAGCCTCAGAACCTGTGTAATTCATATGTGTTCGGGTTTAAAGGGATGAGGTGGCTACTGTAGGGCAGGGGCCATTTGTTTGTACTAAAATTTTAAAGTGCAATATTTGAACTTTCAAATAAATAATCTTTGAAAGGGCTTATGCACTATGGTAGATTTTATTTTTCATGCATATATTATGACTGCAGCTACCATGTGATGATGTCAGTTGGCAAGCCTTTGAAAACTCCAATACAGCTTATTCATTTGGAGCCAGTCAGAATGGGATGGTGCTGCCGGATTACAATTAAGTGTGTTTGGGCCTATGTATTGTGGCTGCTGCCTCTGGTAGCGCCCTGTATGCTCACAGTTGTGGTGGTGGCAGGGCACCAAAGTGGGTGTAAAGCAGGGGTCGTCACCGGGCCGTGGCCCTTCTGCAGCCGGGCAGCGGGCATGCTGGGCTGCAGGCATGAGAGCGCTGGGTGGATGGAAGAATCGAGCGGGCGGGCAAGCAGAGATGATATTATCTCTCTCCGCCCCCCACCCGCATCACTGCTCTTCCGCCCTCAAAGCCAGTTCTCTGTCCCAGTGTCAGTGGTGCGGCGGGGAGCAGAGAGAGGACATCATCTCATACTGCCTCCCCGCATCACCGCTCTCCTGCAGCTCCTCACTGTGTGAAAAGTTAGATTCCTTGTTCAGCGGCGCAGATTGCCCCCCCCCCCGGACAGCTAATCAGGAATGGCAGAAGGGTGGAGCCAGAGAGTGACAGCCAAAGGATTTCCGGACCCTCCCTCTGCCAAGTAAGACCGGCTGCAGCATGAGGAGGGAGACACCCTGCTACATCCAGAGGGGCGATCCCACAGAGATGTGACATCATCAGTGACAGGTGAGCTGTGTGTGGGAGTACAGGGGAGGTGTGCTGGGACTTGTAGTTCACCCCTTCAGCTGTCTGCCTGACATACCACAAGGGGCGCTCCACTCACTCCGCATCTGGTGACAGGCAACCTGGCAGGTGACAATCCACATTTTGTGGCAGGCAGTGTGGCAAGTGACATTCCGCATCTGGTGGCAGGCGATAGTGGCAAGTGACACACTCAGGGCTCCCACTGATTCTACATTATGGTGAGTTGAACTATTTCATTTATTACTACAATGTAATAATAGAAATAATGCACTTCAATCACCCTGACAACATATCAAGCATGGTGCCGTGCTGATTGAAGCACTAACACCAGCCATAGCCCGCGAAAAATCGTGACCCCGGTCCTTGGTAGGCACAATGTTCTTCCCCCGGTGCCAAAAAGGTTGGGGACCACTAGTGTAAAGATCTCAAATATCCAGATGAACTTTTGTTTTATTGCACGTCACTTTATTTGTTGGTGGAGGAATAATGAAATACAGTGGAACCTCGGGTTGTGTTGCAGCCTCTGGGGCCTTTTAAAAAGGTGTGTATATGTAATGACAAATCATGTGACTCTTAGATTGCACACAGGTGGACATCATTTTACTAATTACGTGACTTCTGAAGGTAATTGGTTGCACCAGAGCTTTTTATGGGCTTCATAACAAAGGGGGTGAATACATACACACATGCCAATTATCAGTTTTATATTTCTGAAAAATAGTTTTATGTATATATTTTTCTAATTTTACTTCACCAATTTAGACTATTGTGTTCTGATCCATCACGTATAATTTAGATTAAAAAAACATTGAACTAAAGGCTGTAATGTAACAAAATAGGTAAAAAGCCTAGGGGGTGAATACTTTTTCAAGGCACTGTATTTCTCTTAGGCCACTCCCACTGTCAGGTGTTATCGCTGCATGCCCACTATGAACCGTGGCATGCTAAGTGCTTTTTTATTTATTTTTCTAGTGTGCCCTAGGTCTTTCACAATCCTATAAAAAAGAGAGAGAGGGGGTACCCGGTATAGAAAAAAAAAGTAATTGATCAAACCAAAAAATTCAAAAATATATAAACAATCAGATGTATTAGGTTAATTACTTCACATGTATCAAAAAGAGAAAAATGAATTGGTAAGATGCAGTATCATAAAAACTAATCAAATCCAAGGTTGGACAATGAGAAGATGGCCATGAACTGATTCAACAAACAGGACAAGACATAAAAACAATACATGACAACATAAAACACTGTCCGAACGCATTGGGTTGGCAAGCAGTCGTTCTGATAATAATCATGAATAATTTATCTATTGGGGAATAAGTATGGTCCCCGTGTCCTAAATATGACCTGCTGACTGCTGGCAAATCCAATGGATGTGGGGGAAGGGGGGATGGGAATGGGATAGAATCTAGGAGCTACTCAGTGAACTTGATTGGCACGACCTGGAATAAGCTGGCATTATGCTTTTTCAGCTAACTGAAAGAGACAGTAAGGATAACAATCCGGAGTCATTATCAAGATGTTGGAAAAACCAAATAGTGTTGATACTGTGAATATTAAAGTTCCACTCTTGCAAAGAGCTGACAGAAATTCCACTAGTTCAAAAAGAATGAATTTATATTAATATGGAAAGGCACTGTCAATCAGGTGAGGTCGTATGAAAAAATATTTGGTAATAAAGTCAGCAAACATTACCTTTGGAGTCTTCGGCTCGTTAGTATGCTTTCTAATTAGTTTAGATCAGATGGTACCGGTGATACTTCGTATGCTGGGGAATCGAATCACTCACGTACTTGGCCGCTCAGCTGTTATGTAGCTAAGTTCACTTCATCATCACAGGTTGCCGGGGTGGCAGAAAATTCAAGCCTCCAATGGTTCACCCCTTCCGAAATCAGAAGCCGAGATGAAGTATGTAAAGAGTGTGTAGGCAAGTACAAGGTTCATCCCAGTAAGTATTGGAGTATCAATCTGCCATGGACTCCGATTAGTGTTGCGTGAGATACGACCTCGGCTCACCAAGACTCGGTGTTTGTCGCTCACCTCACTTCCCACACAACAGCGTCAGGGACAGGGCTGCGTTGTTGGTGACGTCATTTCACAATCCTAGCAACACCCATGCACTATAGTGAAAGGCTGTATTTAACTTTTCCTAGCTAATAAGCAATGATGGATTGGTGTCAGGAACCTATCTGTGGTCTGCAGAGCAATCTTGCATCTCCTGACATCTAGTCTATAGTAGCCTGCTGGGACTCAGGGCTGTCATCGTTGGCAGATTGATATGAGAAGAGCAGCTGTTTGTGGTGTAAAGAGAAAGTGGTCTGGAAGAGCTTCTGGCGTTGACATGGGACAAAGTGTGACTGAGTCTTTAGATGGTTCTCTGGCTTCTTTGCGACCCTTAAAATGGAAGTAAACCCCTTTTTAGCACTTGAACTTACAGGTAAGCCTATAATAAGGCTTGACTGTAGATACAGTGAATATATCCTAAACCCTGAGTGGTTTAGGAGATAGTCACACTGCATGCAGCTGGTAACGTCACCGGCACATGTATTCTGAAGGGGCGGTATATCCGTGTCGTCACTTCAGAACTTTGTGCGCGCCAAAATGACGTCAACCCGGCATGGCCAATCAGACAGCTGGAGGACGCAAACCCAGAAGAAACATTGGGTGAAAATGGAGGCGACTGTTAGTGGTGACATCGCTGCACTGGAGGGCTTCGTTCTAAGGTAAGTATTTCATAATGTGCTAGTATGCGGTGCATACTAACACATTATGCCTTTACTTTGCAGGGATTAAAAAAAATTTTGGTGCGGTTTACTACTGCTTTAAATTACTATACTTAACTACCCCATTGACGAGGTTATTGCTGGCCCTGGCACCTTGCTAGGGGTTATCATTGCTGGTCCTGACATATGCTGGGAGCTCTTAATGCTGGCTCCAATGGAGCATATTTTACTTCCATAATCTCTTCCGTGTACCTCCAGGCCCTATTCAGTCTATACGAAGAGGGAAAGGTGTATTCAGTCTATACAAAGAGGCAAAGGCGGCACACTACAAATTATAGACTCGGAAGAAACACGCCCTTTTGACCACACCCATTTTGGCCACACCCATATTTTAGCCATGTCCACACATGCAAATTTGCTCCCCCACTTGTGCTTCCAGCACCAGCACAGCATCCCCAAAAAATTTGGTCTGGAGACGTTTTGACACAACACTGGCAAGCGTGTACACTCCGGTACACGAAGACTGTTGACACAACAGCGGGTAACTAGGAAAAAGTTGTTGCCGCTGTGGGGGCGCCCATTTTGTTGGTTAGTATCAGAGTTGACTAACAATATCCACTCATAATACCATGTACCGGAATGTATACGTGTACCGGTATTGTGTCATAACAGCAAGTCATTGAAATCTCCAATTACTGACGGTTTACATTAATCGTAAGTGACGCAATTGGAGAAATTCATGAATTGGCTATTTCGACGGAACACCGGCTCACCTGTGCGATCAGTGAGCTGGAAAAGGAATCTTCCAGCGCTGGAAGTTAAGTCATAGAGAAAACCGAGGGCCAGATGGTCCCCGTCAGTCTCTATGACTCTTGGAGGCCCGGGCACGACGTTATGACGTCACGTCCAGGTCGGCGAAAGTAAACAATGCCCAGGACTCGGCTGAAAGGCCTGAGATCGTTAAAAAAAATAAATAAAATAAAATAAACAATTAAAAAAAAATAATTAAATGCCCCTGTCCCTGTGTGCTCGCACACAGAAGCAAACACATAAGTAAGCGAACACATATGTAAACGACGTTCAAACCACACATGTGAGGTATCACCGCAAACGTTAGAGCAAGAGCAATAATTCTAGCCCATGATCTCCTCTGTAACTCTAAACAGGTAACCTGTAAAAAGCGTCGCCTATGGAGATTTTTAAGTACCGAAGTTTGGCGCCATTCCATGAGTGTGCACAATTTTAAAGTATGACATGTGAGGTGTCTGTTTACTCAGCATAACATCTGTCACATTATACCAAAAAATTGGACTAACTTTACTGCTTTTTTTTTTTATTCATGAAAGTGTTTTTTTCCCCAAAAAATCGTGTTTGAAAAATTGCTGCACAAATATCGTGTGACATAAAAAGTTGCAATGACCGCCATTTTATTCCCTACAGTCTCTGCTAAAAAATATATATATATAATGTTTGGGGGTTCTGAGTAATTTTATAGCAGAAAAACGATGATTTTTACATGTAGGAGAGGAGTGCTGGATTTCGTGCGGTATGGAAGTGGTTAAGTAAAAATAGACATAATATTATTCCACAAAGGTACATCACTCTTCGTAGACTGAGAGCTGTGATGGTGTTCAATCCCTTATCTTTGATCTTGAAGGAAATACTGTGGAGTTAAGTATATTAAAAGCCTAAACTGACCCCACATGCTTCCTTCTGGGCCTGTTCAATATCATTTTCATTTAAAATAATTAAATATGTCAGTTTAGTAAGTACAGAAAAATACCTGTGGATCCTACCAGAGATCTAATAGCTTATGCACTCTGCAGTCTTATCTGCCTGCCCAGTTTGCCTCAGTGGACTACCTCCCCCTTGTTATGTAGATGAGGAGTGGGGGAAGTGTTCCGTAGTCCTAACACACTTTCTGTGCTGGGGTGACAATGATGGTAGAGTACAGTACGTCAGTGTTATCACCTTGGGACAGGAAGCTTGGTACTGGCAGGATCATAAGGTGAAAATAAAGGAAATAATCGATCAAAAGGAAAACTAAGGTAGCCACCACATCTAAGCACTGGTATGCTGCAATATATACATTTTTTGTTCTTGGGTTTAAATACACTTTAACCACTTGCCTATTGGGCACTTAAACCCCCCTCCTGACCAGACCAATTTTCAGCTTTCTGTGCTCTCACACTTTGAATGACAATTACTCAGTCATGTAATACTGTACCCAAATTAATTTTTTGTCCTTTTTTTCATACAAATAGAGCTTTCTTTTGGTGATATTTGATCATCTCTGCGTTTTTTATTGTTTGCTCTATAAATGAAAAAACACCGAAAATTTTGAAAAAAAACCCCACATTTTTCTTAGTTTCTGTGATAAAATTTTGCAAATGATTAATTTTTCTTCATAAATTTTGGCCACAATTTATACCACTACATATCTTTATTATATTATTTTGTCTGTGTGAAAGTTATGCCGCATACACACGACCGGTTTAGCCGTCGCAATAAACTCTGAAGGTTTCTCCGACGGAACTCCGACGGAATTCCATTCAAGCGGTCTTGCCTACACACGGTCAATCCAAAGTCCGACCAAAGTAGTCCGACCGTCCAGAACGCAGTGACGTATAGAACGTGCGACGGGACTAGAAAAAGGAAGTTCAAAAGCCAGTAGCCAATAGCTTCCATCTCGTACGTGTCATTTTTGGTCCGTCAGAACAGCATACAGACGAGCGGTTTTCCCGATAGGAATTGGTTCCGTCGGAAACATTTAGAGCATGCTCTCTTTCTAGGTCCATCAGAATTTTGGAAAAAAAAAAAAGTCCGATGAGGCACACACACGATCGGAATAGACGATGAAAAGCTTCCGTCTGACTTTTTCTGTTGGACATCCACTCGTGTGTACGCGGCTTTAGAGAGTCTACAAGCTGTTGTGCAAATCATAAAAAATTGATCACACCCGATGAACTGGTGGCCTATCTCATTTCTTGCGACCCGAACAAGCCAGGAAAGTACAAATACCCCCCAAATGACCCCTTTTTTAAAGTAGACATTCCAAGGTATTTAGTAAGATGCATGGTGAGGTTTTTGATGTTGTCATTTTTTTCCCACAATTCTTTCCAAAATAAAGATTTTTTTTTCCCACAAAATTGTCATTGTAATGCCCCGTACACACGGTCAGATTTTCCGATGGAAAATGTCTGATCGGAGCTGATTGTCGGAAATTCCGACCGTGTGTGGGCTCCATCGGACATTTTCCATCGTATTTTCCGACACACAAAGTTTGAGAGCAGGCTATAAAATTTTCCGACAACAAAATCCATTGTCGGAAATTCCGATCGTGTGTACACAAATCCGATGGACAAAGTGCCACGCATGCTCAGAATAAATAAAGAGATGAAAGCTATTGGCCACTGCCCCGTTTATAGTCCCGACGTACGTGTTTTACGTCACCGCATTCAGAACGATTGGATTTTCCGACAACTTTGTGTGACCGTGTGTATGCAAGACAAGTTTGAGCCAACATCCGTCTGAAAAAATCCTAGGATTTTGTTGTCGGAATGTCCGAACAAAGTCCGACCGTGTGTACGGGGCATTATAGGTTATTTTTTTCACATGGCATGTGTATACCACAAATAACGACCCAAAATACATTCTGCTACTCCTCTCGAGTATGGCGATACCACGTGTGGGACTTTTTCACAGCCTAGCCACAGAGAGAGGCCCAACATGCAGGGAGCACCATCATGTGTTCTAGGAGCATAAATGAAACATCTAACTTTTTGACTACCTATTACACTTTTGAAGGCCCTGGAGCACCAGGACAATGACACGTGACACTGATGTGGCACAGATGACAGATGGCACTGATACGTGGCACTGATGACACGTGACACTGATGACAGATGGCACTAATACGCGGCATTGATGGCACGTGATACCAATGACAGATGGCACTAATATGTGGCACTGATGACACTGATGTGGCACTGATGACAGGTGGCACTGATACGTGGCACTGATGACACATGACACTGATAACAGATGGCACGTGACACTGACAGGTGGCACTGATGACAGATGGCACTGGGGACAGATGGCACTGACAGATGCCACTGACAGGTGGCACTGGGGTCAAATGGCAATGATAGGTGGCACTGGGGACAGGTGGCACTGGGGACAGGTGGCACTGGGGACAGATGGCACTGGGGACAGGTTGCGCTGGGGACAGGTGATACTGGGGACAGGTGGCACAGGGGACAGATGGCACTGATATGTACCATGGGCACTGTGTTTTATATAGTGTTCACTCACAGATCTGCAGCACAGGTCATCCTCCCTCCTAACACGCGGTCTCTGTGTGAGGAGGGAGAGCCGGCAATGAGAGATGATCTCTTTACTCTTGAGATCATCTCCCATTGGACACTCCGATCCAATGCTAAATGGCCGATGTGATTGGCCATTTAGCACGATCTGTGATTGGCTGTGTCCAAAGGACACGGCCAACACAGAATTTCCTCGATGCGCGCCCGCGGCAGAGTGCGGGGAGGGAGTAAACTGGAGGACGTCCAGGGACGCCCTCCCGGCAATTGTGCGCCGCGCTGTAGCCGTCTTTTGGCTAAAGCGCGGGCGCAAAGTGGTTAAATTGATAAACTTTACGGTGTTACTAAACCCACAACAGTAAAAGCAGTATGTATATGCAGTAAAGCATGCTTGTTATACTCACTGTGGAACCATAAGGGTTAATCCTCTGCATTGTGTAAAAAGGAAGATTGATCCTGTTTTCTCTGATCCTCCCCATTCTTCCACAGTCCCCAATCCATGTCCTCATAGTACAGTGCCTTGTGGGCACTCTGCACATGCTCAGTTTGGTGTGTATTGCTAGAGCTTTTTTTTTTCTTGGGAGAGTGCATGTGATCAGCACAGGGCCAATCAGCACTGTCCAGAGGGTCAGGGGTCCTGCAACCTCATAGGACAATCAGGGAAGAATGAAAACTCCTCCTACAAGCTTTAACCAAGCACTGATAGAAGTCACAAGACTGCTCTAACTGCTGATGAGAAAAGGTATTTAGCCGTTGATATTTACTAAAATAATTGCATTTCCATGTTCTGTGTACTGTGGGAGACCAGATAAAGTGAATGCAGGGTCCTGGGTTTAGTAACACTTTAAAGTTGAAATAAATCTGTCCTCATTAATGAAATTTGCATTGTACAGTGAATATTACTTGCCTCCTCTTTTTCACTTTTCATATTTCCTAATGTTCCTTTCTGTCCCCACATGGAAATCCAAGCTGCGATTTTAAATGTAGATGTCATCTTCTTTCAGCTTCTCTGCATTTTCGGTGACGGTCTACCAGTGACGTCAGCACCAGATATTTTGCATATGCTATATAAGATCTGGCATAGCATGTTATTGTTTACATGGTGCCATGGCTTTAGCAACATAAGTGACCTGATACTCATGTTGCTAAAGCTAGTGCAAATTATAAACAATTACTCATCTCTGGAAAAAATTCCTTTCTCCCAAGATCTTGAAAGATGTTGTAAAATCTGACCACGGCATTGTCGTGGAAAAATCCACCATACTCTTTTGCGCTAATAAGCGCCAATTTCGTCAAATGGTATAATGCATGTTACCTTTCACTCTATTTCCCGAATTTCCCAATAAACAGACATGACCACAGCTTACGTCCTCATTTCAGCACGACTGCCCTCCACTGAGCATCGCACTCGCTCTTTTATTCAAAGACAACAAAAGCAATCACAAACAGGAAGTCATGGCCCCAACAGCCAATCGCTTCCTCCATGGGAAATGACCTCACAGGATATGACCTCACAAGATATGACAACACAGGATATGACAACACAGGGTATGACAACACAGAATATGAATGTCAACACAGGAAATCCTTCCAACAGGATGGGTCTGTTCCTGCTGATGGGAGATTATCTTCAGGTGTATGCCATGGTACCCCAAATATGTTGATCAGGCATACAGGGGTGACACAAGCACACAACCGCTAAACCGATAATGTCTTTGCAGAGCGAACACATCCCCCCAGACGATCATTCTTTACTTCGCACAGGGGCCCCACTCTGCAAACACTTCTCTCTAACCTTAGGAAGTTTTCCACTACCAAACAGATCTCAACCAGCGTCAGTCTGCCTCAGTCAGCTCTTTAGAGCGCGCTGCTAGAGAACTAACACTGGGAGACTATGACAATTCATATTAAAATACATCTTCATAAAATTTCCACAACAGCATACAGATTACACATGGGGTCTCCCTGATAGGCACCAATGACAGCTAGAAGACGCTGGCTACATGCCAGTGTCAAAGAAAACCAGAAAGTGCATTAAATTAGTTTTTCAATACATCATTTTATTTGGATTTGAATGGAACATGTTTATAGATGTGCATGTAGAGCTGCAGTACAGTCTTTAGGTTTTAAGGGGTAAGGTACACTTTAAACCACAAGCATTGAAAAAATCCAATGGGGACTTTATAATTGGATGTTTGACACAAGCACAGGTTCCCTTCATCAGGAGGAAAACATGCCTTCCATGGTTAATAATCCATTGTAAGTGGCTTGACAAAATAGGACAGACAAAGTGGATCCAAATTAGAGTATCCTCCATGTCTTTGCCTTACTTTATGGCCTTCAATTCTCCTCTCGACAGCCACTTGCTGCAGAAACGCAGGCAACAAGTTGAGCATCTCTCACAGCTATACCAACGCTGTCCCTGGTTACGGCTCGGGAGATTACCGACATGCTACAAAAGGATTTAAGCAAACGCAGATTTTTTTAACACATGATGAAATATTTATGCTGGGAGATGAAGGAGAAAAATACTTCTAAATATAACACAGGCTGGATGTGGGGAGATGAGGCATGTGTGCGGGAACAAGGTGGAGGAGGTGCGACAGAAACCAATGCTATTTAAAGGTTGAGCTTACTTTTATGCAGCCTTGCCAGAGATACCTGATAGACTGCCTGACTGCAAATATTTTTCACAGCACAAATCCCTTTCTACAGTGCCTTGAAAAAGTATTCATACCTTGAAATTTTCTGCATTTTGTCACGTTACAACCAAAAACCTAAATGTTTATTTTTGGGATTTTATGTGATAGACCAACACAAAGTGGTACATAATTGTGAAGTGGAAGGAAAATGATAAATGGTTTTCCATTTATTTTTACAATTAAATATATGAAAAGTGTGGTGAGCATTTGTATTCAGCCCCCCTGAGTCAATACTTTGTAGAACCACCTTTCACTGCAATTACAGCTGCAAGTCTTTTTGGGGATGTCTCTACCAGCTTTGCACATCTAGAGAGTGACATTTTTGCCAATTCTTCTTTGCAAAATAGTTCAAGCTCTGTCAGATTGGATGGAGAGTGTCTGCGAACAGCAATTTTCAAGTCTTGCCACAGATTCTCAATTGAAAAAAAAGGAAAACTGTAAGCGCAGAGATATGTGTACCTCTATACATGCAACAATCACAGTTCATTAGTTCATATGATAAGCGAAACAATGGCAGATCCTAAAAGGAAATGATGATGGGCGCAGCTATCCTTAGAGAGAAGACAGCTCTATAATAGGAAGACAAAGGAACAAAAAGGAAGCACCACCTAAGTGCAATAAGTTAAGTAAAATTTTAATGACACAGCAACTAACGCACTTACAGGAAGGTGAATAAAATAAGGCTCATCTGTGCTGTGGGCACAAGGTGCAGTCCAGTCGCTGGTCCATCCTAATCCACGGGAAGGTGGTCATGGGAGAAAAGATGTGCAGTCTTTTCCTGTGGCCACCAGGAAGACAGCTAGGTCCGACGTGGAACGCAGGTAGAAAGCAGGTGATGACGTCACAAGAAGTGGAACCAGGGGAAGCAACAAGTGAGAAAATTCTGGAGAGAACAAACAGGCTACGCGCTAGGACTTAACTTATTGCACTTAGGTGGCGCTTCCTTTTTGTTCCCTTGTCTACAGATTCTCAATTGGATTTAGGTCTGGACTTTGACTGGACCATTCTAACACATGAATATGCTTTGATCTAAACCATTCCATTGTAGCTCTGGCTATATGTTTAGGGTCGTTGTCCTGCTGGAAGGTGAACCTTCACCCCAGTCTCAAGTCTTTTGCAGACTCTAACTAGTTATCCTCTAAGATTGCCCTGTATTTATCTCCATCCTTCTTCCCATCAACTCTGACCAGCTTCCCTGTCCCTGCTGAAGAAAAGCATCCCCACAACATGATGCTGCCACCACATTTCACAGTGGGGATGGTGTGTTCAGGGTGATGTGCAGTAATAGTTTTCCGCCACACATAGTGTTTTGCTTCAATTTGGTTTCATCTGACCAGAGCACCTTCTTCCACATGTTTGATGTGTCCCCCACATGGCTTCCGGCAAACTGCAAACTTTATGGCTTTCTTTCAACAATGGCTTTCTTCTTGCCACTCTTCCATAAAGGCCAGATTTGTGGAGTGCATGATTAATAGTTTCCCTTTGGACAGATTCTCCCACCTTAGCTGTGGATTTCTGCAGCTCCTCTAGAGTTACCATGGGCCTCTTGGTTGCTTCTCTGATTATTGCTCTCCTTGCCCAGCCTGTCAGTTTAGGTGGCTGGCCATGTCTTGGTAGGTTTGCAGTTGTGCCATACTCCTTCTATTTTCAGATGATGGATTGAACAGTGCTCCCTGAGATGTTCAAAGCTTGGGATATTTTTTTATAACCTAACCTTGCTTTAAACTTCTCCACAACTTTAGCCCTGACCTGTCTGGTGTGTTCCTTGGCCTTCGTGATGCTGTTTGTTCACTAAGGTTCTCTAAGAAACCTCTGAGGGCTTTACAGAACAGCTGTAGTTATACTGAGATTAAATTACACACAGGTGGACACTATTTACTAATTAGGTGACTTCTGAAGGCAATTGGTTCCACTAGATTTTAGTTAGGGGTATCAGAGTAAGGGGTTCCATGACAGCCTGGAATCACAGGAAGTGGCTTCTATGACAGAACTGAAAGACTAGTGGTGGAAGCCAGATGAAGCAGAATTATTGCTGGGATAAAGCATTGCAGCAAAAGCTGTGTGTTTTTTTTTTTCACTATATCTGGTCTCCCACAGTACACAGAACATGGAAATGCAATAGTTTTAGTAAATGTAAACTGCTAAATACCTTTTCTTATTAGCAGTTAGAGCAGTCTTGTGACTTCTATCAGTGTCCAGCAGAGCACTGGTTAAAGCTTGTAGGAGGAGTTTTCATTCTTCCGTGATTGTCCTATAAGGCTGCAAGACCCCTGACCCTCTGTCTGGACAGTGCTGATTGGCTGTGTGCTGATCACATGCACTCTTCCAAGAAAAAAAAAAAAACCTTCTAGCAGCACACACCAAACTGAGCACGTGAAGAGTACCCCCAAGGCTCTTTTCTATCAGGAGATGGTTTGGGGACTGTGGGGGAAGGGGAGGATCTGAGAAGACAGGATCAAGCAGCCTTTTTTCACAATGCAGAAGATTAACCCCTTAGGTTCCACAGTGAGTATAACAAGCATGCTTTACTGCATATACAGACTGATTAGCCCTACCACTCCTTTGAGGAAGATGGAAGTATTCAGAGAAAACAATGAAACATGGAATATTATCACCATATTAGGATACACAGGGTTAATATTATTCTACATTCAGCACACTCTCACATACTAAGACATACCTGAGGCCCTGATTGGCATTACAGAACTAGAAGTAAAACTATTTTAGCTGTCAGTTGTGGTGGGTGAATTAAGCCAAATTTCTCATGCCTTATCAAATTTCCGTGGACACATATGGGATATATAGGTAATTTTGTATAGCGGGACTACCGAGCTCACTAGTGCCTTCCAGTAAGCAAGAGAGGGGGACTATCTGACTTTTATTTCAACACAAAGGCTTTTCTAGTGTAGAAAAGTAGCAGTCCGAGTAGGGTTTTGGTTGCTCTGGTAGAGGCCAGGGGATTTACTAACCCTAGGAGACAGACCTTGACTGTCATTAGAATAGGTATAGAATTCAGTGTATTAAAGAAGCTTGTGCAAACCATGATCCTTGTGTACAGGTTGAACAATCCTGTGTTCATTTTCTAGCTTGGGTATAGCTTTAAATTTTTTCATTTCATGCTCAATTAATGTCTGTTTTAGTTGCTTGGCCTGTACAAGGTAGGTTCATTAGTTGTGTTCCTAAGGGGTGGAGACATCCTTTATAGGAAGACATGGGGTCAGTGTCAGACCAGCCTAATGTAAATGTTGGCAAGCTTGATCCCACCCCTGCTTTGATTGGAACATGGCACTCTTTCCTTGTAATGCCTTGTCAGTGCTTCATCGTCCCCGGTATATGCAGTTTACAGTGCCTTGAAAAAGTATTCATACCCCTTGAAATTTTCCACATTTTGTCATGTTACAACCAAAAACATAAATACATTTTATTGTGATTTTGTGTGATAGACCAAAACAAAGTTGGACATAATTGTGAAGTGGAAGGAATATGATAAATGGTTTACAAATAAATATCTGAAAAGTGTGGTGTGCATTTGTATTCAGCCCCCTTTACTCTGATACCCCTAACTAAAATCTAGTTGAACCAATTGCCTTCAGAAGTCACCTAATTAGTAAATCCACCTGTGTGTAATTTTAATCTCGGTATAACTAGAGCTGTTCTGTAAAGCCCTCAGAGGTTTGTTAGAGAACCTTAGTGAACAAACATCATCATGAAGGCCAAGGAAAACACCAGACAGGTGAGGGATAAAGTTGTGGAGAAGTTTAAAGCAAGGTTAGGTTCTAAAAAAATATCCCAAGCTTTGAACATCTCACAGAGCACTGTTCAATCCATCATCTGAAAATGGAAAGAGTATGGCACGACTACAAACCTACCAAGACATGGCCAGCCAACTAAACTGACAGGTGAGGCAAGGAGAGCAATAATTAGAGAAACAGCCAAGAGGCCCATTGTAACTTTGGAGGAGATGCAGAGATCCACAGGACAATTGTTAGTCGTGCACTCCACATGCCTTTATAGAAGAGTGGCAAGAAGAAAGCCATTGTTGAAAGAAAGCCATAAGAAGTCCCTTTTGCAGTTTGCGAGAAGCCATGTGGGGGACACAGCAAACATGTGGAAGAAGGTGCTCTGGTCAGATGAGACCAAAATTGAACTTTTTGGCCTAAAAGCAAAATGCTATGTGTGGTGGAAAACTAACATTGCATGTCACCCTGAACACACCATCCCCAACGTAAAACATGGTGGTGGCAGCATTGTAACTCTAGAGGAGCTGCAGAAATCCACAGCTCAGGTGGGAGAATCTGTCCAAAGGAAAACTATTAATCGTGCACTCCACAAATCTGGCCTTTATGGAAGAGTGGCAAGAAGAAAGCCATTGTTGAAAGAAAGCCATAAAGTTTGCAGTTTGCCGGAAGCCATGTGGGGGACACAGCAAACATGTGGAAGAAGGTGCTCTGGTCAGATGAAACCAAATTGAAGCAAAACACTATGTGTGGCGGAAAACTATTACTGCACATCACCCTGAACACACCATCCCCACTGTGAAATGTGGTGGCAGCATCATGTTGTGGGGATGCTATTCTTCAGCAGGAACAGGGAAGCTGGACAGAGTTGAGGTACCCCTTTTTCTTAATGGAATTACACTATGTGGCCCTACATTTTCTTCCTTCTTAAACATATCACATGGGAGAGTTATTCATCCTGCTCCTCGTTTAATCATTCTGAGGGTTACTAATCTGGAGAGCTATTGAAAAGACCAAAGGAATACCTGACTCATTAGGCATACAATACGCCCAAGTTCTTCGGTAAGCCTTCAACCAATTGGTGATATGGGGATCAGTGGCTTGGTCCCCAACCAAGCCTACCCTAAAGGACAAGGGCAACTGGACTATAGGCGAAAAAGGAGATGCCGCTCACAAAGCTTCCAAACCTTAGACTGCTTCCGCCCTAATGTGAAGATGAGAAAGTTCCTGGATAGCCGCACTCTGAAGAAAAAACATCTTTATTGCAGAGTATATTGAACTGAACTGCAACTGGACTATCTCGATACAAATTAAACAAAAATAAATTCAAATGTATGAACAAGTATATATAAAAATATATAAAGATTTATTATTATTTATTTATTATTAAAACATGGCAAATAACCAAATACAGATTAAAAGCAACAATCCATGTATATCACCAAAATAATGGTCCCCAAACGGGGAAGATCACAGTGGGATACTTGGTCACGGATAACATCTCAACTAGTTTTGCGGTCTAATGTCTGCCAGGGTTATAGGTAAGCAGCTCTGCTCTTCTCCCATATATACGTTGTTATTGACACTATTGTATGAAATGTTGTTATTACTTTGGTCAATTGTATTTTTATTGATCAATTGTCAATCAAATTACAGATATTCTCCTGCCAAAGTGGCATTAGACCGCAAAACTAGTTGAGACGTTATCCGTGACCAACTATCCCACTGTGATCTTCCCTGTTTGGGGCCCATTATTTTGGTGATACACATGGATTGTGACCATGCTTTTAATCTGTATTTGGTTATTTGCCATGTTTTATTAATTATGTAGTAATAAATCTTTATACATTTTTCTATATACTTGTTCATACATTTGAATGTATTTTTGTTTAATTTGTACCGAGATAGTCCAATTGCCCTTGTCCTTTAAAGTAGGCTTAGTTGGGGACCAAGCCACTGATCCCCATATCTCTAAGTTTTTGGATGATGGTACAATTCTTTACATATCCTCTACTATGATTATTGCAATAGAGGCTACATCTATTTTTCAACCAATTGGTGCTGTATTATCTACTTGCAAATTTTCTATATATCTATTTTCCTCTTTTTGAAGTCACAATGATGCCATGACAATCCATCTATGGACTCATTCACATGTTTGATTTTCCTTTTTCCTGTGGATATCACGTTCACTTTTTGTACACAATATATTTCATATTGTTGATTTATGTGTTAGGTGTTATGTCCCTTCATGGGTTCTACCACACACATTGTTTGCATTATCTACGTTTTTTCATATATATTGATTATCATTTAATCACTATTCAATTTTAGTTTATTCTGAAATTGCATATTAGCGCTGCACTTTTATTTATTTTCTCTATTTGCAATTGTCCATTTGCTGTGCTGGCTGCTGTTTTTTATTATTTAAAGAGACAGGGCAGTATATTTTTTCACGTTTTCTACTGGGGTAGGGGTTCACCTTCCAGCAGGACAGCAACCCTAAACATACAACCAGAGCTACAATGGAATTGTTTAGATCAATACATAGTCATGTGTTAGAATGGCCCAGTCAAAGTCCAGACCTAAATCCAACCGAGAATCTGTGGCAAGGCATGAAAATTGCTGTTCACAGACGCTCTCCATCCAATCTGACAGAGCTTGAGCTATTTTGCAAAGAAGAAAAGGCAAAAATGTCACTCTCTAGATGTGCAAAGCTGGTAGAGACATCCCCAAAAAGACTTGCAGCTGTAATTGCAATGAAAGGTGGTTCTACAAAGTATTGACCCAGGGGGGCTGAATACAAATACACGCCACACTTTTCACATATACATTTGTAAAAAATTTTGAAAACCATTTATCATTTTCCTTCAACTTCACAATTGTGTGCCACTTTGTGTTAGTATATCTAAAAAAAAACCCCAATAAAATACATTTAAATTTTTGGTTGTAACATGACGAAATGTGGAAAATTTCAAGAGGTATAAATACTTTTTAAAGGCACTGTATTTAATGTCTTATGGCTTTAAAGCTAAACTTCAGGCAGATATACTCTGTACTTATTAATCATATGAGCTCAAATTTGATCTGTTATCAGCCTCTTACAGTCAGGCCCATTTCTAGGAGGGTGCTGGGGTGGGCTGTGCCCCCCAGGTTTTAATTTCTTCCCCCAGGTATTTGAGAGTGTATCCAATGATCCACGAGTCAGTCTGATAGGGGCAATTGATGTAAGGGGGTACTCCAATGGTAGGAATTGATGTAAGGGGGCACTCTGATGGGGACACCTGATGTAAGAAGTGACTCTGATAGGGATATCTGATGCAAATAGAAACTCTACTGGGAGCAGTTAAATTAAGGGGGGCGCTCTGATGGGGGTAATTGATGTAAGAGGGCACTCTGACGCAGAGAATTGATGTAAGGGGGCACTCTGACGAGGATGACTGATGTAACTGGGCACTCTGATGGGAATATTCTATGTAAGGGGGCACTGTGATGGGGACCCTGATGTAAAGGGGGTCTCTGATGAGAACTCTTGATGTAAAAAGAGGACTCCGATATGGACACCTGACATACAGAAGCATGCTGAGCAAACATGGAATACTCATTCCCTGTATCTCTGTCATACTACATGACAGACTGTCAGTGACACAAAATGTTGACATTATTCCCAGTGACGTTTTTACTGCATCCCCAGATCAGATAGGCTAGATCCAGCCCTGCTTACAAGCCCCATACAGCAGGGCTGATGTGCAATAATAAGAAGCAGTACCAGGAATTCAAGTCAGTTCATGCGCTGACAAGGAGCATGCTCATGGTTGTGCTGCTTCTCCATTCATTGTCCAATCACACATTGGGGGGCAGGTCTCAGACAACTTGGACTGAATGATGCAGGATGTCAGATTGAGGACATCTAGTGGAGGAAAGGAAGTACTGTGTTGAAAAGCTCTAAAGTTAAATATTGCAACAAAGCTGCTTTTTTTTTTTTTTTTTTTTTTTTATTTCATCTTTTAATTAGCTGCTCGTTTTTACTCCTGTGATTGAAGTCTGGCTTTAATAACATTTTAATTTACAGAACAAGAAAGACATTGCTGAGAAGCTGGGGGTGGGGTCAGGTGTGGGGGGTGATATGAAGGTTGGGGGATGCAATTCAATAATTATGTATTAAATAAAAGAGCTTTAGCAGTTACTGTTCTCTAGAAAGCAGCTTCTATGCTTCCTTTGAATCCCAAGAATATAATGTTCCGTGGCGTTTTCCATCATACTACTGTATAACGCTGTATGTTATAGATTACTCTCCCACATTATTTAGGGCACAGATAAGTGTTGCAGTGTTGCCCAGTGGGAAGTTTTATTTATCCAGAGATTTAGATAGACATTACAGTGAACCACAGGATTCGGTTTTATGCGGCATGTCTCCGTGTCTCTGCGTGAGATGATGTAGCTGCCGGAGCGGCTATGCGGCTGTCAGATAGCGTCTTTCAGACTGGTAATTCGGTGGGGGAAGTTGCTTTGAAATATATCAATGTTTACATCTGTTGTTTACACAATAGGTTCGTTTGTGTACACCAAATATAAATTCTCCGCCGGCACAGGAGGGATCCGATCCCCCTGCGACAGGATCACAAGTTGCAACAGTGCAAGTATACTGCTACATATGTCATCACCGCACAACTCCCAGGAGCCTGCTAGCCAGCATGCCAAAATTTTTTTTTTTTTATTACAGATGGCGGTTATTTTTAGAGCTGGTTCTATTGTTATCTGTAGAAATAAGAAAAATATAACCCGGCTCCTTAAAGAAAAATAATGCTCTAGTTTCAGCGAGTTTGTGTTCTAAGTTATTCCAATCTCACCATTTCACCTGATTCTGTTCCATATTTTGAATTTTGTAAAAATATTTTTAAATTCTCCTTCTAGTGATCACCTACTGTATGTAAGCGGACCTGTCATTACCTTTAGAAGTCTACATGAATACATTTGTTCTTTGAGACAGATTGGCGGTTAAATGGAAATAGCGGAAAGTGAAGCTGGGGAACACAGTGACGACACACAGAGCGGCTCTGCATTGTTAGCAGGCACCTTTCATCCTTATCTTACGCCTGTCAGAACGCCAGCCAATGAGGCTCTGCCAGGTTTCTCTTCCCCCGGGGATTCCTACCCTGCAACAACTTATATGAATTCTACTTGGCTGTGCAAAGAAGATTATTAATACCATTGTTCACTCGGATGCAAAACTGGATACAGTACTATTTGATCAACAAATGAACAACAAGTGTCACTTGAGCTCCGGAAGGTTTACCCCCCTTCCTGACCAGGCCATTTTTTGCGATATGGCACTGCGTTACCTTAACTGACAGTTGCTCGGTTGTGCGACACTGTACCCAAATAAAATTTTTGTCTTTTTTTCCCCACAATAGAGCTTTCTTTTGGTGGTATTTTACCACCTCCTGCAGTTTTTATTATTTGCGCTATAAACAAAAAAAGACAATTTTGAAAAAAAAAAAAAAACAATATATTTTTTTACTTTCTGCTATAAAACATACCCAATAAAAAAATGTAAAAAAAAAACTAATTTCTTTATCAGTTTAGGCCAAAAATGTATTCTGCTACATATTTTTGGCAAAAAAATTTCAATAAGCGTATATTGATTGGTTTGCGCAAAAGTTATAGCGTCTACAAACTATGATATATACAGTATCTCACAAAAGTAATTACACCCCTCACATTTTTGTAAATATTTTATTATATTTTTTCATGTGACAACACTGAAGTAATGACACTTTTCTACAATGTAAAGTAGTGAGTGTACAGCTTGTATAACAGTGTAAATTTGCTGTCCCCTCAAAATAACTCAACACACAACCATTAATGTCTAAACCGCTGGCAACAAAAGTGAATACACCCCTAAGTGAAAATGTCCAAATTGGGCCCAATTAGCCATTTTCCATCCCCCAGTGTCATGTGAATCGTTAGTGTTACAAGGTCTCAGGTGTGAATGGGGAGCAGGTGTGTTAAATTTGGTTTTATCACTCTCACTGTCTCATACTGGTCACTGGACGTTTAACATACCACCCCATGACAAACAACTCTCTGAGGATCTGAAAAAAAAGAATTGTTGCTCTACATAAAGATGACCAATGCTATAAGAAAATTGCCAAGACCCTGAAACTGAGCTGCAGCATAGTGGTCAAGACCATACAGCAGTTTAACAGGACAGGTCCCACTCAGAACAGGCCTCACCATGGTCGACCAAATGAGTTGAGTGCTCAGCGTCATATCCAGAGGTTGTCTTTGAGAAATAGACATAAGAGTGCTGCCAGCGTTGCTGCAGAGGTTGAAGGGGTGGGGGGTCAGCCTGTCAGTGCTCAGACCATACGCCGCACACTGCATCAAATTGGTCTGCATGGCTGTGGTCCCAGAAGGAAACCTCTTCTAAAGATGATGCAAAAGAAAGCCCGCAAACAGTTTGCTGAAGACAAGCAGACTAAGGACATGGATTACTGGAGCTATGTCCCCGATAAACTTATTTGGTTCAGATAGTTTCAAGAGCGTGTGGTGGCAACCGGGTGAGGAGCACAAAGACAAGTGTGTCTTGCCTACAGTCAAGCATGATGGTGGGAGTGTCATGGTCTGGGGCTGCATGAGTGCTGCCGGCACTGGGGAGCTACAGTTTCATGAGGGAACCATGAATGCCAACATGTACTGTGACATACTGAAGCAGAGCATGATCCCCTCCCTTCGGAGACTGGGCCACAGGGCAGTATTCCAACATAACAACCCCAAACATACCTCCAAGACGACCACTGCCTTGCTAAAGAACCTGAGGGTAAAGGTGATAGACTGGCCAAGCATGTCTCCAGACCTAAACCCTATTGAGCATCTGTGGGGCATCCTCAAACGGAAGATGGAGGAGCGCAAGGTCTCTAACATCCACCAGCTCTGAAATGTCATCATGGAGGAGTGGAAGAGGACTTCAGTGGCAACCTGTGAAGCTCTGGTGAACTCCATGCCCAAGAGGGTTAAGGCAGTGCTGGAAAATAATGGTGGCCACACAAAATATTGAAACTTTGGGCCCAAATTGGACATTTTCACTTAGGGGTGTACTCACTTTTGTTGCCAGTGGTTTAGACATTAATGGCTGTGTGTTGAGTTATTTTGAGGGGACAGCAAGTTTACACTGTTATACAAGCTGTAGACTCACTACTTTACATTGTAGCAAATTGTCATTACTTCAGTGTTGTCACATGAAAAGATAGAATAAAATATTTACAAAAATATGAGGGGTGTACTCACTTTTGTGAGATACTGTATGTATATATATATATATATATATATATATATATCTATATATATATATATATATATATATAGATATATATCTATATCTATATATATATAGATATATAGATATATCTATATATATCTATATATATATAGATAGATATATATATATAGATCTATATATATAGATCTATATATATAGATCTATATATAGATCTATATATATAGATCTATATATACATTTTTTTATTTACCAGTTATGGCAGCACTCAGCGACTTATATCGGGACTGCAATATTGCGGCGGACAAATCAGTCACCTAACTAACACCTTTGCCACTTTTTGGGGACCAGTGACACTAATACATTGATCAGCGCTAATAAATATGCACTGTCACTGTACTAATGGCTCTGGCAGGGAAGGGGTTAACATCAGGGGTGATCAAAGGGTTAAATGTATTCCTAAGTTGTGCTTGCTAAATGCTTAGTAGAAACACAGGATCAGTATGACAGAACGGCGGTATGCCTTGTTTACATAGGTAGACTGCCATTCTGCCTGTGTCCCAAACGATTGGTGGATCCTGGCAGACATCAAGTACGCCGAGTCCGCTGCTTGGCTCCCGCTGTGTCCAATCACAGCAGAAGCGGGTCGCCGGCGGCGCGTGTGTGCCCCAGACCCGGAAGTGTCAGATCACGTACCAGTATGTGATCTGGCACAGAGTGGCCGCTGTGCTGCAGTAAATGTACGTGGGGCGGTCTGCAAGAGGTTAAGCCTAGTACACACGATAAGAATATCTAAGGAATGATCATTTTTTGCATGCTAGTCTCATATCAAACACCAATAGGTTACTAAAGCTCCAAAAATTCTCGTAAGACGGAATACATTTTCAGAAGTGATATATTGTATTTTACTGCAATTATGCTTGCTTTGTTATTGTATGAGAAAAATTGTTGTGCTTGTCCCTTCAAATATTTTCACATGAACTGCCGTGATCGGCTTTCAAAAGCTGTATACTAACAAATAGATTATCGGACGATCGCTCCGAATGCGTTTTTTTTTTCCCCCATCCAATATTCTTATGGTGTGTATGGGCCTTTTACTCTTGTTTAGCACTACTAGAAACTTTTGTAACTGTTGCAGCAATTACTGTGTTTTAACATTCACTTGCATGCATTATTACAATAGGAGTGGATTTAAAACATATGCTTTTAGGATCATTAGAAAACGTTTGCATTTTTGTGAACACTGATTATATTTTATTTACTCATGAATAGTTTCCTGACATGCCACAAAATGTAAAAAAGTGAGAGCAAAATGTTTTAAAGAAAAAACAGTCCCCCAGATAGTGTTTAAAATCAATAAGCAACTCAGGTTGCAATACTCAACTTTTAATTTGGAGCTGTTCTGCACTGTACTCCTGTTTTGCCACAAGATGTCCTCAGTGTTCTGCACTGAATGCAGCCCGGTGACATTCAACCCATAAGACCAAGGATATACCATCAGTGCAGGGTGCCATGGGCCCACCACTTGAGGGGGCATGACAACGTTACCCTTCATTCACTGTATATTGTTGCAGACAGGGGTGCTCTCTGAATTTTTAGGGAACCTCTCATGGCCAGAGTTGAAAAAAGACGAGGAACAGCATGTCACATGACCGGCCTAAAGAGGTCGTAAAAAAGAGGAGAAGGCCTCCAGGAAGGCAGGGAGGAGAAGGCCTCCTGGGAGGGAGGGGGGTAATTGAGTTGCAAAGGCTTAGCCTGGAATGGGCTTTAACCTCCCTGGCGGTATGATTATTTCAGATTTTTGCGTCTCAAAGCGATACAATTACTTTGCGTAGAAATTTGTCGTTTTATATTGTAGGCCTATAATTCTTAGCAATAACACACTTAAATCTGTCCACCAAGAGTCTAGTAGATATCCCGGGTATGATGAAGTTTGAAACCCAAAATCATAAATTATAATATAATAAATAAATATAAATAATTATAAAAAAATAATAATATAAAAATAATAATAAAATACATTTCCCCACGATTCACTATCGCTCAATTCTGCAAGTGTTCTAATTTACTATCGCTGTTTTCTAGCTGGTCTAAAATCACTTTTGACGTAAAGGGACACTTTTTGGTTGCTATGGACAATCTCCAGTTTCCAGGCAGAAAGAACAGTATATATCATATAAAACTACATGCAGGGCACTGGACAAAGCACTGGGGACAAAAGGGATGTGAAATGATTTGATACAGTACTGTAATCTGTAAGATTACAGTACTGTATGTGTTATGAATTTTCATTTTTTTTAATTTGCCTGCAGGCTCCGGCCCCGTGCGCTGCGACACTCGCAGGGAACAGAGCCCGGCACAGAGAGGCTCCGGGAGGAGGACAGAGCACGCGGACACAGCGGGGGGACATCGCAGGATCCCGGGGACAAGGTAAGTAACGCCGCACCAGGATCCTGCAATGTAATCCCGAGTGTGGCTCGCGGTTACCGCTAATGGTGCTGAAATTTAACCCCGAGCCACACTCGGGAAAACCGCCAGGGAGGCTACAAAGAAGCCCTTGACCTCTAATTGAGATCATTTGTGGAATGACTGGTTGATTTACTAAAGGCAAATAGATTGTGCAGTTGCACCCATTTTCACCAGAGCTTAGTGAATGTGGTGAAGCTGGGTACATTATTCAGAGATATAGTTAAAGTAATTGACACATGCTGATGTTGGTAAATTTGGCCTAGGATTTTAAACCCTGGGCTGAGAAGGGCTAAAGTTTAGCCATAAAGATTTTAAACCAAATGGATGCTATTTTCATCCCTTACTTGCTGAAATGTTGCGGTAACTAATAGTAAATTCAGTCATTTAAAAGGGTGAAATAAGTTGCAGATCCTGTCCTGGAAATCACCCCATCATTTGAAAAAAAACCAAAACAAACCTCAAAGTCCCATGCAGGAATCAGCGTCTGCCCCGTAGCTGTAAATCTCTGCCATGTCTTGGTGTTTCCTGTGGCTTGGAGGGTGCAGGGATAGTGTTTTTTTTAATTATTCAAAATTTCAAAGCGAAGTTTGATTCAATATGCAAATGAATTGCAAAACTAGCCTTTACAAACAGCGTGACGCTGGCCTTAAGAATAAAGTAGGAACGTGAATTGTGAAAAAAGCCCCAGTATCCCCCCTCCTCTTCCTCTTTAATTACGTCTTTGCAGACGGCAGCTCAAATATGCCTGGCAAAATCTTCCAATAAAAGACCATTCCTTCGTGCCTTGGGCCCAGGCCTATTATAATTAGCATTATGTAACAGAGTCCCTTGGGTCACCCAGCCGAAGAAACCACTTTAATGCCAATTAGAGGAATCCTTGAACTCCTGTTTTTTTCCTCTTTTATTTTAACTCATGTTGTGAGATGTGGTTTGCACAGAAACAGCGTTTGCACAATTTGGGCCTGCGATGACAAGCAGGGTTTAAATGTATCCTCTACTCAGGCCATCCCAGGGCCACTCTTGTACCTGAATCCTCCCCCTCACCTCGCTGAAGAGAGCATGTAGCACTTCATGGCGAATGGTGAGTGAGGTCAAATTATCTGGCAGACGGTGGTCTGGCAGCTGCATAAATGACATGGAAGAAAAAAAAAAAATACTGGTGACACTGGCATCCAGAGCACAAACATGTCATGTGCCCCAGGTACCCGGTGCTAGCAAGGCTTAAGGGAAGCATGCAGTACAAAACTAGTGCCTAGAGGTACCAGTGCACTATGCCAGCAAAAAAAAGGACTATCCTAACCACATTTTCTTTTACTGTGCTTTAAGAGCAGACATAGGCCCAGATCAATGCAAATGTTGCATTGTTTACATATAGGCTCTCTGCAGTCTGCACTCTACTATGTAAAAGACAGCACAGGACTGCAGACCATGTCTAAAAACAAAGACCTCAGGGATTTCTTTGTGCACTTTGTTTTTATACCTGGCTGTCCAGAATGACATGGAATGGGGTGCACAGGGTTTAGCAGGCACTGTCTTCTTTGAACAGCTTGTAATCTGTTACTCCAGTTACATGAGTGCAGTGCAATAGAAAATCAGCATTTAGAGTATAATCACAAAATGGATATTATACAGAACTGCAAACAGAGCAAAGAGAGCCCAGATGGAAGCTGTATGGGGTTACTCGCCTGTCCATTGTTTTTGTAAATGGTATGCCATGCTCATTTTTAGAACTGCAGGCTAAATTTCAACTTTCACAATCTTTGTGGTTCCAGTATCTGCAATTGCAACACGCTGTTAGTGTTGAGTGGAGACATATGGGAGCTATCTCCTTCCCCAATTTTCAATTACATGGCAGACGTGTCATATTTTAAAGGGTTCATTTCCAGGTGCTATTATATTGCTGACCATCTTTTTGAAAGGCTTTCAGTTCAGGGTCGCTGATAGTTGGGAAAAAGATGTTGGTCGATTTGCTGAGGAACAGTGGGAAGAGGTCTTGCAGGCGGTACGGGCATGCTCTCTCAGTGTTTCTCACCGCTCAACACTATAAATAGAGTATTTCAGGTAACCATTCTGGTGAACCCTAAACCCTATATTTTGGGGATTTTAGATGACCTTCCCATCAAAGACAAACCCATAGAGGCCAAAAGTAGAGCTCTATTCCAGGCCATAAGTTGATACTTAGGCATTCGAAGGATACTGAACCACCCTCCCTGATGGCATGGATTGCCCAAATGGGTGATACGCTGAGACTAGAGAAATATATTTTTCAGCACAGAGGATCCACAAGCAAATTTGATAAATCGTGGTCCCAGTGGCTTGACACCCAGGGACTCTCCCTTGTGGAATTAATTCTGAACGGCCTACTACTTTGAGGTATTATTGCTTGTTATTAATGCTGACGCCAGGCCTGATTCTGTATACTTGAGATGGTATTAGACAATACTGTGGAAACCATGACCTTTTTGAGTGAGAGATGTGGCATGTGTTAAAGGAACTTGGAACTATTGTGTTCTTTCTATGTATTTGTGGTGTACTTACACTGGAACATGTACTGTTTTGTATTATTTTGTTTTGTTTTTCTTTCATAAAACTTTATTGGAGTTAAAAAGAGTATTGCCACAATTCCCCAGCACTTAGATCAATAAAGTACAAAGCTATTGGAGATGGCAAGATAGAAGAAAACAAATATCACAAAACGAAACCAAATACATTTATACTTTTGTTGCATTAACACTGTTTGGGCTGAATATTCACTTCAATTTAAACTGCTTTATTACTAATTATGTATTTAGATGCTAGGGTAATACATTAGAGTTCAGGGCATGATATTAGTATGTTTGCATTTTTTAAATAGTATTTTATGTATTAAGGTATTATGCTATATTTCTGTAAAGATTAATTATCTGCACATGAATTGATTTATGATGAAAGATTACCAACCTATAATTAATGTAAATTATGAGAATTGTATCGAATTGTATGTAATTGGATAGATCGATCTATGCGGTACACTTAGCAGTACCCATCAATGGTAATGGTGTCATCGAATGGATTGCTGATCTTCCAGAAGTGAGGCAACCAAAGGGTAATTGCTAGGTATAAGAGGACCAGGCTGAGAGCTTCCTGTTACACCTCTTGAAAAAGTGAAGATGACGAAACATGCCGAGAAGAGCAGGACGTGACGTCATCCTGCATGGTACTCCCGGAAGTGACATGAAGTACAGCTGGAAGTCAGGTCTGAACAGGGACCCACTCACACAGGCTGACTGGGGAGCCCTCCTGCATGTGATAAAGCGTTTGTTACCTTTGTGCAGGGAAAAGCACTTAATGTGAGTGAGTATTACCTATGTAAAATAAAAAGGTTTTAAACTATAGAGGCCTTTCTTGTTTTCACTGTGTATGGAGATGGATTGATGAGAAGAGTGGAGAAGTTCCTTGCTTGAGAGCGCCCCTGGAAGATGTAACCCCCTTAGGGAACATAAGTGTTTAATGACCTACTGTATCACATGTGGTCATGTTGATCGGGTGAGTTCTATGTTGTGGAGGATCACGGGGGGGTTATTTATGGATGATAAGCACATGAAGTAAATGGCATAATATTTTTGAGGGAATTTTGCACAACATTGGGCACTTTTTGAATATATTTGCATGGACACTTTATTTATGCACAGACACTTGAATTTGTTTGTTGTATGATATTATGATGCAGATGTCAAGTGCTGTATATATGGATACTATAATTTAGAGCAATGGTCTCGAAACTGTGGACCTGGGACTGGATGCGACCCTTTGCTCGCTTTTAACTGGCCCTTGGGGCACTATTCCTTCCACTGATACAAGACAATATTATACCATCTGACACCAACAATGGGGCAACATTTCTTCCACTGACACCAACAATGAGGAATCATTTCTCCCACTGACACCAGCAATGGGGCACTATTCCTCCCTATGATACCAACAATGGGGCATTATTACTCCCCCTAGTACCAAATGTGGTGATGTTTACTCCCACTGGCCACAGTCTGGCCCTCCTAAAATCTAAAGCACAATAAACTGGCCTTTTGTTTAGAAAGTTTGGAGACCCCTGATTTAGAGTATGTCTCCTGGCAGCAAAGATTTTGAATCATTTAGGGTATGTCTGTCTTGGTCTGAAGCTTTGTTGCTCTGTATGCTGTACAGTGAAGACTACAGACAAGCTCAAAGTAAACAAGCCTATTTGGACTATTTGGGCCTGTGATAACTCCCAAAGAAAAGAAAAAAACACAGGGATAAAAAGTTACACGTACAAAGGTACTTTGGTTCCCTGCGTATGTTAACCACAACAATGTACACTATGTCACTGCTAGGCTGGAAGCGATACACTGTCTTTTATTTATCTATCCATCAGTATCCCATAATGCACCCAAAACCTGAAAGGGAAAATCTGATTGGATGCTTCTGGCAAAAACTGTTCTTCCTTCGGGCACTCTGATGCATAAGGTAATATTAGTTGGCAGGGCTCCATATCCCTCCACTACAACCAGACACAATGACATCTCTCCTGCATTTCTATCAAACAAAGCCGCCCTTGTCATATATTCCAATAAGCTGACTTTCATCTTTATAGTTGACATTCATTTCTTTTATGGGGCATTTCTAATTTTCTTCATTAGTGTTGACTTAGTTGTTCAGTTTTACCCATTTTGGTGTAAGTGCATTTTTTGGCAATAAAAGAGGCAGTGTTTAAAAACATACTACAATATGAAGTGTTTTTCTTGCTTTTTTATTTGGAACTGATTGCTGCCGAAATGATCGGAAGAGAGGCGGTACCCTGATTCAATTAAAGTACTTTTGACCATTTTGTTCTTCATGGTTCATATTGTAGGGTAAGAGGCTGGTATTTCTTACTTGACATGGAGTGAGACACTATATTTGTGGAATACATGTGATATGCTCTGTTGACCATTGTATATTATGCATCGTCCATACTATAGGGTAAGTGGCTAAAATTTTGATTTATGTTGGCACAGAATTCTATATTCTTTTTGCACCCGAAGATGATCTGCACACCACTGAACGCTGTTTTTCATGAACAGGCAAACTTTTTTTCTACCTTTTTTCATACAAGTGATTATAAAGTCTCTTTCTTTTTTTTTTTTTTTTTTTAAATAACAAACATGTTATACTTACCTGCTCTGTGCAATGGTTTTGCATAGGGTAACCTGGATCCTCCTCTTCTTGGGTTCCCTGGCTGTAGCTCCTGACCATAGCAGCTTGCTATGGGGGGCACTCAAGCTGAGCTGCAGCTCCATGTATGCATTCAGACACGGAACTGTGGTTCGGCCCCGCCCTCTCTCCTGATTGGCTAACTGAGTTTGACAGCAGTGGGAGCCAATGGCGCCACTGCTGTGTCTCAGCCAAGGGAGAGTCCCAGCCGGTCAAGGCACTCGTGGACACTGCTGGATAGAGCAGGGTCTCAGGTAAGTATTGGGGGGGCTGAAGGGGACTGCTGTACACAGAAGGTTTTTTATCTTAATGCATAGAATGCATTAAGATGAAAAAAACTTCTGCCTTTACAATCACTTTAAGGATCTTATCAATTGTCACATGAGAGTATATTTGTATTATATTTTTACTATATATTATAGATGAATTTCTTTTTATGTAATCATGTTGTTGATATTGATTTAGTGCCACACTATTTATATACTTTATTTGTTGATTTGGTATCACAAACTGTGTGTAGGCTGCTCTGTCCAAGTATTAGTCTAAACCCCAGCGCTGAACTGTTTTGATCTCAGTACAGTTTCTGCCAATCTACACATACGACCTTGTTCATTCTACCTTTGTTTGTGTGCCTTTTCTGCAACAACCCAAAAATATGCAGGACATTAGGACCAGGCCATACTGTATGTCTGTTTAAATGTCAACATACCACCCCATGTTCAGGTTCCCCACCTCCCATACATACCCTTTTTCCAAGTATCAGCAGGCCAGTCTGGTCAAATCACAGGTTTTCTTCATCTTCTTCCTCTGTCAGTGGGTTAGTCATGACTGCTGCAGAAAGCATTACCATATAGTTACATAGTTACATAGTTGCACAGTAGGCAAGGTTGAAAAAAGACACAAGTCCATCAAGTCCAACCTATGTGTGTGATTTTATGTCAGTATTACATTGTATATTCCTATATGTTGTGGTTGTTCAGGTGCTTATCTAATAGTTTCTGAAATTATTAATACTCCCCGCTGAAACCACTGCCTGTGGAAGAGTATTCCACATTCTAACCGCTCTTACAGTAAAGAACCCTCTACACAGTTTTTTCTTCTAATTTTAGTGAATGGCCACGTGTCTTATTAAATTCCCTTTCGCGGAAAAGTTTTATCCCTATTGTGAGTAAGCACCCGTTATGAGTGCGTAACGCGTCAGCTGATTGCTGTACATCCCTGCTGTAGTGTCTTGTACATCCTGTGATCCAGATTTTTAATAAAGGCACCTATTATCCAGTCCGGTGTGCAGCATCCAGATCACTTTGTCTATTCCTGCTCCACCCAGCATCAGCCAGCACCTGGGACTCTTTCCCTTTGAAGGATTTAAACCTATTCATCCACTCTTTTGATTTAGACCCACCTGAGCGGTGAAACTTTCTTTGCTTCGTCTACATTTCTGGATTAAAAAGTGAAAGTTTTATGGATGATTGTTAATCTGTCCCATTACTTTTGGTCCCTTAAAAAGTGGGAGGTACATATACAAACTGTTGCAATTCCTACACCATTCACCTGATTTGGATGTAAATACCCTTAAATTAAAGCTGAAAGTCTGCAGTTAAAGCACATCTTGTTCATTTTATTTCAAATCCATTGTGGTGGTGTATAGAGCCAAAAAGATTAGAATTGTGTTGATGTCCCAATATTTATGTAGCATTTGGGCATCAGGGGTGAAGGAGCGATTTGCTTCTAACTTTTGGGGTGGATGCCCCCATGCTTCGGCCTATATTTTTTAGGCAATTCAGCTGCAGCACTGATTTATTTATCTTGACAGCAACAGTGTTTGCTCCCACGATACATAAAGCCGTGACTCCAGCGCTGTAGGAGGTGATTTCATCACCACAGTTAAAAACAAAATGGTGCATGGGAGGTATTTTAATGGTGGGCATACCCACCGATCAATCTCTTTTTTTCATTCAGCCCACAGGCTGCATGAAAAAAAATATTACAATATATGTCCAACATGGACCAGCAACGTACTGGTATGTTGCTGGACTTTGAGTGGTTATACCAGAATGATGCCTGCGGGTTTAGGTATCATCTTGGTATCATTCTTTTCTTTTCAGTCAGCGGTTGGCTTTCATGTAAAAGCAATCCTAGCGGCTAATTAGCCTCTAGACTGCTTTACAAGCAGCGGGAGGGAATGACCCCCCTCCCACCGTCTTCCATGGTTTTCTCTGGCTCTCCTGTCCCAACAGGGAACCTGAGAATGCAGCCGGTGGTTCCGCAAGCTGACCCTAGAGCCGATCAGAGACCAGAAAGACTCCAATCATCTCTATGGCCTAAGAAATCGGAAGCTACGAACATTTCATGACTTAGATTTCGCCGGATGTAAACAGCGCCATTGGGAAGTTGGGAAAGCATTTTATCACACCGATCTTGGTGTGGTCAGATGCTTTGAGGGCAGAGGAGAGATCTAGGGTCTAATAGACCCCATTTTTTTTTAAAAAAGAGTGCCTGTCACTACCTATTGCTATCATAGGGGATATTTACATTCCCTGAGATAGCAATAAAAATTATAAAAAAAAAAAAAAATGAAAGGAACAGTATAAAAATAAAATAAAAAAGCAAAATAAATAATTAAAAAAAAAAAAAGCACCCCTGTCCCCCCCCCCCCCCCGCTCTTGCACAAAGTCAAACACAAGCGTCGGTCTGGCATCATATGTAAACAGTAATTGCACCATGCATGTGAGGTATCACCGTGAAGGTCAGATCGAGGGCAGTAATTTTAGCAGTAGACCTCCTCTGTAAATCAAAAGTGGTAACCTGTAAAGACTTTTAAAGGCTTTTAAAAATGTATGTAGTTTGTCGCCGCTGCACGTTTGTGTGCAATTTTAAAGCATGTCGTGTTTGGTATCCATGTACTCGGCCTAAAATCATCTTTTTTATTTCATCAAACATTTGGGCAATATAGTGTGTTTTAGTGCATTCAAATTAAAAAAAGTGTGTTTTATAAAAAAAAAATGTGTTTGAAAAATCGCTGCGCAAATACTGTGTGAAAAAAAATGAAACACCCACCATTTTAATCTGTGGGGCCTTTGCTTTAAAAAATATATAATGTTTGGGGGTTCAAATTAATTTTCATGCAAAAAAATTTATTTTTTCATGTAAACAAAAAGTGTCAGGAAGGGCTTTGTCTTCAAGTGGTTAGAAGAGTAGGTGATGTGTGACATAAGCTTCTAAATATTGTGCATAAAATGCCAGGACAGTTCAAGCCCCCCACCAAGTTACCCCATTTTGGAAAGTAGACACCCCAAGCTATTTGCTGAGAGGAATGTCAAGTCCATGGAATATTTTATATTTTGACACAAGTTGCGGGAAAAAGACAATTTTTTTTTTTTTTTGCACAAAGTTGTCGCTAAATGATATATTGCTCAAACATGCAATGGGCATATGTGAAATTTACACCCCAAAATACATTCTGTTGCTTCTCCTGAGTACGGGGATACCACATATGTGAGACTTTTTGGGAGCCTAGCCGCGTACGGGACCCCGAAAACCAAGCACCGCCTTCAGGCTTTCTAAGGGTGTAAATTTTTTATTTCACTCCTCACTGCCTATCATGGTTTCGGAGGCCATGGAATGCCCAGATGGCACAAAACCCCCCCAAATGACCCCATTTTGGAAAGTAGACACCCCAAGCTATTTTCTGAGAGGCATGTCAAGTCCATGGAATATTTTATATTTTGACGCAAGTTGCCGGAAAAAGACAATTTTTTTTTTTTTTGCACAAAGTTGTCACTAAATTATATATTGCTCAAACATGCCATGGGCATATGTGAAATTACACCCCAAAATACATTCTGATGCTTCTCCTGAGTACGGGGATACCACATGTGTGAGACTTTTTTGGAGCCTAGCTGTGTAAGGGACCCCGAAAACCAAGCACCGCCATCAGGCTTTCTAAGGGTGTAAATTTTTGATTTCACTCCTCACTGCCTATCACAGTTTCGGAGGCCATGGAATGCCCAGATGGCACAAAACCCCCCCAAATGACCCCATTTTGGAAAGTAGACAGTAGTTTTGTGCCATCTTGGCATTTTATGGCCTTCAAAACTGTGATAGGTAGTGAGGAGTGAAATAAAAAATTTACGCCCTTAGAAATCCTGAAGGCGGTGATTTTCGGGGCCCCGTACACGGCTAGGCTCCCAAAAAGTCCCACACATGTGGTATCCCCGTACTCAGAAGAAGCAGCAAAATGTATTTTGGGGTGCAATTTCACATATAACCATGGCATGTGTGAGAAATATATCATTTCGTGACAACTTTTTTTTCATTATTCAATCACTTGGGACAAAAAAAATTTAAATATTCAATGGGCTCAACATGCCTCTCAGCAATTTCCTTGGGGTGTCTACTTTCCAAAATAGGGTCATTGGGGGGGGGGGGGGGGTTGTACTGCCCTGCCATTTTAGCACCTTAAGAAATTAGATAGGCAGTCATAAACTAAAAGCTATGTAAATTCCAGAAAATGTACCCTAGTTTGTAGACGCTATAACTTTTGCGCAAACCAATAAATATACGCTTATTGACATTTTTTTTACCAAAGACATGTGGCTGAATACATTTTGGCCTAAATGTATGACTAAAATTGGGTTTATTTGATTTGTCTTATAACAAAAAGTAGAAAATATCATTTTTTTTCAAAATTTTCAGTCTTTTTCCGTTTATATTGCAAAAAATAAAAATTGCAGAGGCAATCAAATATCATCAAAAGAAAGCTCTAATTGTGTGAACAAAAGGACACTATTTTCGTTTGGGTACAGCATTGCATGACCGCGCAATTACCAGTTAAAGCAGTGCAGTGCCAAATTGTAAAAAGTTCTCTGGTCTTTAGGCAGCCAAATGGTGCGGGGCTTAAGTGGTTAAAGCAGAGTTCCACCCAAAAGTGGAACTTCCACTTATATTATTCCTCCCCCCCTCCAGTGTCACATTTGGCACCTTTCAGGGGGGAGGGGGGAACGGGGACCCATTTTTGACAGGTCCCCTTCCCCACTTCCGAGAGACGGGCTTACCAGGAATGGAGGTGGCCGCACCCAAAGTTCGGCTGGGGTGCTGACATCGCATGCTCCCTGGATAGGTAAGTGCCCTAATATTAGAAGTCAGCAGCTACAGTATTTAACCTAAGTCCCAGCCACCAAAGGAAGTTTAACGTCATTATTTAAAGGGAAATACGTCTCACAAACAACTCCGGTCCACCCCCACCACCTAAAGTTTAACCTTTGTTATCAAGTGAACCTTTCCCATCCATTCTCTACATCTAATGGCCCGTACACACGATCCGAATATCGTACAAAAATGGTCGTCTGAGGAAGGTTTGTACGATTTTCGGATCGTGTACACTACTTTCGACAGCCGATCACGATCGTTCATCCGATCTTATTCGATCGGGCACGCACGAAAATTTTTCTGATTTTGCCGATTTCAGATCGTACGATTTTCGGTTAGTCAGCATAGTTGTCGTCCGAAAATTCAGTACAAATAAATTACAACACATGACATCACTTCAGATTTTTTTTTTCTGTCGTACGAGAATTTTCGTGACTTTATTTAGCTATTCAATTTCTACTTGCGACTATTAAGCGAAATCGTTCGTACGATCGGACGTACGATATTCGGATCGTGTGTACGGGCTATTAGGAAGAACCCTGCAAATCACTTGCCACCAAAAAGGGAATTAACCTGTTTCTTCACATCTTAAAGGGACTGCATACCAAGTTAAGGGCCCCAACTGAGCCGGCAGAAGAACCAACCTGTCAGTTTATTTGTGTGTGGGAGATTTGATAAACTTTCTAGTGCTTAAACCTAGACCCTTCTAACTGAGGGCCTATAAGTGAGCCTTAATTTCTTAATACCCTTTTTTTATCTCACTTGGGGAGAATCTCTCAGTCTGAGGGCTATCGTTTATATTCTAGGTCCTGCAGGACTGGTGGACATGCCTTAAAGGAGTATTGCACTGTATTTCATTGTCCCTGTGCTGAAACGTATTGTTTATTATTAACTTCTGCCAACTGTACTGTACACTTTATTGATTTCAATAAAACCTACTCATTTACTTTATAATAGTGTGTGAGTATTTTCCTTGTGTGACAGCTGGGAGACTCCCTGGCTAAGGTAATCCAGTGGTGTTAGCAGGGGTGGAGATATCCTAAGTGCCCAGTAACAAACAGAGGACCCAAATATACTAGAGGCTCCTGTGGGGATAGCGCTACATATAGTGTGTAGTTAAACTATATATTTAGTATTTAGCTGCCTGCTAACAAGAGATTATGTGGCTGCCTGTACAGCTGTTGTAGCAAAATTCAATTAGAAGCTTCTCCGGTACAGGGACTCACGTGCTTGCATAGATTCCTTCAGGTTCCTGCAATAATAAATTCTGAATTAACTCCAGTCATTAGACTTTACATTCCTTGAGGGTGGAACTGATGTAAGGGGTCCTCTGTACTCAGAATGGCCCCTTACTTTGCCATCTACTTGCAGATAAACATGCAGTCATTTTGACCATATTATATTGCACTGGCATATTCCATTGTTCTAAGAACATGAATTGTTTCCCATCAATCTCTGCCTTCGAGGAGCTGGCATTAATATTTCCTTATTACACTCACACAAGAGCACACAAAAAGGCCAGTTTGGGCAGATGTTAATTAAGTTGCCAGCACATTTTTTTAGATTGTTGGTAAAACCGGAGCAACCTTACACAAACATGGAGAGAAGATACACTCCATGCTACCTTAGTTCTGGAGAATTGCAACACAAGACCCAAGCACTGCAAGACAAGAATGCTCATCACTCTGTGACCTGATTCTAAACTTTACAGCCATGCTGCCTTGGGTGAAAAAGGGCAAGGTCCTAAATATCTGGCCTTCATGTTTAGATGGCACTAGAGTTGGGGTTCCCAGTACAGTGATTTATATACACCGAGGAGATGCTGGCAGTGGCTTTGGTCCAGTAGACAACAAGCTAGCAAAATACAAATTGATAAAACACTAAAACAATTTCAGGATGTGTGTACAATCACAAGCTATACTAGTCTATTAAATGACACCCACCAGCTATATAATTTTCTGCGGTATCTTTGGAAAATTTCACTTTGCAGCTTTTCAGGAATAATAATTTTATCCTGAGAGCAGCAGGATGCGCAGAGGTTCCAACATCCGCTGCAGATGAGATTTTAATAAACTGTGTGCATGTTAATGGCACAGAGCATTGTGTACAAACAAATCATGCCGTTCCCTACATGTCAGTCAATCGATCACGTCCCACTCCCCTCCTCTTCCCACTAACACAGAAGGATCGTATCTCCATGCAGCTAAGTAAGGACAGAACAGGTCTGCTTGGCACGGCGTCTGCTGCAACAGATTAAACCAGCCCCCTGCCGACAGCTACCACGGCTTAGCCAGAGAGATGAGCGGAAAATTAAACTTTTCATCCATCCTGATGAAGATTAATATCTTTTCTCTGACGAGCGGAGAGCGCTTAATCTATGCTATTAATATGGAGTCACAGAGGTGTAAGCCCTGTAACATGCTTGTCAACCCAATACAGTCTTGACCACATGCTCCACTGTAATATCAATGTGCTGTACACAGAAAAGGACCTACTAACATGGGTGCGGAAGGGTAGGTCAATCAGAATTGATGGATCATATTGTAATATCTGTATCAACTCTCTGCATTTTAGCTATCAAAATTAGCTGTGGCCATGGGTGGTACTATATGATGAAAAATAAAAAGACACAAAAAAGTTTTGAAGCTTTATAAACATTTATTTCTATCACAATAAAAATCCCAATTTTCACCATAGTCTGCCCAAACCAAGTGATACCAGTAGGGAAGCAAAGGTTGTGAGCATGGCTAGACTAGTGTCTCCTAGTGATTAAAGTTGAGTTCCAGCAAAACAGCTAAACACACAGTCAAAGTATATATACCAAATGTATGACCTGCGAAAAAATTTGTAACTATGTTCAGCCAGTTTTGTGATCCAGACTGCACAATCAGGTCCCCTAACCGACAGTGTAGTTTAAATGAACCTATACTTTGTCCACTCAGTAATAGCATCACTTATTTGCTCTGCTGTTTTTTGTCTTCTCACCAAACCCTGACTGCCCCATGCATCCATTGGAGCCATGTGAAATACTGGTATACTTCCTGGCAAGAGGGGGCATTTGACTTTCTCCCATATACAGTGGGGAAATAATTATTTGATCCCCTGCAGATTTTGTAAGTTTGCCCACTACAAAGAAATTAAGGGTCTAAAATTGTTATCATAGGTGCATTTTAAATGCTGGAGACAGAATATCAACCAAAAATCCAGAAAAAAACATATGATGCAAATGTTATAAATTGAGTTGCGGTTCAGTGAGTAAAATAAGTATTTGACCCCCTACCAACCAACAATAATTCTGACTCCCACAGGCTGGCTACAGTATGTGCTTATGTAGTACACAGATTAGTCCTGTCTATTTAAGAAGGTGCGCCTAACGACAACTCGTTATATGTATAAAAGTCACCTGTCCACAGAATCTCTTTCTTCCATTTAATCCTCACAATCATGGGCGAGACCAAAGAGGTGTCAAAGGACATCAGGGAAAATACTGTAGACCTGCACAAGGCTGAAATGGGCTATACGACCATCAGCAAGAAGCTTGGTGAGAAGGAGACAACTGCTTAAGCGATTATTTGCAAATGGAAGAAATACAAAATAATCATCAATCGAGCTCAGTCTGGAGCTCCATATAAGATTTTGCCTCATGGGGTAAGGATGATCATGAGAAACGTGAGGGATCAGCCCAGAACTACACGAGGAGCATGTGAATGATCTCAAGGCAGTTGGGACCACAGCCACCAAACAAACCATTGGTATCACAATACGCCGCCATGGATTAAAATCCTGCAGCGCCAGCAAGGTCCCCCTCCTCAAGAAAGCCCTATCTGAAATTTACCAATTAACATCTAAATGATTCAGATAAGGATTGGGAGAAAGTGCTGTGGTCAGTTGAAACCAAAATTGAGGTCTTTGGCATTAACTCGACTTGCCCTGTTTAGAGGAAGAAAAATGCTGAGTAAGACCCTAAAAACACCATCCCTACAGTCAAGCACAGAGGTGGAAACATTATGCTTTGGGGCTATTTCTCTGCTAAAGGTACTTTGCTGCATTGAAGGGCCATTGGAAGGGGCCATGTATTGTAAAAAGGATGAGAACCCTGAAGATGGCTCGTGGATGGGTCTTCCAGCATGACAATGACTGAAACCATACCGTCAAGGCAACAAAGAAGTGGCTCAAGAAAAAGCACATGAAGGTCATGGAGTGGCCTAGCCAGTCTCCAGACCTTAATCCTATAGAAAATTTATGGAGGGAGCTGAAACTTTGAGTTACCAAGCGACAGCCAAGAAACCTTAAAGTGATTGTAAAGTCTTGTTAAATAAAATAAAAATAAATAACAAACATGTTATACTTACCTCCTATGTGTAGTGGTTTTGCACAGAGCAGCCTGGATCCTCCTCTTCTTGAGTTCCTCTTTGCTGCTCCTGGCCCCTCCCTCCTGTTGAGTGCCCAACAGCAAGCAGCTTGCTATGGGAGCACCCGAGCCAAGTCACAGCTCCGTGTCCATTCAGACATGGAGTCCCAACTTACCCCCACCCACTCCCTCCCATGATTGACTAACTGACGTTGACAGCCAATCAGGAGGAGAGTCCCAGATGGCTAAGACACTCGTGGACATCGCTGGACAGAGATGGGTCTCAGGTAAGTAATTAGGGGGTACTGGGTAGGCTGCTACACACAGAAGGTTTTTTATCTTAATGAATAGAATGCATTAAGGTAAACCTTCTGCCTTTACAACTCCTTTAAGGATTTAGAGAAGATCTCTAAAGAAGAGTGGACCAAAATCTCTATTGAGATGTGTGCAAACCTGGTAGCCAACTACATTAAAGCGGGGTTCCACCCAAATTTTGAACAATATCTGTATGTATTCTCTTCCTTGCCTAGATGCTGACATGCTGTTTAAAAAAATGTAAATCGCCGTAATTACCTTTTATTTTTCTATTCTTCTTTGCACTTCCTGGTTCTCCTCCCGTGGGAGTAGGCGTGTTTCTAGCCTCTCCCAGACTCCTGGGAGCTAGTCTCAGGCTTCCCAGGATGCCACTGAGCATGTGCGGGAACGAGCGGTGAATGCTGGGAGCACAGCATTCACCACATCCAGGAAATAAATGCTTGTGGGCTTCAAATGCCCACAATGAAGATGGAAACCGCCTGCAGTGAATAATATAAGTTATTCTTTCCGACGAAATCTGCCACAGGCGGACATATTACACACAATATGTGAGTATGTAATGCTGAGAAGAAAAGTTTGTGAATGAACTAAAAAAAAAAAAAACGATAGATAGGTGGACCCCCGCTTTAAAACGTTTTACCTCTGTGCTTGCCAACAAGGGTTTCTCCACCAAGTCATGTTTTGCTTGGGGATCAAATACTTATTTTACTCACTGAAATGCAACTCAATTTATAAAATTTATATAATGTGTTTTTTCTGGATTTTTGGTTGATATTATATCTCTATCATTTAAAATATACCTATGATAAAAACTATAGACACTTCATTTCTTTGTAAGTGGGCAAACTTTCAAAATCTACAGGGGATCAAATAATTATTTTCCCCACTGTATATGTATATAAAATACATTCAAAGCAGATACACAGAGGTGCCAGTAGGCACTCGTAGATATCCTCAAGAATGGCTCAGAAACCCAAAATCCCGGGGCGCTTAGATGTGAAATTTGCTTCTGTTCCTTAAAGGGAATCTTTCATTTGCAAGAAATCCTAAACCAACCCAACCCCCCCCCCCTCCTCCCTCCGCTCTACTCCTTTGCGTCATCTGGGCTCAGGGTAAACAACTGAGGCTTCTGGGTAAGGTAGAGCAGATAACCTCCTCCCAGGATGCACAGCTCAAACCTGAATGGCCACTCAACATCACCATCCCACCTATCCACCTTGTCCAATCAGAAAATACTATGCTATACTATTATTGAGAGAGTAAATTGAATGGTGCCCATGCCAACTGAGCAACCTCTTGTCTTCACAAGGTAGCAGGGTGGCACTGGACCCAGGACCTAGAGGTGATCATTGTAGTAGTGGTGCCTAATACAGTGATTTACAGCTTTCAGATACGACACATGCATAGTTACACTGATCCAACTAGGACCAATGTAACTATGCAAAAATATGCATACCTAAAGTTATACTTTTGAAGCATCCTGTCTTCAAAACTTTTTATACCTAACGCTTCTTCAGCTTGACACACAACTTAAAGCTACAAAGGTCCTCCACTTCTGAAGGCACTTCTCTCTTGTTAGCAACCCGAATATAAGCTGTACCATCTAGATACGGAGCATATTAAATCCCCATACCTGCCACCGATCCATATATAAACCATCACAACAAGCACTCTAATCAAGATGTCACCAAGTCAGTTTGCCTCGTTTTCACAAATGTTTTCTCTATTTTCACTTTTTTTTTTTTTTATTATTTACTTTTTCTCCACTTCTTTTGCCACACCACATCTTTTTAATTGTTATGGCTACTTCACCGATCCGTTGCCTCCTATATAAAGTCAATCTATCCCTGGCAGCTGCATGTTTCTGGCCCTACTAGAGGATGTAGGAGGTTTTGATAGCATAAAATCTTCTGGGTGGGGTTGTGATACATAGTTACTGGCTTGGGTATGGTGCAACACTCGTTAGGACACATCAAGGACATGATATGGCGGTACTCATAGAAGTAAGTACTATTTGTAATTAAAAGGAAAATATTATACACCCAGGCAGTTTCTGTTATGACTGCTTGAATAGAAGTTGTTGAGAGTTTAAGTTTAGAGGTGGTGCGGAGGCGTCGAGAGAGGTGGAAGGAAGTGTGTAGAGCATTGCCTGTTCAATAAATAGAGCACAATGCCTTCACATGAATACTGCAACGTGTCAAATGTTTCCAATGTGAGTTCAGTTTTAATAGAGAGGATATAATTGGGTCTGTGGGGAATTCATGCACTTGTCCCACTGCAGAAGCTAAAAGGTAGAAGAGCGGTAGTGACTGACAATGAGCCAGGAAGCAGAAGGTGTCCTCTTGTGTTATTTCCTTCAATGGTTAGGGCAAAAGGGAGGCTGTGAAACTGTCAACCCAAAAAGTCTCCCAAGTTTAACTATTTTCTTAAAGGGGTTGTAAAGGTATAAATTTTTTCACCTTAATGCATTCTATGCATTAAGGTGAAAAAACTTTTGACAATACCGCCGCCCCCAGCCCCCCCGTTTTACTTACCTGACACCTCGAAACTCGGCCGCTCGCTCCCGACCGCCATTCAGCCGATCAGTCTGGTCGCTGATTGGCTATAGTGGATGGATTGAAAGCAGCACAGCCATTGGCTCGCGCTGCTGCCAATCACATCCAATGACGCGGCGCGCCGGGGCGGGGCCTAGTGATACAGCGAGCGGCTATAGCCGCCGGCTGTATCACGGGAGCGCGCCCGCAATAACTAACCACCATGCGAGGGAGCTCGCATTAAGGTGGTTAGTTATTGCGGGGAGGAGCTGAGACAGCCGCCGAGGGACCCCAGAAGAGCAGGTTCGGGGCCACTCTGTGCAGAACGAGCTGCACAGTGAAGGTAAGTATAACATGTTTGTTATTTTTTTTTTTTTTTTAAATTTACCTTTACAAACCCTTTAAAAGCAGCTACAAAAAGTCACACTTGTCCCACGATCCAGCGGAGCACTCACCCGCGCTGTGTTCTCCCCGTGTCCTCCCTTTACGGTGCCGGTATCTCTAATATGGGCACCCGGCTGTGACAGCTTGCAGATTCAGAGTTGGGTGCCCACTGCACAAGCGGCGCTGCGCTCTGTGACTGGTCCCGAAGTCTTCTAGGACCTGTCATGTGTCCCAGAAGACTTCGGGAGGGAGAACTTCCGTTTCCGATCGCCTAAAGCGACGGGACTGAAGTGGGAGCAGGTACCTTTCAAAATCGGGTACCTGCTCCCCTCTCCTCCCCAAAAAGCTCTGTTTCACAAACAGGAGCTGGGGAGAAGGGCTTAAAGGGGAAGTTCCTTTAAAGCTTTTAAATGTTAATTTGTTATTTTTAGAATTTTTATCTGATGATCCTGCCAAGAAGGCCCCTATTCAGGTACTTCTTGTTATAGGGTAATGACTATTTGCCAGACATGCTATTGAATTGTCGCTCTGTCACTTGCACCCTTGGTGGAGACTACAAGCGACTGTGCTGACATGCATTGCACAGTCATAGACCACCACTGTTACTATAAAGAAGCCAAAGTAATGATGTACAGCCGATGCTGGAGAAAGCGCATGTAGACAGGAAGTCGCTGAATAAGGCCTCTATCCCATGGGCTGTCCGTTAAGGTCCATCTGTCAGTTTTTCAAGCTGACCTGATCAGACCCTCCAGTCTCCTCTATGGAGCAGCAGATGTCAGCAGACACATGTCCGCTGACAACGGCCTCCATCCGATCCGATCCTGTCTGTCAAAAACAGACAGGTGATGGTCCTATTTTCCATCCGTCTGGCAGATCGGATATGACAGCATCGGCATGACAGTCAGTCCGTTTCCATACAATTGCCCCATAGAGGAGAGCGGGACTGTGTCTGTGTCCGCTCTTTACAGCGGAGCGGAAACATACCTGTCATCTGCCTGCTTAGTGGGGATCAACAGAGAGACCACCCGCTGAGCAAAAAAGGGGCCTTCAAGTTGCATGATATAAGCAGCACTGAAATGAAAAAAAAAAAGGATAAAAAAGTATTGTATGAAAAAACACATCCATTTAGGATTTACAACTTTAAAGTGACCCTGTTTCTTTTCTAAAAAATTCCAAGCAGTTGCATGTTTTATTAGAAAAGGCTAAACACTTACCTCTTCAGTGGGTGGTAAGTATATTGACTGGGTAATGGTTTTTATCAATGAAAATCTTCCCAAGGGGGCCATGGACAGAATGGAAGACTTGTTTTGAAATAGATATTATACAATTGCTATCAATTGGAAGATACACTGCCTATAAAATAAACTTGTAAAAAAATTAAGGTATCACACCAATATTTGTACAATAAATAGTCAATAGTCAATAGTCAAAGTTAAAAAGTTAGGGGAAAAAGCTACACTTCCTTTACAATAAATAAAATAGATGCAATTTTCCATAGACAAGCTTGTGTGGACTTCTTTTGAGACAGTGGTCAAATGTGGCTATTAGAACAAGAATGTTTTATATGAGAAATAACATGTTTTTGTATTATTTCTACTATTATTGGTGTGATACTTTAAAGTAGAAAGAAAGGGTAAATAATTCACATTTTAAACATTCCCTCCCCACTGCTCTTATACTTGCTGCATACAGAATGTAAGAAATTTCAATGGGAATACTTCTTTTTAATCTTCTTCCAAGTGATCACATGAGCACAAATCACCACAGGTTTGTCTGCTGGCCCAGCTGGTAGGTGTTAACTCTTTCAGAGCCATTGTTGGGCCAGCTTTGCAGTCACATGATCACTTGGAAGAAGATTAAGAAAGGTATCTCCATTGAGATTTCATACAAACTGTATGCAGAAGGTATGCATTTTAACCATTCCTTAAAAAAAAAAAAAATTTATATATATATATATATATATATATATATATATATATATATAAATCCCATAGTAAGAAATTAAAACTTGACAGGAAATGTGACCTCCCTCTATAAAAAAATACAATAAACAGTGGCTGAAGGTAGGTTTCAAGAGTTGCTGAACACCATGATGAAGTGCTGGGGGACTCAGAAACACAGTCCGCAAAAATGTTTTTGTTTCCAACAGGAAAGCTTAACCACTTCAGCCCCGGAAAATTTGGCTGCTCAATGACCAGGCCATTTTTTGCCATACAACACTGTGTTGCTTTAACTGACAATTGCACGGTCATGCGACGCTGTACCCAAACAAAATTGACCTTTTTTTTTTCCTTTTTTTCCAACAAATAGAGTTTTCTTTTGGTGGTATTTGATCACCTCTTCGGTTTTTATTTTTTGCGCTATAAACAAAAGAAGACCGACAATTTTGAAAAATAACGCAATATCTTTTACTTTTTGCTATAATAAATATCAATAAAAAACAAAAAACCCTGCGCTTGCTCAATGATTTAGCAGCTAACACAACAAATAGAAATTTTGCTTACACACACAGATCCCGGTTCTGGCTCTGTCACGAGCGATCCAGGTTGGACCAATGTTACTATACATATACCATACCTGTGGTATCCCTCTAGAAGTTGGAAATCATTGCGGTAAATGCAGCTACTAAACATGTGACAATCTAAACAGTAGCTCTGTGATATAACATGTACAGTAAAATACAGAAAAATACCAGAATAAACAAACACCTGCTAATGGTGGCTTGCTGGCTCCCTGCTAATGGTAGCTTGCTTCTGCAATTTGTGAACATAAGTGCAATTTTGAACTAAAGTGGAGAGTTAATAACCAGGAGTTGAAAACAGGAGTTAATACAGGAGTCTTCTAACCTGTAAGTAACATTTTAAACTTCCTATAAGTAACTATATTGTAACTGGGAAATGAGTGCTAGCAGGGTTGAAGTGCACAGTGTGTCACATGTATGCAAAATTGGTGCAACAGTTCCAGGATGGATACCGCTGTGACAGATGTGAGCAGGTTGCTCTTCTGGAAGCTTGCATTAGAGATCTGGAGGAGCAAGTTGCAACACTGAGCAGAAAGGACAACCTTGAAAGAAGTCCTCTGCTCGCTGAGCAGGTGGTCAGTAGGGTTGATGTGGAGGGTGGAGGGGCAAGTCAGGATTATCAGATAGAAAGATGGGTTAATGTAGTTAAGGGGCTCACAGAAAAGGAAGGCCAGTCCTGTATTTGTGCATTAAAACAAATTTGCCAAGTTGGGTGAAGTTGTGGAGGTGGCAAACACAGAGGTGGCAGCCCTAGATGTCATTGCTACCCCTAACAGCCGGGAGAGCAGCCCATCTAGTAGAGGTGATGAGGGGAGTGCAGGTAGGTCTTGGCAGTTGGTGGTAATAGGGGATTCTATAATCAGAAGGGCTGATAGAATAATTTGTCACCAGGATCACCTCAACCGAATGTTTTGGAGGTAGTAGTGGCACAGCCCCAAATGATCCACAATGGCTCAAAAGGGATATGGTTCAGAAATATTTAGACAGAATAAAGGTGGATAAAGCATCTGGGCCAGATGGCATCCACCCACGGATCCTAAAAGAATTGAGCTCTGTAATTTCAAAGCCATTGTATCTAATTTTTAGGGACTCATTAATGATGGGAATAATACCACTGGATTGGCGTAGGGCCAATGTGGTGCCTATATTTAAAAAGGGAACAAAGTCTTTACCAAGTAACTATAGACCTGTTAGTTTAACTTCTATAGTCGGGAGAGTTTAATAAAAGACCACATAGATGAGTTTTAGCTGGAAAAAATATTTTAAGCAACAGACAGCATGGATTCATGAAAGACAGAAGTTGTCAAACAAACCTGATTTCTTTTTATGAGGAGGTAAGTAAAACCTTGGACAGAGGGGTGGCATCAGATGTGGTATACTTGGATTTTGCAAAAGCGTTTGACACAGTTCCCCACACATGGCTCATGTGTAAGGTAAAGTCTACAGGCTTGGAAAGATCAGTTTGTAAATGGATAGAAAACTGGCTAAAATACATAATTCAGAGAGTAGTGGTTAATGATTCTTACTCTGAATGGTCTAAGGTTATCAGTGGTGTACCCCAAGGTTCAGTGCTGGGACCCTTACTTTTTAATATCCTTATAAATGATATTGGGTCTGAGATTAAAAGTAACATTTCTGTCTTTGCAGATGGCACTAAGCTATGCAGTGGAATAACGTCCTTACAGCATGTCTCCAATTTACAAGCCGACCTCAATGCACTGTCTAATTGGGCGACTATATGGCAGATGAGGTTTAATGTTGATAAATGTAAAGTTATGCACTTGGGGGCTAAGAATATGTATACATCATACATACTAGGGGGAGTACAACTGGGGGAATCAATGGTGGAGAAAGATCTGGGGGTTTTGGTAGATCACAAGCTCAATAATAACATGCAATACCAAGCTGCGGTTTCCAAAGCGAGCAAAGTCCTTTCTTGTATTAAGAGAGGTATGGACTCCAGAGAGAGAGATATCATTTTGCCCCTGTACAAATTATTAGTAAGACCTCATCCGGAATATGCAGTTCAGTTTTGGGCACCAGTTCTCAAAAAGGATATCGGGGAACTGGAGAAAGTGCAGAGAAGGGCAACCGAACTGATAAGAGGCATGGAGGAGCTCAGGAAAAGATTAGAGGAACTGAATCTATTCACTCTTGAGAAGAGGAGATAAAGGGGGGATATGATCACCATGTATAAATATATGAGGGGTCCATATAGTGAACTTGGTGTTGAGTTATTCACTGTACGGTCAACACTGAGGACTAGGGGCACTCTTTACTTCTAGAGGAAAAGAGATTTCATCTCCAAATACGGAAAGGTTTCTTCACAGTAAAAGCTGTGGAAATGTTGAATAGACTCCCTCCAGAGGTGGTTCTGGCCAGCTCAGTAGATTGCTTTAAGAAAGGCCTGGATTCTTTCCTAAATATACATAATATAACTGGGTACTAACATTTATAGGTAAAGCTGATCCAGGGAAAATCCGATTGCCTCTCTGGGATCAGGAAGGAATTTTTTTCCCCTGCTGTAGCAAATTGGATCATGCTTTTCTAGGGGTTTTTCACCTTCCTCTGGATCAACTGTGGGTATAGGATTGGGTAGGTGGGATTGTATGACATTTTTTAATTATTTATTTATTTATTTTTTATGGTTGAACTAGATGGACTTGTGTCTTTTTTCAACCTGACTAACTATGTAACTATATGTAACACCCAGTGCCAACTGAAGTGAAAGACGCCAATTTCTAAACATTAAAACTATGATATAGTAGTTTCTCAAGTCCAAAACCAATATCCTAATATGGTGAAACCCCAAATTTCCTCCCAAACATCACAGCAGTGCTCCACCACTCCCCAACAAGCAGGAACTCACCACAAATAATTGCCTCTCTTACAACAAATCGGCAAATTACACTTTATACATTGATGTTGCAGCCTGACCGATATGTCCCAGCCCCAATTTCATGCCTTTCTTCGTGCTGTAAACTCGTTAATCCCCCACTTTATCTATTTAGAAGAAATTGTTGTTTGTTTCACCATATCCTACTATTCCAGACTGATCATCAGTCTGGAATAGTAGCACATGGTAAAACAAACAGGAATTTCTTCTGAACAGACAAAGTGGGAAATTTAAAGCACGAAAAAAAGGCTTGAAATCAGGGCTGCGATTAAACTGGTGTAGCGTTAGGAGGAGATTTTAGGTTTCATCATATTAGGATATTGATAGACTGCTATCATAGTTGTAATCTTTAAAAATAGTTGTTTTCCACTTCAGTTGGCACTGGGCGTTTGCTACTTCTGGTATTTTATATGTATTATAACACTGTTTGGCCAGTCATACATTTAACCACCATTTTGAAGTTAATGTAGCAGCAGTAAAATATACACATTTTGTATTCTTCTTGAAGATTGACCATCACTGGTCACATGTATTTAAGTATCAGAATTTTTTGTTACATGTATATTTTAATTCCACAGCACGTAGTAGGAGTGGTTGAAATAATTTTAAACACATCTACTATCGTGATCTCCTAGTAGCTTCTGGGGGCTGTGCCCTGCTGCATTCTGAGCACTGGAGGTCGCCCACTTGGCATGGGCGCCATTTAAAGATTGCTTTGCATTTTCCCATCAATGTATGCAAACAGTTCTCTGATTGGACAAAGTGGAGAGGTGGGGCAGTGCCATTACACTCTCCTCCACGTTCAGAGAATACTTTTCATTCATTAAGAGCAGAGCATTCTCTGAATTATGCTGACAGCCAACTGCTGAACTTCTGTGTCCAGTAGGTAGGAAGGCAGCCGCTCAGCATGGGACTTGGAAGCTAGAGGGATCCCATAGGGATGGTATACGCATAGTTACAGTGGTCCAAGCTGGACCAACGTAACTATGTAAAAATATCCATACCTGGAATCCTTTAAAGAAGTTCTGAATTCTGGAAGATGTTCCCAAAAAAGACAGGCAGATAGTCATCAATGATCTGATGACTAATGGAGGAATAATCATGCAGCAGCAGATGCAGGAGAGGTTTGGAAAACAAAGATCCACAGAATCTATGCAGAAGCAGGGAGATTCTTGCACTGCAGATCTTCAGGTACAGCTCCCTCTCCAGCAAGAAGAACAATGAGCAGCACAGTTGTGACATCACCAAATCTCACTCCAAATCTCCTAAGAGTAGCAGTCAGAGGCAGAAGTGCAAATATACAGCTATGATGCTCAAGGCACAAGGGTGCCCAAGCACAGGAAATGCACTGCTTTTTTTCAAGGGGAATTACACACAAAAGATACCCTTTTCGTGGTACTGCTTAGACACAATTAATATATGAATACATTCTCTATATCAGAGCAAATGTTAGCTTTTTAAGGTAACTTTAAACCTTTAGTAGCTGTCATTTTCCAAATGATTCCACGCTGCATAAAATATTCCCTGCTTTTCCCTCAGCCCAGAGTTCTTCTTAAAACAGAGAGTTATTTCTGTCTTTTCCGCAGAGAGATCCGGAGAGTGTATTGAAATGTCGTCCTCTCCATCCATTCATTCAGCTGCCTGTGCTATTCCGAGAGATTCATTCCATACAGTTGGAAACATCTGTTGGAGCCAATAACAGTCTAGTAGGATTGTGTACCAGCTGCAGAGTCACAGCGTGAATAAATGTGCGGTGTCAGCCGGTGAGACAGGAAAGTGCCCGCCACGCTTGGGAGGCCGCAAGTACAGAGTGTCTACGGAACTGCGCTTGATAATACTTAGAAAAAAAAGCGTGGCCAATAGAGTTCAAACCCAATACACAATATTGTGCCAATAACACAAATTGTACCTAAAGTTTAACTGCAGGCAGATGAGAAGATCACTTATAATATAGAAGACCTAGTATTTAATATTTTTTTCATGTTAAAGTGGTTGTACAATGAGAAGGTTTTTTACCTTAATTACCTTACCTTATAACAAACATGTTATACTTACCTCCTCTGTGCAGTGGTATTACACAGAGTGGCCCCGATCCTCCTCTTCTGGGGTCCCCGGCAGCGATCTTGGCTCCTCCTCTTCTTTTTGGGACTACCATAGCCAGCCGCTGGCTATGGGGAGAAGCGTGGTCTGCACGCTCCCGACTTGTGTGTCTTTGGAGCCAGCTTCCATAGACTTACACAGCAGGACTTAGGCCCACTCCCCACTTCCTCTTCACAGCATCTGCTGGACAGCAGCAAGAGCCAATGGCTCCTGCTGTTGCTCAAATGCTGTATAGGGAGGAAACAAGGGGAGAATAGATTCTGCCATGCACAGAGCCAATCTCTTCTCCCCTCTCTTCCCCCTCACACATGGGAAGGGGGACAAAGAAAAACTTAAAACATTTTTTACCTTAATGCAAACAATGCATTAGGGTAAAAAATGTTTTTAGGTTTAGTAACACTTTAATGCTTTCTCTACCCTAAGGTAAAAAAAACTTCCATGGTCACCCACCCCCCAAAAACTTACCTGAGCCAAATTTCCATCCAGTGCTGTGCCTGAGAGCAGTCTCCTCACTTGACATGGAGTCAGCAGCAGGAGCCATTGGCTCCTGCTGCTGTCAATCAAATCCTATGAGGAGGAGCCAAGATTGCTGGCAGGGATCCCCAGAAAAGGAGGTTCAGGGTTGCTCTGTGGAAAATCACTGCAAACAGCAGTAAGACATGTTTGTTATTAAAAAAATACATAAATAAATTAACTTTACAATTACTTTACGTCCACGCATGCTAGGTAACATACAGTATCCCACAAAAGTGAGTACACCCCTCACATTTTTGTAAATATTTTATTATATATCTTTTCATGTGATAACACTGAGGAAATGACACTTTGCTACAATGTAAAGTAGTGAGTGTACAGCTTGTATAACAGTGTAAATTTGCTGTCCCCTCAAAATAATTCAGCACACAGCCATTAATGTCTAAACCGCTGGCAACAAAAGTGAGTACACCCCTAAATGATAATGTCCAAAATGGGCCCAATTAGCCATTTTCCCTCCCCAGTGTCATGTTACAAGGTCTCAGGTGTGAATGGGGAGCAGGTGTGTTACATTTGATGCTATCACTCTCACTCTCTCATACTGGTCACTGGAAGTTTAACATGGCACCTCATGGCAAAGAACTCTCTGAGGATCTGAAAAAAAAGAATTGTGGCTCTACATAAAGATGGCTTAGGCTACAAGAAGACTGCCAAGACCCTGAAACTGAGCTGCACCATGGTGGCCAAGAGCATGCAGTGGTTTAACAGGACAGGTTCCACTCAGAACAGGCCTCACCATGGTCGACTAAAGAAGTTGAGTGCACGTGCTCAGCGTCATATCCAGAGGTTGTCTTTGGGAAATAGACATATGAGTGCTGCCAGCATTGCTGCAGAGGTTGAAGGGTTGGGGGGTCAGCCTGTCAGTGCTCAGACCATATGCCACACTGTATCAAACTGGTCTGCATGGCTGTCCCAGAAGGAAACCTCTTCTAAAGATGATGCACAAGAAAAGCCGCAAACAGTTTGCTGAAGACAAGCAGACTAAGGGCATAGATTACTGGAACCATGTCCTGTGGTCTGGTGATAAACGTATTTGGTTCAGATGGTGTCAATCGTGTGTCGTGGCAACCAGGTGAGGAGTACAAAGACAAGTGTGTCTTGCCTACAAACAAGCATGGCAGTGGGAGTATCATTGAGGGAACCATGAATGCCAACATGTACTGTGACATACTGAAGCAGAGCATGATCCCCTCCCTTCGGAGACTGGGCCACAGGGCAGTATTCCAACATAACAACCCCAAACACACCTCTAAGATGACCACTGCCTTGCTAAAGAAGCTGAGGGTAAAGGTGATGGACTGACCAAGCATGTCTCCAGACCTAAACCCTATTGAGCATCTGTGGGACATCCTCAAACGGAAGATGGAGGAGCGCAAGGTCTCTAACATCCACCAGCTCTGTGATGTCATCATGGAGGAGTGGAAGAGGACTCCAGTGGCAACCTGTGTATCTCTGGTGAACTCCATGCCCAAGAGGGTTAAGGCAGTGCTGGAAAATAATGGTGGCCACACAAAATATTGACACTTTGGGCCCAATTTGGACATTTACACTTAGGGGTGTACTCACTTTTGTTGCCAGTGGTTTAGACATTAATGGCTGTGTGTTGTCTTATTTTGAAGGGGAGAGAAAATTTACACTGTTATACCAGCTGTACACTCACTACTTTACATTGTAGCAAAGTATAATTTCTTCAATGTTGTCACATGAAAAGATATAATAAAATATTTACAAAATGTGAGGGGTGTACTCACTTTTGTGAGATACTGTATATAAGTAACACTCCCACTTATTTATTACCTCTCACAGAGATCACAGTACTCTCCCCTGACAATGCCTTGATCTGCTTTTCTCTCCAGAAGACCAGAGCCATCTTTGTTCATGCATTTTCCAGGGTCACCATCTAATTTATTGATGAAGATGCTGGCTTGGAGAAGACACAACTATGTAAATCTCGGCACCTGTGCAGTTTTGCTGCCCCAGTGACTTGCTAGAAAATTACAATGTTGCAGTCCGGCCACTGGGGGAGAGGAGACTGGGGAAATGCTTCCTCTGCTTGCAGAAGACTGATGACATTATATTAGCCTAGGCACCATACCGGAGCTCACGGATGGTTTTTGATAATAAAAGGTGGAGCTTTTATGAAAAATTACAATATTTCTGCATATTGTAACATGTCGGGGATTTATTTATGCAGACTTGTAGAAGAGCTGAAAAGTCCACTTTAAAGAAAACCTCTGCTGTGAAAAATATGTAATTCCTGTTGAAAAACCAAGCACGCTGCCAGCACTTGAGTGCTAAAGGATATAGATCACACACAGAATTGGACATTCTTTACAGTTCAGATCGGGGAATTCTTCAAACAGTACTGAATTAAAAAAGAGAGAGAGCGCAACAGCCTTGTGCATCATCTTTAAAGTGCAGCTAGACCCGAAAACAAAAATTCAAATCGTAGCTTACTAATCACTGGATGATGATCAGCCAGTAACACACCTTCTGTCTAAGGGTGGCTACATTCACTCCTCCACTATATCTATGAATGAGCAATGTAGCCACCCTTGAAAGGCAGCATTGTCAACCAGTGGAGAGGGTAGTGTAAGCTGGACTAATTGATTTAGATGGACTTTACGTAGGTTACATACAGTATTACCACACATCCAGCGGGCGGCATTTTATACCCAGCGTATAAGACGACCCCCGATTTTTGGGCGTTTTTTTTAAGTGTAATAGTTTGTCTTATACACTGGAAAATACAGTATTTTAGCAGGAATGTTTGTAACACGTAGCAAGAAGAAGGCTGGATCATTAGGAATCCTATATTCTGTAAATTTTTCACTTCTCCTTTAAGCAGTTACAGCAATAGTTTTTTCCTTGTGGGATAAACGTTTTACATAGGAGTATAAAAGCTGACCATTGTACGCACCCCATCAGTGGTAAATGGTTTGTCTCTTTTGCTGGACAGCTTGGTCTGTTAAAAAAGTTGAAAAACAATAGACTTATGCCCTGTACACACGACCGGTTTTCCCGTCGGAATAAACTCTGAAGGTTTTTCCGACGGAGTCCTGACGGAATTCTGCTGAGACTGTCTTGCATACACACGATCACACCAAAGTCCGACCGTCCAGAACGCAGTGACGTACAACACGTACAACGGGACTAGAAAAAGGAAGTTCAATAGCCAGTAGCCAATAGCTTCCGTCTCGTACTTGTTTCAGAACATGCGTCGTTTTTGGTACGTCGGAACAGCATACAGACGAGCGGTTTTCCCGATTTGGTTCCCTCAGAAATATTTAGAACATGTTCTCTTTCTAGGTCCGTCAGAATTTTCGACGTAAATAGTCCGATGAGGCACACACACAATCAGAATATACGGTGAAAAGCTCCCAATGGACTTTTTCTGTCGGAAATTCCGCTCGTGTGTACAGGGCATTACTGGCAAGATTTCCAGGTTTTAAACTATGTTACGGGGGGGGGGGGGGGATTAAAAGCAAACACAAACATCAGCATAAGCATGGTGACACAGATAGCGATGCAGTACTCTGATAACCTGGCAAAATGCTCAGTAGCCAGCCCACTCCTAGAGGACTGAACAGAGGGAGTGGTGAGCAATGTCCTGATACTGTGCCTCGACTTTTTAAAGACAAGCATGTTTTTACAAGCAAGTTAGTTCTGAAGAAGAAGGCTTGTCCCTTGAAATGCGTCGGCTGGCAAGTATCCACTGTAAATTCCTGAAGGTGTACTTCCAATGATCATGCTAATGGTGGCGACTTGAGGAGGTCCCATCCATGGAATGTGATAGAAGACTATATGCTTGTCATCTTACCACTTTTGTGAGTAGTTTATAAATAAAGTGGTGCTAAAGATGATGCACAGGGTTGGTGTGCTCTCCCTTTTTATCATTTCAGATGCCATTTCTTACCTTCCTCTGAAAATACTAGCTGGCTGGCTGTCTCTGGCTTAAGGACTTGTTCACACCAGGTTCGCAGAGGAACACATTCCACGTTCCAGTGTGATTTGAGCGTGTTCGTGTGTGGTGCGATCATGTAGCCCATTAAATTGAATGGGTTGAAATTGCAGTGGAACGCAGAGAAAGTAGTGCATGCACTACTTTAAAAAAGAACTTGTTGCACCAAATTGCACTGCCTTCTGTGTTTGGGGTGCTGTTAACAATACACTGGCATTCACAGCAGATCGCAAAGGCAGTACATTTTATGCACCGTGTTCTGGTGTGACCCGGCTCTTAGAACTTTCTTTGCCACTGATCAGGAACAAGCATGCATCCTCTGAGGACAGAACGGTATTTCCCCACATCTAACGGCTTTGAGCTGGTGACATGGCACAGGCAAAATGACAGCAATGTTGCTGATTTTGCTGCCTCCAGTCCAAGTTATAAAGCCCAGAAAGTATGTGAACACCTCCACTAATGTTTAAGTGGCAAATGACAGCCACACAGGTCAGCCCATTCAAAGACTTCTCCTAATTCAGTCCACCACTATTTTGCAGTTTTTGCCAAGCAGTGCCAGGACATGGTCTCCCAGCACCCAGGGCAAAGATTCTAAACTGCACCCCTTTCTGCCACTCATGATGTGCAGGCATAGGGGATCCTATGCCCAGCAGTCAAAATCACTGCCGCCGCCACTACTCTTATCAGCCTTGTAACAGAAAGAAGGCACCCCCAATAAACCACTGCACCCAAGGCAACCGCACCTCCCTCCCACCCCTTGTTCTGGCCCTGCTGCCAAGCCCCAATACCTTATGACATCTGTCTTTTTTTTTATTTTTAGGCTGGAAGTTCTTCTGAGCAGAATTCTGAATCCTAATATATTTGTATATACTGTATATATTGTTATAGGTTCTGAATGTCATCACTGTGTAGAATGCTGCAGAAGATGTTTACAGCATAAAATACTAACAGAAATGATAATACTAATACCTCTATCAGAATAGCCACTGACCTTTTCTTTTCCTTGTTTACAGAAATACAGTCAAGGGGAGGAAAAGGAAAGAAAGGGCACAGGAAAAAGAGAGGTGGAAGGAAGGAAGGGAGAGAGGAAGGAAGGAAGGAACAAAGGAAGGAAGAAACAAAGATAAAGGAGGGAAGGAAGATTAAGGGAGATAAAAGGAAGGAAGGATAAATGGAATAATGGGAAGGAAGGGAGAAAGAGGGAGTGGGATAAAAGGAAAGAAGGATAATAGGGGTGCACTGAATCGTTTTTTTGGTGCCGAAACCGATACTGAAAATGAAAAATACACTGGGCTGAAAACCGAAACCGATACCGAAAATAAACAGTTTTTAAAAAAAATTATATTTTTATATACAATTGTATTAGATTCGACTTTTTAATTACTATCATCAATTTATATTAATATGAATTTATTGTTGGCCATTATTGGCACCTTTGGTGCAAAAAAGCTCAAGAAAATTCAGTCCGCAGTCTCCAACCATCTCTTGTATCATGTCCGCAGTCTCTAACCATCTAATACAGGAGATGGTCAGAGACTGCAGACATGCTACAGGAGATGGTCAGAGACTGCGGACATGCTACAGGAGATGGTCAGAGACTGCGGATATGCTACAGGAGATGGTCAGAGACTGCAGACATGCTACAGGAGATGGTCAGAGACTGTGGATATGCTACAGGAGATGGTCAGAGACTGCGGATATGCTACAGGAGATGGTCAGAGACTGCGGACATGCTACAGGAGATGGTCAGAGACTGCGGATATGCTACAGGAGATGGTCAGAGACTGCGGACATTCTACAGGAGATGGTCAGAGACTGCGGACATGCTACAGGAGATGGTCAGAGACTGCAGACATGCTACAGGAGATGGTCAGAGACTGCGGATATGCTACAGGAGATGGTCAGAGACAGCAGACATGCTACAGGAGTTGGTCAGAGACTGTGGACATGCTACAGGAGATGGTGAGAGACTAGGGACATGCTACAGGAAACAGTCAGAGACTGCGGACATACCACAGGAGACGGTCAGAGACTACGGACATGCTACAGGAGACGGTCAGAGACTGAGGACATACAACAGGAGATGGTCAGAGACTGCGGACATACCACAGGAGATGGTCAGAGACTGCGGACATACAAGAGGAGATGGTCGGAGACTGCAGCCATGGTAGAGGAGACGGTCAGAGAATGCAGACTTAGTACATGAGACGGTCAAACTGCAGACATGATACAAGAGATCAATGCAGCCTCACCAGTGCCCGTCAGATGCAGCTTGCCAGTTACCCTCATGCAACCTGTCCATTCCCCTCATGCAGCCTGCCTGTTCCCCACATGCAACCTGCCATTGCTCATCATATGCAGCTTGCCAGTGTCTGGATGCATCCTCACCCGTGCCCGGATCAGAGCGGCATCTCCGTGTGTCCTATCCTGGAGCTGTGAATTGAATTGCCCGGGCTGCTGCAGTAACAATGTCCCGCCTCCTGTAATCACGTCACGCTGATTCAGTGTCCCACCATTGGATCAGTGTGCCGTCTGTCACAGGAGGCAGGACATTGTTACTGCAGCCGCCCAGGCAAATCAGCTCCGTGACACACGGAGATGCCGCTCTGTGAGGAGGGAGGAGAGGAGGAGGGAGGACTGGAGCGAGCCAGGAAGACGCCCCCGCAATGGGCGGTACCAGGGTCGGGGGCTTGCCCAGGCCCTGCCCCCATTTCCAGCCCCATTATCGGCAAGATTTTTCTTTCGGCAATGCAACGAAAACACCAATTTCGGCCGATATGTTTCGGCGGCCGAAATTTCAGTGCATCCCTAGAATAAAGGGCATGAAGGAGAGAAGGAAGGGAAAAAAGAACATTGAATACAAGAATTTATTTCTACTGCAGTGAATAAAATTAGATTTTTTTTTGTTTGCTCCACATATTCTGCACTTTTCTTGTGTAGGCGATTAGTATTAAAGGGGGAATTTGCACCCCCCCTAGCACAGGGTAGCACAAGATAAAACCCCTCTCCTACCACTACTTACAGGATCACTGCAGGACAGAGCATGGGGCCCCCGCAGAGTGCGATTTCTGTGCATTTATTTCTGCAGAATGCCATCCCCAGGACACCGTGGATTACAAACAACCTGCACCGTGTCTGCTTTCAGCATATATAGCTCAGCACTCCAGTTCTGAAGATGAGAAATGGACGACCTGTACAGGCATCTCTCTGGGTCATGGCGGAATAGAGGATGGGGATTCTCTATACAGACATAAAGAGAACTTACATTTAATATTCTAGGTTTATGAAGTTTCTTTTGACTGCAGTGCAACACTTCTAGATATATTTCTAATATGTTTATTTTTGTCTGGAAAAATCCATTGCGGCTAAGAAGCTGCCATGTAATGACACTATCCCTAAACATGAGACAGTGATCCTACAATTCAGTGTCTCATTTTTTACTATTTTGCTGTATTTGTTGTAATTGACCTGAAAGACAGAAAATCTAATTACAAAGGCTATTCTAAAAAGAAAAAACTTCTAGCATGCTACCCACTGGCTGCACATGGTAAATATATTGTACCAGATAGAAAAAAAAATATATGTATTTAAATAAACACGAGTTCTATACATAATAAAATAAGTATATAGAAAATGAATATACTGTACCTGTCCTTAAAAAAATAACATGGCATGAAGCACTCAAGAGACCAATGTGGCCAAAAGAATTGTGCTTAGCAAGTGGAATTTGTTAGCCAATGATCTGGTTTGCTCTTGTACAATAACTGCATGAATTAGAGCAGTGTTTGTCAACCTTTTTTCAGTTAAAGCACCCTTTAGAAATTCTGCACAGTCTTGAGGCACCCTATTCTAAAATGTATAAAAGTGAAACAAATAGTTTTACATAATGCAGCAACACATAGGACACCCGACGTTAGAGATGATTTATTCTTCCAAAGCAAACACACATTTGCACACTGGTAATGACTAGTATTCCAATGTTTCTCTTCTTCCTCGGTTTCTCCCCTGAAGAAACCTAAAAGCACCCTGGTTGAAAAGGGCTGATTTAGAGAAATAGACCCTTGCATTCCTTATACCTGCAACTACCATTTTGTTATTACTGGGCACCATCTAGCATAAATCCTTAGGACGATAAATGGACCATATTTTCAAATGACCACCTAAAAAGACCACTAAAAGGGAATTCAAGGCGACTGGTTATCCAGTTCTACATAAAGAAAGGAAGAGAAGTACTGGTGCACTTATGAGACACTATTGCAAAACACAACCCTAAAATGTCAGATAAAATACTATATTGGGGAGCTTCAACATTCAGGTAATGCATTGGATACTATGACTTTCTCAGGGAATATCTTTAGCTAATTTCTCAGCTTTACACCTCCTGCTGGGTTTGCGGCTTGAGTGCCTTAAACCAATGCACTACAAATCATCTAGCCTAGTGGAGGCTCCCGATGTAGCTGGTTGCTTAACATGACTACCTCCATGCTAGAGTTGAAAGTCTTCTATGGGTTGAGGTCTAACCCATGTTATGGGGAGAATTAATAGGATAGTTTGCAATTACATTATCTAACATTATATACCCTGAAGTGTAGGGGATGCGTTATCTGGATAGTCTCTGATAATGTCATATTATGCAACAGCAACAAGACTGAATGTGGCAGTACAATGATATAGAGTGACAGATGTGTCATATTTCAATACATGGTGGGTTGCTACTATGAGGTGACTTTTGATATCGGAGATGTTTAGGGTCACATTTTTCAATAATAAAATCATGTACGTGCATCAAGGTTTTGCCTTCTTTCTTTATGAGGAAATGGGTATATATTAAATGATGCAACACAAGTGTGGCCATAAATAGGTGACCTTATTTATGTGTTCAAAGGACAGTGCATCCAAAAACACAATAAAAAGTGCACCAGAAGTGCAGAAGTACTTTTAAGAGCAGTAGCATTAATAATCCAATGCGTTTCAGAGTATAGAGGGCCCCCTTCATCAAGGGTGAATACTGCTAGACAAAGATCTGGATTACATGTTATTTTGTCTGGAGAGCACAGTCTTTTGCTGCAGGAACATAAAAAAACTTGTTCCAGTTGCTGGTTTGGCAAACAATGGGCAACATAAGAATAACACAATTGGCAACAAAAGAATGGCAACTACCTTATTTATCGGCATATAACACGCACAGGCGTATAACACACATATTCATTTTAAGAGGGAAGTTTCAGGAAAAAAACTTAAATTTTAAATAAGGAACTTTGAAGCAAAATAAGGGTCAGTGCCCATCTGCAGCCTCACCGTTGCCAGCAATGCAGCCTGATCAATGCCCATCTGGAGCCTCACCGTTGCCATCAATGCAGTCTGATCAATGCACCTGTGCGTGTTATACGCCAATAAACACGGTAATTTGATTTTAGGCTGCATTCAAATCTTTGCGACATGCCGCGTTTTCCCGCGTTTTTTCAGGGCATTTGTCATGCAACATCATAGGGCAGCATATTCACTTGAATAGGCTTCCCTACACACAAGTGTGCCACCGTAGCTCATGTACAGTGGGGCAAAAAAGTATTTAGTCAGCCACCAATTGTGCAAGTTCTCCCACTTAAAAAGATGGGAGAGGCCTGTAATTGTCATCATAGGTATACCTCAACTATGAGAGACAAAATGTGGAAACAAATCCAGACAATCACATTGTCTGATTTTTGAAAGAATTTATTTGCAAATTATGGTGGAAAATAAGTATTTGTTCACCTACAAACAAGCAAATTTCTGGCTCTCACAGACCTGTATCTTCTTCTTTAAGAGGCTCCTCTGTCCTCCACTCATTACCTGTATTAATGGCACCTGTTTTAACTTGTTATCAGTATAAAAGACACCTGTCCACAACCTTAAACAGTCACACTCCAAACTCCACTATGGTGAAGACCAAAGAGCTGTTGAAGAACACCAGAAACAAAATTGTAGACCTGCACCAGGCTGGGAAGACTGAATCTGCAATAGGCAAGCAGCTTGGTGTGAAGAAATCAACTGTGGGAGCAATAATTAGAAAATGGAAGACATACAAGATCACTGATAATCTCCCTCGTTCTGGGGCTCCACGCAAGATCTTACCCCGTGGGGTCAAAATGATCACAAGAACAGTGAGCAAAAATCCCAGAACCACTCGGAGGGACCTAGTGAATGACCTGCAGAGAGCTGGGACCAACGTAACAAAGGCTACCATCAATAACACAGTACGCCGACAGGAACTCAGATCCTGCAATGCCAGATGTGTCCCCCTGCTTAAGCCAGTACATGTCCGGGCCTGTCTGAGGTTTGCTAGAGAGCATTTGGATGATCCAGAAGAGGACTGGGAGAATGTCATATGGTCAGATGAAACCAAAGTAGAACTGTTTGGTAGAAACACAACTCGTCGTGTTTGGAGGAAAGAGAATGCTGAGTTGTAATCAAAGAACACCATACCTACTGTGAAGCATGGGGGTGGCAACATCTTGCTTTGGGGGTGTTTCTCTGCAAAGGGACCAGGACGACTCATCCGTGTACATGAAAGAATGAATGGGGCCATGTATCGTAGGATTTTGAGTGCAAACCTCCTCCCATCAGCATGAGAATGATCCCAAACACACCGCCCGGGAAATGAAGGAGTGGCTTCCTAAGAAGCATTTCAAGGTCCTGGAGTGGCCTAGCCAGTCTCCAGATCTCAACCCCATAGAAAAACCTTTGGAGGTTGGAGTTGAAAGTCTGTGTTGCCCAGCGACAGCCCCAAAACATCACTGCTCTAGAGGAGATCTGCATGGAGGAATGGGCCAACATACCAGCAACAGTGTGTGACAACCTTGTGAAGACTTACAGAAAACGTTTGACCTCTATCATTGCCAACAAAGGATATATAACAAAGTATTGAGATGAACTTTTGATATTAACCAAATACTTATTTTCCACCATAATTTGCAAAAAAATTCTTTCAAAAATCAGACAATGTGTCTGGATTTGTTTCCACATTTTGTCTCTCATAGTTGAGGTATACCTATGATGACAATTACAGGCCTCTCTTATCTTTTTAAGTGGGAGAACTTGCACAATTGGGGCTGACTAAATACTTTTTTGCCCCACTGTACCTTTTTTGGAACTGAGTCAAGCATGTTTTGCTTTGCGCATTTTGTAGTAAGACAAACATGCAATGGACTGCTCTCCGTGTTTGGGGTGCCATTATGAAATATCGGCGCCACAAGCGTGTTACATGTTTTGCCATGTTTTTTGCTTGTTTCTGCCTGTGCCTTACAGAATGCTTAGGTGTGAATGTGGCCTTAAGGTAAACATCGGTAGATCGGTAGGCCAGTTCACAGACCAGTACAATACAAAAAATTACCTCACCACACTTCCCTTACTTTCAGCAAATTGTTTTAAAAGAAAAGGTTTCTTTCTTGTCCAGGGAGGGACATAGAAAGTCTTAAACCTACAGGTTTTACTGCTACCTATGGTAGGATTAGACACTGTAGGTAACTGTAGACCAGCTTAGGATACTAACCCCTCGTTTTACCAGGAAAAATCATCAAATACACCACACTTCACATATAAAGAGGCAGAAAACTGCTTATTGCTACAAACTCTGTATGTCTTCAAAAGCCAAATAACTCAACACGTAAAACAAGAGGAAAGCGGAGAGCACTGGATAGTGCAGAATAAACCTATTTTAATACAAAACAAACAAAAAAATGTCATTTATCAATAACTTGGATCAGGGCTTAAAACTAGGAGAAACCTCCTCCAGTGGGAAACCAGGTAGCAGCAACTGTTGCTTCAGCAACTCTCACTTGGCAGTCAGCATCAGGAGAGGAAAAGATCAGATGGAAGTTTCTGCAAGGACATTTGCTGAAATTTGGAGAGCGGCACTACAAATCATCCATGGAAAAAGGGACCAATACTCTATAATGATAATGGAGCATCTAAACTAACATGTTTCAGAGCCATGCTCCTTCTTCAGAGTGCACTCTATTGATGAATCAATGGTTGCTCTGTTCTGGTTTTCCACAAGAGGAGGTTGAGGAGTAAGATTTATGTCAATTTGATGGGTGGAGTGTCATGCAAGTATATTCAGAGCTCTCCACACTAAGAAACACTCAGTAAATACCTATCTAAAAATCAATTCACAAATACAAACAAGTGAACAAAAGACATTAGTTAAAGAGGGCCTTTAGTCAATTTTTCAACTTTCCTTCTATTAAAATCTTCTGCCCTTGTTGTTTTAACTTTGGATAGTAAAACATTTTTTTTTCTGCCAGTAAATACCTTATACAGCCCACCTCCTGTTTCTTGTCTGGTAATTAGCCTAGGCTTATGACATCATGCACAGCTCTCTTTCTCACTCTCCTGAGAGTTTGCCAGGAAGGGAGGGGGATGAGTCATAGGAGGGCCAATGAGAGCTGCAGGGCTGCAGAGATGAAGGTGTGCTTCTGTATGTGTCTGTGTAAATCCAGGAAGTGAACAGGCAGCAGCTTCAGTTGCCCACAGTTAAAATGGTTGCAGCCAGACTTAGTGGAGGGAGATTTCTGCAGCATATTTGGCAAGTACAGAATCACAGTATGCAAAGTGGTTGGAGGGAAGCTTCAGAATGGCAAAGATGTTTTTATTACAAATTTTGTGAGCAGCCTGCAGTTCCTCTTTAAATAAGGGATGGTCTAGCCACACAGTATTCAATGAACTAGCTGGTTGTTAAGGAGACGGCACTTGCTCCTTAACCATGATTCTTCTGCTGTCAGCAGGGATGTCCGCAGATAGCAGAATGTAAACAAAAGAAGAGCCAGCATTAAAAAAGTAGAAAAAAAAAAAAAGCGTGGGGTCCTTCTACCATCCACGGATTTAAGGTGGAACCTCGCACCCTCAAAAAAATTGGCGTAAGGTTCCCCTAAATCTATACCAGACCCTTATCTGAGCATGCAGCCAGGCAAGCCAGGAGGGGGGGGTCGAGCCAGAACCACCCCCCCTCCTGAACCATACCAGGTCACATGTCTTCAAAATGGAGGGTTGCTTTGTCTCCATGTTGATGAGGACAAAGGCCTCTTCCCCACAACCCTTGCCTGTTATGGGGGTGTAGGGGGTGACTTATCAGAATCTTTAACAAGGGTGCCCCCAGATCCCAGCCCCCCTATGTGAATAAGCAGAAAAATGGGCAAAAAACCCCAAAAAAACACAGGAGCCAGTTTTTTACATGTCCTTAATTAAAAAACAAAAAACAAAATAAATGTCCCCAATGTTCCCAAAGTAATTTCAGCGTTAACCATGATGAACGCCGGCATCCTAATCCGAATGAGCATGCATTTCACTTGCTGAAGACAAAACTGAAGGGAAAATGCCCCAAGAACAAGCAGGAACTGAAGACAGTTGCAGTAGAGGCCTGGCAGAGCATCACCAGGGATGAAACCCAGCAACTGGTGATGTCTATGCGTTCCAGACTTCAGGCTGTAATTGACTGCAAAGGATTTGCAACAAAGTATTAAAAAGTGAGAGTTTGATGGATGATTGTTAATCTGTCCCATTACTTTGGTCCCTTAAAAAGTGGGAGGCACATATACAAACTGTTGTAATTCCTACACTGTTCACCTGATTTGGATATAAATACCCTCAAATTAAAGCTGGAAGACTTCAGTTAAAGCTCATCTTGTTCGTTTCATTTCAAATCCATTGTGGTGGTGTATAGAGCCAAAAAGATTCAAATTGTGTCTATGTCCCAATATTTATGGGCCTGGCTGTAGATGAGTCAAGGTTGTTAGGACGCTGGTGGGTGTGCTTAACAAACAGCAACTCTGAGCTGAACTGTCACATTTAGGTGTGGTAAGAATACCACTGCTAAATAGTTCTGTTCCCGCTGCAGCCCGTCTGTGATAAAATAACATGTAAAACACACGTTAAATTTTATAAAACTCATGCTGTATTTAATGTTAGTTTTTTGTAAATTACATGTTCATTAGTTAAATACCACGTGAATAGACCCCAAAAAGTATTCTTTTAATTTTTCCCTTCCCCTATTCTACCAAAAGTAGCAAATGCAATTAACTAATCAGAACAGTGAGACCCCATTCACACTGAGGCGCCTGAAAACTGCCCAAACTGGCGCTTTTGCTGCACTATTCAAGCGCTTTAGAGGCGTTCGCTGTGTGGGTTTTTTTTTTTAAAGTCATGTGACTCAAAAGAACCATTTTGCAGCTCTTTTGAAGCACTTTTTGTGCACTTTTCAGGCGCTTTCTATTCATTTCAATGAAAAGGGACGTTTTTGAGGCGCTTTTTTAAGCGCTCAAAACATGCTCCAAAGATGCTGCCTGCAAGACTTTTTACACTGCCGCGCCAGCGCACCGCCCCAATGTGAAAGCATCCATTGATATTAATGGGAAGCAGTTTTCAGGAGCTTTTCATGAGCTTTTTTTTTTAGCACTAAAGAGCCTGAAAAGTGCCTCAGCGTTAAAGGAGTCTAAGTGAGGGAGTCCCAAATAGAAGTAAAAGCCCAATATAGGTTCTAAGCATTGCCCACTCCATTCAAAACTACAAATAAATAACTAGATAAAAAGATGTTTTGGCTGGACATACACTTTAATTTTTAGCAGAATGTGCTTTTAACCCTGCAAAACATATATTATGAAAACGTTACACTAAAATCATACTTTTCTATGTTGTGATATCACTTCCTGCTCCGTCTTTTATGGCGAAATAAATCAATCTCGTTAAAAACCCATGCTTCTCAAATTAATCTCACTTGGTAAATTCAGCGCCTTCAAATAACATACTTAAATATCCATTATAAACTATCCACAGTCATAACATTTTGTTTACATGCTTAATGGCCTAAACAGTCATTTTTGCATGGAAAGTGAGTTTCTCTTTGATAAGTTTCATAAAATTATGGCACTTCTACCCATTAAAACCCACATCTAAGCGGAGCTTTAATTGAACGTTTCACTAACCACTTTTGAGATGACAGCAGGGCACAAGAAAATGGCACTCATTAATAAGGGGGTAGCAGTGGGTGTCGCCCTACCTTGGCTGCGCCTGCTCAAGGACATGTCAGATTAGAGTTCAATGCCGTAGCTGTACAAGAAGATGATAATTAACGCATTTCACCCCCCATTCTGACTGATGCTTTCCTGTTACTCTTAGAAGCAGCAGATAATGCACAGTTACAAAGTATTCTACAAATAATGTATATAATAATAATTACTGCCCACTGAGCCATCCAGTAGGCCCCAATCACATCTGACCAGTTTTCAGGGCTGCAATACAGCAGTTCATGTGTTCTTTTTATTATTTCTTAGACATTGTGTGTGTGCATTCATATATATTATATATATATATATATATATATATATATATATATATATATATATATATATATATATATTCACACACACTATGTAGTCAAAAGTATGTGGACACACCTCCAAATTATTGAGTTTGGATGTTTTCAGTGAAGAGTACCATTAATGCTGTAGAATAAAAAGACATAATAGACAATTATGCACTTCCAACCTTGTGACAGCAGTATGGGGAAGGCCCAATTCTGTTCCAGCATTACTGTTCCCCTGTATACAAAGTTAGCACCATAAATACATACTTTAAACAGTTTGGTATGGAGCAACTTGAGTGTCCTGCACAAAGCCCTGACCTCAATCCTACTGAACATCTATGGGGTGCACTGGAAGTCCAACTCGAGACAAGTTTTTTTGAACCAACTTCACCACACCACACAACACTTTCTTGGCAACAACTTTTGCCCATATGTTGTGTAGATATGAGAGCTCTGCCCTCCTTTTTGCATGTAAAACATTGTGTGCTTTTTTTGCTATACTGAAAGTGGTTCTAAAGGCAGAAGGTTTTTTACTTTACTGCATTACCTGCATTAAGTTAAAAAGCCTTCCACTAGTTGTTCACCCCACCCAACCTCCTAAATACTTACCTGAGTCCTGTATCAATCCAACGCTGCGTTCGTTTGCAGCAGCGCTGATGTTCTCTTTCTCCTCTCTCACAGGCTCTGAGATAAATTAAATGCTGTGGGGAGGGATGAGGGTGGGGCCAAGCCATGCTGTGTGTGTGAATAGACGCACACAGCCCGCCTCAGGTGCAAGCTTACCAAAGGAAGTAGCTTTCTATGTGGGCGCAGTGATAAGAGGAGGAGCCTAAAGTGCTGGCGGGGACCACTAAAGAGCAGTTTCGGGCCGTTTTGTTCACAGAGCAGGTAAGTATAAGATTGTTATTTTAAAACAATTATATATTTATATATATACACACACAATGCTGTGAAAAAGTATTTGCTCCCTTTCTGATTTTTTTGCATATTTGTCACACTTAAATGACTCGGAACATTAAACAAATGTTATTATTACACAAAGATAACCCGAGTAAATAGAAAATTAAGTTTTTAAATGATGGTTTAATTTATTAAGGCAAAAAAGCTGTCCAAACCTGCCTGGCTTTATGTGAAAAAGTAATTGTCCCCTAAACCTAATAACTGGTTGTGCCACCCTTGGCGGCAACAACTGCAATCAAGCGTTTGCGATAACTGGCAATGAGTCTTTCACATTGCTGTGGAGAAATTTTGGCCCCCTCTTGTTTGTAGAATTGTTTTTAATTCAGCCACACTGGAGAGTTTTCCTGCATGAACAGCCTGTGTAAGGTAATGAAACAGCATCTAAATTGGATTTAAGTCCAGGCTTTGACTAGGCCACTCCAAAACCTAAATTTTGCTTTGTTTGAACCATTTGGAGGTGGACTTGCTATTGTGTTTCGGATTATTGTCTTGCTGCATAACCCAAGTGCACTGGAGCTTGAGGTCACAAACTGATGGCTGGATATTCTCCTTTAGGATTTTCTGGTAGAGCTCAGAATTGATGGTTCCATCAATTATGGTAAGTCGTCCAGGTCCTGAAGCTGCAAAGCAGCCCCAGACTATCACGCTACCACCACCATGTCTGACTGTTGGTATGATGTTCTTGTTATGAAATGCTGTATTACTTTTATGCCAGATGTAACAGGACGCACAGGACGCACACCTTCCAAAAAATTACATTTTTGGCTCATCAGTCCATAGAATATTTGCCTAAAAGTCTTGGGGATAATCAAGATGTTTTTTGATTAAATGTGAGATGAGCCTTTGTGTTCTTTTTGGTCAGGCGTGGCTTTGGCTTTTGAACTCTTCCATGGAAGCCATTTTTGCCCAGTCTCTTTCTTATTGTTTAATCATGAACCTGAGGCAAGTGAGGCCCACAGTTCTTTAGATGTTGTTCTGGGTTCTTTTATGACCTCCTGTATGAGTCGCCGTTGTGCTCTTGGAGTCATTTTGGTTGGCCGGCCACTCCTGGTAAGGTTCACCACTGTTCCAAGTTTTCTCCATTTGTGGATAATGGCTCTCACCTTGGTTCGCTGGCGTCCCAAAGCCTTAGAAATGGCTTTGTAATCCTGTCCAGACTGATACATGTCAATGACTTTGTTTCTCATCTGTTCTTGAATTTTTATAGATCACGGCATGATGTGTTGCTTTTTGAGATCTTTTAGCATGCTTCACTTTGTCAGACAGCTTCTATTTAAGTGATTTTTTTTTATTCAACAGGTCTGGCAGTTATCAGGTGAATCAAGTGAAATTTACTCAGCTTTCCAAAAAATTGTGGTTAATCACAGTTCATTCATGATTCAGCATGGAAGGGGGCAATTACTTTTTCACATAGGGCCAGGCAGGTTTGAACAGCTTGTTCCCCTTAATAAATGAAATAATAATTTAAAAACTGCATCTTGGATTTACTTGGGTTATCTTTGTGTAATATTAAAATTTGTTTGATGAATCATTAAAGTGTAAGAAATATGCAAAAAAAAAAATCAGGAAGGGGACAAATACTTTTTCACAGCACTGTGTGTATATATATATATTGGTTCAGTGAGAGAAAAAAGTATTTGATCCCCTGCTGAATTTGTACCTTTGCCCACTGGCAAAGAAAATGATCAGTCTATAATTTTAATTGTAGGCTTATTTTACCAGTGAGAGACAGAATAACAACAAAAATATCCAGAAAAACGCATTTCAAAAAAGTCATAAATTGATTTACATTTAAATGAGTCAAGTAAGTATTTGATCCCCTATCAATCAGCAATATTTCTGGCTCTTAGGTGTCTTCTATACAGGTAACGAGCTGAGATTAGGAGCACTCTCTTAAAGGGAGTGCTCCTAATATCAGCTTGTTACCTGTATAAAAGACCCCTGTCCACAGAAGCAATCAGTCAATCAGATGCCAATCTCTCCACCATGGCCAAGACCAAAGAGCTGTCCAAGGATGTCAGAAACAAGATTGTAGACCTACACAAGGCTGGAATGGGCTAAAAGACCACTGCTAAGTGGCTTGGTGAGAGGGTGACAACAGTTGGTGCGATAATTCGCAAATGGAAGAAACATAAAATAACTGTCAATCTCCCTCGGTTTGGGGTTCCACGCAAGATCTCCCTTCGTGGAGTTTCAATGATTATGAAAACGGTGAGGAATCAACTCAGAACTACACGGGAGAATCTTAGCAATGATCTCAAGACAGCTGGTACCATAGTCACCAAGAAAACAATTGGTAACACACTACGCCGTGAAGGAATAGAATCCTGAAGCGTCCGCAAGGTCCCCCTCACTCAATAAAGCACATGTACAGGCCTTTCACTGGGTGAAAGTGTGGTCAGATGAGACCAAAATTGAGCTCTTTGGCATCAACTCAACTTGGAGGAAGAGGAATACTGCCTCTGACCCCAATAACACCATCCCCGTCGTTTAACATGGAGGTGGAAAAATTATGCTTTTGGGGTGTTTTTCTGCTAAAGGGACAGAGCAACTTCACTGCATCAAAGGGATGATGGTGGGGCCATGTATCATCAAATCTTGGGTGAGAACCTCCTTCCCTCGTTACAACCAAGGTATGCAGAATACAATCTTTGAGTGCACAACACATTGAATGTTAAAGCAGATGGGCAGCAGCAGCAGAAGACCACTCCAGGTGCCACTCCTGTTAGCAAAGAACAGAAAACTGAAGCTACAATTCGCAAAGGTTCACCAAAATTAGACAATAGAAGATTGGAAAAACATTGCCTGGTCTGATGAGTTTCGATTTTAGCTGCGACATTCAGATGGTAGGGTCAGAATTTAGTGTAAACAACATGAAAGCATGAATCCATCCTGCCTTGTATCAATGGTTCATGCTGGTAGTGGTGGTGTAATGGTGCAGGGGATATTTTCTTGGCACACTTTGGTCCCCTTGGTACCAATTGAGAACCGTTTAAACACCACAGCCTACCTGAGTATTGTTGCTGAACATGTCCTTCCCTTTATGACTACAGTGTACTCATCTTCTGATGGCTCCTTCCAGCAGAAGGCTCAAGGCTCAAATCATCAAACTGGTTTATTGAACATGACAATGATTTCACTGTACTCCAATGGCCTCTACAGTCACCAGAGCTCAATACAGTAGAGCACCTTTGGGATGTGGTGGAACAGGAAATTTGCATCATGGATGTGCAGCCGACAAATATGGAGCAACTGCGTGATACTATCATGTCAATATGGACCAAAATCTCTGGGGAATGTTTCCAACACCTTGTTGAATCAATGCCACAAAGAATTAAAGCAGTTCTGAAGGCAAAAGGGGGTCCAACCTGGTACTAGCAAGGTGTGCCTAATAAAGTGGCTGGTGAGTGTATATATACTGTATATTCCTTTACAAACACTAGAAGGTGGTTGCAGAATTCCAATGAGTTATCTTAGCAGTGGCTCACCCTGTTCAGACAGCTCAGTAGGAGGCTTCAATTAAACAGAGGGAGTATCAAAGCAAGCATTGCCTGCTGAGCTGTCTCTTTAGCTAACCCATGGTGATTATGGAATCCTTTGGTTTTATATGAAATGCTTATTTGTTAAACATAGACTTTATACAAAAACAGGTATAAAACAACACATTCTGTAGTTCAACAGAAGACAACTGGGTAGTGCTGAGATCAATTCTTGAGATTTCCATCAAGAAATGGCCCTAATGCATTTCCTGCAGAACAACAGGTATTTTACCGAACTCTACGGAAAAGTACATGTATTATTAGATGTACTGAATGTGTGTTTTTTTGCCCTGGCTCATAAATCTATGTATGCTGACCTGTGCTTTACCCATCTAATGTATGTCCTGTATTAATGTAATGGCCAGTGGGTAGAGTCACAGAGCTAATTGGGGGACACGCTATCTGATACACCCAAATACATGGTGCACCTTATTAAAATGTTTCTCCTGGTGACAGGAATCGCTTTGAATTATAAGCCTTTCTTTTCTAGATTTTGAATGTCACAAGACATAAAAGAAAACAAGGTCTATGAACATATCCCTAGTTTGCTAGTTTTTACAATGTGCTGTAAAAGGATTTTCTTCATCTTATTACTGAACGAATGTCGATGTTGGATATCAACACAAGTTAGACGATGATAGGGTTGAGCTTCTATGACCCTAATTATTCCTCCCACCCCTCCACTCCTGTCCTAGTCCACGCTTTTATCTGCAAAACATCTTTCTGATTTCTCTTCCGGATGTGACCCCAGTGCATGTCCTGGGAAGGAATGGAAGATGGGGATCGATCTCCTGGGAGAGGAGGGAGATGGAGACAACTACAAAATAGACTGCATGTTTCAGATAATAGGATCAAAGAAGAGAATCAATTTCCCTGCTCAGAATCCTGCCAAAGCCTTTTACTTGAAAATTTGTGTTGCTTGTCATATGAACAAGTAGTTGCTGGGGACACCTTCCACCTACCTGCTTGCTAAACATGTTGTATCTAACTTGTCTTTTTTTTACTGGGCGCCTAATTCTGGCCGCAGAACCAAGCACAGAGGATCAGAAATGTTCCTAAAACTTTTAGGAAGAAGATCATGGCAAGGAGAAAAGTGCAACCAACATCAGGAGGTTCACTTATCCGTGCTTTTTACATTTTGCATTCCTGGAGTTATTTAACGTTAATAGTAAAACTGCCCTTTACATGTATCTCCACCCAAATAGAATGAAAGAGGCACTAGCAATGTGCTTGTCCGGGGCATGTGCAGTAAAGGGTCAATGGTGCTGTGCCACGACCGTCACATGCATAGTACTGAGCTCAACCACTTCAATACCAGGCATTTTCACCCCCTTCCTGCCCAGGCCAATTTTCAGTTTTCAGCGCTATCGCATTTTGAATGACAATTGCGCGGTCATAGAACACTGTACTCAAATTAATTTTTATCATTTTTTTCCCCACAAATAGAGTTTTCTTTTGGTGGTATTTGATCACCTCTGCGGTTTCTATTTACTGTGCTATAAACAACTAAAGAGTGAGAAGTTTGAAGAAAAAAACACAAAATTTTTTACTTTTTGCTATAATAAATATCCCAATTTAAAAAAAGAAATACATTTTCCTCAGTTTAGGCCGATATGTACTCTTTTACATATTTTTGGTAAAAAAACTGCAATAAGCGTATATTGATTGGTTTGAGCAAAAGTTATAGCATCTACAAAATAGGGGATAGATTTATGGCATTTTTATTATTATTATTTTTTTTTTTTTACTAGTAATGGTGGTGATCTGCGATTTTTATCGTGACTGTGACATTACGACGGACATATATGACACTGTTGACACTATTTTGGGACCATTCACATTTATACAGCGATCAGTGCTATAAAAATGCACTGATTACTGTATAAATGTCACTGGCAGGGAAGGGGTTAACACTAGGGGCAATCAAGGGATTAAATGTGTTACTTAGGGAGTGATTCTCACTAGGGGACTTACAAGGAGGGGGGGGACCGATCTGTGTTGCCCTGTACTGGGAACACACGATCTGTCTCCTCTCCCCTGACAGGACGTGGATCTGTGTGTGTTTGTTTACACACACAGATCCACATCCCTGCTCTGTTACCGGCAATTGCGGGTGCCCGGCGAACATCGCGGCCGCCGGGCACGTGCACCGGCCCCCGAGTGACGCGGCGCGTGCGCGCCCCCTAGACGGCCGGGAAGCCACAGACATCATATGACGCCCGTCCAGGATGGGAGATCCCTCCTGCGGACGTCATTTGACTATGGGTGGGGAAGCAAGTGGTTAAAAAAAAAAATCAAAGTTGCACTGTGCATATTGACTATACAGTGTCAGTGGTTCATTCCTGCACATGCATTAGCCAGGCACAGGCCCACAGTGTAGAAAGGCAGTGACCCCCTACTGCACATGCACTGGTCAGACATAGCGCTAACAGTCCCTACTGCACATGCATCCCACAAGCAAAGCACGTTGTAATAGCACCAGGCAATCGCTGAAGACAAAGGTGACACCTTATAGGCTGAAACTCAACAGAGGAAACTTTCATAGGCTAGTAATGCTAGAAAACTGGAGACAGGAAGTAATGGTTACAAAAGGTATGATGTAGCTACATTTATTCATTTACTTTTTCAAAGGAGCACATAATACCACCTTAACTAAGAACACAAATACCACAGCTTATATTGGGTTACTGGAGCAACTGCATATGACATGAGAAAGTAGAATATATAGGGGAGAAGGGCTGAGTTAAATTAAAACTGTATTAAAAATAAACTCGATTTTAAACATTTAAAATCCTTGTTTTAACAGAACTGAGCATCCAATATGTTTTTCATGGTTTCGCATGTCATTTGCATCCTACGTATTGTGTAGGTATAACACTTTCAAACATTGCCTGAATCTGCTTTATTTTATCCCCAGATATATGGCACCATCTTTGTTCAGTCATCATCCAGGGTCACCATCTACTTCCTTATCTGAGACATTGGCTCAGAGATGACACAGGTCAGCACCTCCTGCAGCCTTTTAACATATAACATGCTACAGAGTTACAAGGTGGCAATGTGATTGCTGGAGGAGAGGTAACTAAGCAAATGCTTTTTCCTGCCTGCAGCAGCCTAGAAAAAGACTTGGGACTAGAGCTCAAGGATGGCTATTTAATGATAAGAAGTGGGACTTTTTGGAAAAATGATATCGCTATGTATTTATTTATTTGTGCATAATTGTAAAGCTACTAAAATCTACAACAGGGGAAGGCAACCTTAAAGAAGTGGAGATCTACTTGATCAACATGGGAGAAGTCAAAGATCAATGGGCACAGTGTCACCTCCTCACATTTGATTTAAACCTCTAATTGTCGTACAACCATGTCAATATCGCATGCATTGCGCGGCAATCATGGGTTTAAATCAGGTTACTTGGATCGCTTTTCAGAGGAGCAGCAGTGCCTTCTTCACTTGTGAATGAGCCCTTAGTTGCATTTGGCAGTGGCACCCTTAGGGCTCATTCACACAAAGTTGGGGGGTTGTAGTGCAGACCGCGATCTACCAATCACATGTCAGTGATCTACTGGTAGATCGCGATCTACTCATTGCTGACCCCTGCTCTACAAGATCCCCGCTGTTATCTTTATCAGCCAGAAAAGCCCTCATCTGTGGCTGGCTTCAAGAGATTTTACTGATGGTCACCATGTTTTACTAGTGTCAAAAGGTACATCTGTAGTGTTTTTTTCTTTAAATAATAACGGGTGCATAATATTATAAATACTGCAGATTTGGGCTTCTGTCTAGAATTCTGCTTAAAAGGGCATTTGTCAGTTTTTTTATGACTGATGGAACCACCTTGAAGCTGAATTCCAGTCCAACATAAAAAATGCTATTTTTTACAATAATGTCATATTTAACATACTCTCATCACTTTTGAGTTATAAAGTAGTGATCAAAGAATCCTGTCTGTTTTCAGAAACTGATGCTATGTTGTAAAGTAGCTTGGTCAAATGGCTTTTTTGGTTATTCTGGGCTCCCCATAAGCATCATGGTCCATAAATATTTCATAAGGGCAGGCTCTACATTTATCGAGATCTATAAGGACGATATAAATGTTGAGGCTCCAGGAGTACTGTCTAGAAAGAACACCTCTTGACCCTGTATTATGAGTGACCTAAATGAAATAATCCTTTTTTTCTATGAACTCTGACCTCAGCTAATGGAAGAACGTATTGTACAGGTCATCCGATCACAGAACAGGTCACTTCTATTGTATTAATGACTGGCGCTGACTGTGTCCTCAAGTCCATTTTAATACTGCTAAGCTATTTATGCTTACTGATTAACCATTTCAGCTCTCATACCTGTACAACCCTTATGGACCAATGCAACTTCTACATTTCTTTTTTAATGTTGCACTTTTTCTTTATTGCAACACCAAAAAAACAAAAACAAACGAACAAATCATGTAAATATCAACAGGAAAGTAATAGTTAAGGGGAAAGGAAGAAGAATGGGTTAAATAGGGTTGATTAGGGTTAAATAAGAACATATTTTTTTAAAAATTAAAAAAAATAGTTGTTGATTTCTATTTGTCCAGTTGCTTTAACTGACATTGTAGCAGACTGAAGCTGGCCCCTTTGATATGCAAATGAATGAAACACAGTAGATACAAAAATAATGCTGTTACTCTAGTATGGACAAGGTTTACAAACACTGTTAGACTGTCTTATTTGACAACAGCTTCCACAGCTGCTGTATTTACAGCGCAAATCCTGGCTGTCTTTATAACTGTTGGCGATTGCCAGCAAGTGCAAGGAGGGGACTGGCAGCGGGGCAGTCGATCAGGGTGTACTACACATGCCCTATGTAATTCTGTGTATCTCCAGTTACAACGTTTCGTTTTAGATGTAGCAAGGGAGTACTATAATCTGCTGGGTATTGCTGTATCCCCTTTAAGGACTTGAACCTTCTCAATGTATTCTAGTGAGCATTGTAACTGAAACAGAAAGTGATAGGAGATACACAATACAGTTGTCATGTAAACAGGAAGTCAGGGAAACTCTTCCACTGGGGACACCCATTCCGGTGACAAATTACCCTCACTGTTTGGAGATTTCCTGTACCTTGAGGACAGAAAGTGATGGGATACCTCCCCAACAGGACACAGACATTAAAAAAAAATCCACAGATCTAAACTAAAGAATAGTTTTTGGCTAAAGATACACTTTATGAAAAAACCAAGATTGCGTTGGACTGACGGTGGCCCCAGCTGATTAAACTTTTCACGTTAAAAAAAAGAGGGTTCACTGCAACTACTACCTTTTATTATACAACTAGACTACGAAAAACAACATTAAAGTGGAGTTCCACCCACTTTTACAACTCTTCAGCATCCCTCACTAAACTGTGCACTGTAAACGAATTGGATATTTTTAAATTTTTTTTTCTCAGCACCTACTGTATATCTGCTGTATGTATTTTTCACTTCCTCCTCCCTGGCCGCGGCCCATCGCATCATTTCCTGTTTGCAATGCCTTCTGGGAAGGGGCGGCAACTTCCTCTGAAACTGCCGTTGCTATGGAAACCTGACCTGAAACCTATTACACTGCTTGTGCTGCACTGAGCATGTGCGAGATCTGCAAGGATGAGATCCAGGAAGAAATACAGTCTGGCTTCAGATGCCCACACTAAAGATGGCCACGGCCTGCTGTAAATTTATAAAATAACAAACTACTGCTATAAACTAACAAAACAGACCTTAGTTTACAGACTAACTTTACTAGAATACATTAAGCTTGTGTATTATAGGGGTATTTTTATTTAAAAAGTATAATTTCGGCCGGAACACTACTTTAAGTTAACAAGAGTTTTTAGTTAGAGTGGCACACTAAACCATTTTCCTTCTACAGTTTTACCATCAGCTGATACCCACCTTGCAAAAAAAAAACTGTAACTGATCTTCTAAAATCCATTAAATCTCTTTTAGGATAGCGTAGCATCAAAGATTAAGAGATATGTGCAGTCATTACTAAAATCTACCCCCAAACCCCGCCACTGTTCAATTGTTTTGTTTTTTTTTTCCCTTGTTCCTGTAGCAGAAAACAACTTTTATTAATTCCTGTGACATCACCAATAGGCCTACAAAATTTTTGCTGGGGCAGCTGCTGGGAGGTCAGTGCCCATAGCTCCCAACTGTCCCTGGTTTTGAGGGACTGTCCCTGATTTGGAACAATGTCCCTTGTGTCCTCTTCATTTGTCCCTCATTTTGGTCTGATCTATATACCCTGTTTCCCCGAAAATAAGACCTAGCGTGATTGTCAGTGATGGCTGCAATATAAACCCTACCCCCCAAATAAGCCCTACCCTGTTTCCCCGAAAATAAGCCCTACCCTGAAAATAAGACCTACAAGGACTTTATATTGCAGCCATCACCGACAATCACGCTAGGTCTTATCTTCGGGGAAACAGGGTAGTTGTACATAAAATGCCCTTTTTATCTTTCAACAAGTGTTTCCCAGTGCTAAACCTTTCCTCCAATTTTGAAATTGCTGCATTTGTTAATTTCAAAAGCCAATATAAAGAAATAGTGGTGGTAAAAAAAAGTACTTGTGGGTTTAACTAATCATTTTTTTTGTATACCGTATTTATCGGTGTATAGCACGCACAGGCGTATAACACGCAAGCCAATTTTAGGAGGGATGTTTAAGGAAAAAAACGTACATTTTAATAAAGAACTTTGAAGCAAAATTAGGGTCACAGCTCATCAATGCACCCTGCTCAGTGCCCATCTGCAGCCTATAAATTGCCCAACAATGCAGCCTGTTCAGTGCCCATCTGCAGCTTATAAATTGCCCAACAATCAGTGCCCATCTGCAGCTTATAAATTGCCCAACAATGCAGCCTGTTCAGTGCCCATCTGCAGCTTATAAATTGCCCAACAATGCAGCCTGTTCAGTGCCCATCTGCAGCTTATAAATTGCCCAACAATCAGTGCCCATCTGCAGCTTATAAATTGCCCAACAATGCAGCCTGTTCAGTGCCCATCTGCAGCTTATAAATTGACCAACAATGCAGCCTGTTCAGTGCCCATCTGCAGCCTCACCTTTCCCTTCATTGTAGCCTCGCCAGAGTTTGATTATCCCTGCTGTCTCTGAGGGAAGAGGAGCGAGCGCTGCTGAATTACACAGAGCCGCGATCTCCTGTGTACCCGTCGCTCTGTCACTCACAGCCACGCCTCTTGGCCCTGCTCATATGATAGACAGAACAGTGGCCCAATGCGGGGCCAGGAGGCGTGGCTGTGACGGAGCGCCAGGTACACAGGAGATCGCGGCTGTAATTCAGTGGCCCTCGCTCCTCTTCCCTCAGAGACACCAGGGATCAGTGTGTAACACGCACCCACGATTTTCCCCTGATTTTAAGGGGAAAAAAATGTGTGTTATACACCGATTAATACACTAATTCTCCTTTAAGGAGGCGTGGCAGGGTGTGTGTCCTATGCCTACAAAATCTTGCCAATAGGTGTCCCTCGTTCCCATTTCAAAAAGTTGGGAGGTATGAGTGCCTACTGACGTAGGTACACCCCCAGAACTAAATCTCCTAATAGACCTTTCGCTCCACACACATTATGCAGGTAGGCCCTTGCAAATAAAGGTAGCAGCAGTCTGTAGATGGGAAATAATTCAATGTGTGCACACAAGGTGTGAACAATGAGGGGTGGGGGGTAGGCAGAGTTTTGCAGTCTAGAAGGCATTATAAACATGAAGTTAGGAACTCGCTGGATTTTTGGTAGAGAAACTGAAAATTTTCAGCACTTGCAGTATTTTTAAAGGGATAAAACATAGAGAATGTGCAGTTATCTTTTTTTTTTTTTGCCCAGACATCCATTTTAATTTGCTACTCACCGCCAAAGTTTCCAGTGAAGAGGTAAATCCAGGTGATGGCTGGAACAAAAAGGAGAGTGAGAGAGGCAGCCAGGAACTTTCTTCTCCCCCTGCAGAATCCCAGCATTCTCTCAGAATTGGGCTATCCTAAAACCTCAGGGTGGTTCCTAAGCCGGAAGCATCGCCCCTTGTTCCGCCAGCATGTTAAACTCCTGCAGAAGAGAGGTGAGACAGTGTTAGCCTGGGGGGAAAAAGGAGATCTTGCACTACGATCACATACAAAAATAATAAGGTGAATGTTAAAGATGATACCAAGTCACTTCCTACCAGAGTTAGTGTTGACAACATTTATGCCTCTTTCTGTGCATAAACTGCATTGTAGTATTTTTTTTTCAATTCCCTTTACTAAGTTTTACTTTCATTGCTATAATACCATATTGATACAATCAATCCCTAAAAGAGAGGTAGATGCAGCATCGGTCTGAGCGATCAAACACCGCCAATCGCTTGGTTCTCACAGCTCCGTCAGCAGAGAGCTGGTGACTGTTAGTCACTGCTGTCTATTCTGCACACCCCCACACTCACTGAAGTGCTGGGCTGTGAAGGGTGCGGGATCTGCTGGCTTAGGCTCTCAGTGGTTCACTAAGAGGCTGAGCTGTGTGCCAGTCCAGGCATGTTGGCGGATCCCAACCATATTGTCGTGATCTTTCCCGAGCCTGGACCGGCTCTGTGACATCAACAGAACGATCTGCACGCCTGTGATCCACTGGAGAAGTACAGCCAAACAAGCTTTGGCTGTACTTCTCCTTTAAGCTCTTACAAACATTGACTTTGTATCTTATCCTATTTATAAAAGTTTTCACACATAATTTTCACATTTCTGCAAATTGGAATCAATTAGCAAAATGTGTGAATTCTGGGTGAAAATTGTGTGAATATTGTGTGAAAAATGTAATAAATTCACCCTTGAAGTGTATGTAAATACCAGAAAAAATTATCTTATTTGCCCCCTTTTGGTCTCTTCTTCTTGGTTTTTCCTTTAAGCTTGAACAATTATCCCTCTTACCATGAAGGTGTGGGCTATCTACTCCAAGACTGAAGTTGAGTATTGCCTTGCAGTAGACACAAGGCAACACTTACATGTTCTCTAATAGTAAAACAAAACAACTGAAGGAAAATATACAACTTTGAGTTGCTACCAGGTAAGAAATAGGGGGGAATTCTTCCATTGGGGTTATCTTTCCTGCTGACAATTGTCTAAGCAGAGATTTACTTCGCTTTAGAGAGATTTGCTCTCACTTCCTGTCATATATACAGAACAGGAAGTAAATGGAAAACTCTTGAACAGGACACTGATGGCAAACACAAAAATGACAGGGTTATATATCCATTTCTTAATCCTAAATGGAACAAAATAGTTTGGGCTTCTATTATATTTAAAGCGATTGTAAACCCATATTCTTTTTTTTTTTTTTAATAACAAACATGTCATACTTATGTGCTCTGTGCAAAGGCTTTGCACAGAGCAGCCCTGAACCTCCTCTTTTTGGGTCCGTTGCCGGCGCCCCTGCCAACTCCCCCTTTGCCAAGTGCTCACAATAGCAAGCCGCTTGCTATTGGCCAATCGTGTGGGTTTGATCCCTTTGACAAACCGGGCACAGCTCCCCCCCCCCCTCCTCAATGGCTGTGACTGACAGCAACAGAATCCAATGGCTCCCTCTGCTGTCTCTGAGCCTATGAGGAGGAAGAGAGCGGAAATAACCGCTGCTCTCTTGGATCAAGATTAGGTTCAGGTAGGTATAAAAGTTGGGGGGGGGGATCGCGCTCAAAAGTTTTCTTATCTTAATTCTGCAAATGCATTAAGGTAAAAAAAAACCTTCAGCCTTTAGAACCACTTTGAGTGATGTTCTGAGTCCCATCGCCAAATGCAGCCTATTGCTGCATCTTTTAATAGGATGAGGGTTCTAGGGACCACCTATCAGGCAGGCTTCCAACTGTCGAGGATCCCTTTTCTTTTTTCATCCCCTACATTTCTCTCATGACAGTTTTCTTTCCCACCAGCCATCATTTCTTTTTCTTTGAACAAAAGGATATAAACCCTTACAAGCATTTTTGAAACCAAAAGGAGATATAAAACTAATTAGAGCACATTGAAGGCTATGACTTGAATAGCTTTTTTTGTAGCAACCAGACAAAGAAAGCCAGGCACTGCGCATGCTGCTTAAATTGGCATTAGGTAGTGACATCGCAAGCTGCAAGAATTTCTCAAAAATAATTTAGAGGACAGATAATATATTCTGAGAATAATTGCCTCTATGAAGATATCTCAATGCTCCGCGCTGGGCAAAGCGCTCAGTCCTGCTCCAAATTATCCAGCTAAAACATGCGCTAATGATTAAACTATTTCCCCTACAGACACCGAAATAAAGTTCTCTAATAGGAAAGCTTCAACGGATAACCCCCGAAAACAAGACTTTTATTAGCTCCAAGGAGTTCTCAACTTTGATCAGTTGTTAGAAGTTGTCAAGACGTACGATGATGTTAACCTGGCTGCCCTACTCCTCCGGCTAAGTGGATGTGAAGCAATGGGCCTCATGTGTCTCGTGTATCAGAAAGTACAAGAATAACCTATCTCTGCAGTTCTAGAGCTAACATGCTATCTGATTAAAGGAAATATCTTGGAGTATATTTTCTTACTTTATATAAAGTGAATGTTTAGCCAAATATTTATTTTTTAAAATTTTTTTTGAGATAGAGGTTAAAACTATCATTTTTTTTTTTTTGATAGGCTAATGCTCCGTACACACAATCGGAAATGCCGCCAGCAAAACTCCAATGACAGCTTTTGGTCTTAAATTGCGAATATGCTCCGTCGGACTTTTGCTGGCGGAATTCCTGCCAGCAAAAGACTGAGCGCAGGTTCTCTATTTTTCGGTCAGAAAAAGTTCCTATCCGAAAATGCGTTCGTCTGTATGCAATTCCGACGTGCAAAAAAACACGCATGCTCGGAACCAATTCGATGCATGCTCAGAAGCTTTGAACTTAATTTTCTCGGCTTGTCGCAGTGTTGTACGTGACCGCGTTCTTGGCGGTCGAAGTTCAGAGAACTTTTGTGTGACCATGTGTATGCAAGGCAAGCTTGAGCGGAATTCCGTCGGAAAAACAATCCAAGATTTTTCCGACAGAAATTCCACTCATGTGTACGGGGCATTAGAAACAGGCGACAGGGATCCACATATATGTCTAAGGGAAAACCTCTTTTGGAAATCACTACTCTAGATTTTTCAAAATACATTTTTACTTTAGGGAATTGAAAATAAAGAAATGTAACTAGAGATCTGAAAAAATAATAAAATGCACTTTTATTAAGCTCACAAAGATATGTCTAAAAAAAAAAAAAAAAAAAAGAGGATCTCCCCCATAAAGAGGGACCAATATACATTAAACTTAGACCATACTAAAAAGCGCATGTTCAATAAACCTTATTAATGTGGACCCAGAAAGTGTAAGTCTCATCAAAAATATGTACAAAATACATTTATAGATGAAACCCCCTTAGAAAATCCTGTTGAAACTGTAATGCCACGTACACAGGGGCGGATTTCTCGTCAGAAAAAGATATGACGGCTTTTCCGACGGGATTACGCTCAAGTTTGCCTTGCATACACACGGTCATGCAAAAGTTTGCTGAAATTACGACCGTCAAGAACGCGGTGACGTAGACACTACGACGAGCCGAGAAAATGAAGTTCAATGATTCCGAGCATGCGTCAAATTGTTTCGTAGGGATTTTGCGCATCGGAATTGCCACAGACTATCGCATTTTTGGATAGGAACTTTTCCCGACCGAAAAATTGAAAGCATGCTCTCAATCTTTTGCTGGCTGGAATTCCGCCAGCAAAAGACCGATGGAGCATACACACGGTCACATTTTCCGACGAAAAACTCTAATCGGTCTTTTGCGGGCCGAAATTCCGATTGTGTGTACGCGGCATTATAGTTCTAAATTACACCAGGTGACGTGAGACCTTTTTAAGATAAGTGATGTCTTCACAAGCAAGACTGAAAAGGGATATAGATTCTTCTGTGGGACTTTTTTTGTAACTGATGAGACTGACACTTTCTGGATCGACATTTATATTGTTTCATATGTCTATGTTTATATGAATATTGATTCCCGTTTTTGTATGAGATCCTCTTTTTAAACATTTCTCCATGTTGGTATATTCATTTTTTCAGATCACATTTCTTCATTTTCAATTCAATTTCAATCTGTAGTATTTATATTTTAATGTCAGTAGGAACCAGGAAGGGTAAAATATAAGCAGATTAAACTTCCACTTTAAAAACATGTTTTCTTTATTTAAAGTGTACCTTTAAGCATAGGTTTACAATCAATTTAATCACCCAGAGGGGATTTTCCTCAACACAAGTGGAGTTACTCTTTAAGTTCAAAAGCTTAAACTGAGATTTACACACAGAAGTGAATGAGTTGCCACGGTGACTTCTCCCTCTCCCTCCATATGGCTTCGTTCAAAGTTTTAAACAGAGACAGAGTGCCTGAAAGGAGGTAACTACTGATGTCTGGTAAAATCTCTACTAGAGCCCCTGAAATCGGAAAACACGACAACAGTTTTAACTTTTCCCTACGTTTCCCAATACTAAGAAAGTTTTGGCTAGACATACACTTTAAGTAGAATATATACAGTATCTCACAAAAGTGAGTACACCTCTCACATTTTTGTAAATATTTTCTTCTATCTTTTCATGTGACAACACTGAAGAAATGACACTTTGCTACAATGTAAAGTAGTGAGTGTAAAGCTTGTATAACAGTGTAAATTTGCTGTCCCCTCAAAATAACTCAACACACAGCCAACAATGTCTAAACCGCTGGCAACAAAAGTGAGTACACCCCTAAGTGAAAATGTCCAAATTGGGTCCAATTAGCCATTTCTCCTTCTCTGTGTCATGTGACTCATTAGTGTTAAAAGGTCTCAGGTGTGAATGGGGAGCAGGTGTGTTAAATTTGGTGTTATCGCTCTCACTCTCTCATACTGGTCATTGGAAGCTCAACATGGCACCTCATGGCAAAGAACTCTCTGAGGATCTGAAAAAAAGAATTGTTGCTCTACACAAAGATGGCCTAGGCTATAAGAAGATTGTCAAGACCCTGAAACTGAGCTGCAGCACAGTGGCCAAGACCATAGAGCGTTTTAACAGGACAGGTTCCACTCAGAACAGGCCTCGCCATGGTTTACCAAAGAAGTTGAGTGCACATGCTCAGCGTCATATCCAGAGGTTGTCTTTGGGAAATAGACGTATGAGTGCTGCCAGCATTGCTGCAGAGGTTGAAGGGGTGGGGGTCAGCCTGTCAGTGTTCAGACCATACACCGCACGCTGCATCAAATTGGTCTGCATGGCTGTCATCCCAGAAGGAAGCCTCTACTAAAGATGATGCACAAGAAAGCCCGCAAACAGTTTGCTGAAGAAAAGCAGACAAAGGTCATGGATTACTGGAACCATGTCCTGTGGTCTGATGAGACCAAGATAAACTTATTTGGTTCAGATGGTGTCAAGTGTGTGTGGCGGCAACCAGGTGAGGAGTACAAAGACAAGTGTGTCTTGCTTACAGTCAAGCATGGTGGTGGGAGTGTCTTGGTCTGGGTTTGCATGAGTGCTGCCGGCACTGGGGAGCTACAGTTTCATTGAGGGAACCATGAATGCCAACATTTACTGTGACATACTGAAGCAGAGCATGATCCCCTCCCTTCGGAGACTGGCCCGAGGGCAGTATTCCAATATGATAACGACCCCAAACACACCTCCAAGATGACCACTGCCTTGCTTAAGAAGCTGAGGGTAAAGGTGATGGACTGGCCAAGCATGTCTCCAGACCTAAACCCTATTGAGCATCTGTGGGGCATCCTCAAACGGAAGGTGGAGGAGCGCAAGGTCTCTAACATCCACCAGCTCCGTGATGTCATCATGGAGGAGTGGAAGAGGACTCCAGTGGCAACCTGTGAAGCTCTGGTGAACATGCCTAAGAGGGTTAAGGCAGTGCTGGAAAATAATGGTGGCCACCCAAAATATTGACACTTTGGGCCCAATTTGGACATTTTCACTTAGGGGTGTACTCACTTTTGTTACCAGCGGTTTAGACATTAATAGCTGTGTGTTGAGTTATTTTGAGGGGACAGCAAATTTACACTGTTAAAAATGTGTAAAAGTGCAACGCTATAAACTAGCAAAAATATGAATCAAAAAATTAGGTGTATACACACATTGAATAAAGTTTAAAGCAAACTAAAACTGACCATAGATATGGATTACACAATATAAATATGCAGTGTTGATTTGCAAAAGCAGTTGGATAAAACAAAATGAATAATCCTAATTATCAAAAAATAAATAAACAATGACTGGTAATGAGAACAGTGATGATTCCAAAGGACCTAAATTAAATATAAAGAACAACTTGAACACAACAGTCTATAGTATAAATTTGTGAGAAAAAAAATATTTTGTGAGAAGCCACCACCAAAGGTCTATGGAGGTTAAGCGTAACAACTGATGGAAATACGACTCCCAGGTTCACAAGTGAATAGATAGTTAATTTCCAGGATCTGATAGGTAAGTTTATACTGAGGGAACCACAGGTGAACAGAAGGTCTAAGTCGGTGCCGGGGCCATCACCAGAAACATCAAGAGGCTTACCAGAAGATAATGGCTTAAGATGACATATGTCATACAAGTCCCAAAAGGCTTGTTGACCACCCGGTCCGAACAATATAACTTGTCAGATGTCGTCAGCATACAGTGGGAAGGGAGGGTGACATCACAGCTTCCACATCCATAAGCAATCCGACATGGGCCAAAACGGGTAATTCAAATGCCTTTTTAAACTGAATCCTATGCCCTATGAATTCTTCCCGACTCCTGAGGCAATTGGATATTCCTTGGATCAATGATCTCCGATTTTATTACTTTTTAAGTTCTCTAAGGAGTGATGGCAATAGATTGCGAAAGACATGACTTGCTTCCTGCAACACATTGCAAGAAGCAAGTCGTGTCTTTCACAATCTATTGTTTTGAAATTTACACTTTATACAAGCTGTACACTCACTATGTTACATTGTAGCAAAGTGTCATTTCTTCAGTGTTGTCACATGAAAAGATATAATAAAATATTTACAAAAATGTGAGGGGTGTACTCACTTTTGTGAGATACTGTATATACTGTAAAGCAGTAAATGTGACTTTCACCAAATAATCACCGGTGATGAATACATTATTTAAAACACAGGGACCTGGAAGATTCACCTGCAGAGAAGGTTTGGTGAAAGCCACATTCTCTGTTTAAAAAAATAGACCCCTAAGGCCTCTTGCACACAAAGCCATCCAGTAGAGATGTGCACGACGGAAACATTTGTTTTGTTTTATTTTAGATTCCTTTGTTAAGTTAATATTTTCATTTTGTCATATTCTAAATGTTAAATGGTTTGTTTTCAGAATTTCATTGGTATATTCGGATTCGTTTCATATATTCATTATTTTCAAATTTATTTGGAATTTGAATTTCGAAAGACGGCTATATTTGTTCTATTCTATTTTTTTCTATTATATTCTTTTATTTTCTATTCTATTATTTTCTATTATATTCTGTTTTATTCTATTCTAATCATTTATTTTGCATTCTATTCTGTGCTATTCTATTATTTTATATTCTATTCTGTTTCATTCTATTCATTTTTTCTTTCTATGTTGTTCTTTTCTATTTTATGCTCTTCCTTTATTTTCTATTCTATCCTATTCTAAATGTATTCCATTCTTTTCTGATGTATTCTATTCTATTCTATAAAGCAGCCTAAGTAAGAATCATCATCTTATTTCACTTTTATACCTTACAGTATTTATTGCAATATGTTTCCATTTCAAATAAAAAAAAAATTAAAAAAAAAAAAAATAAAATTCAATTTCCAAATAATTTTCAACTTCAAATTTATTTCTGAATTTGAATTCATTTTCAAATTCGGATAATTTGTTTGTTTATAATTTATTTCAAATTCGTTGAAATTCATTACTATTGTGATTTGGATACATCAGACTTTCCGAATAACGAAAATTTTGTCAGAATTTCGATTTGTAACGAAACGTATCGCACATGTCTACCAACCAGCTGCTGTGAATCCCTGAACGCACAGGGGCCTAAATACCAGTACTACTTGGTACAGTGTTCAATCCTGTCCTGCCACAGTTGGCCATAGACTTTGACAGGCTGCCAGCAGTAGGGCTGGACGCTGAACCTGTCCCTCCGGGTGAACTAGGATGCAGAGAGGGATGCAATACAGCTGGACAGCCCCATGTGCAAGGGGCCTAAATTATTAGTTCCTTTTGGTAACATATACAAACGCTAAAAGATGATTGCCAGGCAAATAAAATCCTTTATATAGTTGACAAAATAGTATCATTTTAAAAGCACAAATACAGGAAATCCGTCTTTATATTATTTCTTTATAAAGCTTTAACTTTGAAGAGAAGCTTTTGAGAGATGTAGTCACTTGATCAGGTCAGAGTAGCGAATACTGCCTTGACATAATGAAGAGTGCAACTCTCGAAATCATCTGATAAAGAAAATGACTGTTATTGCATACAAAAAACATACCATGTACAGTACTGTCCCCGATCTAGAGGGCATTTTTTTATGGAACCTCTTTTGTCCTCATGTCCTTTTGTGGCTGATGTGTGTATATATATATATATATATATATATATATATATATATATATATATATACATATATACACACATATATAATTATATATATATATATATATATATATATATATATATATATATATATGTATATATATATTAAAAAAAAACACCATTCAACTACCTAGAGTACTGTACTACACTGAACCTTTTGTTCAACCTTGAAATAATGCATTTGTTATTTTGAATTGTGTAAAGTAGTGGAAGAAAAAAGCACTTGTGGGTTTATAGCAGATTAGTACACAAATATCAATACCATGCTCATATATATATTGACGTCCAGCTGCAGCTCATCCACCCACTCCTAGGTTAACTACTAACAGTCATAGGGGTTGATTTACTAAAGGCAAAAAAACTGTGCACTTTGCAGAGTGTAGTTGCCCTCTGCAAGTGCAATTGCTCCAGCGCTTAGTAAATGAGGTAAGGCTTCAATTTGCAAAGAGTACCCAATCCCGTGCAAGGAAAATGAAAAAATCTGCTTTTTTGCTTGCACATGATTGGATAACATAAGTCAGCAGAGCTTCTGCTCATTTACCAAGCTCTGGAGCAACTGCTCTTGAAGAGGGCAACTGCACTTTGCAAAATGCACAATCTTTTTCCCTTTAGTAAATCGACCCCAAAGTATTCCAACAGTCACGCTTTCAATTAAAAACATACAACGTATACCCACCAAATTCAGTCCCCAGAAACATCAGACACACATTTCTGAAGGTCTGTAAATGCATTACAGCCTTCTGATCAAAGGTTCTCCAAGTCATTACCAGTAGCAACAGCAACTGTTTTTCCTCCAAGTTTTTTGACTACCCCTGAGCTTCACACCAGCACAGGCAGAAGGATTACAGCTTAATTCACTTGGGACTTTCCACCTCTCCTCCAGTATTTCAGACAAGAACTTAATACACAATCATGGTGTTTAAAACAAAAATAAAGACAGCATAGCATAACTCTGGTTTGTTTAAAGTGGAAGTAAACTCTCATGCATGACTATCACCTATAGGTAAGCCTATATTAAAGCTTACCTATAGGTACAGTAAAAATCTCCTAAACGTGCCCCGTTTAGGAGATGTTTACTTTTGATGCAGCCAGTGACATCACCAGGGCATGCGCTCTGAAGGGATGGCATACCGTGCCATTCCTTTAGGCTCCATTCACACATGCTGCGGCCGTGGATCACAGCAGGGGGTCCGGTGCGTCCCTGTTCACCGATTCAGGTGCGAATCAGGTCCGAAATTTTGCCTGAATTCACACCTGAACTGGACCAGAAGACGCACAGGTCCCTTCAATGCAGATCATGGCCGCCCCGGAGCTGTGTGAACGGGCTCTATTGAGAGCTGAACACACTCTCCTGGAATGTGAATTGGATATAGGGAAATACTCATCCAATTCGCAGATATGTGAACCAGGCCTCAGAGTCCTGCGCCATGAATGGCAGCGCGCATGCAGGGAGTGACATCACCAGCCACTCACACAGCTGGAGTTCGCGAACCCGGAAGGAAGACCGCGTGAAGATGGAAGCACCTTCAGCAGTGACAGCGCATCACTGGAGGGCTTCATTTTAAGCTAAGTTTCACATAATGTGCTAGTATGCAATGTATACTAGGACATTATGGCATTGCCTTGCAAGATTTAAAGGAGAAGTACAGCCAAAGCTTGTTTGGCTACACTTCTGGGAATCACAGGAGTGCAGTTCGTTCTGCACTCCTGTGACCCGTTTTTAGTAGATTGCGGGCTGAAACCCGCTGTCAGCTGATGTCACAGAGCCGGTCCAGGCTCAGGCAAGATCGCAACAATGACATCAGGATCTGCCCACATGCCTACACCAGCACCTGGTTCAGCCTCTCAGGGAGCCACTGAGAGCCTGAGCTGCCCGCTCCCGCCCCTTCCACGGCCCGGCACTCCAATGAGCGAGGAGGGGGCAGAGCAGAGAGTGGGGACTGACAGTCTGCAGCTCTCTGCTCAGGGAGCTGTGAGAACCGAGCGATTGGCAGGGTCTGATTGCTTGGTTCTCAGTGTTAGAGCCAGCGGGGGGGAATAAATGCAGCTTCAGACCAAGGCTGCATCCATCTAGGTAAGTATGACTCTGGAAAAAAAAAAAACCATACTTCTCTTTAAAAAAAACTAACCAAAAACAGTGGTTTACTACTGCTTTAAAACAAAGTAAAAATAATAAATGCTAGCTCCAGCACTACTAATGCATTTCACTGACTGACTTCCTCAGGGGCACTGTGCAGGCTAAACTTTATCACCAATCATTTTTGCATATAGATTCTTTCCTTTGCCTGTATGTGTGTGATATCTGTTCGGTCATACCTATCAGCCATTCTATGGGCCAGATCTCTTGGTACCAAGTCTGGTATGCTTGAGAGGCTTTTCCATAGGATTGTTTTGGTGAGTTTTATTTTATTTTTTTTTTTACAAGGTACGTCGTAGAGTCTTTCATCAACTCTTCCTATTTGCACAGGCTTTGGACTGGCATGCATAATAAGTTAATGCATGCATAATAAGTTAATGCGTGCAAACTTAATGCGTCAAGGCCTAAATTTAAATCAAGAGTTCCAGTGCCGCAAGGCATAAGTGCTAGCCACTAATCCACTGTGCTTACATACCTTGAGCTAAAAGGTGTCCCTGTATGTTATCACAGAAAGCTGTCGTCAAGTATGCAACTGTTTTGCTACTAGCGCACTAGTACGGCTACAACCATCTTACGTAATCCTGGTGTCATATTTTCTAACCAATCCAACAATCTCTATGTGGTTACACTGCAGTTAGTGCAGTGACTTTGAAAGCAGCTGCGACACGCATATAATTCTTCGCCAGCAGTTATACAGTTACAGGGACCAGGCTGGCAGCACGATGGGTTGGTATTCTGAAGCTCCATTGGGCACATGATCGTGGTGCCAAGAAGTGACTGTACAGCAAACACCATTAGCTGTCAAGTCAGAGAAAATCACATTTGTCCTGATCACACAAAGCTAAATTCCCACCAATTTGTCCTGATTTGTGAATGCTTTTAAGCTGCCTGTCACACCTCATCAGTGCACACACCAGATAAGATCCCAATTTGCCGAGTTTATTAGCATGCCTTGAGAAGAGAGGTCACCCCAATTATTTATGACACCCCCTCTCGCAACGCGCCATGCACACGTCTGCTGTCAAACCTAATAAAATGGCAGACGGCGAGGCACAAGCAGGTCGGGGATGAAAGCTGCAGCAATTTCCCTATTTACTCCCAAGCCAGCGGGCAGCTGAAAGATAGCAACGGCTGAAAAGTGACACTTTTCATAGGGTTCTCTGTTCTCTGTTCTGGCCAAGCCGAGCCAAAAGGAAGAGATGGCACAAACCCGGTCCAGATGTCAGCATCATGGTGGTAGATCACTGTGAAGGCAAAACATCAACAAAAGTTTTTAAAGCTGAACTCTGGGTAGGCTGCTAAATACACAGAAAAAAAATGCATACGCTCACCAGCCACTTTATTAGGTATACCTGTTTAATTGCTCGGTAACACAAATTGCTAATCAGCCAATCACATGGCAGCAACTCAATGGAATTAGGCATTTAGACGTGGTGAAGACGACTTGCTGAAGTTCAAACCAAGCATCAGAATGGGGAAGAAAGGGGATTTGGGTGACATTGAATGTGGCATGGTTGTTGGCTGGTCTGAGTATTTCAAAAACTGCTGATCTACTGGGATTTTCACTCACAACCATCTCTAGGGTTTACAGAGAATGGTCCGAAAAAGAGAAAATATCCAGTGAGCAGCAGTTGTGTGGAGGAAAATGCCTTGTTGATGTCAGAGGAGAATGGGAAGACTGGTTTGAGATGATAGAAAGGCAACAGTAACTCAAATAACTACTCGTTACAACCAAGGTATGCAGAATACCATCTCTGAACACGCAACACACTGAACCTTGAAGCAGATGGGCTACGGTAGCAGAAGACCACACCAGGTGCCACTCCTGTCAGCTAAGAACAGGAAACCAAGGCTACAATTTGCACAGGCTCACCAAAATTGGACAATAGAAGATTGGAAAAATGTTGCCTGGTCTGACGAGTCTCGATTTTCAGCTTCGTCATTTACATGGTAGGGCCAGAATTTGGCGCAAACAACATGAAAGCTTGGATCCATCCTGCCTTGTATTAACAGTTTAGGCTGGTGGTGGTGTAATGGTGTGGGGGATATTTCTTGGCACACTTTGGGCCCCTTAGTACCAATTGAGCATTGTTTAAATGCCAGTTGCCACAGCATACAATGTCTATCCCTTTATGACTACAGTGTACCCATCTTCTGATGGCTCCTTCCAGCAGGATAATACACCATGGGACAAAGCTCAAATCATCTCACCACTGGTTTCTTGAACCTGACAATGAGGTCACTGTCGGCAACTGCGTGATGCTATCATGTCACTATGGACCAAAATCTCTGAGGAATCTTTCCAACACCTTGTTGAATCTATGCCATGAAGAATTAAGGCAGTTCTGAAGGCAAAAAGGGGGTCCAACCCGGTACTAGCAAGGTGTACCTAATAAAGTGGCTGGTGAGTGCATATGGAAGATGTTTTACTTGCAAAAGGATTTTTGAAATTTATCAAAAAGTAAAGTTTACAGAAAAAATAATCAAGGCCACTTTTACATTACAAAAAATAGGAATGCTTTACAAATGTTTCTTTTTTTGGTTTACAACCTTTATAAAATAACTATTTCGTTAATCACCTTGATCCAAGTTCTGAAATTCTAATAGATCTTATTTGCCAAAAAACTTCACTGCCCTGATATGGAAGTGTAGTGCTTACCCCCTAAGGAGCCACAGAAATGTTTGGGGCTCGTCCACCCCTAAACTGGCCAATTTCTCTATTAAAAAAATTGAAGGAGCTGGATAAAAAATTGTCAGCAGAAAAGAGGCTGCAGGGCAGCTGTGAAAATACATTAGTCGCACCAGGAGATTTGTCTTAGCTGTATAGGCCCCACCAGCCAAAAATAAATAAATTATATATATATATATATATATATATATATATATATATACCGTATATACTCGAGTATAAGCCGAGTTTCTCAGCACATTTTTTTGTGCTGAAAGTGCCCCCCTCGGCTTATACTCGAGTCAAGCACTTTTCTGGTGCAAAGAATGACATTTTCCGAACCGACTTTGGGTGTTTTTAGCACCAAGTGGCCCCGAGATATGGGGCCCCAAAGTCGGTTCGGAAAATGTCATGCTGCAGAAAAGTGCTTGACATTTTCCAAACTGACTTTGGGGCCCCGAATCTTGGGGCCACTTCGTGCTAGGAACCTAAGAAAATTTAGCCCCCCCCCCCTCACTCCTTCATGACCAGGCCATTTTTTTGCGATACGGCACTACGTGTACTGTCTCTTTAACTTGCAAAATGTGCAATCTCTTATTGCAAATTCCTATAACGTGCACGGTGATACATAAATGGTGCTGCATACACAAACATTCACAGTATCTCACAAAAGTGAGTACACCCCTCACATTTTTGTAAATAATATTATTCTATCTTTTCATGTGACAACAATGAAGAAATTACACTTTGCTACAATGTAAAGTAGTGAGTGTACAGCTTGTATAACAGTGTAAATTTGCTGTCCCCTCAAAATAACTCAACACACAGCCACTAATGTCTGATCGGCTGGCAACAAAAGTGAGTACACCACTAAGTGAAAACGTCCAAATTGGGTCCAATTAGCCATTTTTCCTCCCCGGTGCCATGTGACTCATTCGTGTTACAAGGTCTCAGGTGTGAATGGGGAGCAAGTGTGCTAAATTTGGTGTTATCACTCTCACTCTCTCATACTGGTCACTGGAAGTTCAACATGGGACCTCATGGCAAAGAACTCTATGAAGATCTGAAAAAAAGAATTGTTGCTCTACATAAAGATGGCCTAGGCCAGTGATAGCGACCCTTGGCACCCAGATGTGTTGGAACTACATTTCCCATGATGCTCATGCACTCTGCAGTGTAGGTGAGCATCATGGGAAATGTAGTTCCAAAACATCTGGGGTGCCAAGGTTCACCATCACTGGCCTAGGCTATAAGAAGATTGCCAAGACCATAAAACTGAGCTACAGCACGGTGACCAAGACCATACAACGGTTTAAAGGGGTTGTAAACCCTCGTTTTTCTTTTTTGTTTTTTTTTAAATAACAAACATGTTATACTTACCTCCACTGTGCAGTTAGTTTTGCACAGAGTCCCCCCGAACCTCCTCTTCTGGGGTCCCACGGCGGCGATGTTGGCTCCTCCCCGCATCGAGTGTTCACGTTGGAGAAGCGCTCTCCTTGGAGGACACCCATGTGGGTGCGCTCCCGAGTTCTGCATCTGTGTCCATTCACACAGAATGCAGGACTCTGCCCCGCCCCCCGGTGCCGCGTCACTGGATTTGATTGACAGCAGCGGGAGCCAATGGCTGCGCTGCTATCAATCTATCCAATCGGGACACGAGACACCAGCTACAGATAGTGTGCTCGTTCCCGGACAGAGGATGACAGCATCCAGGTAAGTAAAACGGGGGGGCTGCAGCACTAAAAAAGGTTTTTCACCTTAATGCATAGAATGCATTAAGGTGAAAAACCATGAAGGTTTACAACCCCTTTAACAGGACAGGTTCCACTCAGAACAGTAGCGCTGATCAAGTGGGGAAAATACGTCAGGGTGGTTGTACCGAAGTTAACCTGTACAAAGCACTTAATATGCTATTCCTTTTTTTAAGTCATGTACATCATTATGGTAGGTAATTTTTGCCTCATCTGCCTTTACAGCAGATTTGTCAAACATCATGCCCAGCTGACCATTTCATGTCGCCATCACACCTCTCCTGCAGCTGAGGTACGCCCCTCATCTCCGCCCCCACCTTTTTTCAGCAGACAGGAGGACAAATTCCTCTGCCAGATCCTACACTTCTCCACGCAGCTGCAGAGAGGCTTGTCTCTGCCCCCCATCATAGCAGTCGGCAGCAGAAAGGAGGACAGAACTCCTTGTACAGATCTTGCACCTCACTGTGCAGCCGCAGCACCTCCTCCTCTCTGCCTCCCTTGATCTCAGCATTTAGGAAACACCGGCAGCTGACTCCGGCCCTCCTCTGGTCCTCCTCCAGAGCATGCACTTTCTGCTTACCAGCTCTGCCCCAGCTTCTTCCTGGCAGCACGAGGTAAGTGAGGTGTATTGTGATGTAAGAGAGGGTGGGGGCTTTTGACATGTGATGTAAGGGGGTCGAGTGCCCTGGACATCTAGTCTTACAAATCCAACTAGCCCTTTGAGGGCAACCACAATTCTGATGTGGCCCGCAATAAAATTGAGTTTCACGCCCCTGTATTGCAGCATATGCTTCCCGGGGGTAGAAAGCTTGTTCTAGCAGTGCCAGAAGTGAACTGGCAATTTGCATCAGGTTTTGTGGCAAACCGAACTGTCAGCTTCCCCAGAGATTTGGGGTATCTGACTCGACAGTTTCTGAAGTAAGCAGATCAGTGGCATGTGTGACAGAAGAGGTAAGTGCTTACTACCTTCTTTACAGGAAAACATTTTTTTTTATTTGCAGTTTAATTTTAGTGACGAAGCCACTTTAAGCAGAAATAAACACAAGAGGGATAGTATATGATTTCATGCCATCATCAGTGAAACAAATTAGGTCACCTTCAGACACCATGCCAAATGCAGGGACCTCTGGTCATCGTCATATTTATATTGCTAGCAGTGACCATCAAGGCGGAGCTGTTGTAATAAAAGGTCATCAAAGGGCATTTGCCCTGGGCCCAACAGGACAGGGATCATCAGGAGAATTGCAAATAATATAAACTTCACTGGAGGGCTCAATTTCCTCATGTACTAGAAAGCTATAAGAATATCAGTAGCAAATGAGCTTATGTAAGAAATGAAATATTCAAGCAAATTGCTACGACTGTGCAGACTTACCTCAAGTGGATCTTTTAGTAACTAGCAAGTCTGCATGAATACATTCCTGATATCACAATAGACAGCTACAGTATCATCTTTCACAAAAGCTTGACCTTTTATCATTAAAGGGGTTGTTAAGGCAGTGTACACAAGCACTGCCAGCCCCACTGCTAGTCAGTGTTAATTTAATCAATGAAAACGTTTTCATCAACGATTCCGTCAGCGGCATTTTTACAGTGACGGAAACGGAACGAAAAGTACAGCACATTTTTGCCCACTGACGAAAACTATGCCGAAAATTGGTTAGTTTACCAACTTCCGTCTTTTTCACGGAGATCCGCCTACTCACGCAATTCGCGTCCAGTGCCACCGTGACGCCAGTGTGAGTGATGCGAGAGGACACTGTGAGAGAGAGCACTCCCGAGTCATGAGTCCGACTCCTCCTGCCCGCCGCCCAGAAGCAGAGAACTTTGGCTGAGAGAGCAGACATCAGCAGAGCTAGTCTTAGTGCAGTACTTTGCACTGCAGTACATAATTGTGGTACATACAACAGGCCTGAGTCCTCACCCCTCCCCTCACTGCCCTTAGACAACCACCTGTGTAACAGTGCAAGTGCAACTGTTCAGGCCTCCTCTGACACTGGCATCCAGGGCCAGGCCTTTTTGCAAAGGTACTTTCGATTAGTATAGGCCATCCCCTTAGACCACCATCCAGGCTCCAGCACCTTGTGTACTGTACTTACTGCATGCCATTTATTTTCTAATTTCACAGGCCTACTCTACTCAGACCACTGTCGAGAGCACTCCCGAGTCTGACTCCTCCTGACGCCGGCAACGGCGCCTGCTGCCCAAAGGCAAAAGAGCACACTGAGAGGCTGAGAGCAGACTGAGCAGACATAAGCAGACTAGTGAAGTACTTTGCACTGCAGTACATAATGGTGGTACGTACAACAGGCCTGAGGCCTCCCCCCTCCCCTCACTGCCCTTAGACGACCACCATCCGTCCAGAGCATACTGTGCAACAGTGCAAGTGCAACTGTGCAGGCCTCCTCTGACAGGTTTCAGAGGTAAGCACAGAAACACGTGACAAAAATGTAAAAATAAATAAAATGAATAAGAAAATGTCTTTTTTTTTAAAGCGCCCCCATCCCCGCGAGTTCGCGCAGCAAAGAAAACGTAAGTTGTGCCTGCATATGTAAATGGTGTTCGAATCACACATGTGAGGTATCGCCGCAATAATCAGGGCGAGAGCAATAATTCCAGCATTAGAACTTCTCTGTACTCTAAACTGGTAACCGTTTTTTTTTTTTAAGAGTGTCGCCTATGGAGATTTTTAGGTACCGTACTGTACTTTGTCGCCATTCCACGAGTGACATGTTGGTTGGGTATCTATTTACTCGGCGTAACATCATCTTTCACATTATACAAAAAAAATTGGCTAAGTTTACTGTTTAGTTTTTTTTAATTCATGAAAGTGTATTTTTTCCTAAAAAAATGCTTTTGAAAGACCGCTGCGCAAATACAGTGTGACATAAACTATTGCAACAACCACAATGTTATTCTCTAGATTCCCTGCTAAAAAATATATATAATCTTTGGGGGTTCTAAGTAATTTTCTAGCAAAAATTACGGATTTTAACTTGCAAGTAAGCAACAAATGTCAGAAATGAAAGGGTTATTCTTAACTAAAAGCTGTTTTGTTGTTTGTCTATCTATGTTGTGCACTTTAGTCACTGAATTTTAATGGGAGCGAGTCATTTGATTTCATAATATCTATCAGCTGCTGCTTTCCCCAGATTTAAGTATCTCACCAAAATAAATGTAGAAGGATGTGGTCAGTGGTCACTGGAAGGGGCTGGGGCACTGTCAATTTTGGCACAGCACAGACACCTAAAGTCCCAAGGCCGGCCCTGGCCTATACATATAGTATATTGTAAAGAGACTACTTGGAGCTGACTAGAGAACGTAAATCAGAATCTGAAAACAACCTCAAATGATGGACCAAGTCAAGCCAGTGGCAGTGCACAACCAATCTATTTGCACTGCTCTTTTAGGTGCTTCAAAATATAAAATTGACTCTAAGGAACAACATGCCAGGGAGGAGGCCATAGCAAGATGGATTGGGCGCACCGGATTACCAATCAGAACGATTGAAGATGAGGACTTTCTTGGCATGATGGAGACAGTAGATAGGAAGCTGACTGTTCCAAAGAAAACTAAAATAAACAATCTGATTGACAAACAGTATGAAGATGAAAAACAAAAATTCTAAATTTTAGAGAGTGGCTGCTACCCGGAGAGTATCTATTTGCACTGATTTGAGGACCAAAAAAAGACTCTCGGCTTCATTCCTTGCCATAAGTGGATGCTACTTTTGTGCTGAACAACATAATCCTAAACACATATTGTTGGCCCTTGAACAAGTAGCCCACTCACACGCTGCACAGTCAATCAAATCATGTGTGGACAAATGCTTGCAAGAGTGGGACATACCAAAGAGGAAGATCCTTACAGTGATATGAGACAACGGGAGCAATATGTTGACAGCATTTAAACAAACCACAGCAGCACAGAAGAACCACCCAGCTCTAGTGAGGAAGACTCCCCCATGACGAAATGTGACTCTAAGGCTGAGACCGAAATTGATGATCTGCGGTGAGTGAGCCATTTTTATTATTCTTTTACATAATGATATGGTTGCCAGTTGACACGGTGACACCAGACAATTATCACAATGGCTATGAGATGATTGCTATGGGGGGCTATCTGCTCTACTCTATGGGATGCCGCTTTGTTATTTTTCCACTTTATTTGTAGTCTTATGTATTGTAAAAGTATTCCAAGATGTTAAATGTTAAAATAATAGAATGGAACAGAAACCTTTTCTATATACTTTATGCTTATTGGGCTGTGTGTGTTCCACTTGTTAGGTACCAACAGATTGACATGGACCGGACACCATGTGTGGTGCATACCTTGCAACTTGTGGTCCACATGGTGCATAAGGAGGCAAGTATGAAGAGAATACTGGATAAAGCAAGATCAATAGTGAACCTCTTCCGCAAGTCTTCAATTGCAACACAGAAGCTATTGGATCATTGTGGCCTTATTCTTTTAAATGACTGCCTCACACGCTGGTCAAGTACATTCAACAAGATCGCAAGACTCCTCAAACTGAAAGAGTCAGTCTGCCAAATCACAAACAACATGGGATGGGACAGCTTGCTCCCTAGTGAATGGCAAAAGCTCACATCATTGCATGACCTATTGCTGCCTTTTGCAGAACATACTAAAACCCTCCAGAGTGACACCATGTCCATGTTCCTGGCTGTTCCTGCCAACTTTGATCTGCTCAGCCATCTTGATGACTTTAAGCTACCAAGACCTTGTCACAATTGCACAGAATATGAAGGGGAGTGTGAACCAGTGTTTTGCTTCATTCTTAGATCCAACTGACAAAATGTTCTCTCCACTTGCAGCAGCTGCTTGTTTTGTTAACCCTATTGTCTGTGAAACCCTTGTTGATGTGGCGGATGAGAATATTCAGGAACTGCTTAAAAAGGCAGAGGAGTATGCCGCAAGAAAATCCACATTGCCACACACACAACTTGAGGAATTGTCTGAAGAAGATGATGTGGTAGAACAACTATCGCAGGAAGCACCGCCACATCCACATCTAAGCAGGCAGTCTTTCGGGTTCTTTCTAAATGCCGCAGAAGACCCAGGCAGAGGATCTCCTCAAACAGCATAGAGCAGCAGACCAGAAAATATAAGGAAGAGCTTTTGCACCGAGTTGCCATCAGTGAGGACTTAAAGTACACCTCAACAGAATTTTGGCTGTCAAAGAATGACACTTTTTATCACCAGCTAAAAACTTTTGCATTAGACCTGCTGGCTATGCCAGCTTCTCAAGCCTTTGCAGAGAGGGTATTCAGTGTTACAGGTGACCTCTCTAGAGGTCGGCGGAATAGAGCAAGGGTCATGTTGGCACAAAGTGCTTTCCTTAAAATGAACCGAAACAAATAGGAGTGTTTTATTATTCTCTTCAAGTATTTCTATTTCTAACATAAGAAGCATACCTAGTACTTGTGGGTTGTGCTTATTGCGATAGGAAGAATCAACAGTTCAACAGGTTTAATTGTCAGGTAAATTCATAGGAAAAATGTACAGGCTGAGGCTCAGGCTACAAATGCCATTCGTATGTGGATTCTGGAACAATAACAAGTCAACCACCACTTTTTATCAACTTGTTGACTGTCTCTCTCTCTTAGCATTGACAAATTTGACAATATAGGTAAATATCACACTAATGAAAAATAAAAATAGATCAGTAACGGTAATGGACGGTCAAATAGGACAGCCTTTGAGCCTTACCTTGCGCCGGGGTCCCGCCCCTTTAGTGTGATATTTACCTCTATTATTGTCATTGTGAATGCTGAGAGAGAGAGAGGAGTTGATAAAAAGTGGTGACTCTTATAATCCAGTAAATCCACACACTAATGGCACTATTGTAGACTGTACACTTTTTATTTGAATGTATCTCAGAATTAGAACTGTTGAAATAATAAAATGACAGTAAACATATTCTTATTGTAGAAATAAGCATTACCCTCAAGTATTGGTTTATTATGCTGTGCCATGTGCCAGACAGGCAGTAACAGTTCCTGTGCAGTGTGCTGCTGTCTGTGTGTGCTGTGCTTGGCCATGTATATGTACAGCTATGGCCAAAATGACACCAATATTAATTTTGACAATGTCTGCCAGTGCAGCTCCAGTGTTTTTGGATCTTTTTGTGTCAGATGTATCTGATATACATGATCTGACATTTGTGTCAGATCACTGTATCCGGTAAAGCATTGCATAAGTGTCAAATGTTTTTATTGACAATTACATTAAGTTTATGCAAAGAGTCAATATTTGCAGTGTTGAGTTGAGTTGACCCTTCTTTTTCAAGACCCCTGCTGCAATTTGCCCTGGGCCTGACATTCATGGCATCACTGGCATGTTGTCATTGTCAATCACCTTCTGTGCCATTGCCACATCCTGATTCCTGACGGATCTGGCACCGGTCCGGCACTGGCAGTGGCACTGCCCATTCTTGCATAATCAGTGCTTGCAGCTTGTCAGAATTTGTGGGTTTTTTTGGTTCCCTCACCCTCACCAGCCTCTTGAGGTCGGATTGACCATGACCACCAGTCCACCACAAGTTCTCAAAGGGATTAAGGTCTGGGTAGTTTCCTGGCCATGGACCCAAAATTTCAGTTGTTTGTTCCCACTTCCCCAAACCACTTAGTTATCACTTTTGCCTTATGGCAAGGAGCTTCATCATGCTGGAAAAGGTATTGTTGTTCATCACGAAACTGTTCTTAGATGGTTAGGAGAAGTTGTTCTCGGAGCCTGAGGATGTTTTTGTACCATTTATTCATGGCTGTGTTCTTCTTAGGCAAAATTGTGAGTGGGCCCACCACTCCCTTGGCTCAGAAGCAGCCAACTGCGCACATGAATGGTCTCAGGGTCCTTAAGACCCCTTTCACACGGAGGCGTTTTTCAGGCACTACATCGCTAAAAATAACGCCTGTAAAGCGCCTGAAAAAAGCCTCAGCTGCAAACCCAGTGTGAAAGCCCGAGTGCTTTCACACTGGGGTGCTGTGCTGGCAGGGCATCACAAAAAGTCCTACCAGCAGCTTCTTTGCAGCGGTGGAGGAGCGGTGAATACACCACTCCTCCCCACTGAAAACAATGGGGCAGAGCTGCTATACCGCCGGCAAAGCGCCTGCAAAGCGGCGTTTTGCGGGCAGATTTAACCCCTTTTCGCCCGCTAGCGGGGGTTAAAACTACCCCACTAGCGCCCAAATAGTGCCGCTAAAACGACTGTGAAGTGGCGCTAAAAAATAGCGCCGCTTTACCGCTGCCGTCCGGGGCGGCTCAGTGTGAAAGGGGTCTTACTGTTGGCATGACGGTCATGCAAAGTGTTCCTATTTTTTGGGGGGGGGGTTTTGGTATTTTTTCGTTACCCTTTTGTGAAAACAACAATATTCTTGGCGAAGCGGTTTTACTTAAATAAAGACGTTATATAACGACTAAATCTGTGTCTGTAGTGCATGTTCAAACCTAACCATTAAAAACAACATATTTGATTTTTCACTCCAGCAGCAGTATATAATGAGTTTGGAGATTGTAGATAAATGCGTAAATAATGCACTACAATTTAACTACACCCATTAGATTTTAGACAACTAAAATTAGTTTTAGTCGACTAAAAGGAGTTCTAGTCGACTAAAATGAACTGGAGATTTAGTTGACAAAATACGACTAAAACTAAAACACTTGCAGAAGACTAAAATAGGACTAAAACTAAAATGCCATTTTAGTCCTGAGACAAAAGCTAAAACTAAATAAAAATTTGCTGCCAAAATTAACACTGCTGCTAGTATAACCTGTAGTATATACTGCATGCCTTCTGGTAAAATTCTTCTTCTAAATACCCTATTCTTTCTCCCCGATCAGCGGTCACGTGACCGCCCGTCACTCTCTTCATCCGATGTATACACTATAGAGGGAGGTCACGTGACCGCCCGTCACTCTCTCCCTCTGACAACTGCTGGGCGGTCATGTGACCTTCCTCTGTAGTGTATACATCGGAGAAAGATAGAGCGACGGGCGGTCACGTGACCGCTGATCGGGGAGAAAGAATAAGGTGTTTAGAAGAAGAATTTTACAAAAAGGCATGTAGTATATACTACTGTACAAGTTATACTAGCAGAGGGGCTGGCAGTGCTTGTGTGAAGTAATGTGTGCATTGCTCGGAACCGTGCTACAAGGGGAGGAGAGGGGCGGCTCACACAGAGACTAGCTGACAGGCAGGGAGGGGAGGGGGGAGGAGGACACAGGAGAGCAGAGAGCAGATGACGGAGGCACGTAAACTGACCACTGTGTCAGGGCTCAGCAGCCATGATTAACCATGGTCAGTTTACAGGAGGGAGGGCAGAAACTGGCAGGATCAACCAGGTATTTCAGGTGATAAGAGGGCCAAATTACACAGCACAAGCAACTGTGCGGTTATCCATACTTTAAAGGAACAGGATGCTTTTTTGTTTTTGATTGATTTTTTAGGTTAGCAAATGCTTTAAAAAGCTAGCCTTTAGCTTGGTCGTGTGACTTTGCTGGGTGACCTAGGTTGCGATGATGTCATTGTTCTGCATTTTCTTAGTTTCCTTTCCCTCATTATTCAGAATGAAACATTGTAACTTTGGGGTTGATTTACTAAAGGAAAATAGACTGTGCATTTTGCAAAGTGTAGTTCCACTCTGGAAGAGCAGTTGCTCCAGAGCTTAGTAAATGAGCAGAAGCTCTGCTGACTTCCATCTTCAGTCCAATTTTTTACCATATTTTATGTGATATACATGTAAACCCATGTGCTCCCCCTGGGCCTGGATAAGTCATTTTGCACCCGCACTTATTAAAGGCCAGGAAATGTAAACATCAACAATATGAAGGCAGTAGTACAGACATAGAATAACCTTGGTACAAAATAAACAACTAGAAGGAGGTTTTTAGTGCAGTATTCTAACAGTTTAACCACTTCAGCTCCGGCAGGTTTACCCCCCTTCATGACCAGGCCATTTTTTTGCGATACAGAACTGCAGTATTTTAACTGACAATTGCGCGGTCGTGCAACACCGTACCCCCCCCAAAAAAATGATGTCCTTTTTTCCCCCACAAATAGAGCTTTCTTTTGGTGGTATTTGACCACCTCTGCGTTTTTTATTTTTTTCCCTATTAAAGAAAAAATACTGACAATTTGAAATAAAAAAACAAAACAATATTTTTTACTTTCTGCTATAAAGAACATCCAAAAAAAAAAAAATCTAATTTCTTTATTAATTTAGGCAAATATGTTTTCTGTTACATATTTTTGGTAAAAAAAAAAAAAAATCTCAATAAGCATATATTGATTGGTTTGCGCAAAAGTTATAGCATCTACAAACTATAGAATATATTTTTGGAATTGTTTTTTTTTTTACTAGTAATGGTGGCGATCAGCAACTTATAGGGGGACTGTGATATTGCGGTGGACAAATTGGACACCTAACTGACACTTTTTGGGGACCAGTGACACCAATACAGTGATCGCTACTAAAATATTTGCACTGTCACTGTACTAATGACACTGGCAGGGAAGGGGTTAATATCAGGGGCGATCAAAGGGTTAACTGTGTTCTTAGGGAGTGCTTGCTAACTGTGTGGGGGGTGCTTAAACTGTGGGAAGGCAGAGACCTGTGATTCTGCTTAGCAGAAACGGAAGATCACAGCCTTCCCTTGTCACAGAATGGCGGTCTGCCTTGTTTACATAGGGAGGTCGCCATTCTGCCTTTGCCTCGAATGATTGGCAGGTCCCAGCAGACATCGTGTCTGCCGGACCCGCTGATTGGCTCCCGCTGTGTCCAAGCACAGCGGGAGCGGGTCGAAGGTGGTGCGTGTGCAAGCCCCAGACCCAGAAGTGCAGAATAATATCCCTGTAAGTGATTCTGCACAGAGCCACCGCCCTGCCGCAGTAAATGTACGTGGGGTGGTCCCCATCTGGTTAAAAAGCATACGTTTAGAAAGACTTATGCCGCGTACACACGATCGGAATTTCCAACAACAAATGTTCGATGGGAGCTTGTCGGAAATTCCGACTGTGTGTAGGCTCCATCGGACATTTTCTGTCGGAATTTCCACCAACAAAAATTTGATAGCTGCATCTCAAATTTTCCGACAACAAAATCCGTTGTCGGAAATTCCGATCCTGTGTACACAATTCCGACGCACAAAATTCCACGCATGCTTGGAATCAAGCAGAAGAGCTGCACTGGCTATTGAACTTCATTTTTCTAGTCCCATCGTACGTTTTGTACGTCAGCGCGTTCTTGCCGATCGGAATTTCTAAACGCGGTGACGTTAAACGCGTACATCGGGACTATAAACGGGGCAGTGGCCAATAGCTTTCATCTCTTTATTTATTCTGAGCATGCGTGGCACTTTGTCCATCGGATTTGTGTACACACGATCGAATTTCTGACAACGGATTTTGTTGTCAGAAAATTTTATATCCTGCTCTCAAACTTTGTGTGTCGTAAAATCCGATGGAAAATGTGTGATGGAGCCTACACACGGTCGGAATTTCCGACAACAAGGTCCTATCACACATTTTCCATCGGAAAATCCGACCGTGTGTACAGGGCATTAGACCGACTTCTGTCAAATGAGCAGGTTGGAAAACCAGCATTCGATCAGTGTTTGCAGCCAATGGCTGCGAGCGCTAATCAGTGTATTCTGGCAGATCTAATGCTAGGTCTGCGTTAAAAAGGTTTACACTTGTCTTTAAATTTATCTTTTTTCACTTTGAGTGATTACTTGGTAGCCTGAGATGAGAGGCATAACCTAACATGAACCTTTCCTCAAATAAACACAAAGCTAAATAGCATGTCATGGGCCAACCCCATCTCTCTCGTTCCCTTCCTAATTGGCTGTTTAATTATTTGTGAGATAAACCTTCATATGCTCTGGCGTGTGTTTTAGGCTTGTTGAGAGTAAGCCCCACCTTGTTACCCACAGTTCCTTAAAAAGGAAGTAAACTGTGCTTTTTTTTTTCTTTTTTCATACCTGCAAAGTAAAGGCATAATGTGCTAGTATGCATTGCATACTAGCACATTATGTGACACTTACCTGCAAATGAAGCCCTCGTCATCCCCACCTGTCTTTCTTCCGGGTCCGACTACGGCTGTGTGACTGGCCGGAGCCGCGTGATGGCACAGGGCTCTGAAGAAACGGCACGGGCAGCCGTTTATTCAGAGCGCATGCGCAGATGACGTAATCAGCGCAGTATATGGTAAATATCTCCTAAACTATTATAGGCTTACCTATAGGTACAAACATTAGAGGGACGTTTACTTCCTCTTTAACTGCAATCCCACAATCCCTTGCACCCTTGGTGCTCACACCATGGGGTTGATTTACTAAAACTGGAGAGTGCAAAGTCTGGTGTGGCTCTGTATAGAAACCAGAATATAGAATATAAACATACATTGACTTAACTGCTGTATGTTTATATTCTGATTGGTTTCTATACAGAGATGCACCGTAGATAAGTTAAGGTATATGTATTATAGGTTAACAATTGATGTAATTTTCGCATATTAGAGGTTACTATTTGATTTGATAATGAATTTTCACTAGGGTGGTGTATTAATTTATAATCTGTATTAACCTCATATCTTTAGTTTATAAATTTAATATGTGTCAATGTTGTTTTTTTTGTCATATATGCTTAGCGAAGTTGGTCTTGACTTTTTCTTTGATTCTTTGATTTTTTTGTTATTTCTTACATGTTTGGTTATAATTGAAAAAATCTTTGAATAAAGAATTATACTAAAAAAAAAAAAAAAGAATATAAACATACAGAAGAATTATACTGCACCCGTGAGATATTTATCAAAGTACGTACATATATTATAAACAACGTTATAAAAATGGCCCAAGTAAAAAATGTGATGTGAACTCTTCTTGAAACAAAGAAAAGCGTGAACCTGTATCGGAGACCCTTCACCTCAAAAGGCAGACCACCACCAAAGGAGTCAGATGTATGCTTACCAAAAAGCATGGACCTCCTAACTAAGGCTGCATTCACATCTGGACAGTTTGAATCGTAGATTGATTTGACGCGATTCTGCCCACGATTCAAAATGCCCAGGTGTGAATACAGCCTTAAGGAGGGTCAAGCAGGCTTTTGGGAATAAATCCCCATATAATATCGGCACTCAATCAAGTGGCTCCAGGACGGACCCCCCCCACACAGGACATGTACAAGGAAGACAGGCTACTCCATCCTACATGTTTCGTCACCACAGGACTTCTTCTGGGGCCCCACCATATGACTTCCCCACCCCCTCCTTCTACCTATCCTGTAAAAAAAGATCTGTGTACTTAGCTATTTTCAATGCGAGTCGGTCCAGTCAGGTGATCCTGTAGCACTGTGTAAGGAAGCGCTTGACAATGGCTGTGAATTCTGAAAGCCGTGAAGTCACCCATAGGCTTCCATGGCCCAGCTGTTGTGAGCGTTCCCTTCTCTCCCCTGCAGCAGCTTCTAACAAAACCAGGAAAGCTCCAGCTTGACCAGAGCAGATTACAAATAGGTATGTACGCAGATCTTTTCTTTACAGGTTAGGCAGGTTGGGTAGGTAGGGGGGAGGAAACATTTTAGGAATAAATATAGTTAGACTTTTCTTCCACTTTAAAGTAAAAAAAAAAGACATTGAACTGCCCCTGCACAACGTAACCCAACATGCATTTGTTTTAGTGCTGCGAGGTGGTGTGATCAAGCCCTTAGTGTGAAAAAGCGTGCAACTTTTGTGCAAGGGCTTGGCTATGACATTCACCACTATGATTCACCTACATCACAAACAGTACAGATAGAAAGGTTCTTACCAGTGCAGTATGTAGCCACAATGTATCCCAGGTAGTACATGTATTCTGTATGTTGGGAACATCGGAGCCGCAGAGGTCATACATCACCCAGTCATGAATCGTACATCACGTGCCAAAAACCAGCTTGTCAGCTGCTATTTTTGGTTTGTGATAACCACTCTGCGTGGAATCCTTGCTCAGATCTTTTTAAACACAGCTAGTGATCTATTAATAGGCACAGTGACTGTTGGTGCTGATTAGCAATGAGACCTCTGCAGGTAACTGGCCGGGACACTTCACACATAATGCCAAGCGCACAAGGAGTCAGTGGATCAAAGGACAGAAGGCTCTCAGATATTCACACCTCGCCCCGGCCACCGCTCCCCGCTGTCTAGATGCAAATAAACTGCAAGCATTGTAGAGCCGGGGATATAATGAGCAAAAATGATGCTGTTATTTACTACAAACATGCACTGACAGTTGCCACAGCAGTGCACGCTTTCCGTCTTTACAGCTGTCAAGATAAATTAAAAAACACAGGGTGCCTTCTCAAGTCTCAGCACAAGGAGGGGAAGGAAAGATATTGCACCTCCCTGGCTGTAATACAAGTCCCAGGTAGTCTTGAAGCTGATGTTTTCTCAACAGACCCTGCACTATAAAATGCATAGGGGGTTATTTACAAAAGGCAAATCCACTTTGCACTACAAGTGGAAGTGCAGTCACTTTAAATCTAAGGGGTAAATCTGAAATGAGGGGAAGCTCTGCTGATTTTATCATCCAATCATGTGCAAGCTAAAGTGCTGTTTTTTATTTTCCTTGCATGTTCCCCTCAGATCTACAGCGACTGCACTTTCAAGTGCACTTGTAGTGCAAAGTGGATTTGCCTTTCGTAAATAACCCCCATAGGCTACCATTTTTGGTTTCCTGAATGCTAGGTATCCAGAAGTCACATAGATCCTAAGGTTTTAATACTTTCCAAGTTAATGACTTGAGACAAGTTTGCAGCTTGTGAAGTCAGAACTCCCCACTTAAAGGGTCTGCCTTCTTAGTCCAGGAATCATCCAGGGCCACCATCTACCTCAGGCTTAGAGATAACACAACCATAAAAATCTTCATAGCTCCCAACTGTCCCTGATTTTGAGGGACTGTCCCTGATTTCGAGGGACTGTCCTCGATTTGGGACAAAGTCCCTCTTCCTCCTCATTCGTCCCTCATTTTGGTCTGATCTAGTTACATAGTCCATCAAGTCCAACCTATGTGTGTGATTATGTGTCAGTATTACATTACATATCCCTGTATATTGCGGTCATTCAGGTGATTATCTAATAGTTTCTTGAAGCTATCAATGCTCCCCGCTGAGACCACCGCCTGTGGAAGGGAATTTCACATCCTTGCCGCTCTTACAGTAAAGAACCCTCTACGTAGTTTAAGGTTAAACCTCTTTTCTTCTAATTGTAATGAGTGGCCACGAGTCTTATTAAACTCTCTTCTGCGAAAAAGTTTTATCCCTATTGTGGGGTCACCAGTACAGTATTTGTAAATTGAAATCATATCCCCTCTCAAGCGTCTCTTCTCCAGAGAGAATAAGTTCAGTGCTCGCAACCTTTCCTCATAACTAAGATCCTCCAGACCCTTTATTAGCTTTGTTGCCCTTCTTTGTACTCGCTCCATTTCCAGTACATCCCTCCTGAGGACTGGTGCCCAGAACTGGACAGCATACTCCAGGTGCGGGCGGACCAGAGTCTTGTAGAGCGGGAGAATTATCGTTTTATCTCTGCAGTTGATCCCCCTTTTAATGCATGCCAATATTCTGTTTGCTTTATTAGCAGCAGCTTGGCATTGCATGCCATTGCTGAGCCTATCATCCACTAGGACCCCCAAGTCCTTTTCCATCCTAGATTCCCCCAGAGGTTCTCCCCCCAGTGTATAGATTGCATTCATATTTTTGCCACCCAAATGCATTATTTTACATTTTTCTACATTGAACTCCATTTGCCATGTAGTCGCCCACCCCATTAATTTGTTCAGGTCTTTTTGCAAGATTTCCACATCATGCGGAGAAGTTATTGCCCTGCTTAGCTTAGTATCGTCTGCAAATACAGAGATTGAACTGTTTATCCCATCCTCCAGGTCGTTTATGAACAAATTAAATAGGATTGGTCCCAGCACAGAACCCTGGGGGACCCCACTACCTACCCCTGACCATTCTGAGTACTCCCCATTTATCACCACCCTCTGAACACGCCCTTGTAGCCAGTTTTCAATCCATGTACTCACCCTATGGTCCATGCCAACGCACCTTATTTTGTACAGTAAACGTTTATGGGGAACTGTGTCAAATGCTTTTGCAAAATCCAGATACACCACATCTACGGGCCTTCCTTTATCTAGATGGCAACTCACCTCCTCATAGAAGGTTAATAGATTGGTTTGGCAAGAACGATTCTTCATGAATCCATGCTGATTACTGCTAATGATATCATTCTTATTACTAAAATCTTGTATATAGTCCCTTATCATCCCCTCCAAGAGTTTACATACTATTGATGTTAGGCTAACTGGTCTATAATTCCCAGGGATGTTTTTTGGGCCCTTTTTAAATATTGGTGCTACATTGGCTTTTCTCCAATCAGCTGGTACCATTCCAGTCAATAGACTGTCTGTAAAAATTAGGAACAACGGTCTGGCAATCACCTGACTGAGTTCCCTAAGTACCCTCGGATGCAAGCCATCTGGTCCCGGTGATTTATTAATGTTAAGTTTCTCAAGTCTAATTTTAATTCCGTCCTCTGTTAACCATGTAGGTGCTTCCTGTGTTGTGTCATGAGGATAAACACTGCAGTTTTGGTTACTGAAGCCCCCCGATTCACTCGTGAAGACTGAGGAGAAGAATAAATTTAATACCTCTGCCATCTCCCCATCCTTTGTAACCAGATGTCCTTCCTCATTCTTTATGGGGCCAATAAGGTCTGTCCTCCCTTTTTTACTGTTTACATACTTAAAGAATTTCTTGGGATTTTTTTTGCTCTCCTCCGCTATGTGTCTTTCATGTTCTATCTTAGCCATCCTAATTGCACCCTTACATTTCTTATTGCATTCTTTATAAATTCTGAATATTTAGTTGCATATAAAATGCAGTGCTAAACCTTTCATCCAATTTCTATATTTTTTGCATTTGTAAATTTCAAAAACCCGTATAAAGGAATAGTAGTGGTAAAAAAAAGCACTTGTGGGTGTAACCAATCATTTTTTTGGTATAATTTTCCTTTAAGGAGGCGTGGCAGGGGGTGTGTCCTATACCTACATACTTTCGATAATAGGTGTCCCTCGTTTCCATCTCAAAAAGTTGGGAGGTTGAATCTTAGTGCCTGTAGACTTCTTCACTGTGTTCACAAATGTCTGACACGGATCTCACCTTCTGATTTGCCACAAAGTTATAATGTTGCAGACAGTTTATTCAATGAAACTAAATTCAGGGTTTGCGTATTAAAGAGGAAGTAAACTTCCCCTGCTGACATTTACCTATAGGTAAGCCTATAATAAGGCTTACCTATAAGTAGTATAAATATCTCCTAAACGTGTACTGTTCAAGAGATATTTACATTACATGCACTCATACAGCCAGTGACATCACTGGCGCCATGTGTTCTGAAGGAACGGCCAGGGGTGCCATTCCTTCTGAGCCCTGTCCGTGAACAGTGGCTCCCGTGCACAGCGCCGGAGCCTGCAAACCCGGAAGTAACTCCGGGAAAGATGTCAGCCGTCTCAGCGGTGTGCTGGTACTGCTGGAAGGCTTCCTTTGCATACTAGCTCATTATGCCTTTGTTTTACAGGTTTTTTTGTTTTTTTTGAGTTTACAACCTCTTTAAAAGGAGAAATTTGTGGTATAAAAAAAAACAAACAAACAAACAGCTATAGTTGGTCTATCTATCGGCCTGATGCTGCAGCTGTACAGAGTCAGCTCTAATGCCCTGTACACACGGGCGGACTTTTCGGCAACAAAGGTCCGACAGTCTTTCCGACGGACTTTCGAACGAATGTACTTGTCTACATACGATCACACAAGTCACAAGTCCAACGGATTCGTACGTGATGATGTACACTGGACTAAAATAAGGAAGTTCATAGCCAGTAGCCAATAGTTGCCCTAGCGTCGGTTTTCGTCCGTTGGACTAGCATACAGACGAGCGGATTTTTCAAAAGGAACTGGGTCCGGCGGCGTTCCGACGTAAAGATTTGCAACGTTCCAAATCTAAAGTCCGTCAGATTTTCAACAGAAACAGTCCGCTGAAAGTCCGATGAAGCCCACACACGATTGGATTGTCCGTGGGATTTGGTTCGTCAGACCAGTCCGGTCGAAAAGTCCGCTCGTGTGTACAGGGCATTAGGCTCCAGTCACACCTTTTGCATGTTGCTTTTGAGCGTTTTTGCTGTTCTTTCTGCATTTTCAGATAAGCGTTTTTGATGCTTTTTTTCTTTTTATCTGTCCATTTGTTGTTGGGCAGATTAAATAATGCAAAACACATCAAAAATGCACCAAAAACATGCTAAAAACGCACTACATGCTTTTCTGCAGCGTTTTGCGTTTAACAAAGTCCCTGATCCTTTCTAATAAGGCAGAGGCACAAAAATGCATTGATGGGAACGTGTTCCATTGGAACCCATGTAAAAATAATGTTTTGCGTTTCTGCAAAAAGCATGAAAAAAACGCATTGGTGTGAAAGGAGCCTAATGCCGTGTACACACTTTCAGATTTTCCAACAACAAAACCGTGGATTTTTGCTCAAAGGATGTTGGCTCAAACTTGTCTTGCATACACACGGTCACACAAATGTTGGACAAAAATTCCAAACGTGAGAATGCGGTGACGTACAACACGTACGACGAGCCGAGAAAAAGGAAGTTCAATAGCCAGTGCGGCTCCTTCTGCTTGATTCAGAGCATGCGTGAACTTTTGTGCGATGGACTTGTGTACACATGATCGGACTTTCCGACAACAAGTTTTGTTGACAGAAAATTTGAGAACCTTCTATCAAACATTTGTTGGTGGAAATTTCGACAGCAAATGTTCGATGGAGCATACACACGGTCGGACTTTCCGACAACAAGCTCACATCGTACATTTCCCGTCGGAAAATCCGACCGCGTGTACGCGGCATAAGACTACTTGAAGAAGGATACTTAGCTGCTTCTTCCACTAATTTACTAATTGTCTGGGCAATCACATGATTGCTCAGTTCTCGGTCAGCTCAGAGCAGAGACCAGCCACTGTCAGTCAACGCTCACTGGAGGCTAGAGAGGGGTTGGCGCAACTGGCTCTAAGCCGTGAGCTGAGAGGCTGAGCCAGCTGTCAATCAGGTAGCTGGGTGTATCCCGACAATATGGTTGGGATCTTTCCAGAGCCTGGAGCGGCTTTGCAACATCAGCTGACAGGAGGTTTTAGCCCATTATAAGCTGACTCTGAGACACAGGACAGCAAAAGTAAGAGCACCTCCTATGACCACGAAGATTTCGGTGAACTCATCTTTTTCTTGAAATTACATATTTTTAGTATAGTTATAGCCACTCTATTTGAACTCAAAGGAATTTAAACTCCAAATATCCTGGCAACGTCTCTGGACCGCGCTACCCTTTATGCCCTGTGCTGCTGATGTAGCAGTCTGTATATCAAAACACACAGCCCCAGAGTGAGTGTCCATCATAATTCTCGCAATGGCAAGTGCTCATTGATCAGCACAACTATGTGACCACCTTTACAAACAAGAAGCACTTTTTTCCGAGACACCTTACTGGAAGGAGAAAAATTCCTGAAATTCACGTCTCATTGGTCAGCACAGTCACAAGGCTACTGCAAGCATCATGGTGAATTCTCAGTCCATGGTTGTGTATTGCAGTATGTGTACGAACTGCTACAACGACAGCAAGGGGCATCATGGCAGCTATATCCAGAGGGGTCTGGAGGGGTGACCAGGATATTTGGAGTTTGTAAACCTTTTCGTTTTTTTTGTGAACAGGTGAACTTACTCTTTAAAGAAGTTGAAAATTCACAAAACAATGTAATAATAAAATAGTTTTTATGCGTCAAGAAGGTTGCTAGGTTTAAAAGCAGGAATCTTAGCAGGAAGTGGCGAAGCTGGGCAGGAAAAGGGCAGCTTGGCAGGAAGTACGGCAAATGAGCAGGAAATAGAGCAGCTGGCAAGATGATTTTTATCTAGTTAGAAATGAACAGGCAGTGATGGAGATACAACATTTTGGGAACTTTCCCTTGAAGGATACTTAGCTGCCTTCTCCGCTAATTCAACATCATATGACTCTACAAGGAAACCTCTGCTGTGCTAAGCTATAGGAGGTTTTACATTTTCGCTCTATGAGATGATACACTTACGGATGAGTAGATCAAATGTCATCTCTATCATCTCTAATTACTCCTCCCCAACTCTCATCTATTGTGACGTGGAGTTGCACACCATGAGTTTTCATGATAAAATGGTGTTAGGTGACGCCGGAAAATACACTCTGGTTCCTCTGACATTTTTCTTTAACAATTTTCCCCCGGGGCACAATTACATTCAATTGTACCCTCTTTTGTTCAATTTCCTCATTATACTATCACTTAAAGATGGAGATACGTTGTGCCTTTTGAAGAAGCAGCAGGCAAACTGCAGAGTCGGAGAAAGAGCACCACAGGACATTAGTTGTCATGGCTGTATTGTGAGCTTATGACAATGGGATGTTAAAGTAAATCTAGGCTTCTGTATGACAGTCTAAACAGGTACCAAGTCCAGCTTCAATCTAAACAAAAACTTCCTTTATTTTCCCTGACTATGCCAAATCCTCCTTCAGTATTGTCTCACACACTCCCCCTCCCAAGCACTGCAGCTCACAGTGGGAGGGTTTCAGCAACAGAGGCAGGGCTGTCAATCCAGTAAGCAGTGGGCAGGACTAGGCATGGCAACAAGCAGTGACAATGCTGACAGCCACGCCCACTGCCACATCTTGCCATCCCACTGTAGTGGAAACAGACAACCTACGTGAGAGTGACAACTCTGCTCTGAATTCAGGAGCAGTGCAGCATTGTTGTCACACCATCACAGGAAGCATTAGGTGGAATTCACTGGCAGGATCAGAAGATATTTGTGGAACTTTGTAGAGGGACTAAGAGAAAGCTGTAAGTGCAGATTTACTCACAAATAACTGCTGTGGCACATATTTTGTGAGGCCATAGTTCTACTTTAAACTAGATCATATTTAGTGAACGCTGTGCACTGTGTGTTCCAAACAATTGCCCTTTTTTTTCTCTATAAATCATTGTTTTCATTTTATTTGATGCTTTTTTGCATCTCTGTGCTGCTGATCACCTCTATTCTATTTACAGATGCTTCCTGTCTTCACTCATTCCAGCATTAGCTGCACAACGTTGCTCTGACCTAAACAATGAACCATGCCTGCACAATGTGTTTTGGCACAAATGCTTGTAGTTTTCAACAGCGGCGAATGTGACAGGTTGACAATGCCAAAGCACAACTGTAAGACAGCTGTCACCCTACAACAGCAAATGACTGAAGGAGTACCTTCATGACAGGACAACCAAGTATTCTTTTTAGTAAAAGCTGCAGATTTGAAAAGACTGAAATCTACGTTTGAAATTTCATTAACCTGTTAAAGCTCATTTGGCTGTACTTCTCCTGTGGATCACAGTATGGCAGTTTGTTCTGCACTCCTGTGACCCGTTTTCAGCAGACAGCAGGCTGAAGTTCGCTGTCAGTTGATGTCACAGAGCCGGTCCAGACTCGGGCAAGATCACGACAATGAAGTCCGGATCCGCCCACACACACACGAGCTGCTGAGAGCCTGAGCCGGTGTTCCGGTCCAGTATCGGCGACCTGTCAGATTAGGTAACGGAAGTGATGTTCGGTCAGCTGCGCATGTGTTTCACCGCTACCAGGTTTGCTAATCTGACAGAACACTTGCAGTCAGAAGAAATGGCAGCGGACATCTTACTACACCCAGCTATGTCTTGAATTTCAGAGTAATTTTAGCAATAAAGTGAGTGTATATAAATAAATATAGTATATTGACATCCTTGATGCTGTTTTCATGTTACATTTTGAAAGAAGCTGGATGTCAGCAGTAGGAAGGTGGCGGAGGCCATGTTGGTACACCCCGCACTGCTTAGTGCTAAACCTTTAGGCTTTAAACATGCAAACAGCATCACAGATATCAAACTATATTTATTAATATACGCTCACTTTATTGCTAAAATTACTCTGAAATTCAAGACGTAAATGGGTGTAATGGGATGTCCACTGCCTTCGTCTGACTGCAGGTGTTCTGTCAGATTAGCAAACCTGGTAGCAGTGGAAGCATGCATAGCGGACGGAACGTCACTTCCGTTACCTAATCTGATGGGTCGCGGATTCTGACGGAACAACGGCAGCTCTTGCCCCCTCCACAGATCACTGCTCCAGTGAGCACGGGGGACAGACCAGAGAGGTAGTGACTGACAGTCACCAGCTCTCTGCTCAGGGGGCCCTGAGAACCGATCAATCTGTGGTGTTTGATTGCTTGGTTCTCAGTGTTAGAGCCGGCGGGGGACCAATGCTGCATACACCTAGGTATGATTCTGCAAAAAAAAAAAAAAAACAACCCCATACTTCTCTTTTAAAGCTTATATGAAATTTTAGTGACTGGGTTTACATCTACTTTAACTCTAATGGGCCTATTTATAAAAGGATCGAAATATATATTTCTCACTTTTTTTTAAATGAAATATTGATGCTATAAATTTTGCCATTACAAACCCTCAGTGGGTTAGCTATAACTCAGTTTTGGCATATTGGGGTTGATTTACTGAAACAGAAGAGTGCAATATCTGGTGCAGCTCTGTGTATGGTAGCCAATCTGCTTCTAACTTCAGCTTGTTCAGTTAAGCTTTGACAATAAAACCTGGAAGCTGATTGGTTTCTGTGTAGTGCTGCCCCAGATTTTGCACTCTCCATTTTCAGTAAATCAACCCCATTATGACAAAGGGGCAGAGAATCCAAAAAACAAAAACAAAAAACAGTGGAGTTTTTACGTTTAATGACTACATCATTTCGGCCTTCTTTCATTTTGAATTTAAAGCCATAGTGAAGCATCTCTTACAGATTTTAATAATTCGCTTGTGCCCTGAAGCTTTTTAAGACCGACAGCAGATATTTTTAAAAGGGCGACATTCAGGCGTAGGTTGCGGGTAGACCATGCAGGCGTTTGCCCAAGGCAGCAAGTTAAACAGGTCAATTGGCAGCGTCCTAGCTTGGAGATGATTTAGATCTCATCCGTCACCTGCCACATGCTATCTGTTGTAGCCAAGGGGGGAAATATGATGACATCGCTCTTGCCATTAAATAATAACTAGTTTTTCGTCCTGTTCCCAGAATAATCCTGAATGGCTGGTAATTCGGGACTAAGGACTAAAGAAAGCGACCGAGGAGAAGAGGGATACTAATTGTGGTAGCTCCTCCCAAACGGTTGTCCCAGTTCAGTAATCTAAAGAAAGCTTCACTGAAAAGTGCATCTGTACTACAAAAATGACAAGACAAAGGGTAATGGCCTTCAACAAAGGGGGCTTAGCAATAGCTTTGGTTTGGCCTAAAGAAAAACTTTGCTTTTAGTGAAGTTGTCTCTTAAATGTTCCCCCAACATGTGACTGACGCCTCCTAAAAGACTTACCTTCAGCCCTGCTCCCTTGTTCTTTAATGTTCCGCCATGACATGTATCACACAGCCTTTGCAAAGCCAGCTGTGTCCAACTCCTACTGGTCGGCGGTGCGTTGCTTGTCCCTTTTAATCCCTATATATATAGCTGGCCTGTACTCATGGCAGCCCCCAGCCATCCGGAGGAGTATGGTCCCAAACAGCTCCTAAAATAGACAGCTGGAATCTAATTGGTAGATATAAGCTTCATAGTCACCTTATTATCCAACACATTTTATAAACCAGCTCTGCCGCTCAGAAAAAATATGTTTCACCTGAAATCCAATGTACTTCCACAAAGTGTCTTACATAAAAAATGTCAGCGCTGAGTGATGAACAGCCTGGAAGATAGGAGTCACTGAAATATTAAGAAGTGGTCATAAAAAGAATGAGACAATATCAGGCAGTTTAGAGATCTTGTATCTAATGTCATTTCCAGCCAAGCCATATATCTCTTACAGCATCTATTTCTTGTCTGCTTGTAGAATAAATCCATTACTACAGGATAGTCAGTGAGATTAGGAATATGGGGGGGGGGGGGGGGTCATACAAGGGGAGAAGAAGGACAATGAAGGACAAAGGAAGGAAGGAGGAGAGGAGAGGATGGGAAGAAGAAAGAAAGGGATGAATGGAAGGAAAGGAAAGAGGCGATGAGAGGAAAGAAAGGAGAGGCGATGAGAAAGGAAAGAGGAGAAGAGAGAGGAGGAGAGGAAAGGAAAGAGGAGAAGAGAGGGGAGGAGAGGAAAGGAAAGAGGAGAAGAGAGGGGGGAGAGGAAAGGAAAGAGGAGAAGAGAGGGGGGAGAGGAAAGGAAAGAGGAGAAGAGAGGGGAGGAGAGGAAAGGAAAGAGGAGAAGAGAGGGGAGGAGAGAAAAGGAAAGAGGAGAAGAAAGGGGAGGAGAGGAAAGAGGAAAGGAAAGAGGAGAAGAGAGGGGAGGAGAGAAAAGGAAAGAGGAGAAGAGAGGGGAGGAGAGGAAAGGAAAGAAGAGAAGGGAGGAGAGGAAAGGAAAGGAAAGAGGAGAAGAGAGGGGAGGAGAGGAAAGGAAAGAGGAGAAGAGAGGGGAGGAGAGGAAAGGAAAGAGGAGAAGAGAAGGGAGGAGTGGAAAGGAAAGAGGAGAAGAGAGGGGAGGAGAGGAAAGGAAAGAGGAGAAGAGAGGGGAGGAGAGGAAAGGAAGGAGGAGAAGAGAGGGGAGGAGTGGAAAGGAAAGAGGAGAAGAGAGGGGAGGAGAGGAAAGGAAAGAGGAGAAGGGGGGAGGAGAGGAAAGGAAAGAGGAGAAGAGAGGGGAGGAGAGGAAAGGAAAGAGGAGAAGGGGGGAGGAGAGGAAAGAAGAGAAGGGAGGGGAGGAGAGGAAAGGAAAGAGGAGAAGAGAGGGGAGGAGAGGAAAGGAAAGAGGAGAAGGGGGGAGGAGAGGAAAGGAAAGAAATGGGAGGAAATGAGAGGAGAAGAGAGGAAAGAAGAGGAAAGGAATGGAAAAAGGAAAGAGGAATGAGGAAAGACGAAAGGAAAAGGAGAAAAGAGAAAAAGAAAGAAGAATGGAAATAGGAAATGAAAAAGGAAAGGAAACATATGTCCCTGAACACATATGGCACTAAATGCCACTTGGTACAGCGTTCAGCCCTGTCCAGTCACAAATTTCAAATTGCCATAGACTTTGACCTTTGCTTCCCAGGTGGGATTGAACAAACACAAACTAAACCACTAGTGTGCAAGTTGCCAACTACATAAGGCAGCATGTGATAAACCTCAGCAGAGAACACAAAACACAGAAATATCAGTGTAGGGTGGGGAGGTGGCTTGGCTTTCACAGAGGTCCACACCTTCATTTTAGGGCAAGAGGGCTTCACCAGGCAGCCAGGATCAACAATGAGAGAACACCAGCTGAGTTTAGCAAAGGAGCGAGATTCTGCCTTATAGATAAATAAAGCACATAAAATAAAAGGAGGGCAGTTCCAGTCGAAAAAAAAGAGGAACATATTGTCATTTATATGGAGATTAATAGAAAGGCAGAAGACGGATTTGAGGAGATCAGAGGCAGATAAATGGATTTGAGTGAGCGGTTCTAGCTGAAAAGCTCGGAATAGATTGAGCAGGATAGAGGTGTCCCACATAGAGGATGGATGATAATACATTCCGACAATCAATACAGAAGAAAATGAGGACATAAATTAGTGTTTGGCCAGTCAGAAAAAGACTCGGCTCCATAAGAATGTGTAAAATGTAGGGCTGGAATTTTAAAGTAATCCTGTCCTGGCAGAAATATAGGAGCTGCCACTAAGTTTAAGGGTACAGGCTCTGCAGATGTTCATCCTGATCCTGCCTCTACTGTCTAGGGAGCTGACCTGGAAAGAGAATGTCTTGAAGGTCCTTGTCCACATAGAGAAAACAAAACATCATTCAGGGTTTATATCTACTTTACAATTTTATTTTTAATTGTAGCTGAAATTTAATCTACTTCGATTTTTGGTTTAAGCACACACCTTATTTTAGACTTAGTGATGTCTTTAGTGTGTCTCTGTGCTTCTCTATGCAGGTCAGGCAGTCTATGGCTGGTGGACGGGGCCAGAAAGATGCTGTATATAGCTTCCTAAAAATCATCAGCCAGTCTCAGTACTCCTCTTAAAAGCCCTCAGTCTTGATGCAAGCAGTGAGCTGTTTCTTGAGAGGAATAATGGAAGTATTAAAATGCTTTAAAGGAAAACTATCAGTCTAGGGCAGTGATGGCGAACCTGGGCACTTCAGATGTGTTGGAACTACATTTCCCATGATGCTCATGCACTCTGCAGTGTAGTGGAGCATCATGAGAAATGTAGTTCCAAAACATCTGGGGTGCCAAGGTTCGCCATCATTGGTCTAGGGGGTGGGCTGTATTTACCCATATGTGACGCTGAGCCTCCACAATTGACAAAACTGAAATGCAATAAATGAAAGAGGTGGGCCAGGGACGGTCAGGTTGGGGAGCAACAGGGTGTCAAACTTAATTTCACCCCGGGCCGTATCAGCATTATGGTCACTGTCAAGGGCCAGTTGTATCTGTACTAGATGTCCAGAGCACCTCACTTTCCTATACATCAGAGGTCAAGGGCCCCCACCATCAGAAGTCAAGAGTCCCCAGACCCCCACCCTCCCTTACATCACAGTGCACCCCCCTTACCATGTGGTGCTGCTGGGAAGCAGCTGGAGAAGTAGAAAGTGCAGGGTCTGGAGGCAGACGAGAGGAGAGCTGGAGTCAGCTGGCGGAGTCTATTCAATGCTGAGACCAGAGGGTGCTGCAGCTGCACGGAGAAGCGCAGGATCTGTAGGAGGTGTTGTCCTCCTCTCTGCTGCTGACTGCTGAGACAAGGTGGGGGTGGAGAGGAGGGGGTGCCACAGCTGCAGGAGAGGTTCAAGGGCCACACGAAATGGTCTGAGGGGCCAGATTCAGCCCACAATCCTTTGTGTTTGATACATGTGGACTAGATGATGCTGACGTCCTCTAGTTATGAAATAAGGCAGGCTCTATCTGAGTTGTTGCAGCTTCTAATGCACATTGTGAATAAGCATTTTCAGTACAAGTGAGGAGCCAGTACAATTGTGCAAGACAGGCTGGAGTTCCACATTAAAGACTGTGGTGTCACTCACATAAGGTCTACTCCTGGAAACCTAGTACCTCATCACTGTACCTATAATCACTGCACCACCGTACAGGGGAAACACAGAATTACATGAAGAGAACACAGTCACTTAACGGTCTATTATTCTAAATCCGAACCTCACACACGCTATTGTGCATTCAACACGGGGGAAAACAGCCTCCATTAACAGCAGCCATTTTGTGCTAATGACTCCTTCAGGTTGTCAGCTAATCTCGCTTTGCGGTCCTCTCTGGAAGTCTATAGCAGACTAAACTAATTGGACTTTCAAGCACCGAGTCCTGGTTAACACTCCATCCCAAAGGTGTCCTATCTACATCCATCTTCTCTCCTGCTACTGCCACTTTATCTCCTGAATGGCTGCCTGGCAATTTCCTCCTGGCCTGTCAGGAGAGCCAGGGAAAGAAAAGAGGAGAAAAATTTGGTTTTCTTATCTGTCATTGCAATGCGATTCCCCGTCACGACTGGAGTCTGAATAGTCTGGAGTGTGAGAGCTCGTAACTGAACGTTTAAAAAGCCACCACAGTGTGAGGTGTATCTCTGTGCTGCCTCGAAGACTCTGTGCCTCTTTCTTAATAATAGCTCAGTGATTTTGCTGTTAGGTAGAAGGCCCTGGGTACATAACCAAAAATGAGAAACACGCCTCTGAGAATATGGGGCCGGGGTTTTAAATACGTGCAGTGTTTAGGGGGCTGCCTAGAGGCTTGTTAACCTGTCTATCAGGAATCAGCAACAGGGATGGCCAGATCTGCGTGGCTATGCTTAGAAACTGAGACCAAACCATATATATATATTAACCACTAAGGAAGGTTCACCCCCCTTCCTGACCCAGGCCATTGTTTGCGATTCTGCACTGCGTTTTTTTAACTAACAACTGCGCAGTCATGCGACTGTACCCGAACAAAATTTATGTCCTTTTTTTCCCACAAATAGAGTTTTCTTTTGTGGTATTTGATCACCTCTGTGGTTTTCTTCATTAATTTAGGCCAATATGTATTCTGCTACATGTTTTTGTTAAAAAAAAAATCCCAATAAGCGTATATTAATTGGTTTTTGCAAAAGTTATAGTGTCTACAAACTATGGGATAGATTTGACTTTTTTTTTTGCTACTAATGGCGGCGATCAGCGATTTTTAGCGGGACTGCGACATTGCGGCAGACAAATCAGACACCTGACACTTTTGACACTTTTTGGGGACCAGTGACACCAATACAGTGATCAGTGCTAAAAAAAAAAATGCACTGTCATTGTACTAAGGACACTCGCAGAGAAGAGGTTAACATCAGGACCGATCAAAGGGTTAAATGTATTCCCTAGGAGTGCTTTCTTACTGTGTGGGGGATGGTTTAACTGTAGGAAGACAGAAATCCATTTTCCTGATCTCTGTCTTCCTTACTAGCAAAACGGCAATCTGCCTTGTTTACATGGTCAGACCGCCGTTCTGTCCAGTCACAGCAAGAGCAAGGCTCCGATGGTGTGTGAGCGTGCCCCAGAGCGGAGGAAAAAAATCCCATACAGGTACATGATTTTGCACTTAAGGGGCCGCCCTGCCACAGTATATGTACGTGAGTCGGTCCTTAAGCGGTTAAAGTGAATTTATTAATAGTAAAACAAAAGACACCCAAACACCAGCATAAGTGAACAAATAACCGAATGACAAAATATCTAACCACCTAATGATAATACAATATATATAATATATACAAGATGAGGAACACGAGCATGAGGTCACAGGAAATACCAGATATGCAAAGACGGGGGCAGGCCTGGGATCAAGTACAAGGGGAGCAGAAATAAGGCATCAGAGTGCAGGTTATAGGATGCAGGTCAAGAGCTTTTTCCATTTGCCATAGTGTGCAAGTATGCACAATAGCAATACACAACATACAGTATTTGCATTTTATAACACACCTCTGTTACTTAACCACTTCAGCCCCGGAAGTATTTGCCCCCTAATGACCAGGCTATTTTTTGCGATACGGCACTGCGTCTCTTTTACTGACAATTGAGTGATCGTGCGACGTTGTACCCAAGCAAAATTTATGTTCTTTTTTTCCCACAAGTAGAGCTTTCTTTTGGTGGTATTTGATCACCTCTGCGGTTTTTATTTTTTGCGCTATAAACAAAAAAAACAACAATTTTGAAAAAAAACATAATATTTTTTACTTTTTGCCATAATAAATATCCCAAAAAACTAATAAAAAAACGAATTTATTCATCAGTTTAGGCCAATATGTATTCTTCTACATATTTTTGATAAAAAAAATCTCAATAAGCGTATATCTGATTGGTTTGCGAAAAAGTTATAGCATCTATAAAATAGGGGATATATTTATGGAATTTTTATTATTATTGTTATTTTTTTTTTTTAGTAATGGACACGTTTTTGGGACCAGTGACTAAAAGTAATACAGCGATCAGAGGTAAAAATAGCCACTGATTACTGTATAAATGTCACTGGCAGGGAAGGGGTTAACACTAGGGGGCGATCAAGGGGTTAAGTGTGTCCTAGGGAGGTGTTTCTAACTCTGGGGGGAGTGTAGTGACTGGAGGAGGAGAAAGATCGCTGTTCCTAATCACTAGGAACAGCAGATCTCTCTCTACTCCCCTGTCAGAATGGGGATCTGTTTGTTTAGATACACAGATCCCCGTTCTGGCTCTCTGTGGAGCAATGGTGGGTGGCTGGCAGACATTGCGGCCGCCAGCAACGTGCATTGGCTCTGGTGGTGCGATACCTCCTAAAGCGGCCGACGTACAGCTACGGTGGTTTGCGCAGCCCTTCCAACCCGCCGTTGTATAACGATGGCGGCTGGTCGGCAAGAGGTTAATTGGAGAGGTGGAAGTCTTGGTGGTGTGGATCCAGGTGGCTGGGAGGAGGACGTTTCCTGCAGAAGATCAGCGGAACTTAGCCAATGTCAGATATGGCTCTCTTCTATTCTTCCTCCCCCAAGTCCCCTCTATTTCTCTCCTCTCTATTCCTTCTTTTCATTTTGGTCCTTTCAGCACTGATTTCAGGATGTCACATTTAAAATTTCTCTGTTGCATTTGTTTGAATACTTAATCTGTTATCGTAGCAGCAAGGGTCGCTAGGTCTTTGAAGGCAGTGCTGGTTACAAAAATATGGAGAATGGTGGGTAGGGTCCATCTCAGGTATGAGTGTCCCTTCTCAAAAATGAGTTACCTTGTAATGTGGTGGTGGTGATTTTGTTGTAGCTGGGGTAACCTGGTGAATTGTCCCCAAGGTGGCGTAAGAAGAGACCCTCTACCACAACTAATTGCTTAAACTGATTGTGGACCACATCCCTGATACATAGAGTCAAAACATGAATTCCTCAGATTGAGACTTTAAAACGGGCCACAAACAGTTTGATGACAAAAAAATATTTAAAATTTATTACACATTGATAATATATAGCAACATGAACATGGGGATATACGCAACAAACACAAATACTGGGAACAGAAATGGAAACCAGTTGCAAGGAAAAGCCCAGAGCTTTGTCAGACAGACAGAACGTCCAACACGTTTCGAAAAACAAAATGCAGATCTTCTTCAGGGACAGAGGGCTTGCGGGTTCCAGATCTGTAGCTTATATCCCAAATGTTGATGCTCCACCCATAAAGACAAAGAACATAACTCAAAAGTGAAAAGAAAGCTATGTCCGTCAGAACAGCGCACAAGCAACAGAGAACGTGAGTGACATCAGCCGGGTGTCCGTATATTGTGGGATGGTCTTATTGTATAACATAGTGGTATAACTCTATATAGACCGTAGCTATAGAGGAGAGGTAGAATAGTACTTTCCCCTTATTGCAGGTCCGGTTGATAGAGAGTGTGTATCAAAAGTTATTAAACCATCCAGAACATCAAGGGTTAGAGATGGCTACATCTCTAACCTAGTCACAAAATACCAACCTAATCATTCTCTTCGCTCCTCCCAAGACCTCCTGCTCTCAAACTCCCTTGTCACCTCATCCCATGCTCGCCTTCAGGACTTCTCCAGAGCCTCCCCCATCCTCTGGAATGCTCTACCCCAATCCGTCCGTTTTTCTCCTACTTTATCCACTTTCAGACGATCCCTGAAAACTCATCTCTTCAGAGAAGCCTATCTGGCCCCCACCTAACAACTGTACATTTATCTTCTCAATCAGCACATCACCCACAGTTATTACCTCTTGTATCTCTTGACCTCCCCTCTTAGATTGTAAGCTCTAAGGAGCAGGGCCCTCTGATTCCTACTGTATCAAATTGTATTGTACTTGTACTGTCTACCCTCAAGTTGTAAAGCGCTACGTAAACTGTTGGCGCTACATAAATACTGTATAATAATAATAAATAATAATATCCATCAGCCAGATATCTGGATGTGCCTTATGGATCTTAAAGTTGGAGTCAAAAAAAAATTATGTGGCTGGAGATGTGGCTGGTGGTGTCTGGCAAGGTAGAGCAACAGGACCTGCATTAAGGGGAAAGTACTATTCTACCTCTCCTCTATAGCTAAGGTCTATATAGAGTTATACCACTAAGTTATACAATAAGACCATCCCACAATATACGGACCCTTGGCTGATGTCACTCACGTTCTCTGTTGCTTGTGCGCTGTTCTGACGGACATAGCTTTCTTTTCACTTTTGAGTTATGTTCTTTGTCTTTATGGGTGGAGCATCAACATTTGGGATATAAGCTACAGATCTGGAACCCGCAAGCCCTCTGTCCCTGAAGAAGATCTGCATTTTGTTTTTGTTTTTTTAAAAACGCGTTGGACGTTCTGTCTGTCTGACAAAGCTCTGGGCTTTTCCTTGCAGCTGGTTTCCATTTCTGTTCCCAGTATTTGTTTGTTGCGTATATCCCCATGTTCATGTTGCTCTATATTATCAATATGTAATAAATTTTGAATATTTTTTTACCAACAAACTGTTTGTGGCTCAGTTTAAACTCCCAATCTGAGGAATTCATATTTTGACCCAAGGTGGAGTAAAGACAGCTAGGGTCCTCAATGGAAGATACAGTTGTTTCTTCAAATATGCTCCTTCAAAGACTGTAATAGAAGGTCAGTTTTTCAAATAAACTGTAACTTGTTCTGCGTTTTGTATGTGTGTTTACAATAAAATTGCTGCTATGGCCATTTGCCTCCAAAAGAAAGAATGGTTGTTGCCTTTAGGAGGGGGTTGAGGTTTTATGATGGTAATGGTGGGCTTTGAAGGAAGGTTTGGAAGCCTCAAGATCTTCAGTCCCTCAGTCATGTCTAGTTAAAGTGGTGGTGAATCTCAGACATGAAATATGAACAAAGTATATCCCTCTATAGTGTGTACTTATCTCTATTAAGAGCACTAAGTGTCTTTTTTGTCTGCTGCTTCATTCCTCTGCTATCAGCACAAATCATTGCTGACAAGTTTTTCTGACACCAAAAGAAAAATGGTGACAGGGGAGGGACCTCCAGCTGATTGACAGCCTCAGGTCTGTATGCTGTATGGAGGGAGTGTGTCCCTTTCTTCCAATCAGCACTCAGAGCTCTCCTCACGGAGCTCTGTAATGTGTAATTTCAGCTCTTTGTCCCCTGACAACTTTCAGACAAGCTCTATAAACTCAGCACTTTGAACAGATGTAGAGAAGAGAAGACTGCAGATGGATAGGTTCAACTTATGTAAGAGGAATTGTTTCATCTCTGTGTATCACCTGAGGCCAGTCACCTCATTGGGCATATGGAAGGGTTTACAGCCACTTTTCTGACACTGCTAAACCTAGGTTGCGAACACACTATACAAATTTTGGGTAACTGGCCAAAATGTGCTAGGTGGGTTGCTCCGTGTACTGAAAAATCAGCCAACAAATTTGAGAAAAAAAAGGAGCCAGACAACAAATTGTTGGCAGAACAGCGGCTACATGCAAACAGATGCAGCCGCTGTTCTGGTATTCTGTCAGGTGGTGGCTGCGACTGTCAGAATACAATAGCTGCAGTTAGGGAGGTCTGTTAAATTAGAAATCTATGTGCGTATACCCAGCTTTAGTCTGGGCATCTAAGCTTCAAAAAGCGGTTAAACTTCTTTTACAAGGTGCTTGAGTTTGACATTTTTCAATGAGTTTGCTAAAGGTTAAAAATAAAAGAGGTTGCATTCAGACGGGTGCCACATCCCAATTATTTGGATTATAGTTCGGCGGTCGATGCTTGATGTATTTGCAAGGACGAGACCGACAGCAATGTGCGGCTCATCATTTGACATTTTACAGTGCCTTGAAAAAAGTATTTATACCCCTTGAAACTTTCCACATGTTATGTCACGTCATCTTACAACCAAAAACGGAAATGGTGTTTATTGGGATTTTATGTGATAGACCAACACAGAGTGGCCCATAATTGTGAAATTAAAGAAAAATAATAAATGGTTTTCAACATTTTTTACAATAAAATATGTAAAAAGTGTGGCGTGCATTTGTATTCAGCCCCCGGAGTCAATACTTTGTAGAACCACCTTTCACTGCAATTACAGCTGCAAGTCTTTATGGGGATGTCTCTACCAGCTTTGTACATCTAGAGCTTAAAAAATGTGCCAATTCTTCTTTGCAAAAAAGCTCAAGTTCTGTCACATTGGATGGAGAGCATTCGTGAACAGCAATTTTCAAGTTTTGCCACAGATTCACAATTGGATTTAGGTCTGTACTTTGACTGGGCCATTTTAACACATGGATATGCTTTGATCTAAACCATTCCATTGTAGCTCTGGCTGTATGTTTAGGGTCGTTGTCTGCTGGAAGGTAAACCTCTGCCCCCCCCCCACCACCACCACCACCACCACCACCCGTCTCAAGTCTTTTGCAGACTCTAACAGGTTTTCCTCTAATTTGCCCAGTATTTGGCTCCATCCATCTTCTCATCAACTCTGACCGCTTCCCTGTCCCTGCTGAAGAAAAACTTTCCCACAACATGATGCTGCCACCACCATGTTTCACAGTGGGGATGGTGTGATCAGTGCAGTGTTAGTTTTCCACCACACATAGTTTTGCTTTTAGGCCAAAAAGTTCAATTTTGGTCTCATTTGACCAGAGCACCTTCTTCCACATGTTTGCTGTGTCCCCCACATGGCTTCTTGAAAACGCCAAATGGGACTTCTTATGGCTTTTTTTCAACAATGGCTTTCTTCTTGGCACTCTTCCATAAAGGCCAGATTTGTCGAGTGCACAACTAATAGTAATAGTAAGCAATGGATTGCCTACGTCAATTCGTTTCTCCCCAGAGAACGACTGGCTTACGCCCGTAGAAGCGATCGGAGTAAATTCAACAAGATATGGCACCCATGGCTGGGGGATGCGGACCTGGCCCCACATCAATTGATAGTAGAAAGGCTTCAGATGTAGTGACTGGGGGGGGGTGATGTAGAGAGGAAGAATGAGATTGAGATACCCGAGGGGAAGGAAAGCGAGAGTAAATACACAGGGGGGGAGAAGAAGGAGGAACAGGAAGATGGCCTGTAAAATTAATGACAACAAAATCAGATAAATAAGAACATTGGATAGGAGGGAAACCCGCGGTAGTTGTATAGGTGGTACAAGAACCATCAGAGGTAATATGAAAGGTTTGCTGTGACGGAGGGGGGGTGGGGTAGGGAGGGGTGGAGGGGAGGGTTGGAACAAATTGAAGGGAAACGGAGGAATGAACTAGCAATAGAGATATGATTTTGTATGGAGGAAGGGCGGGAACACGAGAATAGGACTATATAAACTACACACCCTACACCATGTTTTGCTTTACAATATAATGTGAATGATTGAAATTATGATCTTCCTTTTTTTGCCAGACATAGCCCCTGTGTGGGTCGACCTGGCTTTTGCCTCACATTGTTATAATTTATTGGCATATGTGCAATAAAAATGATTGAGATAATAAAAAAAAAAAAAAAAAATAGTTGTCCTGTAGACAGATTCTCCCACCTGAACTGTGGATCTCTGCAACTCCTCCAGAGTTACCATGGGCCTCTTGGCTGCTTCTCTGATTAATGCTCTCCTTGCACAGCTTGTCAGTTCAGGTGGACGGTCATGTCTTGGTAGGTTTTCAGTTATGCCATACTCTTTCCATTTTCGGATGGTGGATTGAATAGTGCTCCATGAGATGTTTAAAGCTTGGGAGATTTTTTTTTATAACCTAACCCTGCTTTAAACTTCTCCAAAACTTTATCCCTGACCTGTCTGGTGTGTTTCTTGGCCTTCATGATGCTGTTTGTTCACGAAGGTTCTCTAACAAACCTCTGAGGGTTTCAGAAAACAGCTGTATTTATACTGAGATTAAATTACACACAGGTGGACTCTAGTTACTAATTAGGTGATTTCTGAAGGCAATTGGTCCCACTAGATTTTAGTTAGGGGTATTAGAGTAAAGGGGGCTGAATAGATGCACGCCACACTTTTCACATATTTATTTGTAAAAAAATTGGAAAACCATTTATCATTTTCCTTCCACTTCACAATTATGTGCCACTTTGTGTTGGTCTATCACATAAAATCCCAATAAAATACATTTACTTTTTTGGTTGTAACATGACAAAATGTGGAAAATTTCAAGGGGTATGAATACTTTTTCAAGGCACTGTGTACATATATATATATATATATATATATATATATATATATATATATATATATATATATTCAGCGTATTTCGTTTCAAAATGTATACATTTTGATTAAAAAAGAGGTATTGTGCCAATAAAAAATCCAAAAGATCTATTCCCAGCCACATTAAAGTGAAGAAGGGGAAAGTGTAGTCTGACCTTCCAGCCAGCCTCAGGTTAAATAGTAATTTCAGCATTTTCTGTGTAAAAATCAATGTTTCCATTTTGTTCCAGTGATATCATAGTCTCTCCAGCCCCCGGCGCCCTAGGTCTACTGTTCAGGCCAGCAGCTCTTAACCCCTATTTGCAGCAAGTGTAGATGTTAGAGTGAACTGGGTAATAGACTTTTCAGCGAGGTGCAAACACAAAATATTGTTATCACTCTCCATGGGCAAAAGAACGTTGACAGATGGTTAGTAATGTTACTCACTGTGCCCCATTGACACGTGGTCACTGGATGTGGAGAAAAACATATTACAAGGCGGCAGCTGGGGCCCATCCACACTAGCCAGCTTTTCTGCAGTAAATATGAATTATTGCAGGAAAAAGCCAAAATTTAAAGCCTCGTTCACACAGGGCATACATACGGTTGTGCTCATAAGTTTACATACCCTGGCAGAATTTATGAATTCTTGGCCATTTTTCATAAACTTTTCTTTCACTAATGGTTAGTGTTTGGCTGAAGCCATTTATTATCAATCAGCTGTGTTTACTCTTTTTAAATCATAATGGCAACAGAAACTACCCAAATGAACCTGACACTGTCCATTCATAACTGAAACACCATAGTTCAGTTTGTGAATGAACAGGAAGCTGCAAAAAATCTCCCAAGCTTTGAACATCTCATGGAGCACTGTACAACCCATCATCCGAAAATAGAAAGAGTATGGCACAACTGCAAACCTACCAAAACATGGCTGTCCACCTAGGTTGAGACAAGGAGATTATTAATCAGAGAAGCAGCCAAGAGGCCCATGGTAACTCTGGAGGAGCTGCAGAGATTCACAACTCAGGTGGGAGAATCTGTCCACAGGACAACTATTAGTTGAGCACTCCACAAATCTGGCCTTTATGGAAGAGAGGCAAGAAGAAAGCCATTGTTGAAAGAAATCCATAAGAAGTCCCATTTGGCGTTTGCAAGAAGCCATGTGGGCGACACAGCAAACATGTGAAAGAAGGTGCTCTGGTCAGATGAGACCAAAATTGAACTTTTTGGTCTAAAAGCAAAACGCTATGTGTGGTGGAAACCGTGCACATCACCCTGAATACACCATCCCCACTGTGAAACATGGTGGTGCAGCAGAGGCTGCAGAGAAGGAGATTAAAGGCTGTGTCCTCAATCTCGTTTCTCTGTCCCAAAGAAGAAACATCTTAGGTCTGTCTAGAACCCCGATATCTCGCCAAAGACCCCCAATGGGGCTCCTAAATTTTTTTTGGAAATTAATAAAAAAATAATATTGTAAAAACAAACAAAAAAAAAATACCAAAAACAAAAAGCTACTGACACCTGTGGCAGAACTACCAGGGTCACAAAGGTCGCACTTGCGACCGGGCCCTGGCTTTCCGCCACCAAGCTCTGAGGGAAGGGCCAGGGGGGTCTTTCATGGTTTCATGCACTAGGGCCCTGAAGGTTCTAGTTACGCCACTGGCATATTCTACTAACTGCGAAAAATGTGTGGCTATGCAAAGCCCTGCAGGGGAAAGCGGCCTATAGGCAAATGCCTACTGTGGCCAATTGTAAATCCAAGCCTGGTGATTAGTGTTCTTTAAATGAACAGAGAATGAAATCTGTGGAATTGGTTCCCAGGGACTTGGAGCTTTCATAGAAACAAAGGAGAGATTGCAAAGGTTGGCATCCTGTTTTATGTCTTTAGCTGCGATCTATACCATGACAGACTCCTACACAGTGATATGTATAGAAACACAATGTGCAGCTCTCCAGCTTACCATCGGGATTCATTGTGACACTTGTAGTTTTCATAAGCCTCAGATGAAGCACACTTAGCTAATTTCTATGAATGTATATAGGTCACCACTGTGTGCGTTTGTCAGTAAATAAACGTGCCGCACTGTACACATGGGATTAATCAAAGGTATAGCACTGGGAAGCCTCTATTTAATACCCAATAATGCCATAAACACAAATAGGACTCACTGGTACTGCATTGTAAATACTAGTATTAATAGCTGCCTTCAGAGGGGCATTATGCACAAACACTGCTCATTGTGGAAAGAATATATTCTATATCTCTTCATGCTGAGAGGAGTCATACCAGGGTGTGTCTAAGCTTCAAATGACTTTAAAGGGGATTTAGAGTCTAAATGTAATACGTTTAAATAATCTTATCAATGCTTGTTAATGTCTTTAAAGCGGAAGTTTAATCTGCTTATATTTTGCCTTCCCTGGTTCTTCCTTTCTCCTCTCATCAACATGTAACACTGACACTTTTAAATAAAAAACTGTTTTCATTACAGACCTAATAATATCACAGGGTCTGTGTGCTTCTCTATGCAATGCAGGCTGATCATGGCGAATGGAAGTGGCCAGCATGGTGCTGTCAGGTCCTGAAAACATCACAGCACTCTGACTCATAGGGCTCACTGGTGGAAGGAGCTGTGCAAATATCAATATGCATTGATGGGTGGATGAATGTGCATGCAGAGCACCTTAAAGTATTTCTAAACCCACAACATTAACCACTTCAGAAGGTTTCACCCCGTTCCTGACCAGGCCATTTTTTGCGATACAGCACTGCGTTGATTTAACTGACAATTGCGCGATTGTGCCCAAATAAAATTGATGTCCCTTTTTTCCCCCACAAAAAGAGCTTTCTTTTGGTGGTATTTGATCACCTCTGCGTTTTTTTATATTATGCACTATAAACAAAAAAAAATTTTGAAAAAATATATATATATTTTTTTTACTTTCTGCTATAAAAAATAACCAATAAAAAATGTAAAAAATCAAATTTCTTCATCAATTTAGGTCGATAAGTATTCCGCTACATATTTTTGTTAAAAAAAATCCCAATAAGCGTATACTGATTGGTTTGCGCAAACTTTATAGCGTCTACAAACTATGGGATATTTTTATGGAATTTCTATTTATTTTATTTTTTTTACTAGTAATGGCGGCGATCAGCAATTTTTAGTGGGACTGCGATATTGCGGTGGAGAAATCGGACACCTAACTGACACTTTTGACACTTTTTGGGGACCAGTGACATTAATACAGTGATCAATGCTAAAAAAAACGCACTGTTATGCCCCGTAAACACGGGGTCGGATTTTCCGACGGAAAATGTGTGATAGGACCTTGTTGTCGGAAATTCCGACCGCGTGTGGGCTCCATCACACATTTTCCATCAGATTTTCCGACACACAAAGTTTGAGACCTTGCTATAAAATTTTCCGACAACAAAATCCGTTGTCGGAATTTCCGATCGTATGTACACAAATCCGACGCACAAAGTGCCACGCATGCTCAGAATAAATAAAGATGAAAGTTATTGGCTACTGCCCCGTTTATAGTCCCGACGTACGTGTTTTACGTCACCGCGTTCAGAACGATCGGATTTTCCGACAACTTTGTGTGACCGTGTGTATGCAAGACAAGTTTGAGCCAACATCCATCGGAAAAAATCCTAGGATTTTGTTGTCGGAATGTCCGATCGTGTGTACGGGGCATTATTGTACTAATGACACTGGCAGGGAAGGGGTTAACATCAGGGGCAATCAGAGGGTTAAATGTGTTCCCTATGAGTGCTTTACAACTGTGGGGGATGTGCTTTCACTAAAGGAAAACAGAGATTTGTGTTTCTGCTTAGCAGAAACACAAGATCTCCATTTTACCCTCTGGCAGAATGGTAATCTGCCTTGTTTACATAGGCAGACTGCCATTCTGCAGATCAAACAGAGGCTAAGATGGCAGCCTACTTGGCTGTAAAAAATAGGCGGGTTTAATTCCACTTTAAGGCCTCAACGAACGTTTAGAAGCAGTTGGGCATTTTTTTCAGCTGCCCCTGAACTTTCCCCTATGTTATCTTATCAGTACATGTACACAGGGTCATTTCTAGGCAGTTGAGTTTAGAAGCATCTTTTGGAACGCAAAAAAAAAATGCGTTCAGGGCGGATGTTTAGAGGCATTTGAAACGCCAAATGCCTGTAACAGCTTGTAAACGCTGCTAAACGCAGTAACTCGCGTTTAGCAGCATTTCGTTTACAAATGTTTTTTCATTTTAACAGAAAATATATATATATATATATATATATATATATATATATTTTTTTTTTTTTTAAACGCCTCTAGATGCAAACGCGGCTAAACACGGCATGTAAACGTGGATAAACGCGGCATGGAAACGCGGCTAAACAGAAGTTTTTAGATGTAGGTTTCTAGCTGGAGGTTAAACAACGTCCCGTGTACATGAAGCCTACGCCATTGCTATCCACTTACGCTTTCCACTCCAAAGTCTTAGAAAGGAATTGCACATTGGTACATGACAACGCACCTCTATGCACGCACAAAGATCCAAATGGGACCAGAATCCTTTTTGAAAAATAATTTCAATGTGCCACCAATGTGGCTACACAAATTCAGTATAACACGATAAACTTCTTGATGCAGACATAAACAAGCAAACATAAATAAATCAATCAATGAAGATAGCAACCTGCTGGTTTAATCCATCTATGCCTCTGTCATATTTGCTCTTTCGTTATGGTTGCCTGCACATTCACAGCACATCCACGCAATGCTAAGCCTCCCGCATGGCGTCATTTAACCCACAATGCCCCCATTTTGTCCTCCTCTCTCCATCCACCGTGGCTGCCTGCTTTGTGTGTCTGCCAGACAGGGAGTCGCTGCTTTCGGACCAAGGAGAGACGGTGCTTAAAATTCACGCTGACCAGCACTGACCCCGGGCTCGGGCCTGACGGTTGCCATGGCGACCAGAAGCCTAGGTATTTCTTTATAAATCCACGGGCTTCCATGTCTAAAAAGATGAGCTGCCACGCAAATCCGGAGAAAAAAAAATATTTAGCAAGCCCATGGACTAATACCCTGTTTCATTATTTTAAATCCTACAGATAGAGGATTCGTATTCTCTGACATTAGAGGCAGAAATATAGACGCTGGATAGAGAGATGAGTGCACAGCTAGAAATCCATGTCACGGGCTATTTGCCCAATCCATTCCCCGGATCCAACCCAGCAGGTTCTAATTCCCCGACCAGCCAGTGCTTTATAGTTCTATTTCCTCTTTTCTTTTTATCTGAGCTCCAGACCATTTACAAATCACAAAGGTGAAAAACATATATATATATAATAAAAGGATTTGTAATTCTGTTCAGCCAGTCCTGTGATCCACACATTCCTAACAGACATCACAGCCAGGTTAGTGATCTCACTTTTCTCCACTACAGGTAAAGAATATGTTACCCCAACATTTCATGTTCCTGATATTTGTCTCCTATACCATGGTATGAAAAAAGTATCCTGTTCCCTTTGCATTGCTTTCTTTGTGTGAAATAAGTGGTGACCCTTTCAGTCCCTCTGCTTTTCTATTTCAAACTGACCATGCTAGGCATGAGAGCACATCCATCCAAGCGTGGTCAGTTTTTTTGCTGTGCTGGGAGCCAAGCCTACCTGTCCTCAAATGATCAGACTTGTGCTGACACCCCCCTTTCCCCTGCACAGACATTTACTGGGAAGATCAGTGTTCTGCTGTTTCTCCATCCCACCTCTCTAATGTGATCACTTAAAAAAAGTTAAAAAAAGTTTTTACATTTTTATTTTTTAAATGAACACAAGTGTTTTGACTTTTCATTTCTATTTGAAACTGAATGGTTTGTTTCAATGGATGCTCAACCTGTGGCCCTCCAGCTGTTGCAGAACTACAAGCGTTTCCAATGCGAATTTGACTAGGATTTGGGTTATTAAGGTATTCCCGTTGTATATCTGCCTGGATTTTAACTTTAAATTATGCAAACTAATGTGTCCTCCCCCCAAGATACCAGCCCTGCATACCAAGCAGAATGTGTACACGATAATATTTGGTGGCATCCTGCGAAATAATTAGGAGTGTACTGTACATCACACAGCATTCTGCATGATAATACCACCCAAGCACTGTCGCACTATAGTGTCATAATTACTTGCTTTAATATCATTAGTAAAATGTTAGGCCTCCTTCATGCAGGCGATTAGGATTCCAGCGGCAAGAATCAGCAAATTCTTGTGGCTAAGATGACAGGTGTTTGCTAATAGCGGCGGCTGCTCAGCCTGTACAAAGTAATGAGAGGCTGGGAAGAGGCGTCACTATGTGCATGTATTTACTATTAATTATAGGTACTTATACACATCGATCCATACCCTCAAGGAGCTTACAATCTAAGATCCCTAACTCACATTCATACATAGCCATACTAGGCCCAACTTAGAAAAGAGCCACTTAACCTACCAGCATGTCTTTGGAGTGTGGGAGGAAACTGGAGTACTCAGAGGAAACCCAGGCAGGCACAAAGGGAGCACGCTAACTCCAGGCAGGTAGTGTCGTGGTTGGGATTCAAATAGTGGCGGCCGTGCATTGTGGGCGCACGGGCGGCAACACCCCCCCAATTCCTGCCGCCGACTCCCTATCCATGCGCCCGGCCCCTTTCAGAACGCCAGATGCATGGACACCTATGGCAGGGGTGGGAGGGGGTGTTTTTTTAAAAAGGTGGGCTCGGAGTACAGAGAGTGTGCCCTGATCCCACCCAATTGTGTGACCATAGCGAATGAATTTCCACTATTTTCACATCGCAGTGCCTCCCCACCAATCAGGAGGCAAGTCAGTGAGATCTGTTTCCCGACTGACCAAAGCACCAGGCGATCCTATTGGATGCCCAGCGCTTTTGCGGAAGAGGAGACACAGGGCGGAGGAAGCATGGGGAGCGGACTCCTCTGCCACAGCCCGCACTGGAAGAGACACAGGAGGAGAGGACACCACAGCCCGGTAAGTGTCGGACCTACTGCCGGGGGGGGGGGGGGGGGAGGGGTGTGCTGTCAGTCCTATATACCATAACTGTGATGCTGAGATGTTGATCTATATGCCCTTTCTGTGATGCTGATCTATATATCCTTTCTGTGATGCTGAGATGCTGATCTACAGTATCTCACAAAAGTACACCCCTCACATTTTTGTAAATATTTTATTATATCTTCTCATGTGACAACACTGAAGAAATGACACTTTGCTACAATGTAAAGTAGTGAGTGTACAGCTTGTATAACAGTGTAAATTTGCTGTCCCCTCAAAATAACTCAACACACAGCCATTTTTAATGTCTAAACTGCTGGCAACAAAAGGGGGTACATCCCTAAGTGAAAATGTCCAAACTGGGCCCAAAGTGTCAATATTTTGTGTGGCCACCATTATTTTCCAGCACTGCCTTAACCCTCTTGGGCATGGATTTCACCAGAGCTTCACATTTTGCCACTGGAGTCCTCTTCCGCTCCTTCTTCACGACATCACGGAGCTGATGGATGTTAGAGACCTTGCGCTCCTCCACCTTCCGTTTGACGATACTCAATAGGGTTTAGGTCTGGAGACATGCTTGGCCAGTCCATCACCTTTACCTTCAGCTTCTTTAGCAAGGCAGTGGTCGTTTTGGAGGTGTGTTTGGAGTCGTTATGTTGGAATACTGCCTTGCGGTACATTCTCCGAAGGGAGGGGATCATGCTCTGCTTCAGTATGTCACAGTACATGTTGGCATTCATGGTTCCCTCAATGAACTGTAGCTCCCCAGAGTTGGCAGCACTCATGCAGCCCCAAACCATGACACTCCCACCACCATGCTTGACTGTAGGCAAGGCACACTTGTCTTTGTTCTCCTCACCTGGTTGCCGCCACACATGCCATCTGGTCTCCTCAGACCACAGGACATGATTCCAGTAATCCATGTCCTTAGTCTGCTTATCTTCAGCAAACTGTGGGCTTTCTTGTGCATCATATTAGATGCACAAGAGATGCAATAGAAGAGGATTCCTTCTGGAATGACAGCCATGCAGACCAATTTGATGCAGTGTGCGACATATGGTCTGAGCACTAACAGGCTGACCCCCCACCCTTTCAACCTCTGCAGCAATGCTGGCAGCACTCATACATCTATTTCCAAAACACAACCTCTGGATATGATGCTGAACACATGCACTCAACTTTTTCGTCTGACCATGACGAGGCCTGTTCTGAGTGGAACCTGTCCTGTTAAACCACTGTATAGTTTTGGCCACCGTGCTGCAGCTCAGTTTCAGGGTCTTGGTAATCTTCTTATAGCCTAGGCCATCTTTATGTAGAGCAACAATTCTTTTTTCAGATCCTCAGAGATTTCTTTGCTATGAGGTGCCATGTTGAACTTCCAGTGACCAGTATGAGAGAGTGAGAGTAATAACACCAAATTTAACACAGCTGCTCCCCATTCACACCTGAGACCTTGTAACACTAACGAGTCACATGACACTGGGGAGAGAAAATGGCTAATTGGGCCCAATCTGGACATTTTCACTTAGGGGTGTACTCACTTTTGTTGCCAGCGGCTGTGTGTTAAGTTATTTTGAGGGGACAGAAAATTTACATGGTTATACAAGCTGTACACTCACTACTTTAAATTGTAGCAAAGTGTAATTTCTTCAGTGTTGTCACATGAAAAGATATAATAAAATATTTACAAAAATGTGAGGGGTGTACTCACTTTTGTAAGATACGGTATATACCCTTTCTGTGATTCTGATCTATATACCCTTTCTATGCTGCTGATCTATATACCCTTTCTGTGATGCTGATCTATATACCATATCTGTGATGCTGAGATGTTGATCTATATACCCTTTCTGTGATGCTGATCTATATACCATATCTGTGATGCTGATCTATATACCCTTTCTGTGATGCTGATCTATATACCCTGATCTGCGAGGCTGAGCTGTATACTCTGTCCTGTGATGCTGAGCTGTATACTCTGTCCTGTGATTCTGGGGCTGAATGCTCTGTCCTGTGATGCTGAGCTGTACACTCCTGACAATATGGGTGGAAGCAAGTGGAATACAGGGGACGGAGTGGGTGGATTATATAAGGGATGGGGTTTATGAGGAGTGGGAGGGGTCAAAAAGGAAGGGTGGGGTCTGGCGCCCTCCCATCCTAAAATTCCGCCAGCCGCCACTGGATTCAAACCAACAACACCAGTGCTGCCAGGTGGAAGTACTAACCACGTAATCTCCGTGCTGCACACTCAGCAGTTACATCCAGTTAGGGAAGGATGAGTAGCCCTAGACGCAGAAAGATGCACCCAGGCTCGGACATCCTTCCCCATGTGCATGCAACCGCTAGCTGTGTGGATCCATGTGAATAGCAGCGGCTCCTCTCAGTCTGTCAATATTCTGCACAGGCACGCTGTTTCCATACCCTTGTCATTCCAGCTGCCCATGTGGAGGACGCCTAATAAAGAACTGCTGCCAAGAATTAGATCATACTATCACTGTGGTCATTTCAGTCATGTTATATGTCTGTAAGGGAAAAACTGATATTGTACTGATCTTACTTTATCAGACTGAATTCAGAATATTTGCTATTGGTTACCGCACATAAAGTGGATGAAAACCCTATCAAATAAAGTGGCACCAAACTCCCATTTTTTACAGCTATCATTCTAAAATATAAAGTATACCTCTCGTGCAAGCAGCAAGGAGAGCCTGGAGAAGAAACCTGGCCACCCTAGAACAAGAAGTCTGAGAACAGCAGAAAAATGCTTGCATTTGAGAGATGAAACAAGATGATGCCCTAAGGCCACTTTCACACTGAGGCGCTTTACAGGCGCTATAGCGCTAAAAATAGCACCTGCAAAGCGCCTGTAAAGTGCCTCTCCTGTCACTCCAGTGCGAAAGCCCACGGTGCTTTTGCGGGACAATAAAAAAAGTCCTGCAAGCAGCATTTTTGAGGTGCTTTAGGAGCGGTGTATACACCGCTCCTAAAGTGCCCCTGCCCATTGAAATCAATGGGTAGCGCCGCCAAAGCGCCTGCAAAGTGTTTCGGCAGCGGCGCTTTGCGGGCGCTTTTAACCCTTATTCGGTCACTAGCGGGGGTTAAAAGCACCCCATTAGCGGCCGAAAAGCGCAGCTAAATCTACGGTAAAGCACCGCTAAGAATAGCAGCGTTTTACCGCTGACGCCCCCCAACGCCCCAGTGTGAAAGTGCCGTAAGAGAACTTTCACACTGAGGCGCTTTAAAGGTGCTATAGCGCTAAAAATAGCGCTTGTAAAGCGCCTCTCCTGTCACTCCAATTTGAAAGCCCGAGTACTTTCACACTGGAGCAGTGCGCTTGCAGGGCATTAAAAAAAGTCCTGCGAGCGGCATCTTTGAGATGCTTTAGGAGCAGTATATACAACGCTCCTAAAGGGCCCCTGCTCTTTGCAGGCTCTTTTAACCCTTTATTCGGCTGCTAGCGGGCGTTAAAAGCCACCTTGCTAGCATCTGAAAAGCGTCACTAAAACGACGGTAAAGCGCCGGTAAAACAATGGTAAACCGCCCCCCCCCCCCCCCCCCGGCTCCTCAGTGTGAAAGTGCCCTTAGTGAGCCCACAGTTTATGCTGAGCCTCCGGGATTGACAGAACCAAAATCCAAAGAATGTAAGGGGTGGGCCAGGGACAGTCAGGCTGGGGAGGAAAGAGCTAGATGATGCTGAACATCCTCCAACTAGGAAATGAAGAAGGATCTTTCTGATTTGCTGCAGCTTTTAATGCACAAGAAGCCCACAGTGTCCAGTGATAGAGAAAGCTATTTCAATACAAGAGAATTTGACAACAGCAGTGTCAGATGCCTCAGGTACCTCCTAATATAGGTGTGCTTGGTCCTACAATGTTGGTAATTAATTGATACACGTGAATATGTTCTTATTATTGATGTAATGTAATCATCTCAGGAGTTATGAAACCCATTTACAGTTTGACTCCACAGGGAGAGATATTCAGACAGGAATATGTATTCTATTTTCTGCAGGCTACACTACTTTACAAAGGGGAAATAAACCTGGCCTAATAGGTTGTTAGCTTGGACCAGCAAATGTCAGTTGATCGAATTACTTAGGCCTGGTTTCTACACATCCTTCCTAATTCCATTAAAAAATAAATCTGAGTTTTTATCACAGGCCTGTATAGGCATACTGTGAAAGGATATTCGATAGGTCTCATAGATCTTTTGTTATAAGTATTCATCTAATTAATGTTATTGTAACATTGTCAAAGGCAATTCCTGTGATTAAAGGCTAAGTTCACATTTTCCAGAAAATAGCTTACACAGTCAAGGGTCAGTCTCAGTAGATCTTAAATTTTCTTATCATACCTGTAGGCTGGAGCTACACGATTCTGGATAAAATGAGAATCACGATTTTTTTGCTTAGACTAAAGATCACTCTCTCTTAGAATAAAGATCCTTTCACGATTCTCGGTGTAACATAATCTTTCGCATTATACAAAAAAATTGGGCTAACTTTACTTTAACGTTTGAAAGACTGCTGCGCAAATACAGTGTGACATATAATATTGCAACAACCGCCATTTTATTCTCTAGGGTCTTTGCTAAAATTATATATATATATATATATGTTTGGGGGTTCTAAGTAATTTTCTAGCAAAAATACTGATTTTAACTTATAAGCAACAAGTATCAGAAAAGGGCCTGGTCTAGAAGTGGTTAAATTGACCTCATTTGCAGACCGAATTCATCCCTTTGATCTAAAAGAAGCAAATGATACAATGTTTATTTTTATCTCATTTGCCACTGCTTTTTTTTTTTTTTTTGAGAGCTGTGAGCAGAGAACTGCTCTGCACTTGTTACATGAATCGTGGAAATGCTGGATTAAAATTGAGGGGGCCTTGAATCAAGATCACAATTTTTTAACAATCAATCATGCAGCTCTATTGTAGGCAGTTTGTGTCCTCTCTGAAGCCTGACTATAGAACCCCCATTCATTTTGTATGGGCTCAAATCGCAAAACAAAGGTATCAGTTTTGGGGAATCTAAGCATTTGCACGAGTACTTGTGAAAATACTTGGTATCGGCAGCGATACTGATACCTTTAAAGGTATCAGTGCAACCCTAATGTAAAGTATTGCAACATCACAGCAATAATTCTACAGCCAGACCTCCTGTCTAGCTCCAAACTGGTAACCTGTAAAGGCTTTTAAATCCTATGGATATTACATTGTGTTTGTATGCACTAAAATTCATTAAAGTGTGTTTTTTCCAAAAAAGTTGCGCTTGAAAAACCACTGCCCAAATATTGTGTGACAAAAAAAATTGCAAAGACCATAATTGTTTTCTCCAGGGCCTTTTCTTTCAGAAAACATACAGTAATTAATTATCTAGTAAAAAAAAAAAAAAAAAGAGAATGCAGATTTTTTACATGCATATGAGAATTGTCAGAATTGGCTTGAGCAGCAATTAGTTAATTAATTAGTTAACGTGGTTGTAAACCCTCTCCTATACCCAGTGAAGTGAATAGCATCAGATGATACACAGAGATGAAGCTAATCTCCCAACATATGTTTTACATGTATATCTGCTGTCTTTCTTTCTTCTACATTCTTTAGAAAGTGCAGATTGTGTTAGAAAGCTTTCTTCCTCATTCAGTAGTGGGCAGGGAGTCTGGGCATACACTGTGTGGGAGCTGATTGGAGGAAGGGCACATCCCTCCCCCCACTAAATAGGCAGCGGAAACTTGTAGAGCTGTGCTGTGAATAGACAAGATCTCTGCTTTTCTATCTCTAAGCTCCCTCCCCGATACATATTTCCAGCTGTTTTTATCTCATGTGTCGGAGAATTTGTCAGAAGTTATCATGCTGATAACAAAGGAACGGGGCAGCAGAAAGACACGGGACTCAGAGCTTTGGAGAAAGATAAGTAAACACTACAGATAGATGTGCCCAGGTCAGATTTCATGAATGGGGTTTACAACCACTTTAAAGTACTGTATACCTAAAGCCATAACTTGTTTTGGTTTTGTTTCTAATTGCTGTCTATTACTCTCACTTTCTGTCTGGATTGCGGGTTGGTTTCCCTTCACGGTTTCAGGATCTCCTTCCTTGTTTTTGTCCATAGGTTCCTACCCCTTCTCTGCGTCTCTGGTTTGTAGGTCACACCTTGTCTTTCCTCGGTTCTCGACATACAGGTCCTACATTGATCTGCCTCCTTCTCTGCCCCATCTCCTCCCTATGTAAAATATCGGTACCCCCTTCTGTATAAATTGCCCACAGTAACCCCATTGGGCAGACTTGAAAATTGGGCATCCCCTGAAACATTACAGAGCAGTTAAGATGCGGCTGTTTCCATCTGCTGTGCTGGGTCCTGTGCATTGGAAAATAATCTGTTTATGATATGTGTGATTCTTCGTCCTGCTTGTGAGTGGCCATTTTTTAATCACTTTTTAAAGCATCTTTATACTACACTTAGTCCAATATTAAAGCATCTTTATACTACACTTAGTCCAATATTAAAGCATCTTTATACTACACTTAGTCCAATATTAAAGCATCTTAATACTACACTTAGCTGCACCCTTCTGGATGTAGATTTGTGTACAACTGTTTCAGTGACAACTTTCTTAGAAGGAATTTCCTTCACTTCCTGTTGTGTCTCAGGGCCTAGAAGTGAAGGGAATTCATAATGAGACAATGATTTAAAAAGAAAAACTTATGGGTGTTTTGCCCGTTACACACGATCAAAAAATCGTACGAAAAATACCGATTTCTGAGCGATCGTACAATAATCTGATTGTTAGCACAGAGCTTTCGAGAGCCGATCAGGACAGTTCATCCGTTATTTTTTGATCGGACATGCACGAAAAAAAAATTTCATACGCTTTTCGTTTAATCAGTACTGCTGTCGTTCGAAAATGCAATACAAATGCATTACAACACATGACATCACATCTGAATTTTTATTCTGTCGTACACAAATTTTTGTGACTTTAGTAAACTCATCAGATTCGATCTGAGATTAGCATGCAAAAAAAAACAAAAACCGGACAATCATTCGTCTGATAATCTCATCGTCTGTACCGGGCATTAACCATTCCCAGCTCTACCCAAAATTAAATAAAAAGTTTTGTCTTGCGATACTGTATATTTCATGAATTAATTTTGCTGGCAAAGGCCAAAAGAACTGCAGAAATAAAAGGTTTCTGGCTAGGCACCTTAATAAAAGTTTAAATTTTTTTTTTTTTTTTTTCCTTTTATTGAGTTTCCTTTTAAGGATACCTCCGCATTTCAACAAGCAAAGTCCAGGAAGATTTCATTGAGTCGATTTCTCATTGCTGAACACAAGGACGGACGACTGTGTACTTCGGCAAACGCAGGTTCTTGTTTATTGCTCTGTAGTGTTCCGGCACGGTTTTAAATCGGAATTTAATTTCCTGCCATCTAGGCTTGGATTGGGGCGAGAAGGGTCAGTGCGTGCGCAAAGGAGGGTGTTTGGTATTCCGAGCCTGGCGGCGGGGACTGACAGCTGAAGAGATAACTGGGGTGCAACTCTAGAGAGAACGCAGGATAGTCCAGATAACGGTTATTAAATGGCGTTATTACACGTCACAAAAGAGGCTGCGGGCTTGATGTACTGATCTTATCCCTTTGCTGTTAGGGATTTAGGAATGGGGGAGATATGTGTAATAACTGAGGGGGCGGAAAATGTGGAATTAAAAGCACAAAAGTAATAAGGGCCCTTATTTAAAGGTGAACTCCATGAAAAGCAAATATTGTCTAAATACAAAAGGCATGCGTATTCCCCCTTGTATCTCGCTGTGCTTTGTGTATTTCTTCCAGATCTGTGCAGTAATCCAATCCAGTGTAAAACGTTCTTCTCTGCTGCTCTCTATCTGTTTGTGTGGAGTGACTGGTTTTCTCTCCGCCTCCTCCTGTAGTTTTCTGCAGGAGGTCGATTGTGGGTGAAGCTTCCGAATCCCTCCACACAATAGTGACCAGTGGCGGCTGGTGCTCAAAATTTTTGGGGGGGCGCAAACAAACTGAAAAATTCGGAACCCCCCCCCATCAATTGCATACTCACTGTACCATCAATCGCAGCTACTGTGCCATCAAACACAGCCTGTGCCCATCAAACACAGCCACTGTGCCCATCAATTGCCATCACTGTACCATCAAACGCAGCCACTGTGCCATCAAACGCAGCCACTGTGCCATCAAACGCAGCCACTGTGCCATCAAACACAGCCACTGTGCCCATCAATTGCCATCACTGTACCATCAATTGTAGCCACTGTGCCATCAAACACAGCCACTGTGCCCATCAATTGCCATCACTGTACCCTCAATTGCAGCCACTGTGCCATCAAATGCAGCCACCGTGCCATCAAACGCAGCCACTGTGCCATCAAACACAGCCACTGTGCCCATCAATTGCCATCACTGTATCATCAATTGCAGCCACTGTGCCATCAAACACAGCCACTGTGCCCATCAATTGTCATCACTGTACCATCAATTGCAGCCACTGTGCTATCAAACGCAGCCACTGTGCCCATCGATTGCCATCACCGTACCATCAAACGCAGCCACTGTGCCATCAAACGCAGCCACTGTGCCATCAAATGCAGCCACTGTGCCCATCAATTTCCGCCACTGTACCATCAAACACAGCCACTGTGCCCATCAAACGCAGCCTCACTGTGCCCCATCAGATGCAGCCTCACTGTGCCCCATCAAATGCTCCCACTGTGCCATATCAAATGCTGCCAGTGTGCCCCCCACCCGCCGTCTGTACTTACCCTGTCTCAGTGGCGGTGGGACAGCTTCCCGATGTCTTCTCCCGTCCTCTGTTCCTGTTCTCTGCTATGATTGGAGGCTTGATAAGCGTCCAATCACAGTGCCTGTCGTTTCAGCCGTATCAGCTGACAGGTAACAGATCTGAGCACCTGATTGGCGGAGAGGCGGTTTAGTGTTAGGAAAGCGAATATTCATTCACTTCTCTAACACAGCTGAGTGACCTGCGAGCGCCCAGCATGGTGCTCGTAGGTCATTTTTTTTATGCCTATTAGAGCCTATGGCTCTAATCAGGTGCTTCAAAAAAAAAAAAAACCTGCCACTGTAATTCAAGCGCCCGACGCCTGAAAAAGGTTCCAGCTAAAAGGTACAGTACTGCTACAGCTTAAAGTGGCGTTCCACTCAAAAATGGAACTTCCGCTTTAAGGCCCCATTCACACCTGAGCGTTTTGTAGCTTGAAGCCTGAAGCTACAAAATGCTGGAAGGGAAAAAATCCATTATTCTCTATGGAGATGGTTCACATCTCCACTCCAAGTCACCTGAAGCCCTACGCCTGAAGCTCAAACAAGTACTGGACCCTTTTTTGTCGCTCGAATCGGGCAGATTTGGGCGTTTTAGGAGCAGGAAGCAGATGACAAAATCTAACAACATAGCAACAAATGATGAAACAGATGATCATTTTCCTATTGGCTAATAAAGAAAACCGCCAACGCTCAAAAACGCAGGAAAACGCTGCATGGAAACGCGCAAATACGCGTGACAAAATGCGCAACAAAACGGCGGAAAAAAGCTAAAAAACATCACACTCAGGTGTGAATGGGGCCTTAGTGAAGGTGACCCGCTGATATGCCACATTTGGCATGTCATTTTTTTTGGGGGGGGGGGGGGACAGATACCCTTTTTTTTTAGGGGCATCCAGCTCCCACTTCCTCCCGGGGCTCCGCGGAGCGAGAAGGAAGTTCACCTCTCCCTCCTCCCAATCTTCTGGGACACGTTACAGGTCTCAGAAGACTGCCCGGCCAATCACAGCGTGCAGCGCGGCTCGCGCAGTGTGCGCCTGGCTGTGAAACCACAACCGGGCGCCCACAGTCACAATGCCGGCGCCGAGGAGAGGAGGGGGAGAGGAGTGGGGCTTTGCACGCCCACATCGCTGGACCTTGGGACAAGCGAGTGTCCGATTATTAAAAGTCAGCAGCTACACGTTTTGTAGCTGCTGACTTTTATGTGGGTGGAACTCCGCATTAAAGGTAGCTGCAATTTTTTCACCAAGCATTTAGAGTATCTCACACCCTACTGATCTCCCAACCTAATGGTTACTGAGCAATAAACTTAAAAAAAGCCACCCCTGGACTGTTTACTGAGCTTGTGTGGATGAGATACTGCTGTGGGCCAGGCTACCTGCACTGATTGCAGAAAGAACCTGTGGACAGTTAGACCCCTTTCACACTGGGGCGGTTTGCAGGCGGTATTGCGCTAAAAATACCGCCTGCAAACCGCCCCTAAACAGCCTCCGCTGTTTGTTCAGTGTGAAAGCCCGAGGGCTTTCACACTGAAGCGGTGCGCTGGCAGGACGGTGAAAAAAGTCCTGCAAACCGCTTCTTTGGAGCGGTGAAGGAGCGGTGTATTCACCGCTCCTAAACCGCTCCTGCCCATTGAAATCAATGGGACAGCGAGGCTATACCGCGGCAATACCGCGGCTATAGCCGCGCTGTACGAAGGATTTTAACCCTTTTTCGGCCGCCAGCGGGGGTTAAAACCGCACCGCTAGCGGCCGAATACCGCTGCAAGAACGACGGTACAGCAGCGCTAAAAATAGCCCCCACCGCCCCAGTGTGAAAGAGGCCTTACAGCAGCCCTTGTGGGGGTAGCTCTACATATATAGTTATACTTCGTCACAATCTATATATCAGGGAATGTATTTAGCACCCCCGCCTATAGTGTATGTAAATTCAACTGAACAATATTTCATTTGCTAAAGCAGAGTGTCACATCAAAAACAACTGTCACTTTCTTTTTTTTATAAAATACTGTTTTCACCTTTTTTTTCATCCTTTGTTGCATATTGGTGCTGTTCATCCCCTGCAGTTTTTGAAACCACTTTCTGTGTACAGTACATGCTTTTCCTGCTGCACACTGGGTTTCCTGACAGCGTACCTAAAAATGTTTTCTAGTTGTTTTTTTTTTGTTATTTTCTGGAGCACACATGGGGTATACATGGAACTCTATAGGCAGCTTCCAATCTGCAATTAGGGGACAGACTGAAGGACAGCTTTAACATACATTGTACAACCCAAGCCTTGAGATCTTTAACTCTTTATTAAGACCGACAATGTGAAATCCAGTTTTTCAACTGATAATGAAGATCTGCCAGCTCAGTACAGACAGGGTTAAAGTGTTTGTTACCCTACCATTTCATATTCCTGATATGTGCCTGCTGTACCATGTGCTTGTATGAGAAACTATCCTGTTCTCTTTGTATTGCTTCCTTTATGTGAAATCCCTGGTGTTCTTGTCAGTCCCTCTGCTTTCCTATTAAAAATTGACCACACTAAGCAGGAGAACACACCGTAGTCAGTTCTCAAGCTATACTGGGAACTCAGCCTGCTCTCCTCCAATGATCAGACTTGTTCCGACATGCCCCCTCTGCACAGCCTTTCACTGAGAAGATCAGTGTGCTGCTGTTTACCCCCCCCCCCCCAGCTCTTATGCAGCTAAGAACAAAGGATCTGTGATCACTTATAAAAAAGGGAAAAAAAGGGATATATCATGTTTTTCTCTATATACAAATGTTTTGACTTTCATTTCAATTTTAAACTGAATGGGTAGTTTTACAAGGTGATCATTTACAATCACTTTAATTATGATAAACATAATCACCCACCCCCACCTAATATTACATAGAAGGGTAAAGCTAGGTAGGATTTTTATATGATTAATCAGTGAATAAAAAAGTGAGCAGCACATATATATATATATATATATATAATTATTAAGTAATGTTATGTGAATGGGAATATGTAAGAAATACAAAGTTGGTGTTATCTCAATTTGGCTGCAAGAGTGGAAATACACTTTATAGCAACCCTGAAGGAGGCCACAGACTGATTCACACTAGAACAGGCAATGATATCTCTTTTGCTGACAAGCTGCTCCCCACCATGAGTCTACATTAGATGCGGGGTGCTGCGTGTAGGGGGGTTGTTCAACAGTATGGGCATTATCCCTCCAGGGCACTCGTTACTCTTTGAAGACCAAACAGAGCCTGATTATTGTAAGTCATGTTTAAAAACGAGAGTGATGTTTGCCATCATTGAGCCATTTATTGCCTGCCTATATGTCAGGGTTGGGCTTGGCCCTTCCTTCTCTGAGCTGGCCACTCAGCTGTCGGATAATTGCCAGCTCCCATCGCTCTCTCCACAGTTACTCAGCTGTTGATGATCCTGCTCGTCAGTCCTGCCTACTTAAGCCGTCCAGTCCAGAAGTGCTCTGCCTTCACCTTGGTCACATCACAAGAAACTATCTCCTGTGTTCCTGTTTAAAGACTGGCTTTGCTGACATCACTTCTGGCTCCAGATCCTGCTTGCTGTTCCACTAATTTGGTCCCTAATTTCTGGCTTGGCTGACTATCTGTTCCGGTTACTGAACTTTGGCTATGTTTTGACTACATTTGTTCTTTTTACTTTTATTATTAAACAAGTGTGATTTAACTGTTGTTCTGTCTCGGTCTAATTTCATGGTTTCTAACACTATAGCTTATGCCAGTGGTCATCAGCCCTGTCCTCAGGGACCACTAACAGGCCAGGTTTTATGTATTACCTTGGGGAGATGCAGACTGAAATACTGCAATCACCGAGCAGCAAATGGTGTCACCTGTGATGTATTTCAGTTATCTTGCAAACCTGGCCTGTTAGGCAGGCCATACATGGGTCGAATTTAGAAAGAATTTTCTTTTGAAAATCGTATCCAAGAATTTTCATTCGTATTTCGCACCATTAGTGGGCTGCAGCAACAGCCAATTTTCGTGCGGCCATCGAATTTGAGAAATCGGACATGTTGGAAATTTTTTGAAAAACAAACAATTTTCGAATCAATGATGGGAGAATCATGTGAGAAATGTAATCGAAAAAGAAATGCGCATGTGCAAGAAAAGAAAATTCCCAGAAAGAAAAGAAGATTCCCAGCCACGAAAATTCTTTTCTTTAGCAACATGAGGTGAAATTGAAGGCTTGGTTGGCCGAATTTCGAAATCAATGGTGACGCCATCGGATCACAAAATGCACAAATTTTCTGATTTTCAAAAGAAAATTCTTTCGAAATTCGACCATGTATGGCCAGCCTTAGTGGGCCCTGAGGACAGGGTTGATGACCACTGGCCTATGCCACACTAGCGACAATTTACCAGCAACAGAATTGCAACAAATTGTTGAAAAAACACTCACCTGTTTCTAGGGGATCACACCCTTGCTGGCCAGATTAGAGGGGCACTACTCCTTTTTCTGTACAAATCATTGCAGAATTTCCATCAAACATCCCACTGGTCTAGCAAGTGAGGGAGCTACTTCATAGAAACAGGTGAGCTGGTTCCTTGCCCTCTCTCGGGATTCTGTGGCTATCAAGTTTTTGTTGGTGACGTGATCACCAGCTCGTCAGGGCCCGCGAGGTGACAAATTCTTTTTTTTTTTAAACATATGTTGACAATTCCACCAGAAAATACAGAGCCAATCAAGAGCCCTTGATACTCACAGACACCACGCGGTGCAGCAAGCGCCAACATAGTTGAGCTAGCAGTAATTAATTGAGTTTATTTACGGCATATTAGCAGTTTACTCACAGCTACTCCGTCTCCTTGGTTGGGTAAATAAATCAGTGTTTTCCAGTAATCATAATGCTACATTACCCTACGGCAATGGTAACGGCGATCCGAGGCTCTTCTTTACCAATGTCATATTTGTGTGTAATTATTTTATTGAACATACAGCCTCAGTTCCCAGGGGACAAGCAACGTCAGCTCCCCTTTTTCATCCGAATGCGGTCCTTAGGGCGCCTGTCTGTGCAGATTTGTAAACATACCTTTCCAATTAAAGGCTGCCCGCAGCACAGACTCTGTTTGTGTGTATAAATACAGTTGTGTTAATGTTTGGGAGTCAAATCTTGAATGATATGTCTTCTGTCGACAAAGCCCGGCTCTTGCGGCCCTTATTATAATATATTACTTTCTAATATGGCACTACCACCTTGTTTTTTTAATGAGGACCTGTCATGGCTTAAAAAAAAGCATCAAATGATACTGCTCAAGTGCAAGTAGCCTCTTCTTGCCAGTTAAATGGCAGGGGGTGGGATTAGACAGGGTGGGGGTGGGATTAGACAGGGTGGGGGTGAAATTTAGGCCCTGTTCACACCTGAGCGATTTTCTGCTTGGAGCTTGTAGCTCTAAAATGCTCAACAAGCCAAATTCTTTTGCTCAAAAGAAGTACATGAGCTTCTTTTTGGCAGATTACAAGCGATTTTGGCCCCACGGACTTCAATAGAAATTCCTGATGTCCCCAAAAAGTGTAATTTGGGGTCAGATTTGCCCGCCGCAATGTCGCAGTCCCCCTACAAATTGCAGATCGCGGCCATTACCAATAAAAACGATAAAAAATAAATAAAAGTCCCTTAATCGTTTCCATAGTTTGTAGACGCGATAACTTTTGCGCAAACCAATCAATATACGCCTATTGGGTTTTTTTTGTTTTTTTTTTTTTAACAAAAATATGTAGAAGAATATATATTGGCCTAAACTGATGAATAAATGTGTTTTGTTTTTTCTATATTTCTTTTTTTTTTATATGTATTGTAGCAAAAATTGTCGCTCTTTGTTTGTTGCTAGCGCAAAAAAAAAAAACAAAAACGCAGAGGTGATCAAATACCACCAAAAGAAAGCTCTATTTGTGGGGAAAAAAAGATGTCAATATTGTTTGGGTACAGCATGCACGACCGCGCAATTGTCAGTTAAAGCGACGCAGTGCGGTATAGCAAAAAATGGCTCTTTCACACTGGAGCGGGAGGTGCGTCGGCGGTAAAGCGCTGCTAATATTTAGCGTCGTTTTAGTGGTTTTAACCCCTGCCAGCGGCCAAGAAAGGGTTAAAAACCACTGCAAAGCGCCTCTGCAGAGGTGCTTTGCCAGCGGTATAGCTGCGCTGCCCCAATGGGACAGCCACTCCTTCAACGCTCCGAAGATGCTGCTAGCAGGACTTTTTTTCCCGTCCTGCCAGTGCATCGCGCCTCGGGGCTTTCACACTGGAGACACAGCAGCAGCTGTTTCGGGTCAGTTTGCAGGCGCTATTTTTTCTTTCAGAAGAAGATGCAATGACTGTATTTGATTAAATGTAGATTATTTTACATACCGTAAACAAATACCCCCCCCCCCCCCCCCCCCAAAAATAAGCCCTAGTGTGTTTTTTTGTAGCCAAAATTATTATAAGACCTGGTCTTATTTTCAGGGAAACACGGTCATTTCCTCTCCTCCCCTCCTCTCCCTAGTGCTTTCTATTGGCTAAACAAAAGACGCCTGAAGCTGTAAGATGCTTATAATACGCTTCTAAAATGCTTGTAATACTCTTCTAAAAACGCTCAAATACGCTCAAATAAAAACGCCAGTAAATCGCTGCGCTCAGTGTGAATACAGCCTTAGTGCAAACCTGGAGAGAAGCCAAGGTCCTGTGCATAGCAAGGGCTTGGAAACTTTCAAAGCAATCAAAGAAAACCTACCAGAGTTGCCCTTTTCTCTCACCTTGTGACTTGCTACAAAGTTACCATGTTGAAGTCTGATCACGGGGGGGGCGAAGAGACTGAGGAAATGCTTCCTCCTGCCTACAGCAGACTGATGATATCATCTGAGCCCAGGCAAAGTTACTGCTCTGGATTTCAAGGAAGGCTTTTATTGGCTTAACGGCCGGTTCACACTGCTGTGATATTAAATATAACATGTGATTCGCACCACACTGCTGTGCAAATCACATGTGATGTCTGTGCGATACAAATTTAGCCATACCTTTTTTTGGTCTGCACCAGAATCGGTTCGCATGGGTGTTCACATTGTGATATATGATCCAATCTGGGGTTGTCATTAACTTTCTATTGACACCCATTGCAGCGGGTCGCATAGGGCGGTGTGAACTGCCGGCGGGTGACATGCGATGCGGGAATCCATACTGGATTTGCATGGGTTCTCGCATCACAGCAGTGTGAACCGGCCCTTAAGGGACCATATTTACCCAAAAATGGGATTTATCCTGTGTGACAATAAATGTTTCTATGATTTCACAGAGGCTACTGGGAATATACAGTACAGTGTATTCATGCTAACGATTGTTTTAGAGGAGGCACGTAAACCGATTCACATGAAAGGTTTTTATAAAGAGGAATGTACTTCAGTAAAGTAGAGAAACACTGTTGTAGATAACTTATAACTGTAAGGTAACTTGTGCGTAGCCCACTTATTCTTCACAAAACCTATGCTGCCTATATATATATATATATATATATATATATATCTTTGACGCCATCTCTTCTTCCTAGACACCCCAAAGGAAAGGATCAACTAGATAGGTATATATATACAAATAGATATACAAACTTAGATATGCCCATGCATGTCATAAGTAGAACAATCATCTCACAGCCATCACATTATTTTAAAGTATCTTTAAGGTACAGTATATCTTTTTATAGTGCCCCATCATTGGTGTCAGTGGAAGGACTAGTGCCCCATCATTGGTGTCAGTGGGAGGAATAGTGCCCCATCATTGGTGTCAGTGGAAGACATAGTGCCCCATCATTGGTGTCAGTGGAAGGACTAGTGCCCATCATTGGTGTCAGTGGGAGGAATAGTGCCCCATCATTGGTGTCAGTGGAAGACATAGTGCCCCATCATTGGTGTCAGCCGAAGGACTAGTGCCCCATCATTGGTGTCAGTGGAACGACTAGTGCCCCATCATTGGTGTCAGTGGAAGGACTAGTGCCCCATCATTGGTGTCAGTGAAAGGAATAGTACCCCATCATTGGCGTCAGTGGAAGAAATAGTGCCCCATCATTGGTGTCAGTGCAAGGAATAGTGCTCCATCATTGATTTAAGTGGGAGGAATAGTGTCCCATCATTGGGGGCAGTGGGAGGAATAGGGTCTCATCACTGGTGTAAGTGGGAGGAATAGGGTCTCATCATTGGTGTCAGTGGGAGGAATGGTGTCTCATCATTGGTGTCAGTGGGAGGAATGGTGTCTCATCATTGGTGTCAGTGGGAGGAATAGGGTCTCTTCATTGGTGTCAGTGGGAGGAATGGTGTCTCATCATTGGTGTCAGTGGGAGGAATGGTGTCTCATCATTGGTGTCAGTGGGAGGAATGGTGTCTCATCATTGGTGTCAGTGGGAGGAATGGTGTCTCATCATTGGTGTCAGTGGGAGGAATGGTGTCTCATCATTGGTGTCAGTGGGAGGAATGGTGTCTCATCATTGGTGTCAGTGGGAGGACTAGTGCCCCATCATTGGTGTCAGTGAAAGGAATAGTACCCCATCATTGGCGTCAGTGGAAGAAATAGTGCCCCATCATTGGTGTCAGTGCAAGGAATAGTGCTCCATCATTGATTTAAGTGGGAGGAATAGTGTCCCATCATTGGGGGCAGTGGGAGGAATAGGGTCTCATCACTGGTGTAAGTGGGAGGAATAGGGTCTCATCATTGGTGTCAGTGGGAGGAATGGTGTCTCATCATTGGTGTCAGTGGGAGGAATGGTGTCTCATCATTGGTGTCAGTGGGAGGAATAGGGTCTCTTCATTGGTGTCAGTGGGAGGAATGGTGTCTCATCATTGGTGTCAGTGGGAGGAATGGTGTCTCATCATTGGTGTCAGTGGGAGGAATGGTGTCTCATCATTGGTGTCAGTGGGAGGAATGGTGTCTCATCATTGGTGTCAGTGGGAGGAATGGTGTCTCATCATTGGTGTCAGTGGGAGGAATGGTGTCTCATCATTGGTGTCAGTGGGAGGACTAGTGCCCCATCATTGGTGTCAGTGAAAGGAATAGTACCCCATCATTGGCGTCAGTGGAAGAAATAGTGCCCCATCATTGGTGTCAGTGCAAGGAATAGTGCTCCATCATTGATTTAAGTGGGAGGAATAGTGTCCCATCATTGGGGGCAGTGGGAGGAATAGGGTCTCATCACTGGTGTAAGTGGGAGGAATAGGGTCTCATCATTGGTGTCAGTGGGAGGAATGGTGTCTCATCATTGGTGTCAGTGGGAGGAATGGTGTCTCATCATTGGTGTCAGTGGGAGGAATAGGGTCTCATCATTGGTGTCAGTGGGAGGAATGGTGTCTCATCATTGGTGTCAGTGGGAGGAATGGTGTCTCATCATTGGTGTCAGTGGGAGGAATGGTGTCTCATCATTGGTGTCAGTGGGAGGAATGGTGTCTCATCATTGGTGTCAGTGGGAGGAATAGGGTCTCATCATTGGTGTCAGTGGGAGGAATAGGGTCTCATCATTGGTGTCAGTGGGAGGAATGGTGTCTCATCATTGGTGTCAGTGGGAGGAATAGGGTCTCATCATTGGTGTCAGTGGGAGGAATGGTGTCTCATCATTGGTGTCAGTGGGAGGAATGGTGTCTCATCATTGGTGTCAGTGGGAGGAATAGGGTCTCATCATTGGTGTCAGTGGGAGGAATAGGGTCTCATCATTGGTGTCAGTGTCACAATTCAAAAACAGCACGGCCGTGCAGGGCTCCTCCCACATGGCTGCATCATTCATTCACAGTTTTCTGTGAGTAGATGAACTACAAGTACCATCTTCCAGCGTGGCAGACAGCTTGTAGTTCTCAATTAACTGCAAGCGCACTGGTGAGCATTCTCGTAGTTCACTGATTCTCCCTTGACTTCAGCAACTGTCTGGCTGTACAGGAAGACAGCTGACTGAGAGTCTGCAGGATCCTGGCATTGTACCCACAATCTGCTAATCACAGTGCAATGCTTTACTTACAGGCTGCAGAGGAAAAAAATAATAAATGCATATTTTTTGCCAGCAAAAAGATGTGCAATTAATTATTTATTTATTTATTTATTTTACAAAATGTTAAAAAAGCCTTTAAACTCTCTGGTATCTTCCTGACTATAGAAGTTGAACTAACCGGTCTGTAATTAAAAATTATATATTTGAATAAAAAATTTCATATATTTTTAATAGATATTTATTTATTCGGCAATTAATTGATTGAACAGCCTCATTTACATTCCTCTTCCCTATATCAGGGGAATCTGACTGTTTAATATGCAGGTGACCAACGTATTACATCACACGCCATAGGGAAGTACATTCCCAGTCCATGTACCCTGCATTTCAGAAGAATGCCCCTACAAGAAGCGGGAACCGCTGTCAATCAATACAGTACTGCTGGGTGGGGGGCTTGGCCGTAACACTGACTGCGGGAGATGCAGACATGTCAGTACATAAATTGATGACGCCAGCACGGATCTGCTTCTGTGCTTGCTATTGTTGGTTTGAAACAAGGCAAGGGGAACTGGCAGGACCATCAGGCACTTAGCATCAACATACAAAATAAAAATGTTACAGGCTACATTTACTAAAGTATATGAATAATCTTCTTTTCTGTTAATAAAAAAAGTATATGAATAATCAAATACAATTTGGATTCTTTGGCTCCTTTAAATCAGGGGTCCCAAACTGGCGGCCCTTCAGCTGTTGCGGAACTACAAGTGCCATCATGCCTTTTTTTTGGGAGTCATGCTTGTAACTGTCAGCCTTGCAATGCCTCATGGGACTTGTAGTTCCACAACAGCTGGAGGGCCGCCAGTTTTGACCCCTGCTTTAAAGTGAAGAGCTGTAATGCTTTCCACTTGCCGACTGCCTAACTGTAAATGTACGTCATTACTTTGACGTTAAATACCGGGGTTATGGCAGAAGCTAGCTATGACGCATTTCACTCCAAAGAGCTTACTCGTGCTCTAAGATTAACCCGTTCAAGCCGATGTAACACATACGGTATATGCGGCCTCACTGCACTGGGCGTTTTTTTACGTGAGGCTGCATATCTGTTTCTCCCTTTGTGTTCTCCAAAACCTTCCTAACGATCAGGACCCAGATCTCCCAATTCCAGGGTCACTTGATCGCTGTGGTAGCCTCTGATTGGCTACCACAGTGATCAGTCACTGTGAAGCCCATCCCTGTGTTTTTTTCTTTCTGTGAATGAAGAAAAAGGATACTACAGTGGAACCTTGGATTACGAGCATAATCCGTTCCAGGAGAATTCTTGTAATCCAAAGCACTCACATATCAAAGCGAGTTTCCCCATAGAAGTCAATGGAAACAAAGATCATTTGTTCCGCATTGACTTCTATTGCATGCAATACCGCATGTGCCCAAAGGTGGGGGGGGGGCGCCAGAGAGCCTCGAAAATACTCAGGGACAAAGAGGCTGAACTCGGAAAGGTTCGGAAACACTCTGGAACGGAGTATTTCAGAGTGTTTCCGAGTATTTCCAAATGATTCAGAGTATTTCTAAAACCGTTCAGAGTGTCACTGGCGCCCCCCCGCACCTCTGGCCAAATGCGGTACTGCACACCCCATTGGCTTGAAACCTGCTCGTTTTGCGAGACAACTCTCGCAAACCAAGTTGGGATTTTTGCTCGTTAACCGCGTTACTCGTAAACCAAGGTTCCACTGTATATATCTTTCTTGATCTTTGCAGAAAAAAAAAAAAAAAGTGTTTGTAAAAAAAAATTACAATAAATAAATAATAAAAAATAAAGAAAAGTACCTAGATCAAATTTTGATCTAGGTCAGTGCCAAGGTTAGTTTTTTTAATTAGTATTAGTGTCAGTGTGTTATTGCTTCTGGGCTGTACTATGGGTGCAAACAACAAGTAACATACACATATGTGGAATTGTTGCGATTGTCAGGAGCAGGTGAATTTATTTTGAGTTGTTCTTTGGTGGTAGGTTATGGTTGTGATGATATGTATGGTTTTACTACCACTTGTCGAAAATTGCAAAATTGCGCTTAGGCATTTAGGTTTGTTTTGCCCTTAGGTGTGAAGAGGTTACGCTCTTCGGAGTGAAATGCATCACAAGGAGGAGGATGTGCAGGTCGTTCTGTTTTCAACACAATTGATTGTGAGCCTGGAACTCCAAGTGCATCATGTCTCTCTTTAAAACTTATATAATGAAAATCAAGCCTCACTATTGGAACGCTGTATCCATTAATCACAGTCGCGTGCTGAACAACTACAGATGTACAAGTGACTTGGAGCTGGCTCATCTACATTCTTGTATCTGGTTACATTCTAAAATTAAAGACCCAATTAGCATTAGGTTTAACATACACAAACTGCAGCTTATTAAAAATGAACATCTAATGAACGCTATATTTTACATTTAAACTGCATTTACATATCAAGAGCCATTACAGAGACGGGAAACGAAAATGTGATTTCAATTTATTTGAGAAAGTTCAATGTAATAAGGCACCTTCAAGTAATTATATTAACGTTATCTGTCTCACGAGGGGTGCTTTCATATAAAAGGCTTATTTTTAGCTGTTCCTCTGTCTGGTAATGAGGCAATAGAGAAAAGAAAACATTTCATGTATTATGTAACATGAAAATAAAACACATTTTTTCTACATTTAACCACTTCAGCCCCGGAAGGATTTACCCCCTTCCTGACCAGAGCACTTTTTGCGATACGGCACTGCGTCGCTTTGACTGACAATTGCGTGGCCGTGCGATGTTGAACCCAAACAAAATTGAGGTCCTTTTTTTTCCGACAAATAGAGCTTTCTTTTGGTGGTATTTGACCGCCTCTATTTTTTGTGCTATAAACAAAAAAAGAGTGATAATTTTGAAAAAAAAAACACAATATTTTGTACTTTTTGCTATAATAAATATCCCCCTTTTTTTTTTTTAAAAGCAAATTTTTTCTCAGTTTATGTATTTTTCTACATATTTTTGGTAAAAAAATATCGCAATAAGCGTATATTGATTGGTTTGTGTAAAATTTATAGCGTCTACAAAATAGGGGATAGATTTATAGCATTTTAATTATTTTTTTTTTTTTTTTATTAGTAATGGTGGCGATCTGCGATTTTTATCGGGACTGCAACATTATGGCAGACACATCGGACACTTTTGACACTATTTTGGGACCATTGTCATTTATGCAGCGACCAATGCTATAAAAATGTATTGATTACTGTGTAAATGACACTGGCAGTGAAGGGGTTAACCACTAGAGGGCGGTGAAGGTGTTAAGTGTGTCCTAGGGAGTGATTCTAACTGTGGGGGGGAGGGGCTACAACTCACATGACAGCAATCACTGCTACCAATGACAGGGAGCAGTGATCTCTGTCCTGTCACTAGGCAGAATGGGGAAATGCCTTGTTTACAAAAGCATCTCCCCATTCTACCTCTCTGTGACACGATCACGGGCACCCCGCAGACATCGAGTTAAAGGGGATGTACCTGTACGCCCTTTTGCCCACCAGTGCCATTTGCCAACGTAAATCGTCGCGCGCTGGTCGGCAAGCGGTTAAAGGGGCCTCGTCTGTCAGGATGATGTTTGTTTTAGTCACAGCCGGCCAACAGTAAATGCAAAAATTATTGGAACTGGTTAATGTATTGCATGTTGTCTAAAATTTAATTTATGACCACACAGACCCTCATCCCTTACAATTACACTTAGCCTATTTTCAGTTGACCTGAACACCACTCCAGCTGCCCCCCCCCTCCCCCCTCCCCATTGGACCCCCCAAACCTTTTTACCTTCCCCTTTTCACCTAGAGGCTCTAGAGCTCTGTTTCTCAAACTTTTTTTGTCTTGCGGCAGACCAAAAAGATCCAAAAATTTTCGTGGCACACCTGAAAAGATTTAACAATTTTTGTGGTGAAAAACTTATTTATTTTTACATTTAATTTTAAATTTAATGTGAAGGATGTGCCTGCTCTCTATTATTATAATATAATTAGAGCGATCGAGTCCTCCTGAGATCTGGCACACGTCTCACGTTACAAAAGGAACCAATGAACATACCTCCCAACTTTTTGAGATGGGAGTGAGGGACACCTATCAGCAAAACTATGCAGGCATAGGACACACCCCTTGCCACACCCCCTTAAAGGAGAATTGTACAAAAAAACAAGCTTAGTTGAACCCACAAGTGTTTTTTTTACCACTACTATTCCTTTATATTGGCTTCTAGAATTTACAAATGCAGCAATTTAGAAATCAGATGAAATGTTTAGCACTGTAAAACACTTTTTGATAGATAAAAAGTGCATTTTATATACAGCTATAGAGATGAGACCAAAATGAGGGACAAATGAGGAGGAATGAGGGACAGAGGGACATTGTTCCAAATCAGGGACAGTTGAGAGCTATGCCAATGAACGACAGACTGACAGATTGCATTTTTATATATGTTACTTTTTTAACTTTTGCAAAATTGATTCACCATTTAATTTTGCGACATGTTCAAGGTTTCAAAACAGTAGCAATTTTAAATACTTTTCAAAACTTCCCCAGCACACCTGCAAATCTCACGGAACACAGTTTGAGAATCACTGCTCTAGAGCATGTATGTTATGCTTTTGTTTTTATACTTACATTTTACTAAAAATCTATAGTCCAGGCAGGTGAGAGCATCAGCATCACGTTCTGCAAAGGAGCTGCAGTGATAATTCCTCAAGGGCAAGTCCATGACACCTTGCTGGGTGTCACTCAAGCTGAAAGACTTAGGACATCTTGTGGCGAAGAATAGGTACTGTTGAGGATCAAAAGGCTAACTCCACCTTTAGCATCTCTACATGTTGTACCCATATTTAGGGTGTACCATGTTGCTAAGTACCCCCACCCCTCCTGTAACAGCCTGTGGGGGTTCCTCTCCCCCGCAGTCACTGTCACTTTTAAAATGCACGCGGCTGCGCAGGGCAGAGATTTGTAAATGAATACGCTACAGGTCCCCTCTGCCACCAGAGCAGACAAACTTGTACTTCTCAATGGAACATGAGTGTGGTAATCAGTACACTCATAGTCTATTGACACTTCCTCCAGCTCTCCAGCTGAAAGCCCATAAAAGCACTAAGGGCAGAGAGTGGTAAAGGAGTTTGTAGGAGCCTGACACAGCAACCACAATTCACTGATTGCAGGTACAATGCTTTGCAGGCTCGTGGAAAAAATAAGAATAATTGCACATTTTTGCAAAAATATGTCTACTTATTATTTTTTTCTTAAATGTTAACTCCACTTTCGTGGGGAAAAAAATAGCAAAAAAATAAAAAATAAATAATATAGCATATACAATTGCAACTCAAGTCATATTGTAATTGAATGTTATTAAAAATTATCTTTCCTTTTCAATCTGCAGCGCTGTCATTTTCTGTATATTACAATGCAATATGGTTACCTGGAGGTGTTCTGTACACAGAATGTGTACAGAACGCAGAAACATCATTTCATGGCTCACTAATTTTCCCAGAAGTCTGCACTAAGATGCAAGTCAGACTTCCAGCATCCCCTGCAAAGAAAATTAAATTTTTGTTGAGATACTTGCAATAGGAAATCACTTCTAATGAAATGCAGACCCTGCAAATTTCCTCATTAGAGCCCTGCAGGTGCAGCAGCTGATTGATAATTATGAAACCACTCCCATTAGATTCACTTTCCCACATGGACACAGACAAACACACATGGATTTCTTCAGAATAACAAAAGGACGGCAACAAAGTTTGTTAAAACCCTTGTAATGTACATAGATCACCCAGGAGGGAATGTTTTTTTCTCAACAAAAATGGAGTTACTCTTTAAAGGTGTACTGAGCATTACAGCCTTATGTAAACCATGTTTATGTAGCACCAATATGTGATTATTTTTTTGTCTCTGTATGCAAGCCCTGAAGAAGATATACTCAGATATACTCAGGGCTTGCATACAGAGCCAAAACGTATATCTGTACTTGCAGCCTGTTTAAAGGGATAAAACATGGGGAAATTTGCACCTATTGCAGAGATATATGCAATATGTGCTTTTTCTTAAAATTTTGTGTTGACATACAGAATGCTCTATAAAAAAAAAATCAAATTTATAAGGGTAAACAATGGAGAAAAATACCATTATTAAAGGAAACTATGGTATTTTAGCACACACACACACTAATATAGAGACATTTTCCTAACAGAACAAGTAGGCTATACTTATAAATATCTTTCTGTTAAAATTTTGCTTGTGGATGCCATTTGTGCTTCATCCAGCTGCCCCAGGGGAGGTACAATTATTTTAGAAACCACAAAGAATTATTAAGAATTTTAAGAAGTCTTGCCTTTCATAACCCTCCTAGAATAGAAAAGTTGGTGGGACAGCTGTAGGTGGGCCATGGTGGCCAGCAGATAAATCTCTCGCTGAGTCACCTCCGCTCAGCCATTAGTAACGCAGCCAAACATTTGCTTCGTTCGGTCTCTGCTAAACCAGCAGCTCTGAGGACACAGCACAGCGTGAGAGCCAAGGGGACAGCAACCGAGCACTGCCGGGTCAACACACAAACTTGCTTCCTTTGGGTTACATTAGAGGAACCATTAGAGGTCTTCTTCACAGAGGAGATGTACTGACAGAGGTGACCATGCTACATGTGTTGCAGGTAAACTCACGGGACCCAGCAGGGTGCATAACCCTAGAGCACTCATTATATTCCAAAACATACACTGCAAAAGAAGAAAAAAGCAACAGAAGCAATACCACCTCCTTACCAGTCAGTCTTTCATATTCTCATTGCAAACCTTCCATTAGAGAAGCATGTAGTCTGTAATTGTTGACCCCTGCATCTGTTATTGTTGGTTGCTTTCCTGACATGTTAATCCATTGAAAAAAAGTGTATACAGCAGCTCTTGATAGATTTCATAATTGCATTAAACACATATTTTAATGAATTTATTTAACTCCCCGCATGCCTACGTCGACATTTTATATCTAATATAATTGGCATATCTATGTACTGTACGTACTGCCAATATGTGTTTTTGCCTCTACTAGCCCTCAAGAAGCTGTATCTTTTTACCAGTTACCAGTGAAGTCTAGAACCAAACAATTTATGTGTATGAATTTTCACCTGAGATCATCTTTATCTCACATACAGATGTTAATTCTTTGAGTCAGTAACATGGAACAAGTGGTGAGAAAAAGTCTTCTTTCCTGAACCTGAAATCTAGTGTGCTCTTGTATGCTCTTTCCAATATCACCTTTTTAAGCCAACAGTTGGCATAATCCCTCCTGCACATCCCTACTAGTCAGTTAGGTCACCCATGGGCCAAACAATGGGCCAGCTCTCATCTGCACCAAGAGACTTTGCATATGAGTGAGTCTCGTATTTCTGGAATGTGTGTGAAGATATTAATAGTGAACCTGGCAAAGACAAGGCAACATTTTTATTTAACAGCAATCCTCTCAATCTGCACCTTTTTAATCCACTTCCCTGCCCTTCCATTTAATGCCAAGAGCACCTGGTAAATCCTGGTATGGAGTATGGAGGGAATGGGAAGTAGGGAACGCACTCCCCTTACTCCCAGGTGACTGGTGCTTACCCATCAATTAGCATTTTTGATGTGCATTGCAATGCAGTTTGTACTGAATGACAAAACACATTATAATGCACATTGCTGCTCTTTTAAAAGCCCTTCCAATCCCGCTATATAAAACCCTGCCTCTTGCACACTGCAGACATGTGCTGGTGGCCTGTGTATTGTCAGTCCCAGGTACCAATGGACTTTGTATTATTAGTCCCTGGTATTGGTGAGCAGTGTATTGTCAGTCCCTGGTATTAGTGTGCTGTGTATTGTCAGTCCCTAGTATTAGTGTGCTGTGTGTTGTCAGTCCCTGGTATTAGTGTGCTGTGTATTGTCAGTCCTTGGTATTAGTGTGCTATGGAATTGTCAGTCCCTGGTATTAGTGTGCTGTGTATTGTAAGTCCCTGGTATTAGTGTGCTGTGTATTGTCAGTCCCTGGTATTAGTGTGCTATGGAATTGTCAGTCCCTGGTATTAGTGTGCTGTGTATTGTAAGTCCCTGGTATTAGTGTGCTGTGTATTGTCAGTCCCTGGTATTAGTGTGCTGTGTGTTGTCAGTCCCTAGTATTAGTGTGCTGTGTGTTGTCAGTCCCTGGTATTAGTGTTCTGTGTATTGTCAGTCCCTGGTATTAGTGTGCTATGGAATTGTCAGTCCCTGGTATTAGTGTGCTGTGTATTGTCAGTCCCTGGTATTAGTGTGCTGTGTATTGTCAGTCCCTGGTATTAGTGTGCTGTGTATTGTCAGTCCCTGGTATTAGTGTGCTGTGTATTGTCAGTCCCTGGTATTAGTGTGCTGTGTGTGTTGTCAGTCCCTGGTATTAGTGTGCTGTGTGTTGTCAGTCCCTAGTATTAGTGTGCTGTGTGTTGTCAGTCCCTAGTATTAGTGTGCTGTGTGTTGTCAGTCCCTGGTATTAGTGTGCTGTGTATTGTCAGTCCCTGGTATTAGTGTGCTGTGTGTTGTCAGTCCCTGGTATTAGTGTGCTGTGTATTGTCAGTCCCTGGTATTAGTGTGCTATGTTTTGTCAGTCCCTGGTATTAGTGTGCTGTGTATTGTCAGTCCCTGGTATTAGTGTGCTGTGTGTTGTCAGTCCCTGGTATTAGTGTGCTGTGTGTTGTCAGTCCCTGGTATTAGTGTGCTGTGTGTTGTCAGTCCCTGGTATTAGTGTGCTGTGTGTTGTCAGTCCCTAGTATTAGTGTGCTGTGTGTTGTCAGTCCCTGGTATTAGTGTGCTGTGTATTGTCAGTCCCTGGTATTAGTGTGCTGTGTATTGTCAGTCCCTGGTATTGGTGAGCAGTGTATTGTCAGTCCCTGGTATTAGTGTGCTGTGTATTGTCAGTCCCTGGTATTAGTGTGCTGTGTATTGTCAGTCCCTGGTATTAGTGTGCTGTGTGTTGTCAGTCCCTAGTATTAGTGTGCTGTGTGTTGTCAGTCCCTGGTATTAGTGTGCTGTGTATTGTCAGTCCCTGGTATTAGTGTGCTGTGTATTGTCAGTCCCTGGTATTAGTGTGCTGTGTGTTGTCAGTCCCTGGTATTAGTGTGCTGTGTATTGTCAGTCCCTGGTATTAGTGTGCTGTGTATTGTCAGTCCCTGGTATTGGTGAGCAGTGTATTGTCAGTCCCTGGTATTAGTGTGCTGTGTATTGTCAGTCCCTGGTATTAGTGTGCTGTGTGTTGTCAGTCCCTGGTATTAGTGTGCTGTGTGTTGTCAGTCCCTAGTATTAGTGTGCTGTGTGTTGTCAGTCCCTGGTATTAGTGTGCTATGTATTGTCAGTCCCTGGTATTAGTGTGCTGTGTATTGTCAGTCCCTGGTATTAGTGTGCTGTGTATTGTCAGTCCTTGGTATTAGTGTGCTGTGTATTGTCAGTCCTTGGTATTAGTGTGCTGTGTATTGTCAGTCCTTGGTATTAGTGTGCTGTGTGTTGTCAGTCCCTGGTATTAGTGTGCTGTGTATTGTCAGTCCCTGGTATTAGTGTGCTGTGTATTGTCAGTCCCTGGTATTAGTGTGCTGTGTGTGTTGTCAGTCCCTGGTATTAGTGTGCTGTGTGTTGTCAGTCCCTAGTATTAGTGTGCTGTGTGTTGTCAGTCCCTGGTATTAGTGTGCTGTGTGTTGTCAGTCCCTGGTATTAGTGTGCTGTGTGTTGTCAGTCCCTGGTATTAGTGTGCTGTGTATTGTCAGTCCCTGGTATTAGTGTGCTATGTTTTGTCAGTCCCTGGTATTAGTGTGCTGTGTATTGTCAGTCCCTGGTATTAGTGTGCTGTGTGTTGTCAGTCCCTGGTATTAGTGTGCTGTGTGTTGTCAGTCCCTGGTATTAGTGTGCTGTGTGTTGTCAGTCCCTGGTATTAGTGTGCTGTGTATTGTCAGTCCCTGGTATTAGTGTGCTGTGTATTGTCAGTCCCTGGTATTGGTGAGCAGTGTATTGTCAGTCCCTGGTATTAGTGTGCTGTGTATTGTCAGTCCCTGGTATTAGTGTGCTGTGTGTTGTCAGTCCCTGGTATTAGTGTGCTGTGTGTTGTCAGTCCCTAGTATTAGTGTGCTGTGTGTTGTCAGTCCCTGGTATTAGTGTGCTATGTATTGTCAGTCCCTGGTATTAGTGTGCTGTGTATTGTCAGTCCCTGGTATTAGTGTGCTGTGTATTGTCAGTCCTTGGTATTAGTGTGCTGTGTATTGTCAGTCCTTGGTATTAGTGTGCTGTGTATTGTCAGTCCTTGGTATTAGTGTGCTGTGTGTTGTCAGTCCCTGGTATTAGTGTGCTGTGTATTGTCAGTCCTTGGTATTAGTGTGCTGTCAGCCCCTGGTATTAGTGTGCTGTGTATTGTCAGTCCCTGATATTAGTGTGCTGTACGTTGTCAGTCCCTGATATTAGTGTGCTGTGCGTTGTCAGTCCCTGGTATTAGTGTGCTGTGCGTTGTCAGTCCCTGGTATTAGTGTGCTGTGTGTTGTCAGTCCCTGGTATTAGTGTGCTGTGTGTTGTCAGTCCCTGGTATTAGTGTGCTGTGTATTGTCAGTCCTTGGTATTAGTGTGCTGTGTATTGTCAGTCCCTGATATTAGTGTGCTGTGCGTTGTCAGTCCCTGGTATTAGTGTGCTGTGCGTTGTCAGTCCCTGGTATTAGTGTGCTGTGTGTTGTCAGTCCCTGGTATTAGTGTGCTGTGTGTTGTCAGTCCCTGGTATTAGTGTGCTGTGTGTTGTCAGTCCCTGGTATTAGTGTGCTGTGTGTTGTCAGTCCCTGGTATTAGTGTGCTGTGTGTTGTCAGTCCCTGGTATTAGTGTGCTGTGTATTGTCAGTCCCTGGTATTAGTGTGCTGTGTGTTGTCAGTCCCTGGTATTAGTGTGCTGTGTATTGTCAGTCCCTGGTATCAGTGGACTGTATATTGTCAGTCCCAGGCCCCGGTGACCTGTGTATTGTCAGTCCCAGCCACCAGTGGGTTGTGTATTGTCTGTCCTGGTACCGGTAGGCTGTATATTGTCAGTCCTTGGAACTGGTTGGCTATGGATTGTCAGTCCCAAGTATCAATAGGATGTGTATTGTCAGTCCCTAGTACTGTTGGGCTGAGTATTGTTAGACCCAGGTAGCGGATGGCTGAATACCGTCTGTCCCAGGTATCAGTGGGTTGTGTATTGTTAGTCGCAGGTACCATAGGGCTATATATTGTCAGTCCTAGGTATCGGCATGCTCTATATTGCCAGTCCCAGGTATCAATAATGTATAATCTATCTTTCCCAAATATCGGTTAGATGCGTATTGCCCATCCCGGGTAAAGCCAGGCTGTGCACTGCCAGTCCCGGGTATCGGTGAAATGTGTATCATCAGTCCCTGGTATTGGTGGGCTGTGTGTTGTCAATCCCAGGTAATGATGGGATGTGTATTTGCAGTTCCAGGTAATGGTAGTCTGTGTATTGTCGGTCCCAGGTATTGGGGGGCTGTGTATTGTTAGTCTAAGTCTAAATTATAAAGTGATTCTTGCATGTGGACACAACCTTTGTTATACATCTTATCTGTTCTGGATGCCCAGATATATACTGCCTCTAGTTAGTGGATTAAGGTATTAGTCAAGCTGAAGATCTATAGTTTAGTAGGAATTTGCATAACCAGACATCCCACATTTTTAAGACTCCAGGACAGTCCAGCAAGCAATTAAGTGGCTTTCAAGTATATGTTCTTGATTTCAAAATATGCTTTCAACCTGACATGGTGATTTGGAGCCCAAAGTTGCTACCATAGCAGTTTATGATGTAAAATGTTTTAGAAATTTAAAGTCATCCAGTTAAGGTATAGATCAACTTTATGGAAACTTGTTACTTTGCCCAGCACAGGTTCACTTTAAAGGCATGCATGCCTGCACCAGTTAAAGTTTTAGTAACCTTCCTGGCGGTAAGATTATGCCAATTATTTTGCATAGAAATTTGGTGTTTTATATTGTAGGCCTGTAATTCTTAGCAATAACACACTTAAATCTGTCCACCAAAAGTCTAGTAGATATCCCGGGTATCGCGTCACTCTGACGCTCCAGATGACGTCAGAGTGACGAAACGTGTAGGGCGGGGTCAGCAGACGCTCTTGTATCACTTCCGGTCACCGGCTTTTGTGTCAGCAACAAATGCTTTTATGTCTTTCACTGAATGTGAGTACTTTTTCATGATTTTAAGCAATAAATAGTTGAAACAATATTACACTATTAGAATCCTTTTCTCCTATGCTCTATATGATCTATGGGACAAGAGTGGAAACTACTATTACATTGGGGATTATCCAGCCTCCAGAGTGCCGCACAGTGGCAGATACTGTGAATGCACCATACCCCAAGAGGGGGGGGGGGAATTCCAGTGAGGGCAGCCACAATAAGAGCACGGATAAAACACGCATGCTGTGATCACCTTTGCAAAGTGGAAATACCAACACAATTATTGTTTTCACCAGCACAAAAGCACTTTATTTTGGATATTTATTGTTGAGATATATATATATATATATATATATATATATATATATATATATATATATATATAAATATATATTGTTTATTTTCAAATGCATACATTTCAAAAAAGTTTTTTTTAGCACAGAAGCACCTTATTTTGTTTAAAGTACTAATGGGACTATACATCTTCTAAACGCATTTTTTTGGAGGATGTGTATTGGGAATAATCAGTCCGTTTGTTCAACACTTGGCATACTTGCACATAGGTACTTAACCATTTGGTACTCTATTTATATTTATTTTCACATTTTAATTTATTTTGAAAACTACTATTTTTTCCTTCCCTTGGCCGGAAGGACACATTTGAAGCTATGTAGCGTACACGTCAGTTGCACTTTCACGCGTACATTCACTAATTAATTTATTCATTTATTTAATTTCATTTTGCATATATTTGCAGTCATCTAGTTCATCAAATACAGGTACGGTATATAATAGAACAGCGCCATATCTACTTCATTTTCTTTATGTGATGAAGTTTGAAACACAAAATCATAAATTATAAAATAATAAATATATAATATAAATAATTATTAAAAATAATAATATAATAATAATAAAATTAATTTCCCCACGATTCACTATCGCTCAATTCTGCAAGTGTTCTAATTTACTATCGCTGTTTTCTAGCTGGTCTAAAACCACTTTTGACGTAAAGGGACACTTTTTGGTTGCTATGGACAATCTCAAGTTTCCAGGCAGAAAGAACAGTATATATAATATAAAACTGCATGCAGGGCATTGGACAAAGCACTGGGGACAAAAGGGAGGAGAAATAGTTTCATACAGTAATGTAATCTGTAAGATTACAGTACTGTATGTATTATGATTTTTCACTTTTTTTAATTTGCCGCCGGGCTCTGCCCCCGTGCGTCGCAACGCTCGCAGGAAATGGAGCCCGGCACAGAGAGGCTTCGGCCGGAGGACAGAGCCCACGGACACAGCAGGGGGACATCACAGGATCCTGGGGACAAGGTAAGTACACCGCACCAGGATCCTGCAGCGGCTCGGGGTTACCGCTAATGGTGCTGAAATTTAACCCCGAGCCACACTCAGGAAAACCGTCAGGGAGGTTAAAGTGGTTGTAACAGCTAGACATTTTTTTTACCTTAATGCATTCTGGTATTAAAGAGAGAGTAAACTCTGCTGTTTTTTTTTTTTTTTCCTTACCTGCAAAGTAAAAGCATAATGTGCTAGTATGCATCGCATACTAGCACATTATGTGACACTTACCTGCAAATGAAGCCCTCGTCGTCCCCGATGGAGGCCGCATCCATCTTTGCCCGTCTTCCTTCCGGGTCCGTGGACTCCAGCTCTGTGACTGGCTGGAGCCACATGACGTCACTCCTGCGCATGCGCACGGGAGCCGCCGGTCACGGCACAGGGCTCTGAAAAAAACAGCACCAATGGCCGTTCCTTCAGAGCGCACATGCCGATGATGTAATCGGTGCAGTATACAGTAAATATCTCTTAAACAGGGCAAGTTTAGGAGATATTTACAGTACCTATAGGTAAGCCTTATTATAGGCTTACCTATAGATACAAACATTAGAGGAAAGTTTACTTCCTCTTTAAGGTAAAAAATGTCCTGGTAGTAGTATCGCCCCCTTACACCTCCAAATACTTACCTGAGTCCTATCTTGATCCAATGCTATGCCAGTCTGCAGTGGCTCTCTCCTCTCTCTCTACTCAGAGGCAGCAGCAGGAGCCATTGCCTCCTACTGCTGTCAATAAAATCATGCAAACAGACAGCAGGGGCGGGGCTGAGCTGCACTGTCTGTGTCAATAGAAGCACACAGCCCAGTTTGGGATTGAGCAGGTGTGCCCCCACAGCAAGCAGCCAAGATCACCCCAGAAGAGGAAGTCCGGGCCGCTCTGTGCAATACCATTGCACAGAGCAGGTAAGTATAACATGTTTGTTATGAAAAAAATAAATAAAAAATGAGCCTTTACATTTACTTTAAACCCTTAAATGTTATAAATAATTACAGCAGATTACCTCAATACTTACATTGTATGATGCTTCTTCTTCTTCTTTTTAAAAATCTTGCCTTTTTTCTTCAAAAGTTTTTCTCAGGTTCCTATTGCTGCCTTTCAGGGTCCTATGGACTTTACATTGTTCTCCCAGAAGAGACAATCCAAGACAACACTATAATGCTGCCTGCACCAACATGCACAAGCAGTCAGGACTGACAGGACGATAGGAGTGGAGCTTGGATATATGGGTCATGTAGTCCCGAGGAGGTGAATGAGGAGGGTGACTATCTACAAAGTGATCAGTGCACGCTCCTCGACCCAAAGTTTTGGGAAGCACTGCACAGGAAGCCATAGGCTACAGGCATAGGTGTACACAGACTATTGCATTAGGTTGTGCACCCCAAAGCTCAAACACACATGCGTGTGTATATATACACTGTATAAACATACGCACACAGACAAACCCACTCATCAGGGAAAATCTGTGCCACACAAGGCATAGCCCCCAACTGTCCCTGGTTTACGAGGGACTGTCCCTGATTTGGAACAATGTCTCTCTGTCCCTCACTCCTCCTCATTTGTCCCTCATGTTGGTCTGATCTATATAGATGTATATAAAATGAACTTTTTATCTTTCAAAAAGTGTTTTCCAGTGCTAAACCTTTCACCTGTTTTCTAAATTGCTGCATTTGTAAAATTCCTTAAGCCAATATAAAGGAATAGTAGTGGTAAAAAAAGCACTTGTGGGTTTAACCAATCTTGTTTTTTTGTACAATTCTCCTTTAAGTGGGCGTGGCAATGGGGTGTGTCCTATGCCTGCATACTTTTGCTGATAGGTGTCCCTCATTCCCTTCTCAAAAAGTCGGGAGGTATGCACAAAGTGATTAGGGTGTGCCAAGGCGCACCTGGCACACCCCGCGCGCACGCCTCTGACTACAGGTGTAAATACAATGTAAGTGTTTCTGAACTTTCTTTTATGCAAACATTCTGCTTAACTGCTCCATAAAAATTTAATACTACAAAAAAACGTGGGGTTTTGTACTTCTTTAATAAAGTGACAGGTTTACTTTAAAGCATCAGAGAAGGTCTAATAAACAAAAGGAAAAGCAGTTGTTATGTGCAAAACAAGCCTTTCTAAGAGACCACTGGAGAACGGTAATACCCAAAAAATATTGCATAAAACTAGAATCCTCTACTATATGGCCAAGATCTGAGCCATCTGCCTTTCAGCAATCCACACTTATTGTAGGTAAGGAAAAATAGGGGCTATTATTTCTTGCTGAGTTGAAAGTGCAACTTGATATAAATCCAGTTTAATTTTAGCCACAAGTCATCGGCATATTTATGCCCAGCAAGTTCAAATTAATCTACAGAGAAAATAAATACATTTTGTAAGAACATGGATTGTTCTTTTAAGAACATTCTCTGTAAAAAGGACATTAGCAGCATTGCTTTTTATAGAGCACAACACGATCATTCGGCAAAGTCTTCATAAAAGAAAGGAAAATTATTACAACACATGGGATCATTTTTATAGCTCCTTATTACTGGAGTTTAATACTGTTGCCCTATTCGTCACACATTCAGTGGTGGGGAACTGCTATGCAACCGCAGTGCAATATATCTGCCCAATTTAATTGTACTCTGTGTGATCCTAAAGTCTAGCAGGGGTGTCAAGCAAGTGATAGAACATTTCGCTGAAAATGGACCTTGCATAAAAATTCTTGGATGACAATCAACACCCCCAAACACTAGCTGAAAGCAAAAAACAAATAAAAGAAACAAATAGTAAAAAAATGCTTACCTTCCATCCTGACTTTTGTCACACTTGTCTAAGTAAGGAGGATGTCAATGGGTGTTACCATGGGCAGAGGATCCAGATACAGCTGACATCATAAAATACAAGACTAGTAGACCAGGATCTTCTCTGAAACAAAGCTGCCTTAAAAGATCCGATATTCTCTGAATGCTAACATTAAAGCTCCTCTCCATGCATTAATTCTACCACACCCCACCCCCAAAATTAAATTTCAATGTTCAAGACCTTTACCCGGTTATCCAAAAAGTCAGCAGCTACAATTACTGTCCCTGTAGGATATTAAAACAACCTACTTACCAGCCTATAAAGTCCAGTGCTGTCCTCCTCTCACCCAAAGTGTTCACAAGGTTTATTTTCATACACGCCACCATTTTGGATCCAGGAGCCGGCTGCCATTTCTTGATAATTCACAGCCAGCCCACTGCTGAAGCACCACTGAACAAGTTTGAGAATGGCAGACTGCAAGGAGACTATCTTGAAGCCACCTGAGATGTTAAACGTGATATTCTAGGTGGCTATAGGTGAGCGAGGGCTATGCCGAGGAATTAAGGAGTGGGTGCGAGCACCAGCAAAATAGGTACTTGCTTCATAAAAAAAAAAAAAAAAAAAACAACATGCGACTGTGTGACAGGGAACGGGTATGATAAGAATGATGGGAAGTGTTATTTTTGAGTCAAGCACCACTTTTAGGAAAATAAGCTAAAAGCCCTTTTAAAGTCATTGTAAAGCTTAATGTTTTTAATTAAAATATTTAAACATGTTACACTTGCCTGCATTTTGCAATAGTATTGCAGAAAGTGGCCCCAATTGTCCTCTTCTAGGGTCCCCCACCAACACTCTAGGCTCCTCCTTTTTTTCCTAGCACCACCAAAGGAAGCCACTTCTTATGAGGGCGTACCTGCGGGCTGGCTCTTGAGCCAATCTGTGTGCATCTATTGACACACACAGCGCGGCTTGGCCTGCCTCGCCAATGGCTCCACTGAGTCCTGTGATAGCAGCACTGTTGCACCCGGGCACAACTCTGGATTGAGATGGTATTCAGGTTTTTTTACTGTAAAGGAGAAGTCCAGCCTGAGCTCCTTTGGCTGGGCTTCTCCTATGGGTCACAGGAGCGCAATTCGTTTTGCACTCCTGTGACCCGTTTTCAGCAAAGAGCGGACTGAAGTCTGCTCTCTGCTGACGTCACAGGAATCAGTCCAGGCACTGCGTCATCCCGACAATGAAGTCTGGATCCGCCAGGTGCCTGGACTGATGCCCATCTCAGCCTCTCTCTGAGCCGCTGAGAGCCTGAGACAGCCGCTCCCCGCCCCTCCACAGCTCAGCGCTCCAGTGAGCGTGCGGGGGGGGGGGGCAGAGCGGAGAGCTGCTGATTGACAGTCAGCAACTCTTTGCTCGGGGATCTGTGAGGACCGAGCCATCGGCGGTGTTCGATCACTCGGTTCTCTTTGTAGAGGCGCCCGGGGACTGATGCTGCATCCACCTAGGTAAGTATAAATGGGCAAAAAGAAAAAAAACATACTTCTCTTTTAATGCAGGGAATGCATCAAGGTAAAAAATGTCCTGCCTTTAGAACCACTTTGACACACCAGATCCTGAGCCTTCTGTGTTCTTCGCAGAGGGGGAGTGTCCTTCGGTTGCCATGTCTCTGCTTGGGTTATATGGTCACTTCCCATTGGATATCCAGCAGTGGGGTCTTCTCAGGCTACAGAAGGTTGCATGGCATGATAACATCATGACCAGTTAGCACAGACTGCAAGATAATATCATTGGTCTTCACATGAGGTGTCAGTGGGATAGCTAAAAAGATCAATGATGTCAGTGGGAACTTATCCGAGTGGCAGAAATTGCTCATTGCTCAAGGAACCCCTAGCAACCTCTGGAGGAACCCTGGATGAGAAACCCTGCCTTATTCATTCAAAATTAAACATATGCACAGGTCATGCACTGTCTAAACAAATACAGATCATCTGTGCATACCTGTGGATTGCCACTGCAGGACACCTTGGCACACACACTGGACGCCGTAAAGTTATAACAGTGAAGACTAGTCCAATTATTTTGATGACAAAATGTACTCGTTGCTTTCCTTTACAATATAAAGCAGAAAGCTAATTATCTGTCCGATGCCGATCGGAAGAACCTTCCAAGCCCAACAAATTCAATTAGCTGGCTTGGCCAAGCAGAGGCACTCAAAGGGTTTCCAAGAGCATCCAAGGATAGCTGAGCGGTACCTGTCCCGCTGTGTCCGCAAAAAAAAGTACAGTAAATAGAATCTTAAGTCTGACTTAAAGAACCTAGAGGAATTTCTGGCCTCTTTAAACACGGCATGAGTTATGGAAAGTTCACCTCAGCAGAGAACAGGCAGAGATCGATGCAGCTGCCAACAAAACCACTACTGCAAATCTCTTGTTTCTAATTACTAAGCAAGTGGAAAGAGATGTACCCGGCATGCCAGCCAGCTGGGAAGTCACGCCAGCCAGGCAAAACCACCCACCATATTCAGGCTGTCATCGGAATAAGAAAACTGCAGACAAACCAGCAGCTGGAGCCAAGAACCATCATGCTTACTGTAAATCTGAAACAAACAGGAATGTATGTCAAGGAGTAGCTACAGATAGATTAAAGGCATAAATATATATAATAAAACATTTTTCAAATCAATTATTTCTTTAAAAAAACAATAAATGCGTTATTAATTGCAGTTAGTTCAAGTACTGTTAGTACTGAGGAGTTAGTATAAATATCTACAGTATATTCACTTTGTCTTAATGTATTACACTACCTAGTAGAACTCGGACTGGGAGAAGGACAACCTGCAATGTAAGCCAATCAGGCAATACTACACTGCTTACTACAAACCTGGCAAGCAAGCGCAGTTACATAGCATTGGCTAGTACTAGCTATGACAGGCTCAGCTATAGCACCTCGGAGCATCACTGTAATGGTATGTGAATGCAGACTTGCTTCATTGCAGTTTTTCACTTCTTTTTTTTTATAAATTTTTTTTGCTTCCCACTAAGGAGAAGGAGTATACAGTACTTGGTACTTATTATTAGGAGGATGTGACCCTCTCCTTTTCCTCCAGTGGTGCAGCAATGGATGTGGAAGGACTGTCACTTGGGGGCAGTGATAGGGTCCTTAGCCCTATATAAGCTCTGCACAGATCTTGAAACTTACACTGGGCTTGTTCTCTTTAATTTCTGAAGCAGATGAATAGCAAAGACAAGAGTAAGCAGCTGGGAGGTAACCAGAAATTAAAGTATATGTATTCTTTCACTGAACATTTAGTTTGCTAAAGCACTGTGGGGTTGATTTACTAAAGGAAAATGGACTGTGCACTTTGCAAACTGCAGTTGCACTGTGCAAGAGAAGTTGCTCCAGATCTTAGAAAATGAGTGGGAGCTCTACTGACTTCCATCATCCAATCATATGCAAACAAAAATGCTGTTTTTTTATTTTCCTTGCATGTGATTGGGTATTCTTTGCAAAGCGAATCTTAACCTTATTTATTAAGCTCTGGAGCAACTGGTCTTAAAGAGTGCAATTGCACTTTGCATAGTGCACAGTCTATTTGCCTTTAGTAAATCAACCCATTTGTCATAAATTATTGCCATTTTTTTTATATAAAATACTGTTTTGACTTTATTTCATCCATTGTTATATCATGGTGATGCTGATCTCCTGCAGCCTCTCTGAGCTACTTCCTGTCTTCATTCACTCTCCCCAGCACATCATTGCTCTGGATCAGCTTCCAGATAATGACAACAGTGGATCATGCCTGCACAATATGTATCTGCATGGCTGCTTGTAGTTTCCACCAGAGGTGCATATCACAGGGTGACAACACAGTAGCACAATGGCAAGACAGTTGTCATACCATAATAAGAAGTGCCTGAACGAGGACCTTCATGTCAGGATGGCCAGTTCTTCATTTAATGAAAGCTGTCGATTATAAAAGATTGAAAGCAACATTTGAAATGGCATTAAAGTGGAGAAAATCCCATGGTGAGGCTGACCAGTAAATATCTCCTAAATGTGCAATGTCACCGATGCATGCACTCTGAGGGAACAGAATACTGTGCCGTTCCTTCAGAGCCCTGTGCTGTGAACAGCAGCTCCTGTGCGCATGCTTGTCATCGCAGCTTGTCCAATCAAAGGACCGGAGCCCGCCAACCTGGAAGGAAGACTGAGTGAAAATGGAAGCCCTATTGGCGGTGACAGCGCACCGCTTGAGGGTTTCGTTTTAAGGTAAGTTTCACATAATGTACTAGTATGCGATGCATACTAGTACATTATAACTTTGCCTTGCAGGTTTAAAAAAAAATGGTGGTCTACTACCGCTTTAACATGTTAAAGCTGAAGTTTGTTCTTCTATATTGCCTTCCCTGGTTCCTCCTTTCGCCCTCACAAACACGCTAACATTTTTAAATAAACCCTTACATTTTAATTACATACCTTATGTTAGACCCAGTGATATCATCACTGGGCCTCTGTACTATGTAATGCAGGCAGATCATGTCTGGTGGCTGTGGTGTGGCTGGCAGGGTGCTGTACATGCCTTCCTGATACCGAGCCACCATGACTGAATGAACAGAAACCCAATGAATGAAAAGCACAGGAGATAATTGGGATTGGAAGGAAATGGCCAGATGATGCTAAAGCTCCTCTAGCTAGGAAATGAGGTGGGCTCGGTCTGACTCGATCTGACTTACTGCAGCTTTCAATGTACAGTATCTCACAAAAGAGAGTACACCCCTCACATGTTTGTAAATATTTTATTATATCTTTTCATGTGAGAAGACTGAAGAAATTACACTTTGCTACAATGTAAAGTAGTGAGTGTACATATTGTATAACAGTGTAAATTTGCTGTCCCCTCAAAATACCTCAACACACAGCCATTAATGTCTAAACTGCTGGCAACAAAAGTGAGTACACCCCTAAGTGAAAATGTCCAAATTGGGGCCAAAGTGTCAATATTTTCTGTGGCCACCATTATTTTCCAGACCTGCCTTAACCCTCTTGGGCATGAAGTTCATCAGAGCTTCACAGGTTGCCACTGGAGTCCTCTTCCACTCCTCCATGATGACATCACCGAGCTAGTGGATGTTAGAGACCTTGCGTTCCTCCACCTTCCAATTGAGGCTGCCCCACAGATGCTCAATAGGGTTTAGGAGACATGCTTGGCCAGTCCATCGCCTTTACCCTCAGCTTCTTTAGCAAGGCAGTGGTAGTCTTGGATGTGTGTTTAGGGTCGTTATCATGTTGGAATACTTCCCTGTGGCCCAGTCTCTGAAGGGAGGGGATCATGCTCTGCTTTAGTATGTCACAGTACATGTTTGCATTCAAGGTTCCTTCAATGAACTGTAGCTCCCCAGTACTGGCAGCACTCATGTAGCCCCAGACCATGACACTAACACCACCATGTGACTATAGGCAAGACACACTTGTCTTTGAACTCCTCACCTGGTTGCTGCCACACACGCTTGACACCATCTGAACCAAATAAGTTTATCTTGGTCTTATCAGACCACAGGACATGGTTCCAGTAATCCATGTCCTTAGTCTGCTTGTCTTCAGCAAACTGTTTGTGGGCTTTCGTGTGCATCATCTTTAGAAGAGGCTTCCTTCTGGGATGACAGCCAAGCAGACCAATTTGATGCAGTGTGCAGTGCATGGTCTGAGCACTGACAGGCTGACCCCCTCACCCATTCAACCTCTGCAGCAATTCTGGCAGCACTCATATGTCTATTCCCAAAGACAACCTCTGGATATGACGCTGAGCACGTGCACTCAACTTCTTTGGTCGACCATGGCGAGGCCTGTTCTGAGTGGAACCTGTCCTGTTAAACCGCTGTATGGTCTTGGCCACCGTGCTGCAGCTCAGTTTCAGGGTCTTGGCAAACTTCTTATAGCCTAGGCTATCTTTATGTAGAGCAACAATTCTTTTTTTCAGAGCCTCAGAGAGTTCTTTGCCATGAGGTGCCATGCTGAACTTCCATTGACCAGTATGAGAGAGTGAGAGCGATAGCACCAAATTTAACACACCTGCTCCCCATTAACACCTGAGAAATTGCAACACTAACGAGTCACATGACACCGGGGAGGGAAAATGGCTAATTGGGCCCAACTGGGACATTTTCACTTAGGGGTGTACTCACTTTTGTTGCCAGCGGTTTAGACATTAATGGCTGTGTGTTGAGTTATTTTGAGGGGACAGCAAATTTACACTGTTATACAAGCTTTACACTCACTACTTTACATTGTAGAAAAGTGTCATTTCTTAAGTGTTGTCACATGAAAAAATATAAGAAAATATTTACAAAAATGTGAGGGGTGTACTCACTTTTGTGAGATACTGTACATCGTGAGAAGCTCACAGTGTGCAGTGAATTCAGAGTAAGCTATTTCATACAGGAGAGGAGTCTATACAACCGTGCCAGACTAAAGAGAAGACATGCGGACCATTAATTTCATCAGTTCAGTCACGTTTTTTCAAAGAAAAAAACGGATGAAGTTTACATCAGTTTCTCATCAGTTTTTATATCAGTTCTTTGTTTATATCCACTACCAATGCAAAAACGGACCGTTTGTTCGTTTACATCCATTTTTTGTCTGTTACGTTTTTTTTGGGATGTTGACGGATGCGGATGTAAATTGATATAAATGGATGATCATCTGTTTACATTCATTTTTCCATAGAGATGCATTGATGTCCGTTTTTCATCCGTCAACGGATGGATGAAAAACGTACAAACGTCCACATGTGTGAAACGGACCTTAAGGCCTCTTTCACACGAGGGATCCGTATGTCCGTTTTTCATCCTTCCGTTTTCGGATGAAAAACGGACATACATATATCCCTGTGGAGCGTCGGATGTCAGCGGTGACATGTCAGCTGACATCCGACCCGCTCCGATCCGAAAAGTGTAACGGAGGAAAACCCTACTTTTCCATCCGTTTTCGGATCAGATCGGGTGACGACGGACACTACGGTCCGTCATCACCCGATCCCCCATAGGGGAGAGCGGCGCTCTGACAGGTCCAACGCTGCACAGTGAGCAAGCGGGTGTTCACGGGGCGGATCATCACTTATCTGCCCCGTGTGAAAGAGCCCTAAAGAGGAATTCCAGGTATGGATATTTTATTCAGTTACATTGGTGTAGCTATAAATATATATAAATATATATATATATATATATATATATATATATATATATATATATATATATATACACTATACCTGACCGATGCCACTGGAAGTTGGAAATCAATGAAGTAGACACTGCTACTCCAGTGATCTCCAATAGCTTCCAGGTCTTACATCAAGCACCTGCCCTGCTGCATTGTGAACCCAAGAGGTCAGCTGATAAGCATGAGCATCATTCAGAGAATGCTTTCCATCTTCTAAATGAATGCAAAGCATTCTCTGATTGAACAAGGTTGAGAGGTGGGGTGGTAAGGTCACGCTCTCCACGTCATCCAATCAAAGAATTCTTTGATCCATTTTGAAAATGCAAACCATTCTATGAATGCCTGTCACACAAACAACAAACAAAAATTCCCAGCTCACCTACCAGCCAGCCTTCTACAAACTGAATTGTCCTGTCTAACAGTTCACGTTAAAACCAGGGGTTTAGTTTGAATACATCTCAAAATATATGCATAAGTTGCAGTGGCTATGCCATGGCACCTCAGTGTACTGCAGTCCTAACTATAAAATTTTAGGGTCCTTTCACACTGGGGCGGTTTGCAGGCGCTATTGCGCTAATAATAGCTAATAATAGCGCCTGCAAACCGACCCGAAAGTGCTGCTGCTTTAATTCCAGTGTGAAAGCCCCGAGGGCTTTCACACTGGAGCGGTGCGCTAGCAGGACGGGAAAAAAGTCCTGCTAGCAGCATCTTTGGAGCGGTGAAGGAGCGGAGTGTAAATCAATGGGACAGCGCGGCTATACTGCCGGCAAAGCGCCTCTGCAGAGGCGCTTTGCGGTGGTTTTAACCCTTTCTCGGCCACTAGCAGGGGGGTAAAACCGCCCCCACTAGCGGCCGCATACCGACGGTAAAGCGCCGCTTATAATAGCGGCGCTTTACCGCCGATGCCGCCCCCGCCCCAGTGTGAAAGGGCCCTTAGAGTCTCCTGAGTTGGAGCACATACTGTACATAATAATGGATTGCCCTTCAACGTGCTCCTTGCTGCAAAGGCCAGTTATAGGTTGAGGTGGTTGCCATTTGTTTGTACCGTTGGTTAATTGGTGAGGGGGCACACTGGATACCCTCGCTGCCATTGTGCTATTGCTACCCTGCATATCCCTGTACCTTTAAGGAGGAGTGGGCTCCCTCCAAGCATACCTGCCTTCAATCTATCCATTATTATATACTATACTATATTAAAGGAACTCTCCTTTCGGCCCCACATCCAATCACTTTCCAAAGCTTGCCGCCTCAACCTCCACAACATCTCTAAACTACGTCCTTTTCTAACTAATGAAACCACAAAGCTCCTGATTCACTCCCTGGTTATCTCTCGCCTCGACTACTGCAACTCCCTCCTCATTAGCTTACCTTTAAATAGACTATCCCCCCTTCAGTCCATCATGAATGCTTATGCCAGACTCATCCACCTTACAAACCGCTCAGTGTCTGCTACCCCTCTCTGCCAATCCCTCCATTGGCTGCCACTCGCCCAACTAATTAAATTCAAATAACTAACAATAAGTTACAAAGCCATCCACAACTCTGCCCCCAGCTACATCACTAGCCTAGTCTCAAAATACCAACCTAATCGCCATCTCCATTCCTCCCAAGACCTCCTGCTCTCTACCTCCCTCATCACCTCCTCCCATATTCTCCCGAGCCTCGCCCATCCTCTGGAATTCCCTACCCCAATCTGTCAGACTGTCTCCAAATTTATCCATGTTTAGGCGATCCCTGAAAACTTTCATCTTCAGAGAAGCCTATCCCGCCTCCATCTAATAACTGCACTATTTTCTCCATTAGCTCATCCCCCACAGCTATTACCCTTTTGTATAACTTGACCCTCCCTCCTAGATTGTAAGCTCTAACGAGCAGGGCCCTCTGATTCCTCCTGTATTGTATTGTACTTGTACTGTCTGCCCTAATGTTGTAAAGCACTGCGTAAACTGTTGGCGCTATATAAATCCTGTATAATAATAATAATATATGTGCTGCAACTCAGGAGACTCTCAAAAGTATAGAGTTAGGACTGCAGTACACTAGGGTGCCACAAAGTGGCCACTGCAGCTTACGTAATTATTTGCAAATGTGTGCAAACTAAACCCCTTGGTTTTACCGTGAACTGTTAGACAAGGTTGATTACATGCGTTGTAGGCTGGCTGGTAAGTGAGCTGAGAATTCTTGTTTGTTGTTGTTTGCCATGCTTCATGTGCTCCTTACTGCAAAGGCCAGTTATAGGTTGGGGTGGTTGCCATTTGTTTGCATTCTTTGAATGCCGCCTGTGCCGAGCAGTCCTCATCCTGTGTTCACACTGCAGCAGGGCATTTGCTCGGTGCGTGACCTGGAAGCAAGTTGAGATCATGAGAGTAGTAGTGTCTACCTGAGTGATTTTCAGCTTCCAGGGGCATTGGCCGGGTATGGTGTATACATAGGTCCAAGCCAGGCCAGTATAACTATGCATAAAATATCCATACCTGGAATTTATCTTTAAGGCTTATATGAGAATTTATAGATTGCAGGGAAAGCTACTTTAAGTGAACCACTTGCTTTGCCCTATGTAAAATCCACTTTAAGGTCCACTTTAAGTGCAGCAGCTATAAGGTCATTAACCTAGCGGTCCTAGCTGAAAGGGAAGCATGAATCACAATGGTGGCTGAGCAGAATAACTAATCGTTTGGCAGGTAAAACCATAAATGTATGTAGTTGTCTGCCTGAAGTGCAGCTTTAAAAATACAACATGCTGCAGATTTTATCTCCCCCCCCCCCTTTTTTTTTTTTACTATAATCCACTGGGAGCAGATGAAAAATTCTGGGTCCTTTATGTTTTGTAAGCCAAAGGTTTTTTAAAACGGCACATATTTCTACGATACACAGCCGCAGTACATCTTTGTCAACATTCTTCTCCAACTTTTGTGTGGCGGCCCCAATCTGCGAGCGCTCAGCGGTGTGATCAAAGCGCAGCAAAACATTGTGACTTCTGCTGGTATTAAATAATCTATCATTTCACACCAGAGATGTTTGGCACGCCTGTGATCTCTTTTCCTCCCTCTAAAACCTTTTTCTCTTTTCATTCAAAGTTCAGCATTTTCTTCTGGTCTCATCTGAATGTCAAGTGCTAATTATTCTTTTTCCTGTTATTTCTTTTAACCTAATTACGGTGCCACTATCTGACAAACAAAATCACGTCTGGATGAGCAAGTCTTTTGGTGTGCACATAACAGCTTAAAGCAACTGTACAAATATTCAATGGTTTCAATATGCCAGTGTAACACATCCAGGTATTAATTACTATTGGTGCACTGAATAAAAATTTTTGGTGCCGAACTATATATTTTTATATAATAACAATAAAAAAAATACAACATTGATTGATTTTGATTGCATGATATGTAGAAAGAGATAGCATTCAGTAGTATGTTATACTATACTAACAACAGGGTAGTGCATTTTAAACATGCACTACCCTGTTGTTAGTATAGTAGTAGTAATCACATACTACTGAATGTGATCTCTTTCTAGCATGCAATCAATCAATCAATGTTGTATTGTGTTTTATATTTCTAGTAGTTTCAATTTGGATGTCAATCCTGTACAGTTAACTACCCAAAGAGAGCAGTTGTAAAGCTCTCCAACAGCAATTCTCTCCTTTAGAATGAATACAGTATCCCAATCCATCCAAGAGAAATGGAGCCCGCTCTCCCATGAAGCCCCCTGTATGCTCCCGACTTCCGAATCCCAACCGTGGGGAACGTGCACCCCAGCTGCTCAGTGAGTGACGACACCTGATAGCACGGCCACTGCCACTAGGCATGGGCAACACAGGTATCTTCACTGCACAACCACACCCCCCACCCCAGCATGACCCACTGCCATTATCGGCACCTTTTTTTTTCTTTAGACAAAATATCGAAAACACTGATATGTTTCGGCCACTGAAATTTCATTGTATCTCTATTGATTACCTCTCACAGAGATCACTGTACTCCCCCTTGACAATGCCTTCATCTGCTTTTCAATCCAGAAGGGTGGCACCATCCTTGTTCAGGCATAATGCAGGGTCAGATTGCATGCTGAGCAACTGCTATGCAACCCAACCTATGTGCAAATTTACCAACTCCTGCACAATCCTAAAGACTGGCAGGGGACCTAGCATCAGATACACATGCTAAGTAACGTGTCATTGTAACACTTCCCAGTATCTATTACTCCTCACAGAGATCTCAGTACTCTGACAATACCTTCAATTGTGTTTTTCCACAGAAGGATGGAGCCATCTTTGTTCAGGTACCATCCAGAATCTCAGTACTCTGACAATACCTTCAATTGTGTTTTTCCACAGAAGGATGGAGCCATCTTTGTTCAGGTACCATCCAGAATCTCAGTACTCTGACAATACCTTCAATTGTGTTTTTCCACAGAAGGATGTAGCCATCTTTGTTCAGGTACCATCCAGAATCTCAGTACTCTGACAATACCTTCATCAATTGTGTTTTTACACAGAAGGATGGAGCCATCTTTGTTCAGGTACCATCCAGAATCTCCATTTGCACGACACGCTACATAGTGTGAATAGGGGCTCAAGGTAAGAGCTATCTACCTTCACTCTGAACTGTTCCTCCTGATTATAGGATTTGTGTGACCAAGCCTGTAACAGGTCTGCAAAACAAGTCAGCAAATTTGTTGCAGATCTTCTGATCTAAGTGAAGCCTAATTCCTTTCAGTGGATTCCTATACTTTGAAAATAATTGCACACCAATTTCTTATATCCCACAGAACCTACGCAGCAGCAAAGAAGGATCTAAAAACAGGCTCTACAGCCTCAACCGGGAGAAGAAGGCAATCAATGCATTGTTTTCATGTGAGCTCCTGTCATAATAGCATGCCAAGGTGATGGGGGTCAACCTCTGAAGAGTCTAAGAAGACTGGACCAGGCAACGGAGAAAGCACATCAAAGATAGATAAAGTAGACAGGAGAAAAACGGAATCTGCCCCGACGTTACATAACAAATGCGGCATGACTGAGAATCTGCTCAAGCCTCATTTACAGCTTTCTGTATAATTGAAGGTGACAGCAGAGGTCAAAGCAAAGCAAACAAGAGGTGATAAAAACCAACCGTATCGCCGCAATGACCAAATGTGGCATTTTATGATCACAGATGATACACAGGAGTACTAAACACTAAATAGGCTATTATAGAAGCTTTCGGCCATAAACCCTCCATGTCAACGGGGACAAATAAAAATACGAGCGCCAAGTCCCATCCATCTATCAAGTAATTGGATTGGTTTGAAGAGAAAAGTCGCAGTCTCCCGAGATATTGTTAGAGGAAGAATAGGCATGGCGGCTCTAGATAGGCATGTGAAAAAAAGAAGTAACTGCAGGAGGACAGTGCTTTAATTACAGAGAGCTAGGCCGCTCATAGTGAAATTATCTAAGGGCTATCTAGAGTTTCATGTTCCACCTTAAAGCCTTAGTCCGGGGTAAATGTTTTTATTCATATAGCCCCCAGCCAGTTTAAAAGAAAAAAAAAGCTTTGGATACAGTACTCACCTGTAATTCAGAGCAGTCCTCTGCATTACTACTTTTCTGACACAAGATGTCCTCAGTCTTTTGGAGTAAATGATGCCCTGAGGATGATACTGTGAGTGCAGGGTATCAAGAGGTGCAAGCAAAAAAGCCAGGGAAGAGAGACTCCCATATGGGATGGCTAAATCTGAGGTTTTAATCAGACAAAGCCAGCCTCTGAGCAGGCTGCTTCTTCTGTCTTTTAGCTAACCCACAGCACTCTGGGAATTCTTTGTTGGGTATTAAAAGTATATTTGTAAATATTGAATACATATAATAAAAACATTAAAAATATATATTTAAGCTAGAATAAATACAATATAATTGTATATATAATTGTATAATATAATAAATAATTTCCCTTTGAACTTTTACTTCTCCCTAACATAACCCTTAAAGTTGTTCTAAAGGTAATTTTTTTTTTACCTTAATGCATTCTCTGCATTAAGGTAAAATAACCTTTTAATAGTGCCCCCCCCCCCAGCCCCCCTAAATACTCACTTGAACCCGATCTTGGTCCAGTGCTGTGCACATCTGCAGCTGCTCTTCTCTCCTGTCCCGGTTCTCACAGGCTTGGCTGAGAGCAGCTGGAGACACTGGCTCCTGCTGCTGTCAATCAAAACCTGTGAGCAGAGAGCAGGGAGCAGGGTCGAGCTGGGCTGTGTGTCTAAGTAGACGCAAACAGCCCAGCTCAGGATTAAGCCTGCACGAGCGCTTCCATGGGAAGCATCTTCCTATGGGGGCACTTGCGGGGGGGAGGAGCCAGAAGTGGCAGGGGGGGCTCCCGAGAAGAGGAGGATGCAGGCTGCTCTGCGCAAAACCATTGCACAGAGCAGGTATGACATGTTTGTTGTTTAAAAAAAAAAAAAATCAAGCTTTACACTCACTTAACTGAACCCTTACAAATTACCTCCCCCTACCCTTGTTCCTAAATGTAGTTACACATTAAAGTAGCACTAAAGGCAAAATGTTTTTCTCATTTTGAATACAGTAAGGCAGGCCTGTCATTTTTTTTTCATCTGTATCCCATTGAGGAGATTTACCTTCACTCCCTGTCCCATAGCCAAAACGGGAAGTAATAGGAAATCACTCCAACGTGGGAAAATCACTGGTTGTCACCAGGGTCACTTGAACTAGCGTATCCTATGAAACATTGCCCCTCTATTCCTGTTCTGGTGAAAATCCATAATTTGGGATTTTCTTTCACTTTCACTCTGGGTGATAGCCTGTAATCATGAAAAATTAAAAGGGTGAATTTCCCTAATGGGACGAAGACAGCAATAAAAACCTGACAGGTGTTTGAATTCCCTCTCCACTCTAGCCATTAAAAAAAAAAGTTTTTCCTTTAGTTATACTGTACCAACTTCCTATACTGAACAAAACAAAACACACACGCTCACCTATATGGCTGCATCAGCCTGATGCTGCAGCTGTCTCCCGCCGGCTCTAAGTCTGTGAACTGAGTGATCAAGTGACTGCTGATCGCTTAGTTCTCAGGTGCGCTCTGAGCACAGAGCGGTGACCATCAGTCACTGCTCTGTGCTCTGTAACTCCGGTGAGTGACGGGGCAGGAGATGGGTGGGATCAGCTGGCTCAGACTCTGAGCGGTGCACCAAAAGCCTAAACCGGTTTCCTCCCACACTCCAAAGACATTATGGCAGGTTAAATGGATCCTGTCTAAACTGGCCCTAGTATGTATGATTGTGGGTTAAGGACCTTAGAGTGTAAGCTCCTTGAGGACATGGACTGATGTGAATGCACAATGTACAGTATCTCACAAAAGTGAGTACACCCCTCACATTTTTGTAAATATTTTATTATATCTTTTCATGTGAGAACACTGAAGAAATTACACGTTGCTACAATGTAAAGTAGTGAGTATACAGCTTGTATAATAGTGTAAATTTGCTCTCCCTTCAAAATAACTCAACACACAGCCATTAATTTTTAAACGGCTGGCAACAAAAGTGAGTACACCCCTAAGTGAAAATGTCCAAATTGGGCCCAAAGTGTTAATATTTTGTGTGGCCACCATTATTTTCCAGCACTGCCTTAACCCTCTTGGGCATGGAGTTCACCAGAGCTTCACAGGTTGCCACCGGAGTCCTCTTCCACTCCTCCATGATGACATCACGGAGCTGGAGGATGTTAGAGACCTTCCATTTGAGGATGCTCCACAGATGCTCAATAGGGTTTAGGTCTGGAGACATTCTTGGCCAGTCCATCACCTTTATCCTCAGCTTTTTTAGCCAGGCAATGGTCGTCTTTGGAGATGTGTTTGGGGTCCTTATGTTGGAATACTGCCCTGCGGCCCAGTCTCCGAAGGAAGGGGATCATGCGCTGCTTCAGTATGTCACAGTACATGTTGGCTTTTATGGTTCCCTCAATGAACTGTAGCTCCCCAGTGCCGGCAGCACTCATGCAGTTCCAAAACCATGACACTCCCACCACCATGCCTGACTGTAGGAAAGACACACTTGTCTTTGTACTCCTCACCTGGTTGCCGCCACACACTCTTGACACCATCTGAATCAAATAAGTTTATCTTGGTCTCATCAGACCACAGGACATGGTTCCAGCAATCCATGTCCTTAGTCTGCTTGTCTTCTGCAGGCTTTCTTATGCATCATCTTTAGATTCCTTCTGGGACGACAGCCATGCAGACCAATTTGATGCAGTGTGCATCGTATGGTCTGAGCACTGACAGGCTGACTTCCCACCCCTTCAACCTCTGCAGGAATGCTGGCAGCACTCATACGTCTATTTACCAAAGACAACCTCTGGATATGACACTGAGCACGTGCACTCAACTTCTTTGGTCGACCATGGTGAGGCCTGTTCTGAGTGGAACTTGTCCTGTTAAACCGCTGTATGGTCTTGGTCACCATGCTGCAGCTCAGTTTCAGGGTCTTGGAAATTTTCTTATAGCCTAGGCCATCTTTATGTAGAGCAACAATTCTTTTTTTTTCAGATCCTTAGAGAGTTCTTTGCCATGAGTTGCCATGTTGAACTTCCAGTGACCAGTATAAGAGAATGAGAGCGATAACACCAAATTTAACACACCTGCTCCCATTCACACCTGAGACCTTGTAACACTAACGAGTCACATGACACCGGGGAGGGAAAATGGCTAATTGGGCCCAATTTGGACATTTTCACTTAGGGGTGTACTCACTTTTGTTGCCAGCCGTTTAAAAATTAATGGCTGTGTGTTGAGTTATTTTGAGGGGACAGCAAATTTACACTGTTATACAAGCTGTACACTCACTACTTTACATTGTAGCGAAGTGTCATTTCTTCAGTATTGTCACATGAAAAGATAGAATAAATTATTTACAAAAATGTGAGGGGTGTACTCACTTTTGTGAGATACTGTTTATGTAAAGCGCTGCGTAATTAGACGTCGCTTTATAAGTACTGTACCTGGAATAAATAAATAAACCAGCTACCGATCAGGCATCTGCATGGGTCTCTACATTGTTGGGATTCATCTAGAAATTATAGTGGCTCTGTGAAGAGCAAGTGCACTCCTGTGACCCATAAGAGAAGTATGGCCAAAAGAGCTTTGGTCATACTTCTCTTTAGAAGAGACAATGATAAAGGTATGCCACTGCTGACCTCTCTTTTGAGAATGCTAGTTCTCCAGCTATCATGACTTGGCTTAAATTATTTCTGAATCTCTGACTTGGAACAAAAAAAGAGATAAGAATGATTGATACTCTTCTGATGCTGATTTCTTGCATGGACTTTAGCTTTAAAGTAACTCTGTCAGGTCACAAAAAAAAGTGTCCTGCAAAAGAAAAGCTCACAGTTGTATTGGGGTAGGGTTCAGAGAGTGGAATGACAGCAAATGGCAGGAAATACAGGGATCCATCACTCCCCGAAGTGTTGAATGCTGAGGAGTTCGATGGAGGCTGGAACAGAGGAGAGGCAGGAAACATGGGCCACTGGATAGTTGAGTACGATACCTCTTCTTTTGCTGGACACTTTCCTTTTGATTTTTCTCTTACCTGACAGGGTCACTTTAACCGTTCTACACTGAAGATGTACCCATTGTAAATTACTCGCTCTGTAAAGTGATCATCTGGCAGATAACAGGTCAAATCTTGTTACAACGTATCTCAGTGCCAGTTGTGTTTTCCTCCATTGTAAAGTCTGGACTCTCCCAAGAGAAAGTACATTGCACTGATTGATGTCACAGCTGACAAGATGATTCATATCTCGGTCCTCAGGCCACTACTGCAATGTTATTAAGGCATATTGGGCACCACAAATAAGCATGATTTACTAGGCAATATGACAGAATAATAAGAAATATTTGCCTTAAAAACGATATAAGATTGCATATAGTAAAGAGGAAGTGGTACAAGGAAGAAAAAGCTGGTGGCAAACTCAGCTGCTATTTCATGTTATAACACAATATTGAAGTTAAATTCGATTTTACACAGGTGCCCAGAAATGTAACATATGCAAAAGCGCTCAAAGAAAAAAAAACATGGCTGCAAGCCACTTTTCAAAATGAGTTTATATTAGGATTCTGGCTATTGGTCCTCTGCGTGAAATGCATCATCATTCAACACCATTCTTTTTACCTTCACCCACTTACCCTAAAAACTATGGCCAAACTATGGGCACTAAATTAGCTACATACTTAAAGGCTCGTACACACTATAAGAAAAATCAATTTTCGTATAGCGTGTGCACAACTTTCGACAGCCAATTCCGAATTTTCGCATGAAAATTCCCAAAGGGACAAATTCCAAAAATTTCCTTGTACGGGAACAGAACAAAGGATTTCCTTTTAATGTGTACCGTTTCGTACGATTTTAGTACAAAAAAAATCAGAAAAGAAAGATTGCACATGATCAGAAACAATAAATAACAAAAAAAGCCTTTGTCGTACGAGAATATTCATAAGAATTTTCGTACAAATTTTCTTTCATCGGTTCTGATTTGCTGCAAAACATCGAGAAAAATCGGACAAACGTTCACTCAATTTTGTTATAGTGTGTAACCTCACTTTACAAACAGTACACAAACTTTAAAGCAGAACTTCAACCAAAAGGGGAGTTCTGCTTGTCTGTCTCCTCCCCCTCTCCTCTACCATGTTTGGCACGTCTTCCTGTTAAATCACCGCAGCGATCAAAGTGGAAGTTTGCCTCCCTCCTTCCCCCCGCAACCTTCTGGAACATGTCACAGGTCCCATAAAGCTTCAGGACCATTTGCAGAGCGAGGCGTGGCTCGCACATGCACAGCGGGAAGCTGGCTGTGATACTGCAAGCAGTCACAGCTGGTTTCCCAAAGTAAACATGCTGCTGCCAGGGACCATAGATGCCCGAAGAGCAGGCTTGGTGAGGACAGAGCTGATAGCTGGATCCCTGAACAGGTAAGTGTCCTATTACTAAAAGTCAGCAGCTACAGTATTTGTAGCTGCTGACATTTAATTCTTTATTTTTAAGTTGAAGAAACACTTTAAGGCTTTTTATTGACCTCTGTAGCTGCAGGCACTGTGGAGTAAGGCTAGGTTCATACTGGTGCGGCTGCGATTTGATCCCATTTTAAGTGTGATTATTTGGTATGATTTGGTGGTGTTTTAAAGCGTTTTTGATACTACTGCATTTTTGGCAGGGGGAGGAGACAAAATGCTAGTTGTTAAGGAGCAGACACCCGCTTGCTTCCTAACAACCAGTGACTCATCCCTCCTGTCAGCAGCAGCGATGAGTCATTAGTTAAAGAGCCGGCACCCGCCAGCATCCTTACAATCAATGACTTATCCCAGTTGTTCGTCAAGGATTCCTAACTGACAGATAAATGTAACCAAAGCCATTCAGATCTGGTACGGATTTTAAGGGGGACCCTATGCCTAAATAATAAAAAAAATAAAAAAATAAAAAAAATTGGCTCCCAAAATCCCTATCTGAGCATGCAGCCTGGCAGGCCAGGAAAGGATTGGGGGGGGGGGGGGGGTTCAGATTCTGAGAGCATGCGGCCCTCAGCATCTGAACCATACCAGGCCAAGGCATGGGCAAGGCAACTTGTCCCCATGTTGATGAGGACAAGGGCCTCTTCCCCACAACCCTGGCCATGCGGTTGTGGGGGTCTGTGAGCAGGGGGCCTATTGGAATCTAGAAGCCCATTTTAACAATAGAGGGGCCCCCAAAACCTGCCCCACCCCCATGTGAATGAGTGAGGAGTACATAGTATGTCCATATATGGTCAATGATGTCAACGGGTGACCCCTGCCTCTTTGTTTTCTTAAGTGGCAAGGAGAACTAGCAATATAATTTAGTGTCTGAAAAGCTTCTAGAAGCCGAGCTTCCGAAGGCATTTTTTTAAGTGTGAGTTGATAGTCATCGTTCATGGTGATTGATGTGGACCTATATTGCTGGACGATGTAATTGACGATGGATGTACAACGCGGGGAGCAGGGGAATGTACATCCTCAATTCCAAAAATAGTTGGGACGCTGTGTAAAATCTACATAAAAACAGAATGCAATAATTTGCACATCTCATAAACCCATATTTTATTCACAATAGAAAAATAGAAAACATATCAAATGTTGTTGTTTAAATATACCATTTAGAAAAAAAATAAGGTCATTTTGAAATTGATGGCAGCAACACATCTCAAAAAAGTTGGGACAGAGTAACTAAAAACTGGCAAAGTAAGTGGTGCTGACAAAGAAGAGCTGGAAGAACTTTTGCAACAAATTGGGGCTAATTGGCAACAGGTCAGTAACATGATTGGGTATAAAAAGAGCATCTTAAAGTGTCAGTGTCCAGAAATAATGATCTTTGAAAAGCTGCGTCTAAAATTTCAGATCAAAAGATTTTGAGAATCTTGAGAAATCTCTGTATGCAAGGGACAAGGCCGAAACACAAGATTTGATGCCTGAAATCTTCGAGCCATCAGACAGCACTGTATTAAAACAGGCACGATTCTGTGATGGACATCACTGCATGGGTTCCAAAAATCACTGTCTGTGAATACAGTTCGCTGTGCCATATAAAAATGCAAGGAAAAGTTCTATTATGCAAATAGGAAGCCATATCTGAACATGATCAAGAAACGCCCCCATCTTCTCAGGGCTGAATCTCATTTAAAATGGTCTGTTGCAAAGTGGAAAACTATTCTGTGGTTAGACAAATTGAAATTCGACATTCGTTTTGGCAACCATGGGTGCCGCGTCCTACGGACTAAAGAGGATAGTGACCTTCCTGCTTGTTATTGCCCAGTTTAAAAGGCTGCATCTCTGATAGTATGGGGGTGCATTAGTGTGTATGAAATGGGCAGCTTGCACATCTGTAAAGGCACCATCAATGCTGAAAGATGTATCCAGGATTTAGAGCAGCATATGCTCCCATCCAGACAATGTCTTTTTCAGGGAAGGCCTTGCATTTTTCAGCAAGACCATGCTAAACTGCATGATGTATCTATGACAGCAGCATGACTTCTTAGTACAAGGGTCCAGGTGCTTAAAGTGATTGTAAAGACTTTTTTTTTTTAAATAACAAACATGTCATACTTACCCCCACTGTACAGCTTGTTTTGCACAGAGTGGCCCCGAACCTGCTGTTCTGGGGTCCCCCGGCGACTCTCGTGGCTCCTCCCCACATCAGATAACCCCCTAGGAGAAGCGCTGTCCCAGGGGATTACCTTGCGGGCGCGCTCCCGAGTCCAGCATTTGGCATCCATAGCCGCCGAATGCAGGACTCAGCCCTGCCCCCGGAGCTCGTGTCATTGGATTTGATTGACAGCAGCCAATGGCTGCGCTGCTATTAATCTATCCAATCAAGAGCCGAGAACCCCGGATAGAAAGACAGCGCGTCCCCGTGGGTGAAGTTCGAGGGCTCAGATAAGTAAAACGGGGGGGCTGGGGAGCCGGTCATTGACAGGTGTTTTTTCACCTTAATGCAAATAGGATGCACTAAAATGGAAAAACACGTAGGTTTACAACCCCTTTAACTGGCCTGCCTGCAATCCAGACCTTTCAGCAACTGAAAGTTTTGATGCATCTTGAAACAAAAAATACGACAAAAAAGACGCAGTACTGTTGAGCATTCCTCTCCCAAAACTCCAGCAACTGGTTTCCTCATTCCCTGAGATTGTTGTTAAAAGAAGAAGGGATGCTACACCATGGTAAACATGGCCCTGCCCCAACTTTTTGACACCTGTTGCTGCTATCAATTTCAAAATTACCTTATTTTCATCTTAAAATTGTACTTTTTCTCAGTTTAAGCATTTGATATGTTCCTATCTTCTATTGTGATTACATTATGGGTTTATGAGAGTTGCAAATCATTGCATTCTATTTTATGCAGATTTTACACAGCATCCGTGTGATTGCCAAGATTCCGAATAATACCAATAATCTTTTCAGGGCATAGTAAAGGTTGCTATCTGCAAGCTTTATATAACGCTTGCAGATTTACATTGCCCTGAAAAGATTATTGGTATTATTCGGAATCTTGGCAATCACGCGATCTGATACTCCCACTATCCAACCCTGGTGGATCTGGCTTCCACCGGGTAGTTGCTGTAGTTGGCTGGCCCTTGCGGCCGAGTCTTGACCATGGTATTATGCCGCGATTGTCCGTACAAGCATCTGTAGTCTCAAATTGGAGTTCCGGTTGCCCTTCCTCTGTGATGAGACTAATGGTGGTGTCCTTGCTGAGTGGATTTCTAATATAAGCTGGGTTAAAGCTTACCTCTGGTAAGCGTGCATCGTTATAGGTGGTGGATTTTTTCACTGGGTGCTTGCTGACAAACTTTTCAATCACCATTTGTGGATTTAATTAATCTTAAGGACTTTCTTATATTTGAGTCACAATTTTTCACTTATTTATTTATTATCCATTCTTATTTTAAGTCACATATGGTTTCCAAGTATCACTATCTGGGTTGGATTATATATTGTGTGTTTTTCATTTATAAACTTGCTGCACTTTGCGAGATCAGTTTTTTATATTTTTTTTAAATTGTGGTCTATTCACATCCTTATAATTTAATTGTTAGCGCGGTTCTGTTGATTATTCTGGTATTTGATCACCCCTGCAGTTTTTATTTTTTGCACTATAAATAAAAAAAAGAGTGACGATTTTGAAAAAAAAGCAATATTTTTTACTTTTTTCTATAATAAATATGCCTAAAAAATATATAAAAAAACATTTTTTTTCCCTCAGTTTAGGCCGATACGTATTCTACATATTTTTGGTAAAAAAAAAAAATCGCAATAAGCATTTATTGATTGGTTTGCACAACAGTTATAGCGTCTAAAAAATAGGGGATAGTTTTATGGCTTTTTTATTAATAATTTTTTTTTTTACTAGTAATGGTGGTGAGCAGCGATTTTTATCATGACTGCGACATTATGGCGGACACATCGGACACTTTTGGCGCTATTTTGGGACCATTCACATTTATACAACGATCAGTGCGATTAAAAATGCACTGATTACTGTGTAAAAGTGACTGTCAGTGAAGGGGTTAACCAGGAGGGGGCGCTGCAGGGGTTAAGTGTGTCCTAGGGATGTAGTCTAACTGTAGGGGGGGGGGGGGCTATGTGTGACACAACACTGATCACTGCTTACGATTACAGGGAGCGGTGATCAGTGTCAGTGTCACTAGGCAGAACGGGGAAATGCTTGTTTAGATCAGCATTTCCCCCGTTCTTCCTCTCCGTAAGACGATCGCGGGTATCCCCGCGGACATTGAATCAGCGGGGCCCGCGGTCGGACTCATGGAGCTTGCGGCGGGCGCGCACGGATGGGTCGCGTGTGCGCCTGCTAGCAGGACCTCGCGAGATCACGTACAATAACGTGATTTCGCGCAGTAAAACTGCGGCGGCTGGTCCGCAAGTGGTTAAAGATTTATTTCATTTAGTCAAAAATTTTATTGAAAACTGGACTCCAGGCAAACAGCTAAACACAAAGATCTAATACACAGATTAGAGCTGTTTTACCTGTCAAAGGCTTTTTATTTCTGTCAATCCAGTGCTGAAAATTACACATCACTGGCCAAGAGTAAAACTTTGTCCAGTAGGGGAGGAGTCTTGATCTCTGCTGCAGTTTCCCTTTCATTTACAGGTCTCCTCCCTACGCCAACCCTGTGGCCAAACCGTGAAAGGGGATGCAGAAGAGTACTGGGCTCATCTCTCTTTCACTCTACTTTTCTTACATTGAATAAATGTGATAGTAAACTTTCTAGTGAAGAAGACTTTGCCTAATGCCAGGGAATATCTCTCTGTATCCTGAAGCATGTGTCCAACCAAACCTGTAGCATATCTGTAGTCTCTGGCAATCTTTTTTCTGATATTACCAATACTGAATATTATGTATGACTCTTTCGTGATATCAAGACCCATGTTTGATGCCCCCTATACCTTACAGTCTGGCAAACAGTCTTGTTAAGGACTTCTGTCTATGGGCTAATATACAGTGGGGACAGAAAGTATTCAGACCCCCTTAAATTTTTCACTCTTTGTTATATTGCAAACATTTGCTGAAATCATTTAAGTTCATTTTTTCCTCATTAATGTACACACAGCACCCCATATTGACAGAAAAAACACAGAATTGTTGACATTTTTGCAGATTTATTAAAAAAGAAAAACTGAAATATCACATGGTCCTAAGTATTCAGACCCTTTGCTCAGTATTTAGTAGAAGCCCCTTTTGATCTAATACAGCCATGAGTCTTTTTGGGAAAGATGCAACAAGTTTTTCACACCTGGATTTGGGGATTCTCTGCCATTCCTCCTTGCAGATCCTCGCCAGTTCTGTCAGGTTGGATGGTAAACGTTGGTAGACAGCCATTTTTAGGACTCTCCAAAGAGGCTCAATTAGGTTTAAGTCAGGGCTCTGGCTGGGTCATTCAAGAACAGTCACGGAGTTGTTGTGAAGCCACTCCTTCATTATTTTAGCTGTTTGCTTAGGGTCATTGTCTTGTTGGAAGGTAAACCTTCGGCCCAGTCTGAGGTCCTGAGCACTCTGGAGAAGGTTTTCGTCCAGGATATCCCTGTACTTGGCCGCATTCTATCTTGGTCACATCAGACCAGAGAATCTTATTTCTCACCATCTTGGAGTCCTTCAGGTGTTTTTAGCAAACTCCGTGCAGGCTTTCATGTGTCTTGCACTGGGGAGAGGCTTCCGTCGGGCCACTCTGCCATAAAGCCCCGACTGGTGGAGGGCTGCAGTGATGGTTGGCTTTCTACAACTTTCTCCCATCTCCCGACTGCATCTCTGGAGCTCAGCCACAGTGATCTTTGGGTTCTTCTTTACCTCTCTCACCAAGGCTCTTCTTCCCGATAGCTCAGTTTGGCCGGATGGCCAGCTCTAGGAAGGGTACTGGTCATCCCAAACATCTTCCATTTAAGGATTATGGAGGCCACTGTGCTCTTAGATACCTTAAGTGCAGCAGAAATGTTTTTGTAACCTTGGCCAGATCTGTGCCTTGCCACAATTCTGTCTCTGAGCTCTTCAGGCAGTTCCTTTGACCTCATGATTCTCATTTGCTCTGACATGCACTGTGAGCTGTAAGGTCTTATATAGACAGGTGTGTGGCTTTCCTAATCAAGTCCAATCAGTATAATCAAACTCAGCTGGACTCAAATGAAGGTGTAGAACCATCTCAAGGATGATCAGAAGGAATGGACAGCACCTGAGTTAAATATATGAGTGTAATAAATCTGCAAAAATGTCAACAATTCTGTGTTTTTCTGTCAATATGGGGTGCTGTGTGTACATTAATGAGGAAAAAAATGAACTTAAAGGATTTTAGCAAATGGCTGCAATATAACAAAGAGTGAAAAATTTAAGGGGGTCTGAATACTTTCCGTCCCCACTTTCCGTCGTGCACTTAAAGTGGTTCTAAAGGCTGAAGGTTTTTCACCTTGATGCATTCTGTGCATCAAGGTAAAAAAACAATCTGAATTCAGCTCCCTCCACCAGCCCTCCTTATACCCGATGAACCTGATCTTGATCCAGCAATGTGCCCAAGAACAGCAGCTCTCTCAGCTCTCTCCCTCCTCATAGGCTTAGAAACAGCAGCGGGAGCCATTGGCTCCCACTGCTGTCAATTACAGCCAGTAAAAAGGGAGTGGGGGTGGGACTAAACGGGTACCCCCATAGCTCGCTATGGTGGGCACTCAGGGGGGAGAGGAGCCAGGAGTCCTGGCAGGGGGTAAAAGAAGAGGAGGATTGGGGCAGCTCTGTGCAAAACCATTGCACAGAGCAGGTAACATGTTTGTTATTTAGAAAAAAAGCTAAGGGTTTACAATTACTTTAACTTACAACATACATTTAAGATAAGTTTGAAATCTTTTGAGTTCCACCCTAGGCCAGCCATAAACGGTTTGAATCTCAGTGCAATTTGTGGTTGCAGGAAAGAAATTTACATCATCTATGATCTGCCTAAGAGCCTTCACATGTGCCTCTGACCTGAAGTTGATACCTTCTAAGTTGCATGAAGATGCTTTTGCACTTCCAGTACATTTCTGCAGCAAAGACACAAACCCACTTACACAGGCCCTAAACCTTTTTCATTCAGTTCATTTAGCCAGTTTATACTAGCGCTGCATTGGAGTATACCACCCATACCACTGAACAGCATTTCTCCTGGAGCTACAGCCTCTCTTCGTACCATCCTCCATAGGCATGTTGAAAGTCCCCAAAGGGAAGACGAAGAAAGATTTTCCTTGAGGCTGGAAGGGAGAAGCAGCTGTTTCTGTGATGCGCATTTTATTCTACAGGGTCCAGGAACTGGAGACATATGCAACTGTGAAATATGCAAAAGGTAAATTGAAGAAGGGAAACAGACAAAAAAGCCACAGAGGAGACGGGACCTCACGCTGCCTGCCTCCTGATGACTCAGTCCTTGTCACATTAGATCAATACGCTTGAACAGCTTCGCCTGGCATAGCAGGCACTTGGGACTTGAGGATGCCACGGTGCAGAAGCTTGGCATATCACAGACGACGTGCCGCTCTGTCTAGGATTATTTCAAAAGCCGAGGATGGCTCAACAGTAAACAGTGTTTGCATTTCATTGTCGAAAACTGCAGGGGGGGCCTGCGGCTTGGGGACACATCAGTGCTTTCTCCAGGAGCTCCCGTTTCCACCTGCTGCTTGATGTGACACTAATCAATAGTTGCTGTAAGTCACAGCAGGAAAAATATGGACTGCTACTTAAGATATGCAGCTTGTGATGAAGGGGAAGAGCACACTAGATCCTAGAGAGAAGAATAGGCAAGGCTGTAGCTTTTGGACAGAATGGAGATACCTGTACATGGATAGCTATGCTGTACAGGTAGTAAAATAAAATCAATACCTTGAGGTACCTGCTTGTATTGTCACATACGTGGCAAAGCACCCTACTTAGGAAGAACTATTATAAATATAATAAGTTGAGAGCTTGGATCCACGCCTTCAAAGCCTTTCTGTTGACAAGTGAGGTTGTCCAGCATAGTCATGGGCCAACTGAGATATGGGAAAAGGCAGTGGGTTGGCCAGAGTGCTTCATCAGAATATTTGAGCCATACATACACCTTGCTTCTATCACTGCCCAAGTTTCAGGCTACAATTAGTCAGGTCTAAATTATTATAACTCACTGCCCTTTGAAAAAACATATGGGCCTGAAATGATGGAATATCATTAGCTTCAAATAGGTTTTGCATAGCTATAAAAGTCTAATGGAATGCAAACCCCACTTGAAGCAGGTCAAAAGAAGTTCAACTGCAGGTAAAATGCACTTGTCTGAACTCTGAATGATCTCAGAGGCTTCTCAAACCGATGTCAAACTGATGTCAAACTGATGCCATTCGCCAAGCCCAAAGCTCATCGACACAGACCCTAATGTAGCCTTAAGAGGCTGTGTCAAGAAGCTTTGGGCTTGTGTCAATTGCATTACTTTGACATCAGTCTGATATACTTAAACAATCATTTAGAAGTAATTGGCAGATGCATTTGCCCTGCAGTTGATTTTCTTTTTCCTGCTGTTTGAAGATAACAAAAGCCTATCAACACAGGCCTTAAAGCAAATTTTAAATCACAGCAAGTCTTTCTGTAAATTGTTTCCAATGCAAGGTCAGGCTTGCTCAGAAACTTGAGTATGGCCTAACAATCTCAGTGTATTATAGCTGAGAAGATTTGTATCAAGCAGAAAAATGCAAAAAGTGCAGTCTACCCTACCCCACTCTCTTCCTTTGTCAGTACTTTTTGTTAAAAACATTATGCCTAAAAGTTAAGCACCAAATAAAGTATAATAATTAAGGCTAAACTATAGGCAAAGAGCTAAATACATTAAAGAAGAATGTTTTAACTGCCAAAGGATTTGTAATTCTGCCTCTTGAGATTTATACAGCTTTAATCACTGGAGGAGAGAAGACTGAGCAAATGCTTCCTTCTATCTGCAGCAGACTGATGACATCATCTCTGGCTTGGCAAAGTCACTGCACTGGAGCTCAAAGATGGCGTTCAACGATAAAAGCTGGAGCCTTTAAAATATGATGCTGTTGCTGTATGTTGTATGTCAAGAATGTATTTATGAGAGCTTGAAGCTAGACTGTGATAATTATTATTAATATTATAATACAGGATTTATATAGCACCAACAGTTTGCACAAGCGCTTTACAAAAATAAGGCAGACATTACAGTTACAATACAATTTAGTACAAGAGGAATCATAACTCAAAATGTGCAATGAAAATATACTATACCTTCCTTTTCCAATTATTTGTATTATGCATTTCAAAGGAAGTAGAAATATTTCAATCAGCAGTACTTGTGACAACACACTCTACCGTTCTTTGATGTAATGCATATACCCTTGTGATCCCCCCATCCCTAAAATGGCATAGAAGCCATAAAGAGGTGGGCAAGTTTTGGACACTTGGAGAACATCACCACACTGTAACACTTAACCTGAGTTCTCTCCCTCGACTCATTAAAAGACGTAAACATTTTCCATTTTTAGCATTATATGGCGACAGGGAGAGAGTCTTCACAGGGTAGCGTCAATCAAAACAAACAAGAATGCAAAATGAAGTGGGAATTAATTTAAATTTAATTGAACGCGCTTAATGAACACCGATACAGAAGACATGATCATTTCCCCCAGCTTTGTAGTTAACATTTTCACTTGTCTAGATTAATCAAAACTAAATATAATTCACTTACACTAGGATAATTATTCTGTAAGGCAGATTAGACATGTCTGCCATCTCACTGCCCACACAGATGAAGGACTTTATTAATAGTAGGCATTAAAGAGCACACTTACCAACTTTATTGGTGGGCCTATTAGCTCTTCACCTACAGGGTGTGGTTACAGGACCACCTCTCTCAATCTTCTAGCAAACATTTGTAATAAAGTTACTTTCCTTTATGCTTATTCCAAAAAACAGCTGTTAACTGTCATTGTTTTCAGTTTGCCTAGACATTTAACCACAATAAGTGTTGCCAGGGTCGCTGCCATCACTGTTAAGTGATCTTGATTTTCAGGGACTGGTCCTGGGTTGTAAACTACCCCGATAAAAGTTCTCTTATTTTATTATTAACCAACTGCCTATCATATCAAGTCTTATTATCTTTAAAGAAGAACCCCAGGACTACAATAACTGTCTAATGAGCTAGTTATCTTGGTCTGCACATCAAGTGACATCACTGAAGGATTCCTTGGACAGCAACCAAGGACCCAGAGATGCAAAATTGAGAGGTGGTGTGGGCAATGGTGAATGACACATAGTGAGAGGTGGCGTGAGACAGAGTGGAAAGGCACAGGGAGGCAGTAATGGAAGATGAAGTGGGGTGAAGATGAAAGACACAGAGAGGCAATAATGTGAGATGCAGTGGGGCAAAGAAGACATAATGAAAGGTGATGTGGGGCAGCTATGAAAAGAGAGGCAGAGTGGGGTGTAGATGAAAGACAAGAAGAGACGAAGTAATGAGAGATGGAGTAGGGTGGTGACAAAAGGAAGACAGGGGCAGTATTGAGAAGTCGAAAGGGGTCGTCATAAAGGACACAGAGACAGTATTGAGAGATAGAATGGAGTGATGATGAGAGACAAAGAAAGGCAGCTTTTTGAATCATAGGCAGAATTGCCGCGATTCTGCCCACGATTTGAAAGCGCCGATGTGTGAATGTCAAATCGTGGGACTCGCATTTAAGATGCCATTCATTTGAATGATACCTAAAATCGCGGTGCAGGTCTGCCACGATTGCTGCGCGATAAATCACGCCCCAAACGCGGCAACCCGCATTGCACGAAGCATGTCACACAAAAGTAGCTCCTGAACTTTTTTTGGGCGACATGCTTCCCGCGATGCAGGTTGCTGCGCTTGCAGCGTGATATAACGCACGTCAATCGCGGCAGACCCGCACCCCGATTTTAGGTATCATTCAAATGAATGCCATCTCAAATATGAGTCTAGCTATTTGTCATTCACACATCGGCGCTTTCAAATAGGGGGCAGAATTGTGGCAAATCTGTCCGCGATTCAAAACGCTGAAGTGTGAATGGAGCCTAAAAGATGGAGTTGAAAGACACAGACAGGAAGTATTAAGTAGTGGGACAGGGTGGACATGGAAGACAAGAGGTAGTAATGAAAGATGGAGTGGGCCAAAAAGGCAGTAATGAGAGGTAGAGTGGGGCAGAAAGACAGTTATAATTGGTGGAGTGTGGCTGTGATGATGGACAAACAGAGGTCGTAATGAGAGGCTAAGTGGGATAGAGTTAGAAGGCACAGAGATACAGTAGTAAGAAAAAGAGTGGAGAGTGAAGCAGTAATGAGTGGTGGAGTGGGGCAGAATGAAAAGTGGAGTGGGCAGAGATGCAGTAATGACACGTGAAGTGGGGTGGTAAAGAAAGACACAGAAAGGAACAACCTACTTTATCAAGTGGAACAGACAGGCAGTAATCAGAGGTGGAATGGGACAGAGAGGCAAGTAACTGAGGTGAAGCGGGACAGAGAGGCAGTAATTCAAGGTGGGGCAAGGCAGAGGGACAGTAATAAGAGGTGGAGAGGAGCAAAGAAGCAGTAATGAGAGAAGGAACAGGACAGAGAGGCAGTAATGAAAGGTGGAGCATGACAGAGAGGTGATAATGAGAGGTCAAATGCGACATAGAGGCCGTAATGAGAAGTCCAGTGGGACAGAGAGGCAATAATGATAGGTGGCGGGGAACAGAGAGGAATTAATGAGAGATGGAGCAGTAAAGAGAGGCAAGTCATTTGAGGTGAAGGAGGACAGAGAGGCAGTATATCAAGATGGAGCAGGACAGAGGGACAGTAAAACGTGGTGGAGTGGGACAGGGAAGCAGTAATGAGAGAAGGAACAGGACAGGGAGGCAGTAATGAAAGGTAGGGTAAGACAGAGAGGGGATAATGAGAGGTCAAAAGTGACAGAGAGGCAGTAATGAGAAGTTGAGTGGGACAGAGAGGCAGTAATGATAGATGGAGGGGAACAGAGAGGAATAATGAGAAGTGGAGTGGGACAGGGAGGAATTAATGAGATGTGGAGCGGGACAGCAAGGCAGTAATGAAAGGTTTAGTGGAAAAGGGAGGAATTAATAAGAGGCAGAGTGGGACAGAGAGGTAGTGACGAGAGTAGGGCCGAAACAACTAATCGATTAATCGACAACTAATCGATTATTAAATTAATCGATTACTATTTTCATAATCGATTAATCGGCCAGTAACATAATGGGGTTAAAAAAGCTAAAATCAGCCCTATATAGTACAAAAAGAGCAAAAAATCTCTACTGTAAATATTACTTTCAATGTTGCACAGTAAAAAAACGAAGGGCTAATTTTTTTTTAAATTTTTTTTTAACTCCATTATGTTACTAAATGTCTTAGGATTGGTTCCCACCCATGTGTTTTTGGTGCTTTTTGCAGAAATGCACTACAGTTCATTTAACGTTCATATTTATGCTTTTTTCAGCTGCTGTGTATTTGGAAAGGGTACTTTTTTGTTCAATATACTTCAATGGAGAAGCTGCAGAAAAGCATGTGATATTACAGTTCTGTTTGAAAATCTGCAAAACAGTCTAGAATTGTTTTTTTCTTTAAATAAAAAAATTTGTTCTGAGTCTGATGATATTTACCAGATTCAACCTCTAATAGTATATAGAGTATATCTCTTCTGTCTGTTATTCTCAGAGAGGATTAAAGATTTCACTCCCTAACCATATAGTTGGTTATTTATATTTACCACTGCATAGATATATTTAAGAATAAATTGCCTTTTTTTTTAAACTTTACATATTAACTAAATTATACACCACACTTTTTTTTAAGGTTATTAACCGATTAATCGATTAATCGAAACAATAATCGGCCAACTAATCGATTATGAAAATAATCGTTAGTTGCAGCCCTAGACGAGAGGTGGGGGGGGGGGGGGGCATGGCCGGGATGTAAGTGAAGTAATGAGAGGTGGAGTAGGACAGAGAGGCAGAAATGAGAGGTGGAGTAGGACAGAAAGGCAGAAATACGACGTGGAGTGGGACAAAGAGGTAGTAATGAGAGGTGGAGTAGAACAGAGAGGCAGAAATGAGAGGTGTAGTAGGACAGAGAGGTAGTAATGAGAGGTGGAGTGAGACGGAGAGGCAGAAATGAGGTGGAGTAGGACAGAGAGGCAGCAATGAGAGGTGGAATAGGACAGAGAGGTATTAATGTGAGGTGCAGTAGAACCGAGAGGTAGTAATGAGAGGTGGAGTAGAACAGAGATGTAGTAATGAGATGTGGAGTGAGACAGAGAGGCAGCAATGAGAGGTGGAGTAGGACAGAGAGGTATTAATGAGAGGTGGAGTAGAACAGAGAGGCAGAAATGAGAGGTGGAGTGAGACAGAGAGGCACCAATGAGAGGTGGAGTAGGACAGAGAGGTATTAATGAGAGGTGGAGTAGAACAGAGAGGCAGAAATGAGAGGTGGAGTAGGACAGAGAGGAAGTAATGAGAGGTGGAGTGGGAAGGAGAGGCAACAATGAGAGGTGGAGTAGGACAGAGAGGTAATAATGAGAGGTGGATTAGAACAGAGAGGTATTAATGAGAGGTGGCGTAGGACAGAGAGGTAGTAATGAGAGATGGAGTAGGACAGAGAGGAATTAATGAGAGGTGGAGTAGGACAGAGAGGTAGTAATGAGAGGTTGAGTAGGACAGAGAGGTAGTAATGAAAGGTGGAGTAGGACAGAAAGGTTGTGATGAAAGGTGGAGAAGAAGGGCAGAGAGGTAGTAATGAGAGGTGGAGTAGGACAGAGAGGCAGAAATGAGAGGTGGAGTAGGACAGAGAGGTAGAAATAGGAGGTGGAGTGGGACAGAGAGGTAGTAATGAGAGGTGGAGTAGAACAGAGAGGCAGCAATGAGAGCTGGAGTAGAACAGAGAGGCAGAAATGAGAGGTGTAGTAGGACAGAGAGGTAGTAATGAGAGGTGGAGTGAGACGGAGAGGCAGCAATGAGAGGTGGAGTAGGACAGAGAGGTAGTAATGAGAGGTGGAGTGAGACGGAGAGGCAGAAATGAGGTGGAATAGGACAGAGAGGCAGCAATCAGAGGTGGAGTAGGACAGAGAGGTATTAATGTGAGGTGGAGTAGAACAGAGAGGTAGTAATGAGAGGTGGAGTAGAACAGAGATGTAGTAATGAGATGTGGAGTGAGACGGAGAGGCAGCAATGAGAGGTGGAGTAGGACAGAGAGGTATTAATGAGAGGTGGAGTAGAACAGAGAGGCAGAAATGAGAGGTGGAGTAGGACAGAGAGGAAGTAATGAGAGGTGGAGTGGGATAGAGAGGCAGCAATGAGAGGTGGAGTAGGACAGAGAGGTAGTAATGAGAGGTGGAGTGAGACAGAGAGGCAGAAATGAGGTGGAGTAGGACAGAGAGGTAGTAATCAGAGGTGGAGTGAGACGGAGAGGCAGCAATGAGAGGTGGAGTAGGACGGAGAGGTAGTAATGAGAGGTGGAGTAAGACGAAGAGGCAGAAATGAGGTGGAGTAGGACAGAGAGGCAGCAATGAGAGGTGGAGTAGGACAGGAGGTATTAATGTGAGGTGGAGTAGAACAGAGAGGTAGTAATGAAAGGTGGAGTAGGACAGAGAGGTAGTAATGAGAGGTGGAGTGAGACGGAGAGGCACCAATGAGAGGTGGAGTAGGACAGAAAGGTATTAATGAGAGGTGGAGTAGAACAGAGAGGCAGAAATGAGAGGTGGAGTAGGACAGAGAGGTAGTAATGAGAGGTGGAGTGGGAAGGAGAGGCAGCAATGAGAGGTGGAGTAGGACAGAGAGGTAATAATGAGAAGTGGAGTAGAACAGAGAGGTAGTAATTAGAGGTGGAGTAGGACAGAGAGGTAGTAATGAGAGGTGGAGTAGGACAGAGAGGTAGCAATGAGAGGTGGAGTAGGACAGAGAGGTAGTCATGAGAGGTGGAGAAGAAGGGCAGAGAGTTAGTAATGAGAGGTGGAGTAGGACAGAGAGGTATTAATGAGAGGTGGAGTAGGACAGAGAGGTAGTAATGAGAGGTGGAGTAGGACAGAGAGATAGTAATGAGAGGTGGAATAGGACAGAGAGGTAGTAATGAGAGGTGGAGTAGGACAGAGAGGTAGTAATGAGAGGTGGAGTAGGACAGAGAGGTAGCAATGAGAGGTGGAGTAGGACAGAGAGGTATTAATGAGAGGTGGAGTAGGACAGAGAGGTAGTAATGAGAGGTGGAGTAGGACAGAGAGGTAGTAATGAGAGGTGGATTAGGACAGAGAGGTAGTAATGAGAGGTGGAGTAGGACAGAGAGGTAGTAATGAGAGGTGGAGTAGGACAGAAAGGTAGTAATGAGAGGCGGAGAAGAAGAGCAGAGAGGTAGTAATGAGAGGTGGAGAAGAAGGGCGGAGAGGTAGTAATGAGAGGTGGAGAAGAAGGGCAGAGAGGTAGTAATGAGAGGTGGAGAAGAGGGGAAGAGAGGTAGTAATGAGAGGTGGAGAAGAAGGACAGAGAGGTAGTAATGAGAGGTGGAGAAGAAGGGCAGAGAGGTAGTAATGAGAGGTGGAGAAGAAGGACAGAGAGGTAGTAATGAGAGGTGGAGAAGAAGGGCAGAGAGGTAGTAATGAGAGGTGAAGAAGGGCCAGAGAGGTAGTAATGAGAGGTGGAGAAGAAGGGAAGAGAGGTAGTAATGAGAGGTGGAGAAGAAGGCCAGAGAGGTAGTAATGAGAGGTGGAGAAGAAGGGCAGATAGGTAGTAATGAGAGGTGGAGAAGAAGGGAAGAGAGGTAGTAATGAGAGGTGGAGAAGAAGGGCAGAGAGGTTGTAATGAGAGGTGGAGAAGAAGGAAGAGAGGTAGTAATGAGAGGTGGAGAAGGCCAGAGAGGTAGTAATGAGAGGTGGAGAAGAAGGGCACAGCGGTAGTAATGAGAGGTGGAGAAGAAGGGCAGAGAGGTAGTAATGAGAGGTGGAGAAGAAGGGCAGAGAGGTAGTAATGAGAGGTGGAGAAGAAGGGCAGAGAGGTAGTAATGAGAGGTGGAGAAGAAGGGAAGAGAGGTAGTAGTGAGAGGTGGAGAAGAAGGACAGAGAGGTAGTAATGAGAGGTGGAGAAGAAGGGAAGAGAGGTAGTAATGAGAGGTGGAGAAGAAGGACAGAGAGGTAGTAATAAGAGGTGGAGAAGAAGGGCAGAGAGGTAGTAATAAGAGGTGGAGAAGAAGGGCAGAGAGGTAGTAATGAGAGGTGGAGAAGGGAAGAGAGGTAGCAATGAGAAGTGGAGAAGAAGGCCAGAGAGGTAGTAATGAGAGGTGGAGAAGAAGGGCAGAGAGGTAGTAATGAGAGGTGGAGAAGAAGGGAAGAGAGGTAGTAATGAGAGGTGGAGAAGAAGGGAAGAGAGGTAGTAATGAGAGGTGGAGAAGAAGGACAGAGAGGTAGTAATAAGAGGTGGAGAAGAAGGGCAGAGAGGTAGTAATGAGAGGTGGAGAAGAAGGGCAGAGAGGTAGTAATGAGAGGTGGAGAAGAAGGGAAGAGAGGTAGTAATGAGAGGTGGAGAAGAAGGGCAGAGAGGTAGTAATGAGAGGTGGAGAAGAAGGGCAGAGAGGTAGTAATGAGAGGTGGAGAAGGGAAGAGAGGTAGTAATGAGAAGTGGAGAAGAAGGGCAGAGAGGTAGTAATGAGAGGTGGAGAAGAAGGGCAGAGAGGTAGTAATGAGAGGTGGAGAAGGGAAGAGAGGTAGCAATGAGAAGTGGAGAAGAAGGGCAGAGAGGTAGTAATGAGAGGTGGAGAAGAAGGGAAGAGAAGTAGTAATGAGAGGTAGAGTAGGACAGAGAGGTAGTAATGAGAGGTGGAGTAGGACAGAGAGGTAGTAATGAGAGGTGGAGTAGGACAGAGAGGTAGTAATGAGATGTGGAGTAGGACAGAAAGGTAGTAATGAGTGGTGAGGAAGAAGGACAGAGAGGTAGTAATAAGAGGTGGAGAAGAAGGGAAGATAGGTAGCAATGAGAGGTGGAGAAGAAGGGCAGAGAGGTAGTAATGAGAGGTGGAGAAGAAGGGCAGAGAGGTAGTAATGAGAGGTGGAGAAGAAGGGAAGAGAGGTAGTAGTGAGAGGTGGAGAAGAAGGGAAGAGAGGTAGTAATGAGAGGTGGAGAAGAAGGACAGAGAGGTAGTAATAAGAGGTGGAGAAGAAGGGTAGAGAGGTAGTAATAAGAGGTGGAGAAGAAGGGAAGAGAGGTAGTAATGAGAGGTGGAGAAGAAGGGAAGAGAGGTAGTAATGAGAGGTGGAGAAGGGCAGAGAGGTAGTAATGAGAAGTGGAGAAGAAGGGTAGAGAGGTACTAATGAGAGGTGGAGAAGGGCAGAGAGGTAGTAATGAGAGGTGGAGAAGAAGGGCAGAGAGGTAGTAATGAGAGGTGGAGAAGAAGGGAAGAGAGGTAGTAATGAGAGGTGAAGAAGAAGGGAAGAGAGGTAGTAATGAGAGGTGAAGAAGGGAAGAGAGGTAGTAATAAGAGGTGGAGAAGAAGGGAAGAGAGGTAGTAATGAGAGGTGAAGAAGGGAAGAGAGGTAGTAATAAGAGGTGGAGAAGAAGGGAAGAGAGGTAGTAATGAGAGGTGGAGAAGAAGGGAAGAGAGGTAGTAATGAGAGGTGGAGAAGGGCAGAGAGGTAGTAATGAGAGGTGGAGAAGAAGGGAAGAGAGGTAGTAATGAGAGGTGGAGAAGGGCAGAGAGGTAGTAATGAGAAGTGGAGAAGAAGGGTAGAGAGGTACTAATGAGAGGTGGAGAAGGGCAGAGAGGTAGTAATGAGAGGTGGAGAAGAAGGGCAGAGAGGTAGTAATGAGAGGTGGAGAAGAAGGGAAGAGAGGTAGTAATGAGAGGTGAAGAAGAAGGGAAGAGAGGTAGTAATGAGAGGTGAAGAAGGGAAGAGAGGTAGTAATAAGAGGTGGAGAAGAAGGGAAGAGAGGTAGTAATGAGAGGTGGAGAAGAAGGGAAGAGAGGTAGTAATGAGAGGTGGAGAAGAAGGGCAGAGAGGTAGTAATGAGAGGTGGAGAAGAAGGGCAGAGAGGTAGTAATAAGAGGTGGAGAAGAAGGGCAGAGAGGTAGTAATGAGAGGTGGAGAAGAAGGGAAGAGAGGTAGTAATGAGAGGTGGAGAAGAAGGGCAGAGAGGTAGTAATGAGAGGTGGAGAAGAAGGGAAGAGAGGTAGTAATGAGAGGTGGAGAAGAAGGGCAGAGAGGTAGTAATGAGAGGTGGAGAAGAAGGCCAGAGAGGTAGTAATGAGAGGTGGAGAAGAAGGGCAGAGAGGTAGTAATAAGAGGTGGAGAAGAAGGGCAGAGAGGTAGTAATGAGAGGTGGAGAAGAAGGGCAGAGAGGTAGTAATGAGAGGTGGAGAAGGGAAGAGAGGTAGTAATGAGAAGTGGAGAAGAAGGGCAGAGAGGTAGTAATGAGAGGTGGAGAAGAAGGGAAGAGAGGTAGTAGTGAGAGGTGGAGAAGAAGGGAAGAGAGGTAGTAATGAGAGGTGGAGAAGAAGGACAGAGAGGTAGTAATAAGAGGTGGAGAAGAAGGGTAGAGAGGTAGTAATGAGAGGTGAAGAAGAAGGGAAGAGAGGTAGTAATGAGAGGTGGAGAAGAAGGACAGAGAGGTAGTAATAAGAGGTGGAGAAGAAGGGAAGAGAGGTAGTAATGAGAGGTGGAGAAGAAGGGCAGAGAGGTAGTAATGAGAAGTGGAGAAGAAGGGTAGAGAGGTACTAATGAGAGGTGGAGAAGGGCAGAGAGGTAGTAATGAGAGGTGGAGAAGAAGGGCAGAGAGGTAGTAATGAGAGGTGGAGAAGAAGGGAAGAGAGGTAGTAATGAGAGGTGAAGAAGAAGGGAAGAGAGGTAGTAATGAGAGGTGGAGAAGAAGGACAGAGAGGTAGTAATAAGAGGTGGAGAAGAAGGGAAGAGAGGTAGTAATGAGAGGTGAAGAAGGGAAGAGAGGTAGTAATAAGAGGTGGAGAAGAAGGGAAGAGAGGTAGTAATGAGAGGTGGAGAAGAAGGGAAGAGAGGTAGTAATGAGAGGTGGAGAAGAAGGGCAGAGAGGTAGTAATGAGAGGTGGAGAAGAAGGGCAGAGAGGTAGTAATAAGAGGTGGAGAAGAAGGGCAGAGAGGTAGTAATGAGAGGTGGAGAAGAAGGGCAGAGAGGTAGTAATGAGAGGTGGAGAAGGGAAGAGAGGTAGTAATGAGAGGTGGAGAAGGGCAGAGAGGTAGTAATGAGAGGTGGAGAAGAAGGGAAGAGAGGTAGTAATGAGAGGTGGAGTAGGACAGAGAGGTAGTAATGAGAGGTGGAGTAGGACAGAGAGGTAGTAATGAGAGGTGGAGTAGGACAGAGAGGTAGTAATGAGAGGTGGGGAAGAAGGACAGAGAGGTAGTAATAAGAGGTGGAGAAGAAGGGAAGATAGGTAGTAATGAGAGGTGGAGAAGAAGGGCAGAGAGGTAGTAATGAGAGGTGGAGAAGAAGGGCAGAGAGGTAGTAATGAGAGGTGGAGAAGAAGGGAAGAGAGGTAGTAATGAGAGGTAGAGAAGAAGGACAGAGAGGTAGTAATGAGAGGTGGAGAAGAAGGGCAGAGAGGTAGTAATGAGAGGTGAAGAAGGGCAGAGAGGTAGTAATGAGAGGTGGAGAAGAAGGGAAGAGAGGTAGTAATGAGAGGTGGAGAAGAAGGGCAGAGAAGTAGTTATGAGAGGTGGAGAAGAAGGGCAGATAGGTAGTAATGAGAGGTGGAGAAGAAGGGCAGAGAGGTAGTAATGAGAGGTGAAGAAGGGCAGAGAGGTAGTAATGAGAGGTGGAGAAGGGAAGAGAGGTAGTAATGAGAGGTGGAGAAGAAGGCCAGAGAGGTAGTAATGAGAGGTGGAGAAGAAGGGCAGATAGGTAGTAATGAGAGGTGGAGAAGAAGGGCAGAGAGGTAGTAATGAGAGGTGGAGAAGAAGGAAGAGAGGTAGTAATGTGAGGTGGAGAAGAAGGGCAGAGAGGTAGTAATGAGAGGTGGAGAAGAAGGGAAGAGAGGTAGTAATGAGAGGTGGAGAAGAAGGGAAGAGAGGTAGTAATGAGAGGTGGAGAAGAAGGGAAGAGAGGTAGTAATGAGAGGTGGAGAAGAAGGGCAGAGAGGTAGTAATGAGAGGTGGAGAAGAATGGAAGAGAGGTAGTAATGAGAGGTGGAGAAGAAGGCCAGAGAGGTAGTAATGAGAGGTGGAGAAGAAGGGCAGAGAGGTAGTAAAGAGAGGAGGAGAAGAAGGGCAGAGAGGTAGTAATAAGAGGTGGAGAAGAAGGGCAGAGAGGTAGTAATGAGAGGTGGAGAAGAAGGGCAGAGAGGTAGTAGTGAGAGGTGGAGAAGAAGGGAAGAGAGGTAGTAATGAGAGGTGGAGAAGAAGGACAGAGAGGTAGTAATAAGAGGTGGAGAAGAAGGGTAGAGAGGTAGTAATGAGAGGTGGGGAAGAAGGACAGAGAGGTAGTAATGAGTGGTGGAGAAGGGAAGAGAGGTAGTAATGACAAGTGGAGAAGAAGGGCAGAGAGGTAGTAATGAGAGGTGGAGAAGAAGGGAAGAGAGGTAGTAATGAGAGGTGGAGAAGAAGGGAAGAAAGGTAGTAATGAGAGGTGGAGAAGAAGGGCAGAGAGGTAGTAATGAGAGGTGGAGATGAAGGGCACAGAGGTAGTAATGAGAGGTGGAGAAAAAGGACAGAGAAGTAGTAATGAGAGGTGGAGAAGAAGAACAGAGAAGTAGTAATGAGAGGTGGAGAAGAAGGGAAGAGAGGTAGTAATGAGAGGTGGAGAAGAAGGGCAGAGAGGTAGTAATGAGAGGTGGAGATGAAGGGCACAGAGGTAGTAATGAGAGGTGGAGAAGAAGGGAAGAGAGGTAGTAATGAGAGGTGGAGAAGAAGGTCAGAGAGGTAGTAATGAGAGGTGGAGATGAAGGGCAGAGAGGTAGTAATGAGAGGTGGAGAAGAAGGGCAGAGAGGTAGTAATGAGAGGTGGAGAAGAAGGGCAGAGAGGTAGTAATGAGAGGTGGAGAAGAAGGGCAGAGAGGTAGTAATGAGAGGTAGACAGGGCCAGTGATTAATGACACAGAAAGGCGGCAGTGAGAGTGAAGTGGAATGAGACACGAGGTGGAACAGTTGGTCATATATAACGCTGAACATGTAAAAAATGTATTCTAAAACGGCATTTTTGTTATGTATATTTTTTATTTACAAAAATAGCTTCAAGTTCCACTTTATGCTGACACCAAAAACGGTGCAATATTTCTGCTACTGACATTAACAATGGGGCACTATTTCTCCCATTGAAGACAACGATGGGGCACTATTCCTCCCACTGAGACCAATGATGGGTCACTATTTCTCCCCCTAATACCAAAGATGCATTGTGCCAAATTCCAGGATAATTTCTACTCCTAATGGCCACACTCCGGCCCCCGAAAAGTCTGGAGGACAGTAAACTGGCCCTTTGTTTAGAAATTTTGGAGACCCCTGCGCTAGGCGATAATAACTAGAAATATGTGCTTCCTAATAACAGACTATAGATTGCATTTAAAATGCTCACAATAATTCACAAATTGTACAACTGAAAAAAACAGTAACAAGAGCACTAACATAACTGACCTAGACAATATTAATGATTATTTTGCCGCTGATTTTATTTGACAATGTCAAAGGGGGTGACGATCGCCTCTCTCTTTCTGCGCCATTTATAATCACACCATCTCACACCAAACAAGGGGACAGACAAGAGTCACAGCTGATCAGTCTCATCGGCTCATCCTTCCAGACAAGTAATGAACCAGGTCTGGGACACAAGGCGCTCTGGGGTGTCAAAACACACAAATGTGCTGCGCTTGATAAGCAGACGGCTTGTCCCCCAGGTGGGCAGAGAAGACGAGAGCGGCGATGATACAACACAGGGAATATATCAGATGGCTCTGGAATGGCTGGTGCTCCATTTATTTGTAAATGCCAGCACACCGTGGCTGCATTACAGGATGGCCATGACGGAGCACTGAAACGCTTGTGTTGTAAAAAGTGACCCATTAACAAAATTGCTTCCATTACCACGGCAGACAGGGGCTGAAAAATACCTTCTCTGTGCTTTTTACAGTGAATAAATTAGTATTGTTCGCACCTGAAATATAAAGCGCTTTACTGCTTCACTGATTTTATTTCTCTTTTCTTTTTATGTAGAGGACATAAACAGTTAGGAAGGTTGTTATGCTTTCCATATTTGTACACCATCAACATATTTCGCAAAAAAACATTTACAATGTTACCAGCTACCAAAGGAACTTACAATCTGATATTAGCACTGCTCCTTTGGACAGGAACAAATTTAAGGCCTAGTCCATCCAAAACGTATATTTCCGGTTAGGGTTAGGGTGATACTGATTTAAAAAGTTTAAAGAGGCTCTATCAGTCACCCAAAAAATGTAAATGGCAGTTCCTTGTAATAGAATCTTCCCAGTGAGTGACCCATGTTTCCAACCTCCCATCAGTTCCAGCATTGCAGCCCTCAATTATGCTGTGCAGCAGAACTGAATGGAGAGAAATACAATTTTTTCGGCAGGTAAAACAGTTCATGTTATATATATATATATATATATATATATATATATATATATATATATATATATATATATATATATATAGTGGGGACGGAAAGTATTCAGACCCCCTTAAATTTTTCACTCTTTGTTATATTGCAGCCATTTGCTAAAATCATTTAAGTTCATTTTTTTTCCTCATTAATGTACACACAGCACCCCATATTGACAGAAAAACACAGAATTGTTGACATTTTTGCAGATTTATTAAAAAAGAAAAACTGAAATATCACATGGTCCTAAGCAGAGCTGTGTCTTGGCCTAGGCCGACAAGGCCTAGGGCGGCACTTTGCGGGGGGGGCGGTGGCTTCTTGCGGCCCCCCCCCCTGCACGAAACCCCCCCCTCCCCCGACCCGTACTCCTCAGTCCCGACTCCCGCACATATACAGCCTACCGCCGCAGCCGGCTCCCTGACAGATACAGCGTCCCGCAGCTTGCCTTGCTAAGTCATGTGCACGGCATCATTGCACATTCTCAGGGACATGGATGGGTCTCTGTAACCACTGCCAGAGCCCAGAGGAGGAGGAGAGAGCGAGAGAGAGGAGGACGGCGGCGGGAACGGCTCAGGTAAAGATGAGAGAGAGTGAATGGTCCCCAGGTCCTTGATATATATAAATGAATTGAGTCAGCAGTCCAGATTAAAATCTTGTATACCCAGTCACCTTTCAGTAATGCAGCCACTGTGCCCATCAATTGCTACAACTGTGCCATCAAACGCAGCCACTGTGCTCATCAATTGGCGCCACTGTGTCCATCAATTGCTGCCATTGTGCCCATCAAACGCAGCCACTGTGACCATCCATAGCTACAACTGTGCCATCAAACGCCGCCACTGTGCCCATCAATTGGTGCCACTGTGTCCATCAATTGCTGCCGCTGTGCCATCATTTTCCCCCATTGTGCCCATCAATTGCCACCACTGTGCCATCAAATGCTGCCACTATGCCCATAAAACACAGCCATTGTGCCATCAAACACAGCCACTGTGCCATCAAATGCTGCCACTGTGCCCCATCAAATGCTCCCACTTTGCCCCATTAAACGCAGCCACTATGCCATATCAAATGCTGCCAGTGTGCCCCCCGCCGCCCCGCCGTCTGCACTTACCTGTCTCGGTGGGACAGCTTCTTGATGTCTTCTCCTGTCCTCTCTTCCCGTTCTCTGCTATGATTGGACGGTGATGGGTAACAAATCCGAGCACCTGATTGGTGGAGAGGTGGTTTAGTGTTAGGAAAGTGAATTCATTCGCTTTTCTAACACAGCTGAGTGACCTGCAAGCGCCCAGCATGGCGCTCGCAGGTCACTTTTTAGACGCCTATTAGAGCCTAGGCCTCTAATCAGATGCTACAAAAACACCCCCACCCCCGCTGTAATTCAGGCACTCCGAAAAGGGGCCGGGCTCCTAAAAAGGGGGTGGCAGTGGCGGCCATTCATGCAATGCTTGAATCTATCTATTGGTGCTAGAGGGGGTGGCAGGAGAGAGGGGGCGGCCCCCGTGCACCCTTATGGACACACCGCCACTGATGCCCTTGATTACCCTAGGGACTAAGCAGCACATTTCTGTTTTTACATTGTCTTAACAGGCAAGTAAGAACTCGAGTTGGCACATAGTAAATCTCTAATGGCCTGTTAGGGGGGTTAGCAGAGTGGAATACTGACTTACAGCTGATGCTCTCCTCCAATCCAGTTCTGGAATGTGGGTGGGTTTTCAGCTTCCTCAAGTACAGCTCAGGACTGCTGGTCCTGCGTTGTAAATGATGACATTGGTGAGAAGGACAGCCGCACAGCCTGTGAAGAGGAGCAGCTTGAGCCCTGGTTGACACTGGTGCGATTTGACATGTCAAATTGGCAGCACTTGCACCGTCCTAATCAGTGCGGCGCCGCACCAATTTCAAAGAGTAGTTTCTGTGCTACTTTTTGCGATTTCGGGGTGCGATTTCCCTTGACATCTGTGCAGAAACCCGCACAGATGTCAGTGAAATCGCTGCCGAAATCGGGACTGACATGTCGGAGTGAAATCCTGCGAGTTCAGCTGAACTCACATGGCTTCATTCCCGCAGCTCAGTGTGAACCTGGGCTCAGGATCACAACAGCCACTGAAGCTGGGTTTCAGTTGATTCTAACAGCTGTTTACATTAGAAGGCTGGCCAGAGCTGCAATTTTAGTGCTTCTATTGTGAATTTAAGTCCCGGTTCACACTGATGCGGTGTAGGATTGATGCAAGTATGGAGTGAATGGTGTGTGATTTTTTTTTGTGCTAATACAGAGAGGAAGAGGTGGAGCGCTAAAAAGAAAAGGTGGAGCCTTAAGAGGAAGGGGTGTGGTTTACAGATGACAGGGCGTGTCTTAAATAGGAAGGAGTGTGGCCTTGACAGGAAGGGTGGGTCGTATTTAAATTAGGGGTGCAGGAGTTTAGTCAGGCCTAGGGCAGCACAAAACCTAAATACACCACTGGTCCTAAGTATTCAGACCCTTTGCTGTGACACTCATATATTTAACTCAGGTGCTGTCCATTTCTTCTGATCACCCTTGAGATGGTTCTACACCTTCATTTGAGTCCAGCTGTTTGTGATTATACTGATTGGACTTGATTAGGAAAGCCACACACCTGTCTATATAAGACCTTACAGCTCACAGTGCATGTCAGAGCAAATGAGAATCATGAGGTCAAAGGAACTGCCTGGAGAGCTCAGAGACAGAATTGTGGCAAGGCACAGATCTGGCCAAGGTTACAAAAACATTTCTGCTGTACTTAAGAGCACAGTGGCCTCCATAATCCTTAAATGGAAGACGTTTGGGATGACCAGAACCCTTCCTAGAGCTGGCCGTCCAGCCAAACTGAGCTATCGGGGTAGAAGAGCCTTGGTGAGAGAGGTAAAGAAGAACCCAAAGATCACTGTGGCTGATGGGAGATGGGAGAAAGTTGTAGAAAGTCAACCATCACTGCAGCCCTCCACCAGTTGGAGCTTTATGGCAGAGTGGCCCGACAGAAGCCTCTCCTCAGTGCAAGACACATGAAAGCCCGCATGGAGTTTACTAAAAAACACCTGAAGGACTCCAAGATGGTGAGAAATAAGATTCTCTGGTCTGATGAGACCAAGATAGAACTTTTTGGCCTTAATTCTAAGCGGTATGTGTGGAGAAAACCAGACACTCTGTCCAATACAGTCCCAACAGTGAAGCATGGTGGTGGCAGCATCATGCTTTGGGGGGTGTTTTTCAGCTGCAGGGACAGGACGACTGGTTGCAATCGAGGGAAAGATGAATGCGGCCAAGTACAGGGATATCGTGGACGAAAACCTTCTCCAGAGTGCTCAGGACCTCAGACTGGGTCGAAGGTTTACCTTCCAACAAGACAATGACCCTAAGCACACAGCTAAAATAACGAAGGAGTGGCTTCACAACAACTCAGTGACTGTTCTTGAATGGCCCAGCCAGAGCCCTGACTTAAACCTAATTGAGTATCTCTGGAGAGACCTAAAAATGGCTGTCCACCAACGTTTACCGTCCAGCCTGACAGAGCTGGAGAGGATCTGCAAGGAGGAATGGCAGAGGAGCCCCAAATCCAGGTGTGAAAAACTTGTTGCATCTTTCTCAAAAAGACTCATGGCTGTATTAGATCAAAAGGGTGCTTCTACTAAATACTGAGCAAAGGGTCTGAATACTTAGGACCATGTGATGTTTCAGTTTTTCTTTTTTAATAAATCTGCAAAAATTTCAACAATTCTGTGTTTTTCTGTCAATATGGGGTGCTGTGTGTACATTAATGAGGAAAAAAATAAACTTAAATGATTTTAGAAAATGGCTGCAATATAACAAAGAGTGAAAAATTTAAGGGGGTCTGAATACTTTCCGTCCCTACTGTATATATATTAGAGTTGCCACCTGTCCGGGATTACATAGTTACATAGTTACATAGTAGGTGAGGTTGAAAAAAGACACAAGTCCATCAAGTCCAACCTATGTGTGTGATTATGTGTCAGTATTTCATTACATATCCCTGTATGTTGCGGTCATTCAGGTGATTATCTAATAGTTTCTTGAAGCTATCAATGCTCCCCGCTGAGACCACCGCCTGTGGAAGGGAATTCCACATCCTTGCCGCTCTTACAGTAAAGAACCCTCTACGTAGTTTAAGGTTAAACCTCTTTTCTTCTAATTGTAATGAGTGGCCACGAGTCTTATTAAACTCTCTTCTGCGAAAAAGTTTTATCCCTATTGTGGGGTCACCAGTACAGTATTTGTAAATTGAAATCATATCCCGTCTCAAGCGTCTCTTCTCCAGAGAGAATAAGTTCAGTGCTCGCAACCTTTCCTCATAACTAAGATCCTCCAGACCCTTTATTAGCTTTGTTGCCCTTCTTTGTACTCGCTCCATTTCCAGTACATCCCTCCTGAGGACTGGTGCCCAGAACTGGAAAGCATACTCCAGGTGCGGCCGGACCAGAGTCTTGTAGAGCGGGAGAATTATCGTTTTATCTCTGGAGTTGATCCCCCTTGCCTGCATGCCAATATTCTGTTTGCTTTATTAGCAGCAGCTTGGCATTGTATGCCATTGCTGAGCCTATCATCTACTAGGACCCCCAGGTCCTTTTCCATCCTAGATTCCCCCAGAGGTTCTCCCCCCAGTGTATAGATTGCATTCATATTTTTGCCACCCAAATGCATTATTTTACATTTTTCTACATTGAACCTCATTTGCCATGTAGTCGCCCACCCCATTAATTTGTTCAGGTCTTTTTGCAAGGTTTCCACATCCTGCGGAGAAGTTATTGCCCTGCTTAGCTTAGTATCGTCTGCAAATACAGAGATTGAACTGTTTATTCCATCCTCCAGGTCGTTTATAAACAAATTAAATAGGATTGGTCCCAGCACAGAACCCTGGGGAACCCCACTACCCACCCCTGACCATTCTGAGTACTCCTCATTTATCACCACTCTCTGAACACGCCCTTGCCAGTTTTCAATCCATGTACTCACCCTATGGTCCATGCCAAAGTACCTTATTTTGTACAGTAAACGTTTATGGGGAACTGTGTCAAATGCTTTTGCAAAATCTAGATACACCACGTCTACGGGCCTTCCTTTATCTAGATGGCAACTCACCTCCTCATAGAAGGTTAATAGATTGGTTTGGCAAGAACGATTCTTCATGAATCCATGCTGATTACTGCTAATGATATCATTCTTATTACTAAAATCTTGTATATAGTCCCTTATCATCCCCTCCAAGAGTTTACATACTATTGATGTTAGGCTAAATGGTCTGTAATTCCCAGGGATGTTTTTTGGGCCCTTTTTAAATATTATTGCTACATTGGCTTTTCTCCAATCAGCTGGTACCATTCCAGTCAATAGACTGTCTGTAAAAATTAGGAACAACGGTCTGGCAATCACCTGACTGAGTTCCCTAAGTACCCTCGGATGCAAGCCATCTGGTCCCGGTGATTTATTAATGTTAAGTTTCTCAAGTCTAATTTTAATTCCGTCCTCTGTTAACCATGTAGGTGCTTCCTGTGTTGTGTCATGAGGATAAACACTGCAGTTTTGGTTACTGAAGCCCCCCGATTTACTTGTGAATACTGAGGAGAAGAATAAATTCAATACCTTTGCCATCTCCCCATCCTTTGTAACCAGATGTCCCTCCTCATTCTTTATGGGGCCAATATGGTCTGTCCTCCCTTTTTTACTGTTTACATACTTAAAGAATTTCTTGGGATTTTTTTTGCTCTCCTCCGCTATGTGTCTTTCATGTTCTATCTTAGCCGTCCTAATTGCACTCTTACATTTCTTATTGCATTCTTTATAAAGTCTGAATGCTGAGGATGATCCCTCAACCTTGTATTTTTTGAAGGCCTTCTCCTTTGCTTTTATATGCATTTTTACATTGGAGTTAAGCCATCCAGGATTTTTGACTCACCCGGACAGTTTGGGTTTGGAATCATGCGTCCAGGTTTCAGACTGCCTGAAACCTGGACACATTATTCAGACCAGACTATGGCTTCCCAGCAGGGTTGCTGGCTGCAGGTGTCTACACCGAGAGTGTCTGTTACTCTTTCACGCTGCCCAAAGCTAGCACTAACAATTCCCCTCCACACATAGACAGGAGAGGAGAGAGGGCTCGATCTGCTCCTTTTCCTCCCGCCCCTACCCCTCTGTGTCTGCCCACACTCCTCAGAAAAAAGTGTGGGCTGAAAATTTGAAGTCCAGCAGCCTCAGATACATCTGGATGAGAGGTGCTGACTGCCAAGGGGTGAGTGAGCTCACTATCCATCCCTGTCTGTTACTGAAGTCTCCCCCTTCTATCTCGTGCCTCTGAGTGAGTACACTAAGGCAAATCAGGGTTCTCAGAGCAACCCTTACATCAGAGTTCCCCTTTAAAGCAGAGGCCACAGTGTTCCCCCTTACATCAGAGTTCTCAGTGCTTCCCCTTAAATCAGGGTTCCCAGATCATCCCTTTCCCAGAGTTCTCCCTTACATCAGAGTCCGCAAAGTCCCCCCTTACAGTGTAAGGGAACTCTGTGAGTTCAGATGTAAAAGGGAACTTTGTGGATTCAGATTTAAAGGGGACTCATATGATTAGAAATGTTAAAGGGGTTGTAAAGATGTTTTTTTTTTTTTTTTAAAATAACAAACATGTTATACTTACCTTCACTGTGCAGCTCGTTCTGCACAGAGTGGCCCCGAACCTGGTCTTCTGGGGTCCCTCGGCGGCTGTTTCAGCTCCTCCCCGCAAGCATTTACCACCTTCATGCGAGCTCCCTCGCACGGTGGTGAGTGCTTGCGGGCACGCTCCCGTGATACAGCCGGCGGCTATAGCCGCTCGCTGTATCACTCGGCCCCGCCCCCCGGCGCGCCGCGTCATCGGATGTGATTGACAGCAGCGCGAGCCAATGGCTGCGCTGCTTTCAATCCATCCACTGCAGCCAATCAGCGACCAGGCTGAGCTGCAATGAAGCTGACGAGGACGAGGAGCGAAGATTCGAGGCGTCAGGTAAGTAAAACGGGGGGGCTGGGGGCGGCGGTACTGTCAAAAGTTTTTTCACCTTAATGCATAGAATGCATTAAGGTGAAAAAATTTTTACCTTTACAACCCCTTTAATTGCAAAATATATGTATAGTTTATACTATAAAAAAAATTGCTGTGCGTCGCTAAAGTGTTCGGGTTTGACTTGAAGGAAAGGTGGCAACCCTAATATATATATATATATGGTGTTCAAAAAGCTTCCGCACTTTTTTATACTTAATAGAGTCAAAAAAATAGTGGAAACTTTTGGAAGAACCCTGGTATATTATATAATAATGGGTATAATCGATTGTAAATAATGGCATGAAAAGCTAAATCAAGCAGGGCACGGATTTTTTAGCTATCAAAAAGTTCAATAAAAAACAAGGTATGCCTACAGATTGAAAATACAAAGCGTCTTAAATTTCAGCAAAACCTCCTGACAGACTCTAATTTCCATCTCTGCTGTTGATTCTAAGCAGCAAAACAAGAATTTTTGCCCATGTACCAGCTTTCCGAATGTCATTGTTACCAATGGCGTCCCTAGGGGGGGGCCAGAGGGGACCCTGACCCCCCCCCCCCAACATTATGCTGTGCCCCACCAAGAGGGAGAGAGTCCCCAGTCAGCTCCTGCGGGTGATTCCTCTCCCCTCCCTCTGCTCGCTGACACTGCATAATGCGAGTGCTCACACAACCACGGCTGCCCGATCTGCTCCTTCCCCTGCATCCTCATTGGCAGGGAGAAGAGCGAGTTGCAGGAAGGACTCCACCAGGATTCTCAGTTACTGAAAAAACTGACTGATTTCTCCCATCCTTAGGACAGGAGAACCAGCCTGTAAATTCCAAGAGATGCCAGACCAGCGCTGTCAATAGCAGGGGCAGGACAGCAAGAGGAGGCTGTGGAACCCCACAGTGGCAGAACACCAGGGCCCGGTGGCAAGACAACCTTTGCAACCCTGATAGTTCTCCCACTGCTTTGGACCCTTATATTTTCTTGGTATGCTGGTGACATATATCTCTTGTTTTCTGCCACCCTGTGGGGCCCCAATACAGTAGGAAGGGAGCTCACTGCAGAACATGTGAAAGGGCCATTGTGGGGTCATAGTAAAGGGCCCCAGGATAGATATATATATCTATAGGGGGGCAACTATAAAATGCAATTTTATATATATAGTTGCCCCCCTACTTTTGTCCTTGTCCCCCCATGTGCCCCCCTAAATATGAAAGCTGGAGATGCCACTGATTGTTACTTTGTATGTCTAGTGTTCCTTCTGGTGTTCAAAAAGAGGGAGGCTGCAAGAAACCATGCAATAAGAGGCCTAAGGCCACCTTTCACACGATCGGACCGATCCCTGATCGGTCCACCCATTGTCCTCTATGGGGAGGCAGATGTCAGCGGACATGTGTCTGCTGACACCCGCCTGGCATCCAATCCGACAAAATCCACTGAAAGCATACATATGGCGATACGTTTGTCGCCTGTCCAGCGGATCGGATAATAATCAGATGGAAACGGATATGCAGTCTGTTTCTATCCAACCGCTCCATAGAGGAGAGTGGGCCATGTCATCCGCCTGCTCAGCAGGAATCAGCGGAGATATCCCCCCCACTAAGCAGGCAGATTCCGCTCGAACAGATTCAAATTGCAGTACCATGCAAGAGGCAAGAGACCAGTGCCAGGACAAGGTCATTTAGAGCCCAGGGCAAACATGCAGAACTGTGCCCCCCCCCCCCCCAGGATGCATGAGCATTATGTGTCAGAAAGAAAAAAAATGTGTCCCCTCCCCCCAAAAAATTGATTGCTAATCTGCACTCTTACCCGCTAAGCATGAATTCCCGCTCCTCCCAGCACAAATCTACCCCCCTGCTGAAATCCCCCCTCCTGGCAGAAATATTTGCCCCCCCCCATTGCATCTCCCATCTCAACCTCCCCCCAAAAAATCACCCTCCTAGCACAAATCCTCTATCCCTCAAATTTCCCCTCCCAGCACAAATCCCCCCCCCTCTCCAAAGGCCCCCCCAGCACAACTCCCACCGCGCCCCCCCCCCCCCCCAATTTTTCCCTCTTAGCACTAGAATTCCAGTGTGTTTGTAAACTAGCCTGATATCTCCAACAATGTTACCAGGTTTCAAAGCTATCTTCCGTGAACTACAGAACACCTCCCCTATGTAGTGGACATGAGGAGAAGTGCGATGTTTGCAGTCCAAATCAGGAGAGCAGCCCAAGGTGACAATATTGCTTCTCCATAGATACAGTTCAGTAAGTGAGCATTGTCATCCATGACAAGAAATTTGTTCCTGGCAGGATCACCAGGTAAAAAAAAGGAAAATAGCCTGAAAAAGAAAACTAAACAAGCCACCACATCTAAGAATTGGTAAGCTGCAATATATTTCCAGTACTGGTGGATGCTGAATATACTTTTTATTCTGGGTTTAAATATGCTTTCAAATATTATCGTTTAGCTCAAACGCCTATAAATCTCAAGTGATTTGCAGCACTGCAAGTCACATAAGATCTTTTATATTTGTATGTACATCCATCTGCAAAGGTGACTAGAAGAAAAAAAAAAACTTGAATTAAAAAATGTCTATTTTTTTATCATTCAAAATGTTCCCTAAGCGTTTAATTAGTAATAATGACTATAAAGGCACACAAATAAATACAGTGGGAAGCATATCTTCTTCTTGGGAACAATATCTTAATTAATGGCCTCGTTAATAATCGTTACATCCCGTAGTTTCTTTAATGGACAAATTAGTCAGATGATGTCCTGCATTTGCCGTAAATTATTCATATAAAAGGATCCCACGCTGCTAATAACAGAGAAGCAGGAAAATTCTTATATGATTCTTCAAAATGCAAACCGGATGCAGAGAGTTCGAAGTTTAAAAGCCTAAGCAAAGAAATGCTGAGGTATGGTCACCGGCAACCAGACTCTTCCCAGAGATAAAATATACCTTAGCCCAATCACCAAAAACCTCATGAAGGCTTTTAGCATGACAATGTGATTTTTAAAGTTATTTTTACATTTAATTTTTTTTTCATGGCAATAATCCCTGCTGATCCTGCCATGAAGGGTCTTGTGAAGGCACTTCCTGGTATGAAGTGACAACAGGCTAGCAATTGCTGTCCTGCACTGCCACTCTGTTACATGCCCACTGGATGAAGACTACACATTGCATGTGTAAGTATGGTCCATTGTTGTCACTATCAAGAAGCTGATCCATATCAATAATGTCCAGGTGATGCCGGAGTAAATGCATGTAAACATGTGTGAGAGAGGAGAAAACTGTGTTACAAAAGTGCACTTTTCCATGATTTTCATCATGCGTTTTTGCATGCTAGCGATTACAATGCTTTTTTTTGTTTGTTTGTTTTTTAAACATTCCCCCTGCTTATTTTTTACTTCCAAATGACCACAATGCATTGCAAAATGCACAATTCAAAACATTATTTATTTATTTTCAGGAGCCATTTTGACTGAGAGCAGAGAGCTATCTGTCTGATTTCATTGCAATCAGCATGGCTCCCATTACTGACATGATTCATGAAGTAGTGCTGCTGCTTTTGTTGTGGAGGCTCCAGACATATGGAAGACAAGGTAACCTGTCTTCGCAACTGGACACATCCTTTCCTTGTGCAGCATATTTCTTCAGGATAAATTAATTAATTAATTTATGAAAATAGCCACAAAAAAAAATTCAAATTTAGGAGGATGTACTTTGCGACCCAGGCTCACCTGCATGGACACCCAACTGAGGACATCTCCTGGTCATAGGTCATCAGGTATGTTATTCTAATCATTATTATATTCCTTTTTGTTTTCTTTTTTAATTAGGAAAATATATATTTTTTATGTATACTGTATATATATATATATATATATATATATATATATATATATATATATATATATATTCATATATACAGTAGGGCAAAAAAGTATTTAGTCAGCCACCAATTGTGCAAGTTCTCCCACTTAAAAAGGTAAGAGAGGCCTGTAATTGTCATCATAGGTATACCTCAACTATGAGAGCCAAAATGTGGAAACAAATCCAGACAATCACATTGTCTGATTTTTGAAAGAATTTATTTGCAAATTATGGTGGAAAATAAGTATTTGGTCACCTACAAACAAGCAAGATTTCTGGCTCTCACAGACCTGTATCTTCTTCTTTAAGAGGCTCCTCTATCCTCCACTCATTACCTGTATTAATGGCACCTGTTTGAACTTGTTATCAGTATAAAAGACACCTGTCCACAACCTCAAACAGTCACACTCCAAACTCCACTATGGTGAAGACCAAAGAGCTGTCGAAGGACACCAGAAACAAAATTGTAGACCTGCACCAGGCTGGGAAGACTGAATCTGCAATAGGCAAGCAGCTTGGTGTTAAGAAATCAACTGTGGGAGCAATAATTAGAAAATGGAAGACATACAAGACCACTGATAATCTCCCTCAATCTGGGGCTCCACGCAAGATCCCACCCCGTGGGGTCAAAATGATCACAAGAACGGTGAGCAAAAATCCCAGAACCACACGGGGGGACCTAGTGAATGACCTGCAGAGAGCTGGGACCAGCGTAACAAAGGCTACCATCAGTAACACACTATGCTGCTAGGGACTCAGATCCTGCAGTGACAGACGTGTCCCCCTGCTTAAGCCAGTACATGTCTGGGCCTGTCTGAGGTTTGCTAGAGAGCATTTGGATGATCCAGAAGAGGATTGGGATAATGTCATATGGTCAGATGAAACCAAAGTAGAACTGTTTGGTAGAAACATAACTCGTCGTGTTTGGAGGAGAGAGAATGCTGTGTTGCAACCAAAGAACACCATACCTGCTGTGAAGCATGGGGGTGGCAACATCATGCTTTGGGGCTGTTTCTCTGCAAAGGGAACAGGGCGAATGATCCGTGTACATGAAAGAATGAATGGGGTCATGTATCGTGAGATTTTGAGTGCAAACCTCCTCCCATCAGCAAGGGCATTGAAGATGAAATGTGGCTGGGTCTTTCAGCATGACAATGATCCCAAACACACCGCCCGGGCAATGAAGGAGTGGCTTCGTAAGAAGCATTTCAAGGTCCTGGAGTGGCCTAGCCAGTCTCCAGATCTCAACCCCATAGAAAACCTTTGGAGGGAGTTGAAAGTCCGTGTTGCCCAGTGACAGCCCCAAAACATCACTGTTCTAGAGGAGATCTGCATGGAGGAATGGGCAAACATACCAGCAACAGTGTGTGACAACCTTGTGAAGACTTACAGAAAACGTTTGACCTCTGTCATTGCCAACAAAGGATATATAACAAAGTAATGAGATGAACTTTTGATATTGACAAAATACTTATTTTCCACCATAATTTGCAAATACATTCTTTCAAAAATCAGACAATGTGATTGTCTGGATTTGTTTCCACATTTCTCTCATAGTTGAGGTATACCTATGATAACAATTACAGGCCTCTCTCAGCTTTTTAAGTGAGAGAACTTGCACAATTGGTGGCTGACTAAATACTTTTTTGCCCCACTGTATATATTTATATCTATATATATATATATAGATATAGATATATAGATATATCTATATCTATATATCTATATCTATATCTATATCTATATCTATATATATATATATATATATATATAGATATCTATATCTATATATATAGATATCTAATCCAAATGTGGTTTTCTCATTTTTCTTGTCCTTTTTTATATATGTACAGTACGTGTATATAAATAATGTATTCATTGAATTTTTTGTTTTTCTATTTTAGGTTTCTTACAATATGCCAAGGTTTTGACTTGCTCTACTACTCCTGTATTTCCTAGTGGGTGTGAACATGCTGGCAAATGTGACCATGGACCACAGGTTTGGCACTATGGGGGGAGTTGAAACATGTTGTGATGGCACAGCCAACATAAGAAATGTGAAGAAGAGACTACAGAAGTGTTTTGGTGGAAAACATACTTTCCCAACTGTACTGGAGCTCTTGATGGCAAACATTTTAGGATAAAAATACCCCCCAAAGTCAGGATCTAAGTATATCAATTATTTTCAGTTGTTTTTTTGATGATGGTAAACCTCCGTTTGTGCTTTTGGAGTTTGTACTGCAAAGTGGCGAGTTCTCCTTTCTTCCATTCAATCGTACGTTGAAAATGCCATAAAAGTAATGCTGGCCTGTTGTGTGGTACACAATTTTCTTATTGAAAAGAAAAGAGGCTCAACCAAACCCTGCTTAGAACGTACAGTTTTTGGACTTATGCTCCACTTCCACTGAGTATGTGTTCTTAATTGTGCGTTTACACGCATTTATGCGCTTTTGAGAGTTGTTTATGCTCAAAAGCTCCTCTCTTGAACGCAACCTTGGTGGGGTTTTATTTCTCCCTAAAAATGCCCCTGCCTCTAAACTCCTGTAAACGCCTATAGTATGAAGGGACACATAACTAACATGGAGGGGCATTTAGAGGCAGAAAAAAAAAAAGCTAAAACACCCGTAAAGACAGCGTTTTTGAGCTCAAGTGTACATGAGGTCTAAATGTTGTCCAGGTAGGATTAAGATCTCCTATAACAATGTTCTGTTTAAATGTTTTCATCCACGTTTATTACTGGTGCACGAGGTACAAAGCCCTGGCCCATTTGAGTTTTTGGCTATGGCAGTGACAGATCTCAGCACAGGGCATTCTAGAAAGAAAACAAGTGAAAAAAACAGGTTCTCCCGTGTGGCATGACCCTTAGCCAAACCTTCACATTGACCACTACATTTAACCCTCCACTCATTTAACCCATAAAATCTAACCTAATCCATAAAATTAACCTATAACCCTAAACACAAAAAATTACTAGAAACCTGGGCTGAGTTAGGCCCTCAATTTGTACATGTCTGGGATTTTATCTACAGCAAGATACCTGTGACATAATTTTGGTCTTGAATGCCTGGAAGTTTTGGCTTTTCCCACTTACTATTGTATTTACTGCACATAATGGGTATTTCTTCACATAATGGGCTGAGTGGGTGTGCAGAAGTCAAGTGCAGAGATCTCACCAATTAAGTCCCTATGAAATAAAAGAAATTGTCAATAGGTTTTGCTCTCCAGCATCTAACAAAAATTGAACTATTAGTTTTCGGGTTATTAGGACCGTATAATTTGACATTAGTGATTGTTGATGTTAGTGGGATAATGTCGATCCCATTATTGGTGCATTAGTGTCAGTGGGATAAAATAAGCACTATCGTAAATGTCAGTAGTATAAAATATGCCCCATTATGGTGTCAGTGGGATAAAATAAGCCCCATTGTTGGTGTCAGTGGGATAAATTGAGTTCTGTTTTTGGTGTCATGGGGATAAAATAAGGCCCATCATTGCTCTCGGTGGGATAAAATCAGCTCCTTCACTGGTGTCAGTGGGATAAAATAAACTCAATATAAATATACCGCAAGTAAGTTACAGTACAAGGGATAGCCTTCTTCTAGGACACCAGTACCGGCTGTAGCAATCCATGTCATCTGCCATTAAAATGTACTGTCATTTACAATCTTAACCTGGTGCATGCATCGTTCTCAGTATAGTTTAAACGAGTTGGAGTTCAAGTTGTGGCAGCAGTGAGCAGGTGATGTTTTACAACAGCGGCACTATGTGGGGGGGTCAAGGAAAAGCTCAGGCCAGGAACAGAGTCTATGATGGAATAGTATCCCTGTCTTTAAACATAAAAAAGCCGTAATTGAAACAAGCCTGGTGTGTGTGTGATAGCGCTGGACCAATAGAAGTGAAAGCTGTTTCTGATAAATCTACTGTAAAGTCATTTTTCCTTCAAAGAAGCAGATCAAAGATTGAAATATAGTATAGGTGGACCCTTTTCTGGTCCTAGGCTCCTACCTCTCTGATAATGACAAAGGGAGTGCTCGCTTAAAGGTAACTTTATGGATGTGTATGGAGTAGCACCATGTACAAAAGTGCATCCCACTTGAATGATTTGTTCTACTTTAAGTAGATTTTAATAAAATCACCACAGAATGCGGTAAGGGACCTGTGTTGAAGCTTGATAAAGACTGGTGTCTGCTGGCAGCAATAAAGGCAGTTTAGGAAAGTTTCCCCCGAAACTTATTGGCTGTATTTGATGCTCCTATTAAATGTTTGAAAAAGTCCTTCAAGTAAGATGAACTTTTGTACCAGGCGCTCCTCTGTATAAATCCAATAATCCACATAAGGATTATTTCTGTTCAAGTTGTGAAATTATACTGGGGCAGTGAGTCCACAAAGCAATTTCCATTAGTACTGAACCCAATAGAGCTTACAATCTAATGTCTTTGCAACATAGGAAACCAGATCGAAAGGAGAACATTTAGGCAAAAATAGGGTGCCGTGTTAGGATACAAACCCAGGACTCCAGTGCAGCAGGACAACAAAGCTTTAATCATTGGGCTAGCATAATGATATGAAAACAAGGCAACCCTACCACTTGCAGCTGTCTCATTGAGGTGTCCCACAAACTTCTCCCAGAGCTTCAATAGACACCTTTTACATGCCGCTACCCTAAGCAACCTTCTTTTGCTTTCCCATTGATCATTAGGTACATCACTCACTCTACTCTGCCATTAGCCAGTCAAGGGACGGGTTAGTAGGTCTGCCCCTCTGCTCAATGGCTCCTTAGTAACAAAGCCGCTGCCACTCAGCGGTGTTCTAGATTGTGGGATGTGGAGGCTGTGGGACAGTGGCTAAAATCCCAGGACTGTCCCTCACATCCCAGGACACTTGGCAACTATGGGCTCACCAGTTCTAAAAAAAGGTGGCAATGCCGTAGGCTTACACAAAAACTACTTAATGGCTTTAGATCTTTTTTTTTATCTCACCTCTAAGGTAGGATCTTTATCCTGCTATTAGTTGTAAAAAAGAAATAAAATGTAAGGGACAGTTCTACTTTCTGTATTTCTCAACCCTCTCCCTCCTGCTGTAGATGGGGTATACTCTCCGTTATACATATTCCCGAAAATAATTAAGGGGGTTAATTGCTGTACATCCTATCTGTACATGTGCTCACTTGATATATAGGATATAAGCCTGTAATCAGCTGATTACTTGTTTTTGTATCCTTTTTGGCTGTTCATATTATTAAATCTTTCTGATTAAATAAAAACTGTTTAAAAAAAAAGTAAGGAACAGTTCAGTTCCTACAAAAAATGTGAATTTTCCTGCATGCTGAGTGCATATGATGTAGGGTGGAAAGACAGAAATATGCATTACCTGTTAATCTCTGAAAAGCTAGTATTCAAAAAAGGTCTATTTTTAGGCAGTAGATTTGACTTTGCCGTGGACAATTGCCACTTGAAGATAGTTTAAGCTGTTACACCAAATTCCCACGATTTACCACTATGCTAAAATTCTGTCCATATTCCCCTGCGCATTGTACAGGTAAAGGCTGTGGTATTGAGACTTACATAAGTATGTGTTCAGCATTCCAGAATGGATGGAATGCCCCCTTCTGAAAAAAGACAATGGTGTTTATTATCAAAGAACGGGTCTATCATGTGTTTCAGGGACAACAGATGCAACTTCTGAAATTTACAGCAAAAACTCAACAGTTAAAGAAGAACTCCAGTTACCAATAGATCTACAGTATGTCCTCAAAGAGTACCGCTGAGCACCATAGAGGTCACACAGTGAAGACTTTACAGGAGTAAGGTAACCATAGACTACGACCACTTCACCAGGGGAGGAGGAGGGTAATAGTATGGGATAAGTTCTTAGAGCTCACAAAATAACTAGTCCACTGCGATCACACACATTCTACCTACCATTATGGTATTATGCAGTAGGAGGAAGCCAGAGCACTTGCAGGAAATGCATTCAAAAGGAAGACATCACATGTCCTAATGTTTGTTTATCAAAACTGGAGCAGCTGTGCATGGCAACCAGTCAGCTTCTATCTTCAGCTTGTTCAGTTAAAGCGAAGCTCCACTTGTTTGTACCCTCCATTGCCACATTTGGCACTTTTTTGGGGGAAGGGGGAGCGGGTACCTGATTTCGACAGGTACCAACTCCCACTTCCAGTTCCGATCGCCACGGCAAACTGACCCAGAAGTTCAGCCCTCTCTCCTTCACCTGTAGTTTTCTAGAACACATCACAGGTCCTAGTATACTACGGGGCCATTCAAGGTGCAGCATGACATGTGCAGTAGGAAAGCGGCTGTGAAGCCCCAAGGCTTCACTTTCTGTTTCCCTTAGTTCAGATGAAGGCGCCTGCACCCGAAGCGGATTGAAGAATTGGCTCAGGTGAGGACATCACTGGATCCAGGGGCAGGTAAGTGTTCTTATACTAAAAGTCAGCAGCTACAGTATTTCTAGCTGCTGATTTTTATTTTTTTGGGGGGAGCCTTTAAGCTTTGAAAATAAAAGATATAAGCAGCGATTCCTCTTGATGAACTGTCATCATCCAAAATCTATGTACCATTGTATTTAACGTATTAATCTGTCATCTTTTCCATGAATGCATACAGATGATCTTCACGTTTGTATCATTGTACCATTTTGACTCTTGTGTAATGTTCAACCTTCTACTTACTTTCAATAAAAAATAAGTCCCCTCAGTGTCTCCCAGTTCTTCCCTTGAAGTTCTGAGTTTTTAGTGTCCTTGATTCATAAGACAGAGCTTGAAACAAATCCATTTTTCAGAATTATACTTGAAAATAATGGTGGCAGCTTAACAATTTCAGGTGGTCTCTATTGTGATGTGCAGAAATCTTTTTTGAAGTCTTCTACAGGGGCCAGAGCAAGAGAAGATCTTGTAATCCTTCAATCACACATGATTCAGACTAAAATGTCCACTCTCAAACCTTCAACAGTCATGTTTAAAATCTAAGTTCACCTTTTCCAGAAAATAGCCTATGCAGTCAAGGGGCTCCAGTAGGAATTGAAAAACAGTGCAGCTTTGTAAAATGTTCATTCATTTTATTGTCATACCTGTAGGTCATTTGGGTCCACTCAGAAGCCCGGCTCAGTCAACAAACGCCACATCCTGCCTTGTTCTTAGGATGCAAAAACCATTTGTTGGTCGATGGACAAAACAAAGTTTACTTAAAACCTAATGCTTAACCTAAAAATTCCTAGCCCTTATTTTAAAACAAAACTAAATTTACCATAGCTCCAACTGTCCCGTCCCTCTCCAGCACCGGCATCTTCTCCTGTGTGCTGGTCTTCAGCCATCTTCATTGGCTGGCATGGGACAACATCACCCCTATGTGTGCGCAGAAGTCATACCAGCACACAGAGTCCAGGCCAGCTGTGTAAGCTGAGCTGTGCATGCTGGAGAAGACAACGGGCAGGCATGCAAGTGCATCTTTTTTGCAGAAAAGACATTGCATGTCTCTTCTGCAACAAAGAGCCTGCCTGCTCGCTGTTTGTGGCAATGCAACTTTAATTCTATCCCTTAAGCCTGGTATACACTATGAATTTTTTTTCGTTCTGTCAGCCGGCCGGCGTGGCATACACACGGGCCGAATGTCAGCCGTTCTTTTTTTGAACCGGCCGATGTCTCCCGACATTTGGCCCATGTATACGGGGCTTTAAAATGTTGTGCTTATCAGCTCAGGAACCAGGTCTATGCTAACAATGGGACAAATGTAACTCAATGAGATTTCACCTTGAGGACAAATCTATCTGTTTTTTCCTGAAATCATCTTAACCACTTCAGCGCTGGAAGGTTTTAACCCTTCATGACCAGGCCATGAAGGGTTAAAAAGGGTTTTTGCTATTTTGCACCGCACTAATTTAACTGGCAATTGTGCGATCATGCAGCACTGTAAAAAAAACTTCTTCATAAATTTAGGCCTAAATGTATTCTGCTACATGTAATAACGTGGTAGAGATTGATTGGGACTTTAACGAAGCCATGGCCTGGTAAGGTCATGTATTTCCATCCCAGGGGACGTTAAATGAAACCATGGCCTGGTGAGGTCATGTGTTTCCATCCCTATTGAGTTCAAAAAAGAGGGGGCCAGGGGGAGTTGGGACTTTACATGAGGCACGTGGTAGCAAAGGAATAAATTGTTGAACATATAGGAATTTTATTGATTATTGCAGTTACATAAACATAAAATGCTGCTATCAATGGTAAGCAAGGTAATAGCAAAACAAGGTAATAACATTCGTATCACATAGTAAAATCACAATAAAAGTCCAAAGTTCACCAAAACAAGGTGATAAAAACATATTCAAAATAATGCCTACAAGACCAATAGCCTCTAGCGCCTGTAGGGGTAATGCATTATAACTTGAGGATCTGGGTAAATTTGATAGAGACACGGCATTTGGTAGCATGTCTTTGTTTTAAAAAATCCAAAAAAGTGTATATTGATTAGTTTGTGTGAAAGTCATAGTGTCTATAAACTATGATATATACAGTATACTAGACATTTTATTTATTTTATTTTTTTATACTAGTAATGGAGGTGATCAGCGACTTTTAGTGGGACTGTGATTGTGCGGCAGGTAATCTGAGACTAACTGACACTGGGTGGGAATTGAATAACTGACGCTGACATCACCAGTGACGCTAATAGAGTGATCAGTGCTAATACTATACACTGTCACTGTACTAATGAGACTGGCTGGTAAGGGGTTAACATTTCTGGGTAATCAAGTGGTTAAGTGTGTGCCTAACAATGTGTAATGAGTGCTGCTTTTTTTAAAAATCTATTTGTTCCTTCTCCCTGAAACAAAGAGATTATTCTCTCTGTACAGACCCCTGTGTTGTTTGTCGACACAGGGCTCTAGGCTGTGATTGGACACCGCTGATTGGCAGGTTCTGGCCACAAATCATTGTCCAGGACCTGCTGACAAAATCTCGCTGTGCCTAATCACAACGGGAGTTGCTAGGGGTGGGTGTGGGGGGTGCATGCCCTGAACCTGAAAGAAGGCAGTGGTGTACAGGTATATTGCTGTGCCTGTAGGAGCCGCCCGTCTGCAGAACAAAACAGGCGGGCGGTCCTAAAGTGCTCAAACCTCAAATAAACTTTAAAGGGGAGTTCAGCCCTCCCCTCCAAAAATTAAAAGCCAGCAGCTACACATACTGCAGCTGCTGACTCCGCCATTGCCGATAAGGGAACCGTCCCTACTGCAATTGTGTGAAGCGCCCTTCGCTCTCTTACTGGCCCAGCGGTGGGGGAAGGAGGCGGGGGGAAGAGGGAGCCTGACCTCTGACGTACCTTGCTGCGGCTAGGGACAGGGACTTGTCAAAAACAGGTACCCGCCCCCCCCCGAAAGGTGCTGGGGGGGGGGGAGACAGATGAGGGGAAGTTCCACTTTTGGGTGGAACTCCGCTTTAAAGCGCAACTATACCCAAAAAAATGAAAATTTCATACATTGTAGCTTACAATATGGCTGCAATAGTTTTCTTTTTTTTTTCAAGATTTTATTCTTTTATTTCCACCTGGTGATCATCCAGTAACAAACCTTCTGTCTTAGGGTGGCTACATTCACTCCTCCACTGTATCCATGGAGGAGCAATGTAGCCACCTTTGGGAATCAGCATTCTCAGTAGAGACAGTAGTGTTAGATGGACTAGTACAATAGATGGACTAACAATTTAAAGCTAAACTCCAGCTAGCACTTTTATTGCAATTACAGAAATTGTTTTGTTTTTCTTTTTGGATAAAGGTTTTGCAAAATGGATTAATATCTAACCATTCTAAGCAACCCTGTCAGTGTTAAATGGTTTGTATTAACCCTCTAACTGCCATCTTTGCTAGACAGCTTGGATTGTTAATGGAAATTGAAAAAGAACAGACAACAGACATTCACAAAATGCTGTTGCACTATCCACCTCGTCCAATCAGAGAACGCTTTGCATTCACTCAGAGAGTGGCTGAACTCCTGTGTTCAAAATGCGGCAGGCCAGCCACTTAGCACAGGACCTGGTAGCACAAATCACCAGAGTAGCTGTGTCTAATTCAGCAGTTTCCAGCTTCCAGGGGCATCAGCCAAGTATGGTATATACACAGTTACATGTAGTGTAAAATATCCATACCTGAAATTCATATTTAAATCCCAAATTGCTTTCAGTTCAATTCTGTAAATATATTCCAGAAACATAAAAACAAAAGGTATACAAAGTATATATATATATATATATATATATATATATATATATATATATATATATATATATATATATCAGCCACACATGTCCTCTGCAAACAGCTGCAGATTGGGGCCCCTGTTCTTTTTGTAGAAGCAGTGGTCTCTCTGCAGAGGTCTGACAGAGGTCCCTCATAGTTCTACAATCAAAAAAAAAAATCTTGATTTCCATTGATTGGAGAGCTTTGACTCTGATTCATCAAAGGATATATCGGACTTCTGCTGAGAGATCACTGTTTCAGAAAGTGAGCAAGAGTCCTTCTCAACAGCATGCTGGCAGGGGACAGGATTTTCTACTGTGGCTGATATTTAACCACTTCACATCCTGCCTATTGTCATATGTTGTCCGCAGATGGGATCTCCCATGACGTCCTCGGCTTCCCGTCGGTATAGGGGGCACACGCACGCGCTGCCGCGTCACTGAGGGGCCAATGCGCGTGCCAGGCGACCACGATGTCCGCCGGGTGCCCGCGATCGCTTCTGACAGTTTACACACACAGATCCACGTCCTGTCAGGGGAGAGGAGACAGATCGTGTATTCCCAGTATATAGGAACACTGATCAGTCTCCTCCCCTTGTCAGTCCCATCCCCCCACAGTTACATCACTCCCTAGGTAACACATTTAACCCCTTGATCGGCCCCTAGTGTTAACTCCTTCCCTGCCAGTGACATTTATACAGTAATCAGTGCATTTTTATAGCACTGATTGCTGTATAAATGTCAATGGTCCCAAAATATTGTCAAAATCTGTCCACCACAATGTCACAGTCACGATAAAAATTGCAGATCACCGCCATTACTAGTAAAAAAAAATAAATAAATAAAAATGCCATAAATCAATAACCTATGTTGTAGGTGCTATAACTTTTGTGCAAACCAATCAATATATGCTTATTGTGATTTTTTTTTACCAAAAATATGTAGAAAAATACATATCGGCCTAAACTGAGGAAAACGATTGTTTTTTAAAAAATAAATTTAGGATACATATTATAGCAAAAAAGTAAAAAAATATTGGGTTTATTTTCAAACTTGCCGCTCTTTTTTTGTTTATAGCGCAAAAAACTAAAAACCGCAGAGGTGATCAAACACCACCAAAAGTAAGCTCTATTTGTGGGGAACAAAACATATTTGGGTACAGTGTTGCATGAACGCGCAACTGTCATGCAAAATGTTACAGCGGTGAAAACTGAAAATTGGCCTGGGTAAGAAGGGGGTGAAAATGCCCTGTATTGAAGTGGTTAAAGAAGACAAACTGTAAAACATGTTTTTTTTAAATGCACCTGGAATGTATTTAGTGGATTTAAACTAAAATTTCAGTTGGGCTGTAAAGCATTCTTTCTCATGCTTAAAATATTAGAATAGAAAATAGGCATCCTATCCTTTGGGGAAAAGAAGTTTTATTGCATAGGAGACAACAACATAAACAAAGTACATAAAATTCTACAAGTAAGGAATGCCTGGCATCACACATCTAAAAGCTGAAGTTTAGGTATGCATATTTTTGAATAGTTACAGTGGGTATAGAAAAGAATGACATTTTGAAATTAAGACAGACACGGTTTTGTTTTATCCAGCTGTATTTACTCAGTGCAAATTAAAACATCCAAGTGAAAGATATAACACCATTATGTCAGAAAAAATAAAAATTCAAAAACAGAATTACTGAGTTGGAAAAAGGATCACCCAATTATGTCAGTATTTTGCTGAACCACATTTTGCTTTAATTACAGCCTTTAGTCTGTTGGGATATGTCTCCACTAACTTTGCACATGTAGACTTTGCAAATTTTTGCCCACTCTTCTTTGCAGAACTGCTCAAGTTCAGTTAAATTTGATGGTCACCGTTTGTGGACTGCAGTCTTCAAGTCATTCCACGGATTTTCAATGGGGTTTAAGTTTGGACTCTGACTAAGCCATGCAAGGACAATCACCTTTTTCTTCTTCAACCACTGTGTGATCATTTTTGCTGTGTTCTTTGGGTCATTATCATGGCGGAAGGTAAACCTTCTTCCCACTGACAACTTTCTGGCAGAGGGCAGCAGATTTTCCTCAAGAATTTGATGGTAGTTTGCCCCATCCTTTTTTTCTATTCTAACATAGTCCCTGCTGCAGAAAAACACCCCCATACCAGGATATTACCACCTCCATGCTTTACTGTAGGAATTATGTTATCTGGATTGTGAGCTGTATTGGATTTCCACCAAATATATCATTTGGTGTTGAGACCAAATAATGAAATTTTAGTCTCATCTGACCATAACACCTTTTTCCACGTGGTCTCAGAATCTTCAAGGTGCGTTTTGGTAAAGTTAAGTTGTGACTGCATGCAGCCTTTCTTGAGGAGTGGCTTTTTTCTTGCAACCCTCCCATACAAGCCACATTTGTGGAGAATTTGTGATATTGAGAGTATATTCAGAGTTGCTATAGGCCTCTTGACAGCCTCTCTGACCAGTTTCCTCCTGGCTCTTTCATCCAGTTTCGAGCGACATCCTGAGGGTCTGTGTTGCACCAAATACCTTCCACTTCCTAATAGGATAATTCACTGTACTTCTTTGCATTGATAGCGCCTTTGAAATGTTTTTGTATCCATCTCCTGACTTGTGGTTGTCCACAACTTTATCCCGGAAATCTTTTGACAGTGCCTCGCCACCCATAATTCATTATCTGCTTGTTGCACTACCAGGGACTGAAATGTTCCAGGAAAGCTCTTTTCATGCTGAGCTAATCAAAATGACCACAGATGTTGGCCTTTCCTAATTTTTATTTGTATTATTTAGCCTCTCAGCTGGTGGTGGTACATGACTGGTTACACCATTCTCCAGCTAATGCTTGTACCACTACTGAAGCTACCATAGTCTCCCCCTTTGAAACCCTGCATAACATTGTGTATCGAGGACAAGTACCTAATTGCCCTGGGACAACTATGCTGCGAACCACACTGTCTCTCTTTATTACTATAGTGACCCGCTTCTCTAGGGATGTATGGACTGCCTCTCCTAATAATCAACTCTGGTACAACCCTACATTGATTTAACTCCTTATGATCCCAGATCCACAGCACTGGATCTCCAGAGGCATCAAATACCTTAAACACTTATTTGCTCAACTGAGAGATGACTTTAACCTCCCCCCCCTTTTTATTTTTTTATCTTCAACTTTGGCATGCTCTTGGAGCACAATTCGGCTCCATTTCATCTCCATTATCTTTGGCCCTGTTGGAGAAATTGCTGAGAAAACCAGACACAACTAAATGGATTTCTGAATGTTATTCTGCTCTAATGGCTGATTCTAATCCGGGGTTTGCTGCCGCACAGGCTTGTTGGACTGAGCTGAATAAATAGCTTACGGACAAAGATTGGTCTGAATTTGTTGACACTTATAAGAGCTCGATTACATCCTCCAGGGACAGAATTATACAAATAAAGATATTATAACCACCTCACCCCATCTCGGATGTGTAAGATGGGCTTACACCCCACATCTAAACGTTTCAGAAGCTGCAGGAGCATGGCCAATTTTATACATTGTTTTTGGTCCTTCCCTAGTTCATGCATTTTGGTCTGAAGCTGGCTCATTATTATCTACTGTCTTATGCCGCGTACACACGAGCGGACTTTACGGCAGACTTTGCCCGGCGGACTTTTCGACGGACCTTACGACGGACTTTCTGAATGAACGGACTTGCCTACACACAATCCACCAAAGTCCGTCGAATTCGTACGTGATGACGTACAACTGGACTAAAATAAGGAAGTTCATAGCCAGTAGCCAATAGCTGCCCTAGCGTGGCTTTTTGTCCGTCGAACTAGCATACAGACGAGCGGACTTTTCGACCGGACTCGAGTCCGTCGGATAGATTTGAAACATGCTTCAAATCTAAGTCCGTCCAACTTTTGAGAAAACAAAGTCCGCTGGAGCTCACACACGATCGAATTGTCCGACGAAATCCCATCCGCCGGGCAAAGTCTGCCGTAAAGTCCGCTCGTGTGTACACGGCATTAGGCTTACCTAAAATCGTGCATCCCAAAAATTGTTTATTAGGTATCTTTGGTGAATTGACTGTTCCTGCATATGTCAAACGTCTATTACATATATTGTACTGCTTTGCCAAGAAGACTAAACTTTTGTCCTGTAAAGGAACCACTCGTCCTACTCTGACCGCCTGGCTTCAATTGATAAATGATAGTCTGCCTTTGTATAAGCTTACTTTTGAACTTAGGAAGAACACTCATCTTTGATAAATTATGGCATAAATGGGTGTCCAGCCCCCTTACCCTGACAACGCTAGACCCAGAAAATTAGTATGACCCCCTTTATTTACCTTTTGTTACTTCTTCATTGTAGTGCTACTTTGATTCGCTATTACCCCTTTTATTCATACATATATTGTGACTTATGCCGAGTACACACGGCCGGACTTTTCGACCGAACTTGTCCGACGGAACTAATCGGGCGGACAATTTGACCGTGTGCGGGCTTCAGCTGACCTTTTCTGTCAAAAATCTGACAGACTGTAGAAATAGAACATGTTACAAATCTTTCCGACGGACTTGAGTCCGGTCGAAAAATCCGTTCGTCTGTATGCTAGTCCGATGGACGAAAAACGACGCTAGGGCAGCTATTGGCTACTGGCTATGAACTTCCTTATTCTAGTCCGGTCGTACGTCATCACGGTCAAATCCGTCGGACTTTGTTGTGATCGTGTGTAGACAAGTCCGATTTGCCGAAACTCTGTCGAAAGTCCATTGAAAAGTCCTTCGGAGTTCAGTCTGTCGAAAGTCCGCTCATGTGTACACGGCATTAGTGTATACCACCATTTTCTATGTTACAGGCATACCCCACTTTTAAGTACACAATGGGGTTTATTTACTAAAGCTGGAAAGTGCAAAATCAAGCTCACTTATGCATAGAAACTAACCTTTGCTTGTTCAATTAAGCTTTGGTAATAAAACCTGGAAGCTCATTAGTTTCTCTGCAGAAGTGAGCCTGATTTTGCACTTTCCAGCTTTAGTAAATAAACCCCACTGTGTACTTAAAAGTGGGGTATGCCTGTACTATTATTTTTCGTTGAGACACGGGAGGCATAGTCTACTTGTGTTTGTAACCAGTTTATTGTATAACACTTGAAATTTCTCAATAAACATAAAAAAAAATTACCACATCTGATCACAGTTCAAATCGCTTTGTGTGCCATTGAGAAGGTAATTAGCTACACCTGATTGAGTTTACAAGTATTTTTTAGGAGGGGGGTGATCCTTTTTCCAACTCAGTGATTCTGTTTATGACATGTTGGTGTTATATCTTTTATTTGGATATTATAAGTTGTACAGCTGGATAAAACAAAAACTGTGTCTGTCTTCATTTCAGGCTGCAAAGCAACAAAATGTGATTATTTTAAGGGGGGGGGGGGATTCTTTTCTATACCTACTGTACATTGGTCCAGCTTTGACCAATGTAAGTACGAATGAGTTATACCTGTGGTGTCCCCGTGGAAGCAGGAAATAACCGCTACTACAGTGATCACTGCTAGCTTCCAGGTCCTTTGAAGCCTTTCTGCTTAGTGAACACAGGTTCGCTTGCTTGGCATAAGTGCCACTTAGAGAACTCTCTGGATTTTTTCAGTGAATGCAAAGCGTTCTTTCATTGAGCGAGGTGCAAGCAGGGGCAGTGATGTCATGATCTCCAGCTCATCTAATCAGAGAACTCTTTGCATTCATTGAGAAAATCTGAAGGGTTCTCTAAATCAGTGGTCATCAACCCTGTCCTCAGGGCCCACTAACAGGCCAGGTTTTATGTATTACCTTGGGGAGATGCAGACTAGATGACCACTGCTCTAAATGGTGCCCGCGTTAAGTGTGTGACCTCCTGTATTCATTAACCACTTCCCATCTGCCAATACGTTTATAAACGTCCTCGGATGGGAAGGGTGATATCTCGGTCATCGATGCAGCTGCAGCAGTGATCAAGATATCATTTTTTTGGGCCGGCAATTCCCTACAAAGTCAAAGTGATCCTAGCAGCTAACAAGCCACTAGATTACTCTTACAGGTGGCGGGTCCCACCCCCTGCCTTTACCAGGCTCTCCTGTGCGATTAGGGAGCTCGGTATAGTTTGTGACCAGTGGCATCCAGATCTGGGCACACAGTGAGAGGAACGAATGTTGTTCTTCCCACTGGGTGATGTCAAAAACAGGACTTGACAAGGATTTTATCACTTCCTGTTTCTGTTCTTAGTTTACCTGGCTGTTAACGACAAGTAAAGAAGCCAATTAGACCGATCTGTGTCTGATTGGCTGCATTGGAGGCCAGAGGAGAGATCTGGGGTCTAATAGACCCCAGATCTCATCATAAAGAGGACCTGTCATGGCACTTGCTATTACAAGGGATGTTGTTCATCCCTTGTAATAGCAAAAAAGCTGATAAAAAAAAGTTAAAGGTACAGGGTTAAAAAAATATTTTAACCGCTTGCCGATCAGCTGCTTTCATTATACTGAGACAGGTTGGCGCAGCTATGCGAATCGCCGTAGGTGTATGTCGGCGGCTTTAAGAGCAATAGCAGGCACATGTGCGTCATGACACTGGAGCCGATGCGCAAGGCCAGCGGCCGCGATGTCCGCCGGCCACCTGTGATCGCTCCACAGAACGGGGATATGTAAATGTTTCTTTCCTGCAACCCGTAGTTGCAGGAAAGTAATTTGCACCGTGTATGGCCAGCCTTACATTGGTCCAAGCTAGACCACTGTAATTGTGCAAAAATCTACATACCTAAACTTCAAGCTTTAAGTATTGTTTTAACATTACATTTTCTATAGGAAAAAGATGCTTAGTCCTGCCTAAGTTCAATCCTAAAGACGTCAGTGTATTTTTTTTTACAAGGGCAAGTCTGTTTCAACAGCAGGGTTTTGGGGACCGAGGGGGTTCTACATCTTTAAAAAATATATACAGCAGATGTAATTAGCTTTCCAGCAATGTACCGCGGATGAAAGGTGAGCTTCTTTCTCACCAGGAATATGATCTACAGCAGTCAGAAATACAGGCCCCCCCACTGAGGCAGTAACAAAACACAGGTTCACCATCAGGGCTCAGGGAAGACAAGGTAAGAGCAAACGCTATTGTCTTCAATCTTTGGGAGCGCGTCTGCCTGGCGAAGTCTCATTACAGGTAGAGAGTGACATTAAACAGCAGGCTTCTCTTGAAAGTAGAAATGTCGCCTCACTTCTATCTTTCAATTACGGCATTTTTAAGTCTTGCGGAATGGCTTTTTCAGCAGGTGACTTTGGTGGAAACCGTCATAAATATGCAGCTCTGGGACTTGGGAATGTTAATGGCTCCTGAAGTTAACGGTGGGGCCCGGTGCATGTGCTTCGGTAGAAGGAACCTGCTGAGACCCATATCTAATCTTATATGGGTTTTTAAAGGAAGATAGAAATGCCAAGAAACATGGAGAATCAAGGCACTGGTAGCAGAGTTAAGAACAGTTACTCAGTGTAGGAGAAGGGTAGGCAATTCTAAAGAGATGGAGAGTTATTTTCAATGGAAACTTTAACTGATTTGTGTCAACCTTTATTTTTTTATTTTATTTTTTATTTTTTTTTTATTTTTATACATTTTCTGTATACAAAACATTAAAACATAACATTTATTTCAATGTTTACATCCTGCAACATTTTTCCCTTCTCACCCTCCCTCACCCCTTTTCCTACCCCCCCTCCCCATGTCAGGAACCTCCATATCCAATCCTTCCCTCCTCTTCTAAATTTCTATGCTTCCACATAATTCTCAGTATATCTATTTGTTCTTTTAAAAACCAACCATTTTTCCCATATTCCCAGAAACTTTTCTATTTGATCTTCTTCTCTACTATTCAGGTCTTCCATACTATATAATGAAAATATACGATTCTTTTAAACCATTCCTTTATTGTTGGTCTATCTACTTCCAGACATTTTTTTGGTATTATTCATTTAGCTGCATTCAATAGATATGGTACTAATGTATTTTTATATTGTTTTATTGTTTTATTTGTATTATGGAATAGACAACTCCACGGATCATCTATGACCTCCTCTTCGGTAATTTCCACTATGTATTGTTGCACCTCCTGCCAATATTCACGTATCTTTGGGCATTCCCACCATATGTGTGTCATGGTACCCTGTATATTACAACCTCTCCAACACAATGGGGATCCTCCCACTTGGTATTTACGTGCTTTGTCAGGAGTGATATGCCATCTGGTTAAACATTTATAATTTGTTTCTATACTTCTGATATCCACCGAATAGCTATGTACAGCTCTTAATATTTTCTTTTTTTGATTTTCTGTTAACCAAGTTCCCAGTTCCCTTTCCCATTTCTGTATGAATGGAGGTATTCCCTGCGCTATACAATGTTTAATAGGTTTCTTAGAGTTTGTTCCATTGCGTTTAACTTTTCTTCTGATCTTATCGGTTGTGGAAGCGATGCTACAAAATGCTTGAGCTGTAATTACCTCCATTCATTTCTTTTTATCCTATCTCCTAAGTGTTTTAATTCTTGAAGTGAACATACTTTTGCTTTTTTTTATAATGTTTTTTAACTGTATATTCTTAACCCAATCCCCAAATTGGAATTTATTCCCTGGCATAAAAAAATTTGTGCCCAATAAAGTGGTTGTAAAGGGACACGTTTTTTTACCTTCATGCATTCTATGAAGATAAAAAATCTTGTGTGCAGCAGGCCCCCCCAGCCCCCCTAATACTTACCTGAGCCCCCTCTTGATCCAGCGATGTCCATGAGAGCCTTGCCTCTCCAGGGACTCGCACTCCTGATTGGATTTTGGCAGCAGTGGGAGCCATTGGCTCCTGCTGCTGACAATCACAGCCAGTGAGCCAACCAGGAGATGGAGGGGGAGAGGCCGAGCCGCAGCTCTGTGTGTGAATGGACACAGAGAGCCGTGGCTGGGGAGTACACCTACTTGGGTGTCCCCACAGCAAGCTGCTACCTGTGGGGGCACCCGGCAGGAGGGAGGGCCCAGGAGCGCCGGCATGGGACCCGAGAAGAGGAGGATCCAGGCTGCTCTGTGCAAAACCAACTGCACAGAGCAAGTAATTATAACATGTTTGTTATTTAAAAAAAAAAAAACAAAAAAACAAGGCTTTAATATCACTTTAAGTAAATGTAAAGTCAAATTCGTTTTTTATTTTAAGTTTTTGTAGAGAATGGGTAAAGCGACCCATACATGGATCGAAATTTGTCTGGTTCAGCAAAAAAGCTATGTACAGTACCTTGCTGGCCCCTCCCATCAGCTATGAACTGCTTGCATTGCACTGAGAAGCACAGAGATCCAGTCATGACATCACTTATACCCTGTACACACGACCGGTTTTGCCGTCGGAATAAACTCCGGTTTCTCCGACGGAACTCCGACGGAATTCCATTCAAGCGATCTTGCCTACACACGGTCAAACCAAAGTCCGACCGTCCAGAATGAGGTGACGTACAGCACGTATGACTGGACTAGAAAAAGGTAGTTCATTACCCAGTGCGCCACCCTTTGGGCTCCTTCTACTAATCTCGTGTTTATCTCGTGTTAGTAGAAGTTTGGTGAGAGACGATTCGCGCTTTTCAGACTCCAGCTTTTTCAGATCGTTTTACTGCTTGTCAGTTTGTACTTGTAGGTTTGTATCTGGTTTTCAGTGCATGTAGTCAGTTCGTATCTGTTTTTACAGTGCGTTCTTGTCTGCTCGTTGCTGATTTTCAGCTCACTCTTCACAGGCCTTGCTGTTCTTCAGTGCGTTCTGTTAAGTACGTTCTGACCACCCGACCATTTTGAAACCATCGTGCAGGTAAGTACTCGTCGTAGAGTTTGTGCTGTGTGTGGGCTTGGTGTTGGGGTTCATACTTTGATCCAAGTCCAGTCCATGAAAAGAGCGAGGAGGAGTTCATGGACCAAGAATTGGTTATTCCAGCGTGACCAATTCTCGCACATGCCTTTGCTTTGTGAGATCCAGGAGAATAAGCCTGATGATTTCAGGAATTATCTCAGGATGACAGACTGTTGGCTTTGCTGACCCCTTATATCAGCAAGCAGGATACCTGCATGAGGCAAGCCATCACTCCGGAGCAGAGGCTAGTCTCCACCTTGCGGTACTTGGCGACTGGGGGAAGCCTGCAGGACCTCAAGTTCTCAACAGGCATCTCCCCCCAGGCTCTGGGGATCATTATTCCAGAGACCTGTTCTGCCATCATTCAGGTCCTGCAGAAGGACTATATTATGGTATGTTTTCTCCTTTAACATCACATTATATGTATTTAATGTTTGCTAATGTATTGTATTTATTTCATCATTCCCTAATTACCATGATTGGAATATGTTGTGAATGTCCCCTATATCCTCATGCATGTCGGAAGCTTTTAATGCTCTTTTTTTAGCCTACATGCATATTTGCCTTCACTAACCTCCCCAGCATGCTATCCTGGGCCCATATATGTCAATAGCCTAGTCCCTTAACAATGTATGTTGTCAGCTCCATTGTACCGCTTTCCCCGAAACACCCCCTAAAATGTGTCCATATGTAATGTGTGTCTTTAAATTCATTTATAACCCTCCCCCACCCCCTAAAATATGTCCAAATGTTATGTGTGTCCTTAAATTCAGGCAGAGTGCTGGAGGCTTTTTTTTTTTTGGCTCCCAAAGTCACCTCAAACCTTCCCCCCCATACAATTTTATCAATGGGCCATCAGAGGGTGTGAGGAATCTGATAAGTGGGCCTTATATTTTTGTCTTTAAATACTCCTTAAAATAAATGTTATACTGATGTTGTGCAAGAATGTTTTTGTGTAATCTGCTTGCAATGTTATGTGCAAAAGTACTTATAAATATTTTTTTTCTTGACTCCACAGTTTCCTTCAACGCCACAAGAACATAGCAGACTGTGGCCTCCCATTTTGCTGACCGTTGGGACTTTCCCAACTGTGGAGGGGCTATAGATGGGCAGCATGGGTTTTACTATTATAACTATAAGGGGTTTAATAGTGTAGTGTTAATGGCGGTGGTGTCGGCACATTATGAGTTCCTCTATGTGGACGTTGGGTAGAATGGCCTGATGTCGGATGGAGGAGTCTTCGCCCAGACGGAGTTTACCAGCGTCTCCAGACTGGTGGCCTGACAATGCCACCTGATGCGGATAACGTGGAAGGACTCCCCTTCGTCTTTATTGCAGATGAAGCCTTCGGTCTAGGAGAGCAACTGATGAGGCCATTCCCCCAAAGGACCCTCACCCCGGAGAGGAGGGTTTTTAACTACCGGCTGGCCGGAGCGAGAAGAGTCGTTGAGAATATCTTCGGGATAATGGCCAGCCAGTTGCACCTGTTTCTGACAGCAATCCATATGGCGGACTACAAAATCAACCATATCATCCTATGCTGCTGCATACTGCATAATTATTTATGAAAAAATTCACAGAAGTAGATAGCCTCAGTTGGGCCTGAGGCCGGACTTATTACACAGAATTCCCTGGTGGGCCTGGATACTGGCCGTATTGGCTTGGCCCCCCAAAGCGCCTAGGAAGTTAGAGAGAAATATGTTAATTATTTTACGGGTAGGGGGGCCATTGCAATGCCAGACAATGTCTAATTTTTATTAATAAAAAAAAATGATCAGATAAAATCTTAAAATGTCTTTATTGCTTGCTTTTCTTTTTGGCTGTCGCCTAGGTTCTCCTAGTGCACTTGTAGTGCCAAGTGGATTTTCCTTTAGTAAATAAGCCCCATTGTCACTGTAAACACAAAATTACTTACAAAACTGGTATTGAGCATTGAAAGAAGAAGCCACAGATTGTTGTTTTTCAAAATTTTTACTCTGTGCACATTCACATGTGTGTTTAAAAATTTTTTTCGAAAAATATTTGTTATTTTTTGTTTTTACAAACAGGCATGTTTTAAAACATAACATACACAACTTTGGAACTTACAAAGTTCAACATATAAAAACTGAAGGCAATATCAGACATTATAGTTTCAAAAATGTCTTGATATTGCCTTCATCAGATGGGGTGATGTCACCCCTGTAAAAGCCAAATTTTGAAGATGCACACAAATTGGGAGTCCAAATGGGTAATGTCAACATGCGCTATCTTTCATCATGGGGGATCAATGGACGTGTTTTGGGGGTGCGACCCCTTCCTCTCACCTACTAGAGTTACGAGGAAGGGGTTGCACAGAGTTACGAGGAAGGGTTTTTTTTACCAAAAATATGTAATAATAAAAATGCCATAAAACTATCCCCTATTTTGTAAACGCTATAACTTTTGTGCAAACTTTTGAGATCCCCTGATGGCAGATAGCACATGTTGACACACCGTGTGCATCTTCAAAATGTGGTTTTTAACCGCTTGCCGACCACCTCACGCAGATATACTGCGGCAGAAGGACTCGTACAGGCAAACCACGTACCTGTACGTTGCCCTTTAAGAGGCGGCCAGTGGGTGAGTCGGGTCGCGGGTCCCGTGGACTCGATCGCTGCAGGGCTACCCGCGATCGCTTCACGGGGAGGAAGAACGGGGAGATGCTGATGTAAACAGCATCTCCCCTTTCTGCCTAGTGACAGTGTCACTCGATCTCTGCTCCCTGTCATCGGAGCAGAGATCAGTGACATCACACACACACAGCCCATCCCCCTGACAGTTAGAAACACGCCCCTAGAACACACTTAACCCCTACACTGCCACCTAGTGGTTAACCCCTTCACTGCCAGTGTCATTTACACAGGAATCAGTGCATTTTTATAGCACTGATTGCTGTATAAATGACAATGGTCCCAAAAATGTGTCAAAAATGTCCGATGTGTCCGCCATAATGTTGCAGTCACGATAAAAATCGCTGATCGCCGCCATTTAAAAAAAAAAAAATATATTAATAAAAATGCCATAAAACTATCCCCTATTTTGTAAACGCTATAACTTTTGTGCAAATCGATCAATAATCGCTTATTGCGATTTTTTTACCAAAAATATGTAGAAGAATACGTATCGGCCTAAACTGAGGAAAAAAATTGTTTTTATATATATTTTTATGGGGATATTTATTATAGCAAAAAGTAAAAAATAATGCGTATTTTTCAAAATTGTCGCTCTATTTTTGTTTATAGCGCAAAAAATAAAAACTGCAGAGGCGATCAAATACCACCAAAAGAAAGTTCTATTTGTGGGAAAAAAAGGATGTCAATTTTGTTTGGGAGCCACGTCGCACGACTGCCCAATTGTCAGTTAAAGCGACACAGTGCCGAATCGCAAAAAGTGCTCTGGTCAGGAAGGGGCTAAATTCTTCCGTGGCTGAAGTGGTTAAAATGTAAAAAAAAAAAAAAATTTTTTTTGTTGAGTCCAACAAATGGGAAAATGGATGTGATTTGCACTAAATTTATATTCTCCCCAACACATCTATCATGTTCTTCATTTGTTGTTCCATAACATTCAGTTTATTTCGAATAATGTCGATTTCCCCATTCCAAATCATGATGTCGTGGATGAGCCTTTGGGCGCTGTCACTAGTGAAAGGTTCAGCAACCTGTTCCACAACCAGCACGTCACCTAAAAATTGGTTAAAGAACATGTATTAGAAATATGCAGGCATACAAAGATTACCTGAAGCTGGGGTGTCAGACACTCACCTGTTTGGGTGACCATCTCGCCCACTTCCTTCACCTCTCCTTCTTCCAGATCCTCGGGGGGGTTTGGGCTGATTTCCCATTCTCGGTGATGTGGGGCGTCCCTGGTGTCCTCTGAGTGGTGTCCTCTGAGTCTTTTCTCCCCTATGAGAATGAAACAAAAAAGGTATACTTAGTACACAGATATTTGAGTCCAGAAACATTGCTTGGAAGTGGTGTACAATTGTCTGTTTGGGCAGAGTTCCAAGTTCAAGACATGATTAAATCACTTTTAACTAAGCTGGAATACTTATCTTTTTTGGACAAGTTTCACAGATGGAGACACCCCAAGTATCCACTGGAGCACCTGTGTGGGTCACCCTAAAAAATGTGCTCTGGTGTCCCACACTAGTGTTCCAGAGTCCAGATGTGTAAACAGCTGCTGAGTGTCTTGTCCTTACATTCCACTGAATCAAGTTTGCAATTCATTCTAGTTTCAAAGACATCTAGACAACAATGTCCTAAACTTCTTTTAAGACAAATTAGCATGACCAAAATGTAGTTAACCCTGTATCAGCTAAAAACATTGTATTTATTTGCAAACGAAAGATGTTTCCTACGAATGATTACTGTGCCTACGAACATGAAAGTAGCCATTTATACCTGTACAACAGTAAATAAAAGCACATGGAGCAGCATGCAAGTTAATAATCATAATAGGAACACACGACAAGTACTTACTTTTTTTAAGCACTTTCTTTATCCTTCTGTACTGATCCGGCTCCCTTAATTTTAGGTCTGACCAGCATTTTCTTAATTGCTCCTTTGATCGTCGTATCCCAAATTTGTGACTCAGACTCTTCACCACTTTCGTCATGATTTTGGCCTTATGCAGATTGGGGTTTGGGTACGGCCCATTCTTAGCATCATAGTCGGCCCTCCTCAATATGTGGACCATCTCCACCATCTCCTCAAGTGACATATTGGAGGCCTTAAACCTCCTCCTGGATTGGGACGTTTCGGCCTCCGGGCTTTCCTACTCGTTACTACTATTAGAAGTCACCTGGTGTGACCATGTTCCTCTCCCACTGCGACGAAAGAGACGGGGCGGGGAATCTTCGAGAAAGAATGTCAGGGGTGGGCGACACGGGCGGAGTTTCACACATGCGCAGTCTATATCAAGCTAACACGCATTTGTCGTACGTCCGATCTGTGTGTGTGTGTGTGTGTGTGTGTGTGTGGAGGAAGGACGAACGGAAGTGGCGAGTGTGCTAAACGAAGGTAAAATTTGAACTTGGCCCATCACAGTGGCCTATACTGCTTCAAGATTGAGGCCTATATTGGGATAAGATAATGAGAGTTTAGGCTGACATTAGTGTTTTTGTCTTGTGCGTTGTCTTACAGCAAAAATGAATCCCTTTAAGGACCCAGAATTCATGTGCAGTTTCATAGACAGATACAGGGAGATGAGGAATTTGTGGGAGGTGAAACACAGCTTATATTATAATAAACCAGCTAGGAGTTAATCGCTGAAGAAACTTCTGTGATTTGTGAAGACTCGGTTCCCCGATGCACCCATCAAGTTTGTGGAAAATAAAATTGGGATCTTGAGGAACATGTATAAGAAGGAGCATAATAAAATCAAGAAATCCCTCAGATCAGGAGCATCATCAGCGCAAGTGTATGTACCCAGACTGTGGTACTTCAACAAACTGCGGTTTCTGGACGACCAGACTGAAGCCAGGGAATCACTTTCTACTCTTCCCTGCAGCCTTCCCTCTACCCTTCCCTCAACCCCAGCAGAGGCTGACGAGGAACAACCTGGACCTTCCATCCTGGAAGAAGTGGATGCGCCCAGCTGGAGTCAGGTAAATTCTTTTTTAGACATATTTATTGTCCTAATATTAATGATGTTAACTAGATTTTAAAATTGCTTACAAATCAATGATTTTATACAAAAAATGATGTATATATATATATATATATATATATCACTAGACAGTAGTGGCCAAAAATGTTGGTGACCAGCTTGAAAAATGCTGGGGTCAGAATGATAGTCTTTTCTATTTATTAGCATTCAATTTGCAAGTCATGAGCTGACAATTGTGTGTGATTGATGAAGCAAAAACTACAACTATGTCCCTTTTTTTATACACAGGATGAGCTCAGCCAGGAGGAGGGTCTGGAAAGCATCAGCCAGGAGGAGGCCGTGCCTAGTTGCAGCCAGGAGGAGGCCGTGCCCAGTGACAGCCAGGAGGTGGCGGGCCCAGTGGCAGCCAGGAGGTGGCTGGGCCCAGTAGGAGCCTCACCCAATCCCAGGTGCCTCCCCTTCTGCCTTACCACCAAAAGGCACAGGAAGGGGACAATGATGGAGGAGGCAGCACTGGGCCTCATTAGGGAAGCCAGCGATTTCCTCAGGAGCCCCCCCAACGCTGAAGAGGCCTATGGCTGCTATCTAGCCAACAGGTTGCTGGAATTGGAGATGGGCCAACGCCTCCTCTCTGAGAGAATTTTTTTTATGCCCTTCAGATGGGGTTGAGGGGCCAGCTGACTGAGAACAGCAACATATATGAGCAACCCCATCCTCCTCCTCCTCCTGCCACAAGTCCACCACCAGAGCCACAGCCTCCAAGGAAGGTTGCAGGGAAGGCTGCAGGGAAGCGTGGAGGGAAGGCTGCAGCGAAGAGAAGAAAGTGATGGCCTGGCTTCAGTCTGGTCTGACAGAAGACGCAGGCTGGTGTAGTACCACAGCCTGGGGACAGATTTGTCATCTGCTGCTGGTCCTGATCTCTGGGATTCCTGGACCAGATTGTGCTCCCTATTATATGGACTCCTCAAGCTTCCAATTTTCTTTTCCACAGACTTGATGTGTGCCCTGGGGGCCAAAAGGCTTCGCAAATTCCAAAAGTTTCTCCAGCGTTTCTCTTTATTTTGTTACCCAGAATAAATGGATATTTTATTTTCAATAAATACTTTCCTATGTGTTTTTCTTCAAAAAGTACAGTTTGTTTGTGAGTAGGCAGGTACATTTCAAAAATACAATGTCAACTTAAAGGGGTTGTAAAGGTAAATTTTTTTTTTTTTTTAAATAACAAACATGTCATACTTACCTTCACTGTGCAGCTCGTTCTGCACAGAGTGGCCCCGAACCTGGTCTTCTGGGGTCCCTCGGCGGCTGTTTCAGCTCCTCCCCGCAAGAACTAACCACCTTAATGCGAGCTCCCTCGCATGGTGGTTAGTTATTGCGGGCGCGCTCCCGTGATACAGCCGGCGGCTATAGCCGCTCACTGTATCACTCTGCCCCGCCGACCAGCGCGCCGCGTCATTGGATGTGATTGACAGCAGCGCGAGCCAATGGCTGCGCTGCTTCCAATCCATCCACTGTAGCCAATCAGCGGCCAGCCTGAGCGGAGGAATAGATGTCGGGAGCGAGCAGCTGTTTTACGAGGGGTCAGGTAAGTAAAACGGGGGGGGCTGGGGGCGGCGGTATTGTCAGAAGTTTTTTCACCTTAATGCATAGAATGCATTAAGGTGAAAAAATGTTTACCTTTACAACCCCTTTAACAAGGGACACCAATCTCCTTAAGGTTTATATAAAATACAAGATAATAATGTTATTGTGATAACTTGACACACCAAAAAAACAAATTATATGGAGATCACTAGAAAATAATTTTTAAGTAATCGTAAAAGAAATCTTGATGAGATAAAAAATGATAAAAGATGAGTATAAAAAATAATTGGAAACATTATTATGGAGATCGGGCTTTTAAAAAATAGAATATTATTCATGAGATGAAGATAAATAATGAAGAAATAAGTTTGTGAGAACTCTGTGTGAATATGAGCAGCAAAACAACTTATTCTAGCATTATAAAGAAGAAAAGAATGCACTGCATTAAAAGATCACAGAATTAGCAGCGTCAGGAATGTGCTATCTCCAATATGAATGCTAGTTTTACCACACCGAGCGCTTTTGTCTCATACCTGCTTCAGAGCATGCGTCGTTTTTGGTCCGTTGGAACAGCATACAGACGAGCGGTTTTCACAATAGGAATTGGTTCCGTCGGAAATATTTAGAACATGTTCCATTTCTAGGTCCGTCAGAATTTTCGAAAAAAAAAAGTCCGATGAGGCATACACACGATCCGAATGTACGATGAAAAGCTGCCGTTGGACTTTTTCTGTTGGACATTCCGCTCGTGTGTACGCGGCTTTAGTCAAAAATAAGTTATATAATGAAGATGGAAAATAAGTTATATAATGAAGATGGAAAATGTTATATAAAAATACAATTAGCATGTTGATCAGATAGGAAAGGGAGAACCCATGAAGATAAAATATTTAAATATTAAAACTTCAGCTTTAAATTGGACAGAAGACGAGGTAAACTTAACAGAAAGTTTTCCACTTTCAGGCAGAAAGCAGCAAAGCTGCATGCCCTTCTTATTGATGAAGCTTTTCCCCCTTGGAACCCCTGCTAATTAGCTGTCTTAATAAGACTGCCAAGCAGTTTTGAGGTTATCGCCGTTCAGTGTGCTGCTCTGCCTTCTTCAGTGTAAAGCAGCCCAACCTAAAAATGCTGTTATATTTTAATTCAGGCCACGCTGTTCAGGAGCTGCCCAACCTCAGAACGGTGACCTCTTGGTCTTAAGAAAAGGAAGCTCTAACTACTGGAGGCATGGCACATGAGGGACAGTGCAGTAAGCCTTCATCACCCCCAAAGTAGCCCAGTGTAGTTACTATACAAGAGTTAAAGGGAATTTGCCAGTGGCTAGTGAGTTGGTGAGGTTAGGGCAGCTTCATTCACATAAAAAATAAAAATGAAGGAGTGAGATTCTGTCGTGGATAAACCCACTATACTCTTGTGCTAATAAGCGCCTTTCCACCATAATGGTATAATGCACCTTTAAATAACCCATGTCTCCCGCATTTCCCCAGTAAACAGACATTACCACATTCTTACGTCCTCATCTCAGCACGACACCTTACCGAGCAGTTCACTGGTTCTTTTATTCACACACAAACAGGAAGCCACAAACTGGAAGCCCTGCCTCCAACAGCCAATCGCCTCCTACACAGGATGTGACCTCACAGGATATGACCAAATAAGGATATCACAACACAGGATGTAACAACACAGGATGTGAATGTCAACACAGGAGAAATTAATTTAAACAACGAATACAACAATGACTAGGGGAGTCTTATGGGCGTGTCTGGGCGGGGGCAGCACATACAATCTCCAGCCCCCTGTCTTTGTATCACAGGAAGCCTGAGATCATGAACATTTCTCCCGACCACAACGATAACGATTGTTATCGTTTGTTTGTAAATCCTTATTCTGTGTTGTTCAGAGAACAAAGCATACCCGGACTATACTACTGTCTGTGGGGGAGAGATTATCTGCAGGTGTATGCTCATGGAACCACAAATATGTTGATCAGGCACACAGGGGTGACACGAGCGCACATCCGCTAAACCGATAATGTCTTTGCAGAGCGAACACATCCCCCCAGATGATCATTCTGGGGCCCTTCGCTGGTGGACATGTCCCCACTCCGCAAATACTTCTCTACATCCCCAAGGAGCTTTCCACTACCAAATGGATCTCAACCAGCGTTAGTTTGCCACAGTCAGCTCTTTAGAGCTGGTTGCGGGAGTACTGACACTGGGAGACACTTACGACAATACATATTAAAATATATCTTCATAAAATTTCCACAACAATTCCTGACCTCCAGGAGTCTGTCCAGTCTTCAGCAAAGCAACAACCCACCTTTCTGTTCTTTTGAGTAAGCCACAACTTTATTGGTTCTTTTTTTACTTTGTCAACGTTGCATGGTCACACTTTAAACCATTAGTGAGCTTGGGCTAGTTGAATATCTGTCTGGAACTAGTAGTGAACACAGATGTTTAGGCAATGTTATAATCTTAGCTATTGGGTGCTCACAGTCTACCAATCACTAGCATAGTGTTATTACGGTTTATTAAAGGATAAGCCCACCCTAACACTAAAATCACTACATCTACAGACATCCACCATCTAACACTATCTAGCCCTGCAAAGAAGAAATCTGTATACATACCTTTTTTGAAGCCGGTCCAATCCAGTCTCCAGCGGCGGAAGCTCTGCAGCACAGTCGACAACAGCTGTGAAATGAATGGGAAGTGACGTCATCCATAGACTTTCTATGGGGCTTCCGTTGTCGGACGTGTCCTCTGCACCCGCCCACACAGCAAAGCCGCAGCTGACAGATCAGTGTTGGATTGGGCCGGAACGACTTCTAAAAAAGGTATGTATACTGATTTCTTCTTTACAGGGTTAGATAGGTTAGTGTTAGATCGTGGATGTCTGTAGATGTAGAGATTTTAGTGTTAGGGTGGACTTATCCATTAAGAATGTTGGTTATAAAAGTGGTTCTCCACTTTGGGAAAAAAAAATTAAAAGTCAGCAGCTACAAATCCTGTTCTTTACTAGCCTTTGGGTACCCAGTGCGGCATCTTAACAGTGGGCAGCCGGATGCCCACTTCGCACGCATGAGCCGCACTGCCGTTTGGGAATAGTCCCGCAGTTTTCTGGAACCTCTGATGTGTCCAAGAAGACTGCAGGGAGGGAGAGGGAGAGGGAGAAGGAGAACTTCTGCTCGGATCAACTTGGAAAGCCAAGCAGAAGTTGCAGCGGACACCTGTCAAAAGTAGGTACCTGCTCCCCCCCCCCCCAAAAAAAATGGTCTGACAAATGTTGCAGAGGCAGGGGGAGGAAGACTTAAAGCAAAACTTTTGGGTGAAACTCAGCTTCAAATAGGCTGTTTGAATCCAATAAAGATGTGGCCTTACCATTCCACAGAAACTGTCTCATTGAGGCAGGGCCACATTACTGAATAAAAATGAGAAGTCAGCAGCTACAAATACTGTAGCTGCTGACTTTTAATATTAGGACACTTACCTGTCCAGGGATCCCGCAATGTTGGCACCCAAAGCCAATTTCCGGATAGGATCTCAGGTGCTGCTGCCGCCATTCAAGGTAAGGGAAACGAGCTGATTCCCTGCTGCACAAGCACGAAGCAAGCTTTGGCAAGCCCGGCGGCGGAGGAAGGAGGGGGGCCGAACTTCGGAGGGACGAAGCCGCGGCGCTGTCTCTTGAAAGTGGGGAGGGGTACCTGTCAAAACCAGGTACATGTTCCCCCCTTCCCCCTAAAAGGTGCCAAATGTGGCACCGGAGGAGGGGGGGGGAGTATATATGCGGAAGTTCCACTTTTGGGTGGAACTACGCTTTAAGGCTATGGTTTTTAGCAGTCAAGCCAATGAACTCCACCACAATGCATTGTGCTGTCGGGCTTAAATAGTGGTATGCTCAGGAGTGCAGCAGACTGGGGACACCTCTGCTGGACTGAAGCCCACAGGAGATAAAGTGAATAGATTCAACTCCAGCAAAAATTGTATTTATGTATTTATCGCAGGGTTGGGCAAAGTGCAGCCTTCCCATCATGCCTCTTTCTCTGGGAGTCATGCTTGTAACTGTCAGTCTTGCAATGCCTCATGGGACATGTAGCTCCACAAAAGTTGGTGGGCCGCAGTTTGCCCACCCCTGATTTATAACAAGGAAGGGTTAGAACCTCAGTGTATCTAAATCCAATAACACAAAATGTATTATATATTGCAGCTTACCAGTCCTTAGATGTAGTAGGCGCATTAATTTTCTTTGTTCAGACCTTTTTTTTTTAAACTTTATTGTCACCTGGTGATCAACTGTGTCTGTGGAGGTCTGGCAACATCACTCAAAGAAAACAATTGTGTTAGGACTACAAAGCACACCCCCTTCTAATTTTCATAACATGGGGGGGGGGGGTGTTTTGTAGATTTCAGTGAGATCAATGTCAGCACAGCCACAGAGCACATGGCTTTATCATCTCAAGATTTCCTGGAAGATATTTTTGCACGTATCACACAGATATAACAAAATGCTTTTACTGGTAACAGACTTAAAAGGAAGCAAATGAGTAAGTGAATTGTTAGGGTTTACATACACTTTAACAAATATGCTAACTCTATCCAATTATACAGGTGCAGGCAGAATGAGTCAAGATTTTTTCACTAAGACTGTAAAGGCAGTAGATGGCCAACATCAGAAAAAGGTAAGTAGGCACCTAGGGGTTGGTTATCTCAGAATAGGTTAAGAGGATAGGGAGGAGGAATCAGGAACTTAGAGCAGGGATCTCATCAACAGATCCTTGAGAGACAAACAAGGTACACAGGCAAACATACCACTTGTGCAGGCTCTGCATTTGCATAACTCCCTTTGGAAACCAATTTATACTAGATGTGCTTGAGAAGGGTGCTGGGACCTCTTGTACTGTCAGGTAGGTATAGGTGTAGCTCATATCTATCTAGTGGCCGAATGATATGCAATGAATAAGTGTTTTTAATTGACCAACGGTTGCATAGGAGGCCCAGAATTTTTCTCCAGTTGGTAAGGTAGTTTTAACTCTCCACCACTTACCAAGAGCCACAATATCAATTTTGGCTGTACTGCCCCCTTGACCTGTTGGTCATCAACTCCTGCTGCATTCTGTGGTTCCACAGACATCTAACACTCCTAGAAGTTTAAAATTCCAAAGAGACCAGTGAAAGCAGAAGTGCTGGAAAGGAGAGGAGGCAGGAGAAAAAGGCCACCAGAGTGGTGAGTATAATACCTTTTCCTTTGCAAGAGCTGAGGGATGGAACCAGAATGTGCAGCGGGGGGGGGTCAAAGGCATCAGACACTGTCAGAAATGTTGGCTGTAGAAGAGACTGAAGGAGGCTACAGCGCTGGAATTGAGGGAACGAAGGAGATCCTAGCCACCAAAGAGGTGAGTATAATACCTCTTCAATTGTAGAGAAGCTCTATTTGCATTTTTTGGGCAACTGAGGCCTTGTGCACACAGGCTGTTTTTCATGCAGCTTTTAGGAGCGTCAGGCGCTTTTTTTTTTACAGCTTTAAAATGCCTCTCTGTGTTATTCTATATGTCCATGCACACATAGGCTTTTAGAAGCTATAAGTGGCATAGGCGTTTACAAGCTGGAAAAATTCCTAGGGTCAGCGCGTTCTGGAGCAGCAGCGTTACAGCTGTAAAAATGCCTGACGCAGCTAAACGCATTTTAATGCTATAAACAGTGTTAAGCCGCAACAGGCGTTTTTTAAACCTTAGTAATTGGATCTGGGAGTGGAAAATAGGAGAGGGCAGAGAGACGCTGCAAAAGGCTACCGCGACTAAAAGCGCATAAAAGCCAATGCAAAACGCTTTAAAAAGCACATATTTACGGCCGCTTTTTCCTGCCGTCAGTACTGCCTTTGTAGCTCTTTTTTTTTTTAACGCCCTGTGTCCATGAGGCCTGACTTTAAAGTGACCCTGTGTCAACACTATGCAGAACGAAGTATTTACATATTCCAAACAATCAGTAAAAGCCTTTAGCACAAAACCTCATTCACCTCTGTAGCTACAGGCATGTTATAGAAAGTCATCCTCAAAAATCACAACAGAAGCACTAGAAATTTCAGCTTATTTCTATGGAGAGCAGAATCTTTACAGCCTGCCAGCCCTCTCATGTAAACACACAGCAGGTGTTTCTCAGCTGTTAGAAACCATTTGAACCCCAAATTTAGAGTTTTTGTCATCATCTTTGAGGATCTTGGGAATTAATAACGTCACAATACACACAGCTAGAGTCATCAGTGAGGCTTGTTTTAAAGTTCTTTTACTGCTTGTTAAAGTGGTTGTAAATTGCGGATGTTCAAAAGAAAAAGAAAAAAAAACCTGCAAGGTAATGGCATAATGTGCTAATATGCATTGCATACTAGCACATTATGAAATACTCACCTTGGAACGAAGCCCTCCAGCGCTGTAAAGTCACCATTGAGAAGGCTGACATGTTTCCCCTGTCTTTCTTCCAGGTTCGCGAGCTCCGGCTATGTGATTGGCCGGAGCCGCAATGACATCACTCGGTTCCAACACAAAGCTCTGAAGTTCCAGACCTTCCGGAACCTCAGAGCACACCTAAATGGTGCAAGCGTGGTTTACAACCACTTTAAGAATATGTAAAATATTTAATGTCCATAGTCAAGAAACAGGTACACTATAACCTGCCATGACAGTGAATGTATTCATTGATATGATAAATAAGAGAATAACCCCCAAGAGAATTGGGACTTTACAGGCAACAATGTACAAATAACATAAAAAAAGGATTTATTCAAGAATCGTATACAAATATATAATTATACAGTTTTTAAACCGATAAAAACACTGATGACTAGGGTGATAGAATCCCATGTAAGGTCCAGACAGCCCAACGCGTTTTAGAACACAATACGTCCCTTCGTCAGGGACACTTGTCGGGAGGGGATCACACCATAGCAGTCATTGTAGATATTCACTGCTAGACCAGTGGCAAAATTGGACTCATGGACAGGCAGCACCTGTGTCAATTGGACAGTTGTACCGGGCGGGTCCCCACTCATCCACGCAAGGTCTCCAAATGGTACCAAGTAGGAAGGCACATTAATGAATATAATTCCTCAATATACGATCTCCATACAATCCTCATCCAAATGGAGCAGTGTAGAGAAGGAAATGGCCCCAGCTGGAGACATGCACATAAACGTCACTCATCTGGTTAGTTCATTTACGGCTAGGGAGTAAATATTCACATAGACTGTATCTGCAAAACATTGGTGGTATAGGAAGCATCGTCCCGCTTGCCACCCATAGTCGAGAAGATGCACGCCCATCTCCACCGTCTAGACAGTGACTCTTATTTATCTACTGCATAAAGGATGTTGGCAACTTAAACTGGTGTAGTTGGATGTTCTCTCTTTTTATGTCTATTCATTGATATGAGACAGGTTGGCTTTAATTGCAAGACAATGCATATCCCTAATTTCAGAAATCCAGGATTCTATATAATGGTCAAGATCAAATTAATATGCAAATCAACCTACATTTATTATTAAATAAACAAATGAACTGACAAACAACTTCATTAAAGAGATGGGATGAAATGTACTTTGTTATTTTCTAATTGTTCCCATTCATTTGTTACAAAAAAGTGAGTAAATTAGAGGCGCTTATCAGCTGCAGAGACTGACGCCTAATGTCCTGCGCATATTTAATGCAATAATTAGCATTACCACAAAGAAATGCATCTGCATTCAGTCACCTTTTCACCCCCTATGTTTAGTTTGTACAAGCTCATTATATATGATTCTTTTCATTGTATTATGTGCTGGAGGAACTGAGATAACTCCTGCTGCAATGCATCCTTCTCAAGAAGAAAGAAGAACATCTTAAAGGTGCAAATAGGTGAAGGTAAAACAAAACATCCTTGCCCGACTTACGATCATATGGAGTTCACAAGCAAAAGACACACTTTTTTTACAATGGTCATCAGAAAAAAAATATATGAAACACTTAAAAATGTTGCTCCCCTTTTCACAGCCATTTTCCTTCATACTAGCATTTAAAGGTTCAATTGATTGTAAACGTTGGCATTTAAAAAACATGTTATAGTTACCTGCTCTGTGCAATTTTTTTTGCACACAGCAGCCCTGATCCTCCTCTTCTCGCGCTCTTGGCTCCTCCACCCTGCCGAATGCTCCCATAGCTGGCTGCTTGCTATGTGGGCACTAGTGCATGCTCGCTCCCAAGCTCTGCTCTGTGTGGCCATGCCCCCCGCTCTCTGACCACTGGCTGTAATTGAAAGTAGCGTGTCTGAGTCAATGAGGAGGAAGAGAGCCGAGAAAAGTTCATAAATGTGATATTCCAACAGCGAGATCTCTAATTTTGGATGTTCACACCCAACACTGTGTTGCTCTATCCTCCACAAAATCCAGAGGAATGGTGGGAGCCCCTCATAATGGGCACAGCAGGTGTGCAGACCCAGAAACTCAGTAAAGGGATGGTTGAGATGCCTCATAATAGACACAGGTGTGCAGACCTGCAAACTCAACACGGGGATGGTGAGAGCCCATTATAATAGGAAAAGCAGATGTGCAGACCCAGGAGTTCAGCACAGGGCTAGTGGGAACCCCTCATAATGGAAACAGCAGGTGTACAGACACAGGAACTCAGCACAGAGATGATAGGAACCCCCTCATAATGGGCACAACAGATGTACAGACACAGGAACTCAGAATAGGGATGATGGGAACCCCTCATAATGGGTACAGCAGGTGTGCAGACCTGGGAACTCAGCACAGGGATAATGGGAACCCCTCATAATGGGTACAGCAGGTGTGCAGACCTGGGAACTCAGCACAGGGATGATGGGAACCGCTCGTAAATGGCACAGCAGGTGTACAGACCCAAGAACTCAGCACAGGGATGATGGGAACCCCTCGTAAAGGGCACAGCAGGTGTACAGACCCAAGAACTCAGCACAGGGATGATGGGAACCCCTCGTAAAGGGCACAGCAGGTGTACAGACCCAGGAACTCAGCACAGGGATGATGGGAACCCCTCGTAAAGGGCACAGCAGGTGTACAGACCCAAGAACTCAGCACAGGGATGGGGATGGTGGGAACCCCTCATAAAGGGCACAGCAGGTGTACAGACTCAGAAACTAGGCTCAGAGATGGTGGGAGCCTCTCATAATCAGCCTCTACCAAAAGCAGAAAGTTTATCATGTTGTGTAGCTGAAGTAAACTTTCAAGTAGCTTTACATGTCTGCATAAATAAATTCCTGACATGTCATAATATGCAACAATAGAATGATTTTTCAAAAAAAAATCTACCATTTATTATTAAAAATTAGTCCCTGAGCTCAAGTTCAGTGAATTTGTCAAGGCTGAGTTGATATGATTCCACTGCAGGCGATGTTTTTTTATTTTTTCCATTCCAGGAGATGTGCTTTACATATAGTAACATATATAACATAAGTTACATATTGATTTCTATAGCAAATTATATACATGATTTTATTAGTGAAAATTGAATTTTCTTGTTGTTCACATCTAGCTTCTCCTGACAATTTAATTAAAAAAAAAGTTGATACAACTCACAGTACGGTGACATCATAACAGACCCCTAAATTGATTATCCCAATTTATTATCTTTACTGTATTGTGAAAAAAAATGCTAAAATTGGCCTGGAGAGCTGTGGAGGGGGTTGCTTTTATACCGTCATGTTCCATGGTAAATACATATATCGCTGTGTAAAAAAAGGGGGAATCAGACTGAAAAAAAATAATACGCTCCTAGTTCCAAAAAAAGTTGGGCAGTGTGTAAAATCTACAGAATGCAATGATTTGCAAATCTCATAAACCCATGTTTTATTTACAAAAGAAAATAGAAAACATATGAAATATTTAAACTGAGAAAATGTACTATTTTCAGGGTAATTTCAAGGTAATTTCCAAATTGATGGCAGCAACATGTCTCATAAAAGTTGAAAAAGGGCAACAAAAGCTGGCAAAGGTACAGTAAGTGCTACTAACAAGGAAGAGCTGGAAGAACATTTCACAAATAATTAGGTTAACTGGCATTAATGAGTATAAAAAGATCATTTTAAAGAATCAGAGTGTCTCAGAAATACAGATGGGCAGAGGTTCACCAATCTGTGAAAAGTTGAGTCTAAAAATTGTCAAACAATTTCAGAATAATGTTCCTCAACAAAAAATTGCAAATACTATAAATATATCATCATCTACAGTACATATTATCATCAAAAGATTCAGAGAATCTGGAGAAATCTCTGTGTGCAAGAGACAAGGCCGCAACGCATAATTGGATTCCTGTGATCTTCGGGGCCTCAGACAACACTGCATTAAGAACAGACATGTTTCTTTGATGGACATCACTTCATGGAATATTTCCAGAAATCACTGTCTGTGAACACAGTTCGCCGTGCCATCTAAAAATGCAAGGTAAAGCTCTGTCATGTAAAAAAGAAGCCATATCTAAACATGATCCAGAAATGCTATTGTCTTCTCTGGGCCAAAACTCATTTAAAATGGTCTGTTACAAAGTGGAAAACTGTTCTGTGGTCAGACAAATTTGTATTTGACCTTTTTTTGGCAACCATGGGCGCCAAATCCTCCTGAATAAAGAGGAGAGGCATTATCCAACTTGTTATCAGAGATCAGTTCAAAAGCCTGCATCTCTGATGGCATGGGGGTGCATTCGTGTGTATGGAATGGGCAGCTTGCACATTTTAAAAGGCACCATCAACGCTGAAAGGTATATCCAAGGTTTAGAGCAGCATATGCTCCCACCCAGATGATGTCTTTTTCAGGGAAGGCCTTGCATATTTCAGCAGGACAATGCTAAAATGCATACTGCATCTATGAAAGCAGCATGGCTTCATAGTAGAAGAGTCCGGGTGCTTAACTGACCTGCCTGTAGTCCAGACCTTTCACCAATTGAAAATATGTGGTGCATATTGAACCTCAAAATACGACAAAGAAGACCCAGGACTGTCAAGCAGTTAGAATCCTATATCAGGGAAGAATGGGACAACCTTCCTCCCCAAAACTCCAGCAACTGTCCCCTCAGTTCCCAGATATTTACAGAGTGTTATTAAAAAAAGAAGGGATGCTACACTGTGGTAGACATGACCCTGCCCCAACTTTTATGAGATGTGTTGCTGCCATCGATTTGAAAATGACCTTATTTTTTTCTTAAAATTGTACATTTTCTCAATTTAAACATTTAATATGTTTTCCATGTTCTTTTGTGGATACAATATGGGTTCTGAGCTTTGCAAATCATTGCATTCTGTTTTTATGTAGATTTTAAACAGTGTCCCAACTTTTTTGGCACTGGGGTTGTAAAACAAAAATGTGGGGTCTGTTTATTTTACCTCCATCCATATAGGCTACAATAAATAAATAATTTCATTTTGCCATGCTTTACTGATAGCGGTTTTAATTTTTTGCCACAACCATAAAACAGCTGCATTTGACAAACGAATCCACTGTGTGTGATTTTAGGGACATGGTGCCATTTGTTCTCTTTCTGTGCCAAATGTCATCTTTTTAAGAGCTATTTACATCTATGCCTTGTGGGAACGCATGCACAACATGTTATATACGTTGCAGTACCGATTATTTTGAATGGCGCCCCAACACACTAAGGTTGCACCATAGGGCATTCAAAATTAATGTTTTGGTGCGGTAGCAGCCCATTGACTTCGCTGGGCTGCCAAAATGCAATGCAAGAATATAAATGAGCTGTTTGTAAATATTGTTTATGAGAGAAATATGGAGGCATCCATTTATAATTTTGCTAGTTTCTAATTGCTAATAAATACAGTATATTCTAATAATAAAATTTCCAATAACCACGATAAACTGTGCTAATCCTATGGCTTTAATATGTCCTCAGTTATTGTGCTAGAATAAGCATGTGTCCAGTGAGAGTTGGACTTGTGTGCCCCAATGTGTACTTTAGTGAGGTAGGTACCGACAGATGGAACCATTTGATGCAGCAGAGGGACCAGGCATCTGACAAACCCAGAAGTGTGTTGGATCTCGAAGACTCTGCTGACAGCTTTGCTCTGCCAATTTAAAACCCAAGTCTGGGCTCAGCCCCCAGTTCCACCAATAAGCCCCCCAGTTTAGATTCGTTTTTTGTTTTTAGTACACTTCCCTTGTCAGATGTCTTCAGGACGGTCACATGACGTGCTGGGTTATTTTTCTCTACCAATTTTCTCCCAGTGGTGGGCAGTCTTTGATGATGCGTTATTGTGTCAGCACTGCTCTCTGCATCATTACAATTTGACTACGCGGTGCCATGATGTGCCATGACTACCTGTACTCACAATATGTCCTCATGCCTTGCAGACATCAGTAAGCCTGGAAGACTGAGGACATCCTGTGGCCAAAAGGAAGTACTGATTGGGACTTTTTTACGGGGACACTGTAAGAAAGAGAAGAGTTGTGCTTTAAATCAGAAACGGTCACAATAGGAAGAGATTAATGTTTACTGCATATAAGTCTGTGTCGCAAACCTTTTTACCCTGTAGAACCAGAGGACTCAGCAGGAGATGTGTCAGACCTTTGCAGAGAGACCACTGCTTCCACACAGAGAAAGGCCCCTGTTCTGATGGGCGGACTCCGCCAGCGGATCTGCCTGGTAAGTGGGGAATCTACCTGCTAATCCCCACTGAGCATTAGGATGATAGAGTACATGAGTTTTTTTGCAGAGTGGACAAAGACACAGCCCACTGTCCTCTATGGGCGATCCAACTGTTATCCGATCTGATCAGCCAGATGAATGGGGAACAGATCCCCCATCCGTATGTTTTAAGCTGACAGGATCTGGTTGGATGTCGGTGGGTGGCAACGGACACATGCTCCATAGAGGGTCTGCCTAAAAGACCGACAGGTGGACCCGATCGGTCCATCCTTGTGGAAGGGGTCGAATGGTCCTTCTCTGCTGCATGTTGGCAAGGGACGGGCTTTTCTAGTCAGGCAGTGCTTGTTTTCTAGAGAAAACACACTGTAAAGCCTAGTACACACTAGTCGTCTTTTTTCGTTCAACCCAGCAGGGTAAAGCTGCGCGATTAATCGTTAAAAAACTGCGATCTCAATTCAACCCCCCACATGATCTTAATCCAGCATTTCCATGATTCTATGTAAACAGTGCAGTGTCCGTTCTCTGCTCACTCACTGCTGTCAAAGAAAAAAAAAAGGAGCCTCCTGACAAATGTTTATCAACATTTCTCAGTGCTGAGAGATAACTATAAACAATGTATCTTTCAGTTCTTTTAGATCAAAGGAATGAACTTCGGTCTGCAAACAGTTCAGTTTAACCACTTAAGGCCTCATGTACACGAGACGCTGGCGCAAACTCTGCTGAACACGTTTTTAAAAGCTGAAACCGGCATTTAGAAACGCCTGTTTTGCCGCGTTTGCATGCCGCGTTTAGCCGCGTTTGCGTCTAGAAGCATCTGCAAAGCAAAGAATGACATTTTGCAACCCAACTTTGGGGCCCCTATATCTCAGGGCCACTTGGTGCTAACACAGTCTAACTAGCACTACAACATATCCAAATTTGGGGTTCCTAGCACCAAGTGGCCCCGAGATACGGGGCCCGAAAGTCGGGTCGCAAAATGTCAAGCACTTCTGCAGCAGAGAATGACATTTTCCGACCTGACTTTGGGGCCCCATATCTCGGGGCTACTTTGTGCTAGGAACCCCAAATTTGTGTTATGTTATGTTATAGTGTTAGTCCAACTGTGTTAGCACACCAAATGTGGGGTTCCTAGCACCAAGTGGTCCCGAGATATGGGGCCCCAAACTTGGGTCGCAAAATGTCAAGCACTTTTCTGCAGCAGAGAATGACATTTTGGGACTCGAATTTGGGGCCCCGTATCTCGGGGCCACTTGGGGCTAGGAACCCCAAATTTGGATATGTTGTAGTGCTAGGTCCACTGTGTTTGCACACCAAACTTCGGGGTTCCTAGCACCAAGTGGCCCCGAGATATGGGGCCCCAAATTCGGGTTGTAAAAAGTAACACTTATAAACGCAAACGCGGCTAAACGCGGTACCAGAGTTTAGCCGCGTTTGGCATCTGAAACGTGGAAAACTTTTGTGTCTGAACCCATTTTTTTGCTTCTGGAAAAACGAGGTTAAACGCAACTGCCTAAAAATGCCAAAAAAACGAGACTGTACATGGACACATAGGATAACATTGAATGGGTTCAGGGGCAGTTGAAAAAAGTGTCCAACTGCCTCTGAATGTGAGTTTAACAGCGTCTCGTGTGCATGAGGCCTTAAAGACCAGGTCTTTTTCTGACACGTGTTGCTTACAAGTTAAAATCAGTATTTTTTGCGCGAAAATTACTTAGAACTTCCAAACATTATATATATATATATATATATATATATATATATATATATATATATATTTTTTTTTTTTTTTTTTGTAGCATAGACTCTAAAGAATAAAATGGAGGTTGTTGCAATATTTTAATTCACACTGTATTTGCGCAGCAGTCTTTCAAATGCAATTTTTTGGGAAAAAATACACTTCAATGAATTAAAAAAAAAAACTAAACAGTAAAGTTAGCCCAATTTTTTGTGTAATATGAAAGATGATGTTACACCAAGAATCGTGATCTTTATTCTAAGCAAAAAAATTGTGATTCTCATATTCTCCTGTGATTCTCATATTCTCCAGAATCGTGCAGCTCTACAGCAGGGCTGAACGGAAAAAAAAAACTGATAACTCCGAAGGAGCTGCTGTACTAACCATGGGATGTAAGTACAGCGATTTCACCTGCTGTGCTATTGTGTTCTGACAGGGGGACGGCCCACCCTCCAGAACATTCTGGTCAGCCATTGGCTGATAGCGCTGATCGGGAGCAGATAGCGCTGATCGGGAGCAGATAGCGCTGATCGGGAGCAGATCGGCAGACCTTTTTCCATCATGCCCCATCGACAGAAGCCAGCTTCTGTGGGACTGGCTGCAGTACACATGGGCCGAATGTCAGCTGATTTCTATTGAACCGGCAGATGCCGCCCAACATTCGGCCCATGTGTACTAGGCTTTAGTCTTTGAACACCTTTTGTTTTGATGCCCCGGAATGTGTTGAGCTAATAATGTGCATTGAAGGTTTGGTTGGGCTTGAAGTTATTCTACATAGTAATGCAACTTTCACTAAGGCATTTCAGCAAGAGTCATATTTTCTCAGCTCATTCCCAGGATGTAAATCACTGAGATTCACAGTTTTCAATGTGCTATCCTATAGAACGATTTGTTATGTAACTTTTCACGGCTCTCTTTCAGCTTCCCAAGAGGAAGAAAAAAAAAAATTTTTTTTTCATCGCAGCCACTCCTGTAACACGTCAGTCCCGATTAGGAAAAACACATTACACTAAACAGAAACACTCTATAAATGTATTCATTGATCCGTAAGCCTATTCACCTGCTCCTCGGTTCAGAAAACAGCTCGGAATGTTTTATTTATAAGTAACATTTTGAAAGGCAAATAAATGTTATTACACCATGATTATATCTGTGTACCCAGGTCCGCTGATAAGGCTGTACAGCCAGTCCTCCTGTACTGGGCCCGGGCCCCATCAGTCCAAAAGAGGGGCCCAGGCGCCTGCTGAGCAGGAGGGCCAGCTTTACTGCCTTATTGCAGACACCGATCCTCTTCTGTCTCCCATTGCAGTGCTGCCAGCTTCTCCTCCTCTCCCTCACTCTGGCTGCACTGCAAGGGGAATGGTTCTAGCACATGCGTCCCTTCCATCTGTTGTCCGGGCTCCCCTGTGTATCCCTTTCCCCTGCAGTGCTGGCGGCTTCCCCTTTCTCCCACCTGCAGCTGCTGCGAGCACACAGGGGTATTGTCATTTACTGGCCCCTTCCTTTCCAGAATGAACACAGTGAGGGATCAATGCTAATCACTCCTGTGTCCATTCATCACTGAAGCATAATAAACTGTGTTTTACTATGCTTCAGTTTGTGAATGAGAAGGAAGCCTTAGGCTGGATGCACACCTATGCATTTTTAGTGCTTTTTGCATTTTGCAGATTTGCACTACAGAATGTGTTCCATAGGAAACCATGTTAAATGGACTGTAGTTAAAATCTGCAAAATGCAAAAAGCACTAAAAATGCATAGGTGTGAATCCAGCCTTAGAGTGCTTCCTATTCATTCATCTGTAGAGAAAGGGACTGATAACTCTATGTCCTCAGTAACTTTCAGCCTGGGGCAGGGGCAGATCCAGGGAAAATAGTGAGCAGACTGTCAGTAACTTAGCAGGCAGGCTGCTGAGCGGGCCGCCGCCGCGGGTGAGTGAGCAGGCTGGCAGGTGACTCGGCGGGTGAGTGAGCAGAGAGATGACATCTCTCACCAGTGGCGACATTACACTGTGCCCCCCCCCCCCCCAATTAAAGTGCCACAGGACACAGGGCAGTGGCACTGAAGCTGACAGGCTTTGTGAAGGGACACAGGCAGAGCCGCAGCTGCGGGAGATTTCCACCCCTCCTTCTTCTCCTTGAGCCGAGCAGCTCTCATTCTCCCGGTCAATGCCTGCTCCTATTGGCTACATTCAGGGCCAATGGCTGGGAAACTATCAACTGGAGGATTATGGGACAAGTAGTCCCAGATACCAGCAGGCCCCAGGACGATTCCCTGAGAGTGCACTGCAGCCCCCAACATGCCAAGCGGAAGGAGGGGAGAGAGGACCGTGAGAGGAGGAGAGTGACCACAAGGCTGTTGGGTGAAGGGAGCCAGAGAGAAAGTGCCAGTCATTTTACTATATATCCCCCAAGGTAAGAACTTACCTCCACGTGGGGTGTTGAGGGGGGCGGGGATGCAGGCTTCCATAGAGGTAAAGGACCTTATCACTGGCTGCATCCATCCTGCCCTCTCCTCCACCTGGCTGCTCCCACCCTGTCCTCCCCTCCACCTGGTTACTCCCACTCTGTCCTCCCCTCCACCTGGCTGCTCCCACCCTGTCCTCCCCTCCACCTGGCTGCTCCCACTCTGTCCTCCCCTTCACCTGGTTACTCCCACTCTGTCCTCCCCTCCACCTGGCTGCTCCCACCCTGTCCTCCCCTCCACCTGGCTCCTCCCACTCTGTCCTCCCCTCCACCTGGCTGCTCCCACTCTGTCCTCCCCTTCACCTGGCTGCTCCCACTCTGTCCTCCCCTCCACCTGGCTCCTCCCACTCTGTCCTCCCCTTCACCTGGCTGCTCCCACTCTGTCCTCCCCTTCACCTGGCTGCTCCCACTCTGTCCTCCCCTCCACCTGGTTACTCCCACTCTGTCCTCCTCTCCACCTGGCTGCTCCCACTCTGTCCTCCTCTCCACCTGGCTGCTCCCACTCTGTCCTCCTCTCCATCTGGCTGCTCCCACTCTGTCCTCCCCTCCACTTGGTTACTCCCACTCTGTCCTCCCCTCCACCTGGCTGCATCCACCCTGTCCTCCCCTTCACCTGGTTACTCCCACTCTGTCCTCCCCTCCACCTGGTTACTCCCACTCTGTCCTCCTCTCCACCTGGCTGCATCCACCCTGTCCTCCCCTTCACCTGGTTACTCCCACTCTGTCCTCCTCTCCACCTGGCTGCTCCCACCCTGTCCTCCCCTTCACCTGGTTACTCCCACTCTGTCCTCCTCTCCACCTGGCTGCTCCCACCCTGTCCTCCCCTTCACCTGGTTACTCCCACTCTGTCCTCCCTTTCACCTGGTTACTCCCACTCTGTCCTCCCCTCCACCTGGTTACTCCCACTCTGTCCTCCCCTCCACCTGGCTGCATCCACCCTGTCCTCCCCTTCACCTGGTTACTCCCACTCTGTCCTCCCCTCCACCTGGTTACTCCCACTCTGTCCTCCTCTCCACCTGGCTGCATCCACCCTGTCCTCCCCTCCACCTGGTTACTCCCACTCTGTCCTCCCCTTCACCTGGTTACTCCCACTCTGTCCTCCCCTCCACCTGGTTACTCCCACCCTGTCCTCCCCTCCACCTGGCTGCATTCACCCTGTCCCCCCTACTTTTGTCCCTGTCCCCCCATGTGCCCCCCCCCTAAATATGAAAGCTGGAGACGCAACTGTCTCTCACCGCCCCCCTGCATCACCACTGATGTAGTTATGCCAAACGTATTTTAAAAGGCATTTGTTTTGTATGATCTGAAAATCGCAAATCCATGCTCACCAAAATTCTACTAACATGAAATTAGCAGAAGGGGCCCAAAGGGTGGCGTTTGAGAAATGAACTTCCTCTTTATACTCTCATAATACGTCACTACGTTCGTGTTTGTCAAACGACAATTTGCGGATAGTTAGTATGCTAGACAAAATCCTGCACACACGCTTTTGAAAAAAATCTGACGCTCAGTCGTCCAACAATCAAACCGTGCGTACGAGGCATTACACTGCACAGTGCATACTGCAGACAGGTTGTAACCAAAGCAATGTTTACAAAAACCTGGGTATGTGATCACAGCTCTCAAGATACAGGGAAAGAAAAATCAGAAGTTGCATCTTATAATTACAGTACAAAGTTGATTTTTGCTCCTGGATTCAAGAGCTAAAATGTTTTAAAAGTACAGCTTGATTGTGTACAATTCTTTATTTTTTTTTTATCTGAAATAAACGGGTGTAAAATATTTCATAATCCTTTTGCACATCCAATTCAAACTTCTGTTGTTTAGATTCACAGGAAGCTTATTTTCCATAGGGATGAATGGTACCGCATGTAAAATGCACTGTATGCACACTGATGCATTTTTGCCATGCTAAAAATGCAACAAAAGCGCAATCCCTTTAAATCCTATGGGACTCTTCACACCACTATACTGCAGGTGCGGTGTGCTTTCTGCAAGTCCTGCATGCTGCATCTTTGGTTTTCAAATTTGGTTTCAATTTGTTAGTGTATCTAAATCTGCTAGTCCAGAGTGGGAGCGCTCTAATACAGCAGATGTGTTACTGGATAAATCACCAGGTGAAAATAGATGGTAAAAGAAAATGAATGCAGCCACCACACCTAATGATTGGTAAGCTGCAATATAAAACAGTTTTGGTTTTGGGTTTAATACCACTTTAAGTGCAGAAGTGTGAATGAACCCCTAGAAATCACTTGTACGTGTGCTCAACATTACTGCATACATCTTCGATTGCACTTTATTTTCCAATCATTTGTAATATCAAGAAATGTATTCCGATCCAAATTTGGTGTTTGCAGCATCGATTTTCCCTTTCTCTATAGGATTTTATACACAGCAGAGGTGACATACTTGTCATGTGCGCAGTGTAGTGATGTCATCACTGTGCAGATGGCAGACCCTCCTCTACAGCCGTCACTAAGAGAACTTCACATAAAAGACAATCCCTCTGGGCTAAGGCTCTGATGGAAGCTTTGATTTCTCAGACAGTGGCACATACTGTTTCTGGGGGAGCGGAAGATAAAAGTACTCACTGCCCTGAATGTAGCTTGTGTTTCAGCATTCAGTGCATGGCAGCTTCCAACACAGCCTTTGCGCACTGATGTTTGGTTTTGTAAGAAATTACTTCTTTAACCACTTCAGCTCCGGAAGGTTTTACCCCCTTTCCTGACCAGGCCATTTTTTGTGATACTGCATTATTTCAACTGACAATTGCGCAGACGTGCGCCGCTGTACCCAAATAAAATTGATGTCCTTTTTTTCCCTCAAATAGAGCTTTCTTTTGGTTTTATTTGAACACCTCTGCGTTTTTTTTTTTGCTTTATAAACAAAAAAAAGACTGACCATTTTGAAAAAAAAACAATATTTTTTACTTTCTACAAAAAAATCCAGTATGCAGTAAAAAATTGTATTTCTTCATCAATTTAGGCCAATATGTATTCTGCTACACTTTTTTGGTAAAAAAAAATCCCATTAAGCATATATTGATTGGTTTGTGCAAAAGTTATAGCATCTACAAACTATGGGATAGATTTAGGGACTTTTTATATTTTTTACTAGTAATGGCGGCGATCATCGATTTTTAGCGGGACTGTGAAATTGCGTCGGACAAATCTGACACTAAGTGACACTTTTTGGGGACCAGTGACACCAATACAGTGATCAGTGCTAAAAAAAAATGCACTGTCACTGTATAAATGACACTGGCAGGTAAGGGGTTAACATCAGGGGCATTCAAAGGGTTAAATATGTTCCCTATGAGTGCTTTCTGATCTTTCTGCTTAGCAAAAACATAAGATCTCAATTTTCCTCTATGGTAGAACTGCCTGTCTGTCTGCCTTGTTTACATAGGCAGAACGCCATTCTGCCTCTCTTGTGAGCGATCGTGGGTGGCTGCCGGACCAATCACATGGGGAATGGGGCTCCGACAGCACACGCGCCCCAAAGCCGATCACAGGAATCACATACATGTACGCTTACATCTCAGTGGCACTGGAAGGCTTCGTTCTAAGGTAAGTAGTATTTCATAATGAGCTAATATGCCATGCAAGCTCATTATGCCTTTGTCTTACAAGTTTTTTTTTTTTTTATTATTTAACAGAGTTTACAACCTCTTCAAATAACCAACAGCACTTTATTCCAATAACACTTACATAGAGGTATCTAGCAAACAGCATCCAGGGCTGGTGTCCAGACAAGCAACTGTCAAGGAGGAATGGAAGACTGCTGTGTAGCAAAGCTTAGACCCGCCGTAAAGAAGTCTGCCACCGGCAGCATCTATGGCTCTCATGTGCCGCTGGCAAGGAAGCAAGAACCGACACACAAGCTGGGGAGGGGGCGGACTGCAATGCCTTTCTGAGGCCTCCTTCATCAGGCTAGCCCGCCCCCCCCAGAGAGGGGGGAGAGTTATGCTGCCAATGGGACACTTGAGGGTCAATCAAAAAAAAGGCCGGGCGGAGCAAGCCGCACGGTCAGAGAAGTTCGATGCTGGGTGAATTCTCGAGCAGCGATCAGATCTGCAGTATGTGTATTGGTGACACAAAATTGCACATATCGCTGGAGAGCTGCAGGAGGGAGTGTGAGGGTAAAAATGGGGAGAAAAAGACTTGGGGAAAAAATGTGTCATCATACAGTATGTGATTGGCAGCCTCAGCTCTGTTCCTGTGCGCTGGGTGGAGGGAGGCATGTCTCCTCACTGCGTAATTTCTGCTTTCCGTCCCCTTTTTTACCGACAGCTAAGACAAGCTCTTTAAATTCTGGACTTTGAAGGGATGTAGAGAAGAGAAAACTACAGGTAAACAGGTATAGCTTATGTAAACTGTGTTTACTATGCTTCCGTTTGTGAATGAGCAGGGGCGCTTCCCATTCATTCATCTGTAGAGAAAGGGACTGATAACTCTATGTCCTCTTTCAGACCGGGGGAGGGGGCTCTCAGAGAGGCTGTATGGGGCCCGTGATTTCTAACAGCAGCCCTGTGTGTGCCTGTTGTGATAAAAATGAGAACTTGTGTATTCATGGTGCATAGAGCTCAACTCTTGATGGCACACCTTTACATAGTTACATAGTTAGTCAGGTTGAAAAAAGATACAAGTCCATCCAGTTCAACCATAAAAAAAAACAAAAAACAAAAAAATATCGTACAATCCAATATACCCAATTCTATACCCACAGTTGATCCAGAGGAAGGCAAAAAATCCCAGCAGAGCATGCTCCAATTTGCTACAGCAGGGGAAAAAATTCCTTCCTGATCCCCCAAGAGGCAATCGGTATTTCCCTGGATCAACTTTACCTATAAATGTCAGTACCCAGTTATATTATGTATATTTAGGAAAGAATCCAGGCCTTTCTTAAAGCAATCTACTGAGCTGGCCAGAACCACCTCTGGAGGGAGTCTATTCCACATTTTCACAGCTCTTACTGTGAAGAAACCTTTCCGTATTTGGAGATGAAATCTCTTTTCCTCCAGTCGTAAAGAGTGCCCCCTTGTCCTCTGTGTTGACGTAAAGTGAATAACTCAACACCAAGGTCACTATATGGACCCCTTATATATTTGAACATGTTGATCATATCCCTCAATCTCCTCTTCTCAGGAGTGAATAAATTCAGTTCCTCTAATCTTTCCTCATAGCTGAGCTCCCCCATGCCTCTTATCAGTTTGGTTGCCCTTCTCTGCACTTTCTCCAGTTCCCCGATATCCTTTTTGAGAACTGGTGCCCAAAACTGAACTGCATATTCCAGATGAGGTCTTACTAATAATTTGTACAGGAGGGCAAAATGATATCTCTCTCTCTGGAGTCCATACCTCTCTTAATACAAGAAAGGACTTTGCTCGCTTTGGAAACCACAGCTTGGCATTGCATGTTATTATTGAGCTTACGATCTACCAGATCCCCCAGATCCTTCTCCACCATTGATTCCCCCAGTTGTACTCCCCCTAGTATGTATGATGCATGCATATTCTTAGCCCCCAAGTGCAAAACCTTACATTTCTCAACATTAAACCTCATCTGCCACATAGACGCCAATTAGACAGTGCATTGAGGTCGGCTTGTAAATTGGAGACATCCTGTAAGGACGTTATTCCACTGCATAGCTTGGTGTTATCTGCAAAGACAGAAATGTTACTTTTAATCCCAGACCCAATATCATTTATAAAGATATTAAAGAGTAAGGGTCCCAGCACTGAACCTTGGGGTACACCACTGATAACCTTAGACCATTCAGAGTACGAATCATTAACCACTACTCTGTGAATTCTGTCTTTTAGCCAGTTTTCTATCCATTTACAAACTGATATTTCCAAGCCTGTAGACTTTACCTTACACATGAGCTGTGTGTGGGGAACTGTATCGAACGCTTTTGCAAAATCCAAGTATACCACTTCTCCTGCCACCCCTCTGTCCAAGGTTTTATTTACCTCTTCATAAAAAGAAATCCGACTTGTCTGACAACTTCTGTCTTTCATGAATCCATGCTGTCTGTTGCTTAAAATGTTTTTTTCCAGCAAGAACTCGTCCATGTGGTCATTTATTAAATGCTCCAGTATCTTCCCGACTATAGAAGTTAAACTAACCTTTCCTGCTTAGCTCCCACCTTTACCCATAAACCAACATCTTTTGCTTTTTCATTCCTTTCTACCTCCCTCTTAAACAATTGGGCATTGTTCCATTATAATACAGAAAGGTTTAATACGTTTTAGGTGCTGCACGTCAACACTTCCTGCTTTCTAGCCTAGGCCAGAATAATATCAGGCCCCCACTGTCTTTTAGGATGTCCTCAGGGTGTAAGAGCACTGTGAGATTCCAGGTCCTTGGGATGTGGCAGAGGCCCGCGGTACATCTGTGCACACGCAGGGTGTTCCTGTGCATGCCCAAACAAGCCACAAGTACCTACAAGCCATGCTGCCAGAAACCAGTATGTACGTGTGCATGCATACCTCCCAACTTTTTGACATGGGAATTAGGGACACCTAATAGCAAAAGTAAGCAGGCATAGGACACACCCCTTGCCACGCCCCCTTAAAGGAGAATTGTACAAAAAAACAAGATTGGTTAAAGAGGAAATAAACTCTCCCACTCTGATACTTATTTTCATTTATTCCATTATAATAAGTAATTATCAAACTATAGCCACTGTAATCCTGCGCAAATTGCAAATTACTTACTGTTTAAAGAAACTTTAAAAAACTTGTTTCTAGGGGTAAGGCAGCGCCATCTTAAGTATTGTTTTCTGAGTCCACAGTAGAGTGTATTTCTACCCTTACATTGAGCATTTCCTGTACTGTTAACCAAGCCTCCTTCTAAATCCAACATTTCTTTGGCAACCCTGCTTCCCTACTCATAGCTGACTTGTTTTATTTCATAGTATTTATGTGTGATGATTATCTAGTGTTTGCCTATGTCAGTCTTATCAGCTTCAGCTGATAAGACTGCAGTAATGCTGTCCAATGCCTTTTTTTCCACTCCATGTGATGTCACATGGTCACATGGGATGTAGTAGGAAGCTCTAAGTGATTATGCAGTCTTGTGGGATTTCAGTGTTGTGCCATAGGAAGTCCTGATAATAGATAGACAAGCACACAGAGTGTGCCGTAAATCATGGGAGATATGGGCATGCTCAGTGATGTCATTCTAAAGAACAAAAAGTATTACAACAATACTATGCAAGTAAGGAGATATCTACAAGCAGTGTTCATTAGGGTTTTTTATGCTGATTTACATGGGACAAAGTTGTGGGGGAGAGTTTACAACCGCTTTAAACTCACAAGTGCTTTTCTTACCACTACTATTTCTTTATATTAGCTTTTGGAATTAACAAATACAGCAATTTAGGAATCAGATGAAAAGTTTAGCGCTGGAAAACACTTTTTGATAGATACAAAGTCCATTTTATATACATTTATATAGATCAGAGCAAAATGAGGGACAAATGAGGAGGAATGAGGGACAGAGAGACATTGCTCCAAATTAGGGACAGTCCCTCAAAATCAAGGACAGTTGGGAGCTATGCGCATGCTCAGAAATGCCCCTGTGTGTGCACAGATGTGCCGCAGTTCTCTTGCCAGGTCCCAAAGATCTGGGCAAGACCTGCTTCACATCTGCGCAAGATAATTAAAGATGGTTGTGATGAAGAGGAACCGTGGAATAACAACATCCCCTAGGTGATGCTCCACTTTAAAGGCTCCTTTACTCAAAAAATGAACTCCTTCTAGATCAACTCAGACTGGCCCCTTTTGCAGGTATAGCAATGTAAACATTAAAAATAAGAGTCTATGCTGTTTAAAATCCACTGTCTCACCCTGCTCTGCACATGCTCGGTTGCGCTTTAATTTTAGACACTGTGCCGAAAGCGGAATGAAACCCTCCTATCCTTTACAGCCAAAGAAGCTGCTTCTGTTTGATCTGCGACTGCCATGGTGCTGATCATGTGATCAGTTATGTCTCCAGCCATTTGACAGTTTGACAGTTTGGTGGAGGACACAAGCAAATGTGACAGTTAGACCCCTTTCAAACTGGAGGCATTTTTCAGGCGCTAAAGGGCTAAAAATAGCACCTATAAAGTGCCTGAAAAATGCCTCCCCTGCAGCCCCAGTGTGAGAGCCCGAGAGCTTTCACACTAGAGCAGTGCGCTTGCAGGACGTTAGAAAAAGTCCTTCAAGCAGCATCTTTGGAGCAGTTTAGGAGTGCTGTATACACCACTCCTCCCCCGCCCCTGCCCATTTAAATGAATGGGCACCGCTGCCAAAGTGCCTGCAAAGCGCTTTGACAGCAGTGCTTTTCAGGCGCATTTAACTCTTTCTTCGACCGCTATCTGGGGTTAAAAGTGCCAAAAAACGGCGAAAACTAGTGGCGCTTTACCACTGACATGGCCCACTGGCAGTCTGTAAGGGCTCTTAGCAATCCCGGCATTCCAGGAATGTAACTGTTTTATAAAACCGTTAAATTGATGGGTTTAGTTCCGCTTTATCATTTACTGCTGTTCAGGGGCTCTGGCTTCAGCAAAATGGCAGCCCCCAGCAAGAAGAAACAGGAGCTGGAGGCAGTTTACAGCACACTCTAATTTTGGTAGCATAATTATTAATGTGGAATATACTGTATATTAAGATGTTAATATATTTCAATATATAATTTATATTTATATAATGTAATGTGTGTCCTTTTTTTCCCCACATATAGAGCTTTCTTTTGGTGGTATTTGATCACCTCTGCGGTTTTTATTTTTTTGCACTATAAACAAAAAAAGAGCAACAATTTTGAAAAAAAAAAAAAACAATATTTTTTTTACTTTTTGCTATAATAAATATCCCCCCAATTTAAAAAAAAAAAAATTTCTTCATCAGTTTAGGCCAATATATATTCTTCTACATATTTTTGTTAAAAAAAGTCACAATAAGCGTACTGTATATTGATTGGTTTGCGCAAAAGTTATAGTGTCTACAAACTATGGGAAAGATTTATGGCATTTTTATTATTATCTTTTTTACTAGTAATGGCAGTGATCTGCGATTTTTAGCGGTACTGCGACATTGTGATGGACAGATCGGAGACTTTTGACATTTTTTTGGGACCATTGGCATTTATACAGCGATCAGTGCTATAAAAATGCACTAATTACTGTGTAAATGTCACTGGCAGGGAAGGGGTTTGCACTAGGGGGCGATCAAGGGGTTAATTGTGTGTTCCCTCAGTGTGCTCTAAATGTTGGGGTTGGATAGGATTGACTAGGAGAAGAGACATCGTTTTTCCTACTTAGTAGGAACAAACGATATGGCTCCTCTTCCCTGAGAGCACAGGGATTTGTGTGATTACACACACAAATCCCCGTGCTCTAACACTCGGGCACGCGATCGCCACGGGCATCGAGTCCCCCGCTGCGCAGCGGGCACACGCTCGCCCTCTGGTGGTCACTAAAGGAATGGACGTACCCATATGGGTTTTCGCCCAGGGGAGCCATTCTGCCACAATATATCTGCGTGAGCTGGTCAGGAACCAGTTAAAGTGGAACTAAACCCTTTGGTTTAACAGTTTAAAAAACAGTTACAGTTAGATTCCTGCCACGTGCTGGGAATGTAACATTGGTTGTGCTCTCAACCAAACCACCAAATGGCTGGTGTGAAAACCGATCATGTGCAGCATCATGGCAGTTGAAGATCAATTATTTTATTAAAAAAAAGGACAATTTAAAATGGGAATTTTAAAAGGTTAGATATCACTGTCTGTGCCTTCCTGTTCTAATGAAAACCACTCCCCCCCATTTCCTGTTTGGGTGTCAAAGGGACAGGAAGTGAAGGATAATCTCCCCAGTGGCCAGAATTGTAAATCTGTCTGAAACTCCTCTCCATTTTATCCACTTAAACAAGGATTTAGGCTTCAAAGTAGAACTATAGGCAAAACATATTTTCTTCATTTTGGATACAATAAGGGAGGGTTATAACCCCATAAACCCTGTCAGATTTGTTTCCCCCCTACCTGTGTCCCATTGTGGAGTTTTCCCTTCACTTCCTGTCCCATACCCAAACAGGAAGTAAGAGGAAATCTTTGCAAATTAAGGGAATTCCTTGTGGACCCTCAGCTATCCAGAACTAGTGTCCCCGTTGGAAGAATTTGCCTAATACCTTTCTGGGGACAACCCAAAATCTGGGATCTTCTGTTACTTTCACTTTCAATGATAATGGTAACTAGGACAATTAGAGAGGGTGAATCTCCTCAACGGGGGGCACAGACAGCAAAAAAAACTGACAGGGGTTCTAATCCCTCTCCCCTCTATCCAAAACTAAAAAAAAAAGTTTTGCCTTTAGTTATACTTTAATTTAAAAAATGCATATCTTTTCCTTTATGGCCTCATTTACATACGTGCAAAGGCCCATATAAGAAGAAAAGGATTTATACATTGCCAGCTACCGATGGAAAATCACCCCGTGTTGATGGCTTATTTAAATAACTAAAAAAGAAAAAAAAAAGTACAGCCAGCCTTGATTCAGCCTGATTATCTTACCAATTTGCAACACATATTTCAACAGGGAACAATTTTATCCAACAGTTAATCAATCCCAGCACAAAATGGATTGAAGCTGTGCCCGTGCGGCGGACAATGGCGACAGAATAAATATGGTTAGGCCCTAAGTGGACGCAGAATGTTAATAAAAGGGTGGAGAGGACGAATGATTGCAGGATGATAAGTGATCATGAGGAATTATTAACACAACAAAGCTTGATTGGACGTTAGATGTAGTAGAGGAAAGAAAGAGTAACGGGCTAGACGGGAGTAATAATATGCTGTAAATGACGAGAATTCGGAAAAAGAAAAGAGATCAAGATGACAGACCGCAGGAACAGGAATTTGAAAATTATGGCTTGAAGTGGAAACTTTTTTTTTCTATTTAGTTTTAGATGGAGACAGGGGCTGTATATACTTTTGTTTTTTCTGGAGAGGTTCAGCCTTTGCAACTCAGAACAATCAGACAGTGCCCACAGTGTGCCAGGGCAAATTATGGGTGTTGCAAAAATTTCAAGTCTATTTAATGTGTACCCGGTAACATATGGCACAGTCCTTGGCTTGGACCCATAAAATATGCTTTAAAGTGGAACTAAACTCTCTCAATTAACATTAAATAATTGAAAAGAGAAGTATGAGTTTGGACTTTTTTGCAGATTTATACATACCTAGGTGGATACAGCAGTGGTCCGATGCTGTATCTGTCCCCTGGCGCCTCTGCACTGAGAACCGAGCGATCGAACACTGCTGATCACTCGGTTCTCACAGCTCCATGAGTAGAGAGCCTGACTGTCAATCACAGCTCTCTACTCTACCCCTTTCACACTCATTGGAGCGCTGAGCTGTGGAGGAGGTGGGGCAGCCGGCTCAGGCTCTCAGCAGCTCGCTGAAAGGCTGAGCCAGGAGTCGGTCCAGGGATCTGGCAGATCCCGACTCAGTGATCATGATGATGTGGAGCTTGGACCGACTCTGTGATGTCAGCAGAGAGCGGACTTCAGACCGCTGAAAACGGGTCACAGGAGTGCAAAACGAATTGCACTTCTATGATCCACAGAAGTACAGCCAAATGAGCTTTGGCTGTACTTCTTTAATTTCTTATGCCACTAGCATTAATAAATAGATAGGAATGTATATTATATTTATTTGTTTGAACCTTTTTTTTTATTTTACATTTCTTAAGTTGCTTCCTGGTTTCTGGCCTAGGCCACAATAATGCCATAAATCCCATACATCTTCATGGGTATTTTTAGTTTAGTTTAGTTCTGCCTAAATTACTGTGCCACAAGTGAGAGTCTGACAGACAAACCTCAGCACAATGATTTCTTTATAAAAGAAACTCTCCAATTGCATATGCTTTTCTGCACACAACCTACCCGCAGGAAGAACCTAATACAACATAGTGACTGCTGAATAACCAGTAACTGTTGTACAATATAAATAGGTGTATAGATTGCAGTGGTCAAGAGTGTGTCATGTACAGCCCAGCATATAAAGTGCGATGGTCTGGGGTATGTCATGTACAGCCCAGCATACAGAGTGTTGTGGTCAAAAGTATGTCACGACAGCCCAGCATACAGAGTGCAGTGGTCAAAAGTATGTCATGTACAGCCCAGCATATAAAGTGCAGTGTTCTGGGGTATGTCATGTACAGCCCAGCATACAGAGTGGAGTGGTCAGGAGTATGTAATGTACAGCCCAGCATATAGAGTGCAGTGGTCTGGGGTATGTCATATACAGCCCAGCATACCAAGTGCAGTGGTCAGGGGTATGTCATGTACAGCCCAGCATACAGAGTGCAGTGGTCAGGGGTATGTCATGTACAGCCCAGCATATAGAGTGCATTGGTCTGGGGTATGTCATGTACAGCCCAGCATACAAAGTGCAGTGGTCAGGAGTATGTCATGTACAGCCCAGCATACAGAGTGCAGTGGTCAGGGGTATGTCATGTACACTCCAGAATACAGAGTGCAGGGGTCAGGAGTATGTCATGTACAGCCCAGCATACAGAGTGCAGTGGTCAGGAGTATGTCATGTACAGCCCAGCATACAGAGTGCAGTGGTCAGGGGTATGTCATGTACAGCCCAGCATACAGAGTGCAGTGGTCAGGAGTATGTCATGTACAGCCCAGCATACAGAGTGCAGTGGTCAGAGCTATGTCATGTACAGCCCAGCATACAGAGTGCAGTGATCAGGGGTATGTCATGTACAGCCCAGCATACAGAGTGCAGTGGTCAGGGGTATGTCATGTACAGCCCAGCATACAGAGTACAGTGGTCAGGAGTATGTCATGTACAACCCAGCATACAGAGTGCAGTGATCAGGGGTATGTCATGTACAGCCCAGCATACAGAGTGCAGTGATCAGGGGTATGTCATGTACAGCCCAGCATACAGAGTGCAGTGATCAGGGGTATGTCATGTACAGCCCAGCATACAGAGTGCAGTGGTCAGGGGTATGTCATGTACAGCCCAGCATACAGAGTGCAGTGATCAGGGGTATGTCATGTACAGCCCAGCATACAGAGTGCAGTGGTCAGGAGTATTTCATGTACAGCCCAGCATACAGAGTGCAGTGGTCAGGGGTATGTCATGTACAGCCCAGCATACAGAGTGCAGTTGTCAGGGGTATGTCATGTACAGCCCAGCATACAGAGTACAGTGGTCAGGAGTATGTCATGTACAGCCCAGCGTACAGAGTGCAGTGGTCAGGAGTATGTCATGTACAGCCCAGCATAGAGAGAGCAGTGGTCAAGAGTATGACATAAATAGCCCAGCCACAACATCAGCCAGTTGTCACAGTGACTTTCTTTAAAATTGCTTCTTACTGACAGTCATAACACCTAAAAGCAATTAATTTAATATGTTGCAATTAAATGCTTTTGTGTTTATGTATTGAGAGAACACAAAAGGATTAAATTATATCATATCCCCTGACAGAGGAAAAAAAAAGACATAGATCAATATTCCATATGCTGATCAATATCTGGGTTAGTTTATCATCTCGGTAGTGGTATAGCCACATACGTCACATACGTGACTTTACTATTGATTTTATTATCTGCCTGTTCTAAAAAGGCATTCTTTTATGATGATGCATATTCCACTTAACGTTTTTTTTTACACTCAAGACAATCCCCTTTATGGAAAAGAGAAGATTTGCCTGGATCACGGCTCGCCTGAACAGAAGGAGTGATGGCAAGATATAAGATAACAGGGATTTTAGCATAGTTAGGGCTCGTTGAGATGTGCGGCCCGGTGGCTATAAAAGCAAGTCACGAATTTGGCCAATGTGACCCAAATGTAGACAATAAGGCCTCATGTACACTGCTGCTGGTAAACGGACCTTTAGAAGCAGTTGGGCATTTTTTTCAGTTGCCCCTGAACTCTCCTCTACGTTGTCTTATCAGTACATGTACACAGGGTCGTTTATAGTAATTTCTAGGCAGTTGAGTTTAGAAGCATTTTTTGGAATGCAAAAAAAATGCGTTCTGGACGGATGTTCAGAGGCATTTGAAACACCAAATGCCTGTAACAGCTTGTAAGCGCTGCTAAATGCGGTAACTCGCATTTAGCAGGGATTCGTTTACAGACGTTTTTCATTTTAACATCGATCCATGATCAGCTGTGTTCAAATGACACAGTGATCACAGAGCGTGTACGATGCGCACTCCGGGGGCACGAGGAGGGTGGGGTTATGGGAGGGCGCCAATAATTGCCCCTCCCAGAACTGGACAACTACGCTGTAGTCGTCTTTTTGGTATAGTGCAGTCGGCAAATGGGAGGCAAATGCGGACGGCTGACAAAAGCCCAGGTGCCAGGATGCAATTTCTAGTCGCCATGGCAACCTGGGATTTGTCGAGCCCTATATATATATATATATATATATATATATATATATATATATATGTATATCCATATACAGTATAAAAAAGTTTGTCGATGCAACAGCAAATATGGCCGTTTCTCTAAGATCTGCAACCTGGACCAGATGTTACGGAGGACCAGATGGCATCGCAAAGCAGGCTCTGAGGAAGAGGGTTCTCCCCCGTAACGTGTAAGCCGCTTTGCGATGCCATCTGGTCCTCCGTTACATCCGGTCCAGGTTGCAGATCTTAGAGACACGGCCATATTTGCTGATGCATTGGCAAGCTTTTATATCACGTTTGTATGTGAGTATATTTATTGCTGTTTTACCTTTTAATACATTTTATCTTTGGTATTGCACAAGGTCGGTGCGCCCTCCTTTCTTTTCTATATGTTTCAGTTCCAAGGATACCCATTGTTTTGAGGGGGGCAGCAAGACCAGTGACATTCCATATAAACCCGACGGGTTGACCGTACCACATATTTATAGACTAAGCCCCCAAGCGCAGGAGATTGTGTTGTATGATGTATATACAACTGTATGACAGCAGCTAGCACCTAACACCTTCCCATATATATATGTGTGTATTACCATAGTTACCAAATGTCCCGGATTTCCCGGGACATTCCCGGGATTTAGACTCCATTCGAAATTTTATTGTTTCCCGGGAAATGTCCCGAGAAATCCAGTTCCTCACGGATTTTCGCCGCCGCTAGAGGTCCGCGGCCTGCAGAGACATTGTCTCTGCCGGCCGCCATTTTAATGAAGACCAGGAAGATGGCTGGGGGAGGGGTTGACGGAGCTCCTGCGTTGCGGCTCCACTGAGGACACCTGATGTGAGGGGGGCTCCACTGGAAACCCTGATGTGAGGGGGGCTCCGCTGGGGACACCTGATGTGAGGGGGGCTCCGCTGGGGACACCTGATGTGAGGGGGGGCTCCACTGGGGACCCTGATGTGAGGGGGCTCCACTGGGGACTCCTGGAGTGAGGGGGGCTCCGCTAGGGACTCCTGATGTGAGGGGGGCTCCGCTGGAGACTCCTGATGTGAGGGGGGATCCACTGGGGACACCTGATGTGAGGGGGGCTCCACCGGGGACACCTGATGTGAGGGGGGACTCTGCTGGGGACTCCTGGTGTATGGGGGCCTCCGCTGGGGACTCCTGGTGTGAGCGGGGGCTCCGCTGGGGACTCCTGGTGTGAGGGGGGGCTCTGCTGGGGACGCCTGATGTGAGGGGGGGGCTCCGCTGGGGACTCCTGATGTGAGGGGGGCTCCGCTGGGGACTCCTGATGTGAGGGGGGCTCCATTGGGGACTACTGATGTGAGGGGGGCTCCGCTGGGGACTCCTGGAGTGAGGGGGGCTCTGCTGGGGACTCCTGGTGTGAGGGGGGCTCCGCTGGGGACTCCTAATGTGAGGGGGGGCTCCGCTGGGGACTCCTGGAGTGAGGGGGGGCTCCGCTGGAGACTCCTGGTGTGTGGGGGGCTGCGCTGGGGACTCCTGGTGTGAGGGGGGCTCCGCTGAGGACTCCTGATGTGAGGGGCGCTCCGCTGGGGACTCCTGATGTGAGGGGAGGCTCCGCTGGGGACTCCTGGTGTGAGGGGGGGCTCTGCTGGGGACTCCTGATGTGAGGGGGGGCTCCGCTGGGGACTCCTGATGTGAGGGGGGCTCCGCTGGGGACTCCTGATGTGAGGGGGGCTCCATTGGGGACTACTGATGTGAGGGGGGCTCCGCTGGGGACTCCTGGAGTGAAGGGGGGCTCTGCTGGGGACTCCTGGTGTGAGGGGGGCTCCGCTGGGGACTCCTAATGTGAGGGGGGGCTCCGCTGGGGACTCCTGGAGTGAGGGGGGGCTCCGCTGGGGACTCCTGGTGTGTGGGGGGCTGCGCTGGGGACTCCTGGTGTGAGGGGGGCTCCGCTGAGGACTCCTGATGTGAGGGGCGCTCCGCTGGGGACTCCTGATGTGAGGGGAGGCTCCGCTGGAAACTCATGATGTGAGGGGGGCTCCGCTGGGGACTCCTGATGTGAGGGGGGGCTCCGCTGGGGACATCTGATGTAAGGGGGGCTCCGCTGGGGACTCCTGATGTGAGGGGGAGCTCTGCTGGGGATTACTGATGTGAGGGGGAGCTCCGCTGGGGACTCCTGATGTGAGGGGGGCTCCGCTGGGGACTCCTGATGTGAGGGGGGCTCCGCTGGGGACTCCTGATGTGAGGGGGGCTCCGCTGGGGACTCCTGATGTGAGGGGGGGCTTCGCTGGGGATTCCTGATGTGAGGGGGGCACCGCTGGGGACTCCTGATGTGAGGGGGGCTCCATTGGGGACTACTGATGTGAGGGGGGCTCCGCTGGGGACTCCTGGAGTGAGGGGGGCTCTGCTGGGGAGTCCTGGTGTGAGGGGGGCTCTGCTGGGGACTCCTAATGTGACGGGGGGCTCCGCTGGGGACTCCTGGAGTGAGGGGGGGCTCCGCTGGGGACTCCTGGTGTGAGGGGGGCTCCGCTGAGGACTCCTGATGTGAGGGGCGCTCCGCTGGAGACTCCTGATGTGAGGGGAGGCTCCGCTGGAAACTCATGATGTGAGGGGGGCTCCGCTGGGGACTCCTGATGTGAGGGGGGGCTCCGCTGGGGACATCTGATGTAAGGGGGGCTCCGGTGGGGACTCGTGATGTGAGGGGGGGCTCTGCTGGGGATTACTGATGTGAGGGGGAGCTCCGCTGGTTACTCCTGATGTGAGGGGGGCTCCGCTGGGGACTCCTGATGTGAGGGGGGCTCCGCTGGGGACTCCTGATGTGAGGGGGGCTCCGCTGGGGACTCCTGATGTGAGGGGGGCTCCGCTGGGGACACCTGATGTGAGGGGGGCTCCGCTGGGGACTCCTGAAGTGACGGGGGGCTCCGCTGGGGACACCTGATGTGAGAGGGGGCTCCGCTGGTGACTCCTGATGTGAGGGGGGCCTCCGCTGGGGACTCCTGATGTTAGGGGGGGCTCCGCTGGGGACTCCTGATGTGTGGGGGGCTCCGCTGGGGACACCTGATGTGAGGGGGGCTCCGCTGGGGACACCTGATGTGAGGGGGGCTCCGCTGGTGACACCTGATGTGAGGGGGGGCTCCGCTGGGGTCACCTGATGTGAGGGGGGGCTCTGCTGGTGACTCCTGATGTGAGGGGGGGCTCCGCTGGGGACATCTGATGTAAGGGGGGGCTCCGCTGGGGACAGCTGATGTAAGGGGGGCTCCGCTGGGGACATCTGATGTAAGGGGGCTCCGCTGGGGGCACCTGATGCAAGGATGGACTCTGCTGGGGGCACCTGATGCAAGGACGGACGGCTGGTGGCAGGCAACGTGGCAGGTGACACGCTCAGGGATCCCACTGACTCAGCACTATGGTGAGTTAAATGATTTCATTTTATATTACAATGTAATAATAGAAATAATGCACTTCAATCATCCTGACACCATAACAACCATGGTCCATGGATGATTGAAGTGCTAACACCAGGTGTTGGGAGTATCTTTATCTGCTGATTGTTAAACTTTGTAGAATACACATATTTCCACTGTTGTGTAGGATCTGGGGCTCCTGTCCCTCCATCCCCCCCCCCCCCCTTCCCTCTCCATCCCTCATTCATCTCAGACTCTAACCACACCCCCTTTGAGCCACGCCCATTTAAGACACGGCCACTATTGCACGTAAACCACGCCCATTTGCTTTCCCCCTGTGCCACACCCACAAATGCATGCCCCGCCCCCTAATTATAACAAGACTCCGCCTACAGCCAAAAAAGTGTCCCTAAAAATGTTTTTTACAATGTTGGCAACTATGGTATTACCCATACAAATAAGCTATATTGTGCGCTGCTACCCTACCTCAAGTGTTCTAATTCATTCAACCTAATGCAATATATACAAAATGTATATCCTAAAGCATCTTTGTGCTTATGACACCAATGAAATTTCCTAAATCACCTCCTGGCGACAAAAAGTGAATCACAACACAATGCTTTCTCATAAGTGCAAAACAAAAAATAAAAAGTAAAATATATAAAAGTGAAACAAATAAATACTTCTGAAAATTGCTTGTCTTCTAAGCAGATATATGAAGAAAGGGAAAAAAACAAGCAATATTTATATTGGGACTGCACCAAATTTCTGAGGACTTTATTTGTTTTCACTTTTACATATTTTACTTATTATTTATTTTTACTGTTTTGCACTTATGAGAGAGCATTGTGTTGTGATTTAGTTTTTGTTGCCGGGAGGTGATTTAGAAAATGTCATTGGTGTCATAAGCAAAAATATGCTTTAAAAGAGAAGTATGGGATTTTTTTCCCCCATAATCATACTTACCTAGGTGGATGCAACATCGGTCTGATGCTGCATTGTTCCACGCCGCCTCTGCACTGAGAACTGAGCGATCGAACACCGCCGATGGCTCGGTTCTTTCACCTCCCCGAGTAGAGAGCTGCTGCCTATCAATCAGCAGCTCTCCTGCTCTGCTCCTCCACGCTCATTGGAGCGCTGAACTGTGGAGGGGCAGGGAGCGACTGTCTCAGCGGCTCGCTGAGAGGCTGAGACAGCTATCAGTCCAGGCACCTGGTGGCGGGAATGACACGGTGCCTGGACTGATATTGGTGACATCAGCAGAGAGCGGACTTCAGTGACCCATAGGAGAAGCCCAGCCAAACAAGCTCAGGCTGGACTTCTCCTTTAGGATACACAGTGGGTAAAATAGTTATTTGTTCTCATTCAGATTTTGTAAGTTTGCCCACTTACAAAGAAATGAAGGGTCTATAATTTTTATCATATGTGTATTTTAAATGATAGAGACAGATATATCAACCAAAAATCCTGAAAAAAAACACATGATACAAATGCTATAAATTAAGCTGCAGCTTAGTGAGTAAAATAAGTATTTGATCCTCAAGCAAAACATGACTTAGTACTTAGTGGAGAAACTCTTAATGGCAAGCACAGAGGTAAGACATTTCTTGTAGTTAGTGACCAGGTTTACACACATCTCAGTAGGGATTTTGATCCACTCTTCTTTACAGATCTTCTCTAAATTCTTAAGGTTTCCTGGCTGTCTCTTGGCAACTCAAGGTTTCAGCTCCCTCAATACATTTTCTATAGGATTAAGGTCTGGAGACTGACTAGGACACTCCATGTCCTTAATTTGCTTCTTCTTGAGCCACTCCTTTGTTGCCTTGGCGGTATGTTTTGGGTCATTGTCATACTGGAAGACCCATCCTTGACCCATCTATAGTCTTCTGGCTGAGGGAAGAAGGTTCTCATCCAAGATTTTACAATACATGGCCCCGTCCATTGGTCCCTCAATACGGCAAAGTCGGTCTGTACCTTTAGTAGAGTAACAACCCCAAAGCATCATGTTTCCACCTCCTTGCTTGACTCTAGGGATGATGTTCTTAGGGTCATAGTCAGAATTTTCCTTCCTCCAAACACAGCGAGTCGAGTTAATATTAAAGAGCTCAATTTTGGTCTCATCTGACCACGGCACTTTCTCCCAATCCTCTGAATCATTTAGATGTTCATTGGCATGACTGTACATATGCCTTCTTGAGGAGGGAGACTCATCGTGTTTGGAGGAAGAAAAAAAAGCTGACTATGACCCTAAGAACACCATCCCTAGAGTCAAGCAAGCAGGTGGAAACATTATGCTTTGGAACTGTTGTGCTGCTAAAGATACAGACCGACTTTACCGCATTGAGGGGCCAATAGATGAGGCCATGTATTGTAAAATCTTGGATGAGAACCCGTCAGCCAGAACACTGAAGATGAGTCATGGATGGGTTTTCAGCATGACAATGACCCAAAACATACCAATAAGGCAACAAAGGAGTGGCTCACGAAGAAGCACATTAAGGTCATGGAGTGGCCTAGCTAGTCTCCAGATCCTAATGCTAAAATGTATGGAGGGAGCTAAAATTTCAAGTTGCCAAGAGACAGCCAAGAAACCTTTATGCCCCGTACACACGATAGGATTTTCCGACGGAAAATATTCTATAGGAGCTTGTTGTCGGAAATTCCGACCGTGTGTAGGCTCCATCGGATATTTTCCATTGGAATTTCCGTCACACAAAGTTTGAGAGCTGGTTCTCAAATTTTCCAACAACAAAATCTGTTGTCATAAATTCCATTGTGGACACAATTCGGATGCACAAAGTTCCACGCATGATCGGAATCAAGCAGAAGAGCCGCACTGGCTATTGAACTTCATTTTTCTCGGCTCGTCGTACGTGTTGTACATCACCGCGTTCTTGACGTTCGGAATTTCCGACAAGATTTGTGTGACTGTGTTTATGCAAGACGAGTTTGAGCCAACATACGTTGGAAAAAAAACATGGATTTTGTTGTCGGAAAATCCTATCGTGTGTACAGGGCATAAGGATTTAGAGAACATCTGTAAAGAAGAGTGGACCAAAATCCCTCCTGAGATGTGTGTAAACCTGGTCACTAACTACAAGAATCGTCTTACCTCTGTGCTTGCCAATAAGAGTTTCTCCACCAAGTACTAAGTCATGTTTTGCTTGGGGATCAAATACTTATTTTACTCACTGAACTGCAACTCAATTTATAACATTTGTATCATACACCTATGATAAAAATTAGAGGCCCTTAATTTCTTTGTAAGTGGGCAAATTTACAAAATCTGCAGGGGATCAAATAATTATTTTCCCCACTGTACATGTTGTATATGTTGTACTAGGTTGAATGAATTAGAACACTCGAAGTAGGGTAGAGTGGCACAATATACCTTATTTGTATGATTTGCATATATACCTTGAAATTATATAGTTTCATCAGGGAAGCCATATTTACTCAACACATAAGCAGTTTCTGAGGCAGACACCTCCTGTTTCAAAGACACAATAAGAACTACAAGGAAATCTCTGTAAAGCGAGGATCCTCCCTAAGACAGTTGTCACTGGAACAGAAATTCCCATTGGAAGATTTCCCCTCAGCTTCTGTTCTAGTGACAGCTGTAAAACTTTGGATTTTACATCATTTTCTGTCAGATAATGGTTACCAAGGCAAAGAGAGAGGCTGAATCTCCCCGGCAGGGACACAGACTGCAATTTGAACCTGAAAGGGGATTTTAACAGTTTTTAACACTAATTAAAGTAATTTGTTTAAAAAAAAACCCTGACAGGCAGTTTTTTTTTTCATAACAGAAAAGACCCTAGTGGTCTATTCTGTCTTCTGGCCTGTCAGCGGTAATGTAATCTGGGCCATGCATGCGTAGTTCACATCACATTTGCGGCACCCACTGGTGGTGAGGTGAAAATTATTGCTGCCCCGCCATTCAAGTGGTTAGAGAATGCAAACCCAGAAAAGACTGGGCAAAAACAGAAGCCCCGGGGACATGCTCTATTTGACAGGTAAGTCTGTGGTGCATACTAACATTATAGCATAGACCTCCTAGGGCCCATAAAAGAAAAAGAATGAGTTTAATACTGCTTTACAAACACTTAAATCTTCTTAGAGTAAATCTACTTTAATAACTAATTAGGCAGGCTGAGTGATTGAAGTAAAATACAATTAAAGTGATATTAACCCCTTCATGTCTAAGGGTACATCAAATGTTATTGCCTAAGCACAATTTTGCAATTTTGACATGTGTTAGTAAACCTGTCCATATCGTCTACAATTACTTTGTGCATCAAAGTGGATTATACTTTGTCTTTTTCAGGACAAATTGGGCTTTCATTTGGTGGTAAATGGTAATGGATAGTTCTTGATTTTTTTTGTTAATTATCAAAGGAAAACTGTCCCAGAATGGTAAAAAAAAATATATATATATAACATTTTTTAAAATGTAGCTGTATATTTCTTTTTACTACCATAACCTACCACCAAAGAACAGCCCAAAATAAATTCTCCTGCTCCGGACGATTGCAGCGATATAACATATGTGTATGTTAGTTGTTGTATGTACCCGTAGTATAGCCCAAAAACAATACTGCTCATTTTGCTTTTTTTTATCTTACCTAAAACACACTGACGCTGACGCTAACTGACACTGATACTAATTTAAAAAATGCTTTTTAAAAAAAAAATCCTGTCCAAAATATACTGATCATAACCTATGACCCTGACTTTTGATCATTACTTGACCCAAACACAAACTTTGGCTCCGACCTTAATCAAACCTTGATCTAGCTATTTTTTAACTTAACACCCACGAAGTTAAGTACAGCGGGGACCATTGGAGTGGGGATGGTGTATGGTGTTAGTCTGAAAAGGTGAACTTACACTTTATTAATCTATGGTATTTAGCACGGGTCACAAAAGCTTCTATGGGAAACCCTGCCCTTAACACACACATTCTAACCAGAGCCAAACCCAACCGCAGTCAATATAAACACTAAGGCAAGCAGCCTGGTCAGTATGAAATGGAAAAGAATACATAACAGAGGTAACCTTAAATGAAAACCACTTGTCAAAACAATCAGTGGATCCAGAGTTATATACAGTAGTGATGGGGTATATCGTACAATAAGTACCTGTGTACATAAATGTCTATGCAGAACAGCAAAAAGATCTAAGGCCCTACAGTATACACACTATTAGATGTCTGCAGATTTTTGTCTTCAGATTTACCAAAACCATATAATATGAGGTCAAACCTTAAAAGTTTCAATTTGTATGGAATTAGACAGGCCCTTGCACTACATGGTTTTGGTAAATTTGAAGACAAAAATCTGCAGAAAATCGAATAGTGCGTATGGGGTCTTAGAGTCCAATTGGAGTGCTCAATGAACCAGATGCAGCATCTCTGAAGAGACCCAAGTATCTCTAGGCAAACAGATAAAAAGAACAGCAGGGCGCAATCCCAGTGTAGTATATTAACATATTTATCGTGGTGAAATGCAAATGGAAACTCACATTGTGACAGTTAAAATCAGGCTCATCGCCTAGCAAGGGCTTCCAATGGACAGGGAACAGGGAACCTCAGACTAGGATAGATGGATTAATTAATAGACCTGCATGACCAAGAGAACATAGCAGGGGGAACCAAACTAATGCCCTGTACACACGACCGGTTTTACCGTCGGAATAAACTCTGAAGGTTCTTGCGACGGAGTTTCTACGGAATTCCGCTCAAGCTGTCTTGCATACACACGGTCACAACAAATTCCGACCATCCAGAACGGACGTTCAATAGCCAGTAGCCAATAGCTTCCGTCTCATACTTGCTTCAGAGCATGTGTTGTTTTTGGTGCATCGGAACAGCATACAGACGAGCGTTTTTTCCGTCGGAAAAATTTAGAACATGTTCTCTATCTAAGTCTGTCTGAATTTTCGACAGAAAAAGTCCGATGGGGCATACACACGGTCGGCATCAGACTCTTTCTGTCGTTCTGTCGAAAATTCCGCTTGTGTGTACGCGGTATAAGTGCAGTATTAAAGTGTTACTAAACCCGGTAATATGGAAATAGTTCATTTGCCCCCCCCCCCCCCCCCCCACAGTGCCCACAGCTTATAAATCTTCTTTTTACATTAAAATACTGCCACTATATACATTTTTGGATGATCTGTATACCACAGTTACATGATAAACTGCACAGTTTCTCCAGTGCTGAGAGTTCAGGCGGGTAGAGCTTTTCACGACAGTCTATATACACGCCCACATGTGTGATGTCAATATCATGTGACCTGGCTAGCTCTGAGAACAAGAAACTGTTCTCTCTAGCATAAAAGACACAACTGAGCATGTGCAGGTCAGCTACTCTGCCTGTGTTAGCTGGCCTTCCCCAGATAGACAGTGCAGGGAGGGAAGGATCTGTGTATACAGGATAAAACTGCGTTTTTACACAATGCAGAGGATTAACCCCCTTAATTTCCACAGTGAGTATAACAAGCATAATATGCTGCATATGCAGACTGATTTTACTGTTGTGGGTTTAGTAACAGTTTAAACGTACTGTGAAACACTAGTAAATTGGCAACTCACATGGAAAGAAGGGATGGCACTTATTGTATGTAATCCGTGAGTGGTCGGCTCATGCATCTAGGGTGGGGAGCTTCTTCCTAGCAGCAGCTAGTTGCCATAACCCCGGTATCTTTATTTACAGCTAGCAGCCTACTTTCATATAAACATGGTCTCAGCAGCGGATTTGCCGTGAGATCACTTTTATAGGCAACGGGAGAGGTGCCCCCCCCCACGGCTTCCCAGTGTCTCCCGGTGTTTTCCCGAGCCGTCAGCAAACCCGGAAGTGATCTGGTCCAATCGGTGGCTGGACAGGAGGCGAGTGAGGTAAGATAGCCCCCACTTGGCACTATACCCTTGGAAGACCGGAGCAATGTCTGATGTTGCTTCCGCCTCTCGGCCTTAAAGGGATACTTTTTTTTCCCCTTAAGGGCAAAATGGCAAAATGTAATTTTTTTTTTTGCTTTTAATGGTAAATGAGAGATCAGGGGTCTTTTTGACCCCAGATTTTTCAATAAAAAGGACCTGTCATGCTTATTTATATTACAAGGGATATTTACATTCCTTGTAAAAGGAATAAAACTAATAAAAAAAATTAAAGGAACAGTGTAAAAATAAAAAGTAAAATAAAAAAGATTTTTTTTTTAAAAAGTGCCCCATCAATCGGAGCTCGTGTGCAGGAGCGAACGCATAAGTCGCATAAGTCGTGCCCGCATACGTAAACAATGTTCAAACCCCACATGTGAGGTATCATCACGGTCATTAGAGTGAGAGCAATAATTCTAGTGCAAGACCTCCTCTGTAACTCTAAAAAGGTAACCTGTAACATTTTTTAACGCGTCGCCTATGGAGATTTTTAAGTAACGTCGTTTTTTGTATGGATTTTTGTTTTTTAAATTGCATTTGAAAGAGCGCTGCGCAAATACATTGTGACATAAAATATTGCAACGACCGCTATTTTATTCTCTAGAGTGTCTGCTAAATATATATTTATATATATAATGTTTGGGGGTTCTAAGTAATTTTCTAGCAAAAAAATGCTAGAAACAGATGGGTTTGTTAATCAATAAAAAATTTGGAATGCAGGAAAAGCTGGGACCAAGCTCAACTTTTACAGGGAAAGTTGAGATTTAGTCATAACTTTCGCTGCTATATCTGTAAATGAATTGACCGTTTGGACATGCTCACTCATTTTATCATATGCTGTATTTGAATCACTCAGTATGGGGACAGGATTACTATGACGGATGCCATAATAATGAGAAGTGTAGCTATCCTTTAAATCTGCAGCTACAGCTTTTAATCTCCAACAGAGATCTGTGTACAGCATTCTGGAGAAAACGTTGCCTCTTCTTATACAACCATACCTCACGTATTCGGGTATGAGTGGGAAACGACAAAGATATGGAGGATCGCAGAGGGAAAATACCATGGTTGTATTGTGCTTTTACTCCACGGACACTGTAAGGAGCCTGAGTGGGAAGCCTTGTTTTGAAGCTTTTTCAACAGATACATTGTTCGGCTTTCGACATCTATGCGCACGCGTTTACCAATTCAATCTAAGGGTAGGACTTCTAAATGGACAAAGAAGAGGCAATTCCTGCAGCACAAACACTGAGCCGGTCTCAGGCAAACATTCTGATATTCTCTCAGAGACGAGGGAGGGGATGCGTTTCCCAGATGCCATTCCAGAAGACAATTATGGTATTTTAAGAAGCACCTTGTAAGCAGCAATTATTCTGCATGTCTCTATATCATTATTGACGCCCTCCACCATCCACAAACCCTCTAATCATCTCCCTCACACCTTTGCAAGCTCTAATAAGTCAAATTTGTTTCACTGTAGCCTATGCCAAACCATTATTTTCAAAGCCTTGTGTAGAGGAGATAAAAGCTTACTCAACAGGCTTGCTTCATTTTGCATCAGTCGCAGACAATGCATAAGATATCAAAGTGGACCTGTCATCAGATACGTGTTTGTCATGTTAAAGTGTCACTAAACTCACATCATAAAAAAACTATCAATAAATGCTGTATTAGATGCTGTTCATACTCACTCGTTTTCTGTATTCTGCAAAAAACCTGGTTAATCCTGCTGCTCTCCATCTCCACTTTCTGTTTATGTCTGCAGTTCAGCTAGGGATTTTGAAGCTGTGGTGGCAACTCTGCACATGCTCAGTTTTCAGTGAGTTTCTATGCTGAGCATTTCCTCCCTATCACATCTGAGCAGCCCATGTGACTATAGAGTCACACATGTAAGCTTATCCACAGTGGTAAATGACAGCTCACTCCCTCCTTCCTCCTCCATGCCCACTAACCAGCTAAATACAATGGGGGCAGGATATTACTTGTAGATTAATGAAGGCTTCGCCTCCCTCTTATTCTAAGACACAGGCTGGGGGTGTGACACAGCCTGTGACTGGAAGAAATCCACTGACACCATGTTATTTTTACCCACTTCAATATCGGGCCCTTTCCCCCACTTCCTGCCCAGGCCAATTTTCAAATTTCAGTGCTGTCGCATTTTGAATGACAATTGCGTGGTCATGAAACACTGTACCTAAACAACATTTTTATCAATTTTTTCTCCACAAATAGAGCTTTCTTTTGGTGGTATTTGATCATCACTGGGTATTTTTATTTTTTGCTAAACAAATGAAAAAATGCCAAAAAATTTTGAAAAAAAAGTTCTTCTTTGTTTCTTTTATAAAATTTTGTAAATAAGTAAGTTTTCTCCTTCACTGATGAGTACTGATGAGGCTGCACTGACCAGCATAGATGAGGCGGCACTGATGAGGTGGTGCTAATATGCAGCACTGAGGGGCACTGATATGCAGCACTGATGGGCACTGATAGGTGGCACTGATATGTAGTACTGATGGGCACTGATATGCAGCACTGATGGGCACTGATATGTAGTACTGATGGGCACTGATAGGTGGCACTGATATGCAGCACTGATGGACAGTGATAGGTGGCACTGATGGGCCCTGATAGGCCGCACTGATTGGCACTTATAGGTGGCACTGACAGCCTGTGCAAAGCCTTGTAGTCCCATTTGGCTAATCATTACAACATTTTGGCAGTCACACCTAGTTCTTCTTGAACAAGTGATGGACTGGGTTGGCATTTTGGCCAATTCTTCCCTTGAAATGAAAAAGGCTGGTCTTAGAGGTGTCTGGCAATTCCTCTTTACTACACAAACACTAATTTCTGGCAGATACATGCAAACATATCTATGGAAGGTTCATTTAAAGAATATAACCCTTTTACAGCTGGATCTCCCCAGCATGTCCAACTGATATCTAATGTCCATGGCCGGCTGAAATCTCACTCATGCTAACAAATTAAGCTTTGAGGAACTGTATTAAAGCAGTATGATAACTGTATATTAAATCCACGGGGGTGATCCATATGGAAACCAACACTGTCATCCCTGTTTTATAGGGGTGGTGTTTTATGAATATGAAAAATTTAGGGGAGGGTGGCCATACCCTAAAATTTGCTTTTATTTTTTGATAAAACACTTCCCAAAATAGATACATGCAATAAAATATAGCTAAACCCAAGACAAAACATGTAATGTTGTGCACCTTACTAGCTCTTAGATGCAGTGGCTGCATTAGCTGTCTTATTGCAGACAGATAAGATTAGGAGTGGATTCCAGTGTACTGATTCTGTCACATGTACCGCTGAAGAAGGATTGCTGAAACGCGTTGAGTTCACATGTGAGCTGTAATGGGAATCTTTGCATTTTTTGACCTCCTTTGTGGAGAGTAATTTTTAAGGTTGTGTAAGAAATTTTTTAATGATACATAATAAAGTTGTTGTTACGATACTCAGTTTCTCTTCTATATGTCCACACAAAGTCCATATCTACATATTCTGTTCATAGTTGTACATGATTTGCTAGGATGTGGACATATAGCACACACAGGGTTGATTTACTAAAGACAAGTAGACTGTGCACAAGTGCAACTGCTCCAGAGCTTAGTAAATGAGGGAGAGCTCTGCTGACTTCCTTTTTTTTTTTTTCCTTGCATGTGATTTTTGCAAAGTGAAGCTTTACCTCATTTACTATGCTCCGGACTGCAACTGCACTTTGCAAAGTGCAAAGTCTATTTGCCTTAAGTAAATCAACCCCACAGTCTGGGTGTCTATATATATGTTTATCCAACATGCTCATAACATTCTACCAAGACCAGGCTTGTTCTTGTACAAAACCACTTTATTTTGAATGTGAATAACCGAAGAAGACAGGAACTGCAGATAACTATTGATTTAGGTTAACCGTGCCTTGAAACAAAGGTATAAGGCTGCTCCAAAGTACATGTCTAAATTGTTCCACGGAACCAGCTGTGTGCAAATGGACAAAAAAAATAAGAACTTCCATCTGTTGTATACAATTCAAGCAAAGTTGCTTTTTTTGTATGCTTTCATTTAATAAGCATAATTATAGCCTGCCATGCAAATACCAGCTAAAATAAACATTAAGTCTGACCTTTACTTTGAATTTTTAAAAGCGTTACTACTGAACGCTAGAAAAAGGAGCTTTGAAAAAGGTACCGTCAGACTGGTTTTGTATTTAACCCATAAAAACCCAGCAGTTCAATGCAGTAATTCTTACTATAGCAGTGTTTAAAAGGTGATACGACCCGATGCGGTTCACCCTAATATGAAACAGTCTGACGCAATTTGAGATAATACATGTAACTATGGAGCCCACAGCATCTATAATGACTTTACTCTTCTAATAGTCAGCACACTTTGAGGCCATCCTCGTTATTGACGTAAATCCATATAAACTGCTATGAAGTCTATTCCTGGCAAGCGGTTCATTGCATGTACATTGTTTATCTGCTACAGATTCTACTGGCTTTTTTCTTATCTATGTTCTGACAATATAGACTAACAGCCAGTGTTCAATTACAACCCCCCCCCCCCCCTAAATTCGTCTTTAATGGTAAAATAGGTTATGATAAAATATGGGCGTATTTTTCTCATCACTGGGCCTTGCAGGGGCTTTCCTTCTTTAGATGGCTTTTCCACCTGGTAACTCGGATTACAGTTCTCTCGCTGCCCCCTAAAAAGGTTCCAGAGTAGGAGTGCAAGAATGTCTTGGAAGACAAAACTGTAAGCTAAATTTAAAGCTAAACTCCAGGCCAACAGCTATACACACATATAAAATACCTTTTTCTGAAGATATCGAATCTACTAAATCATCTCAACCCTAACTGTCGCCTCCACAACACTAAGCTGTCTGGGATCTCTGAGATACTTCCATGAGAAAGGATATACTAGCTATATGGGATCTTTTTACCTGCCAAAGGATTTGTATTTCTTTCCATCCATCTTTCCATCCAGTTCAGAGTTTTTTCAGCCCTGCCACACAGCACAGCCCTATCTGGCAGGACAAGAGACCTGTTTTTTTTTCCTCTGCAGCTAAGTAACACTTATAGGGTTGATTTACTAAAACTGGAAAGTGCAAAATCTAGACCAGGACCATGGTAGCCAATCAGCTTCTAATTTCAGCTTGTTCAATTAAAGTGGTTGTAAATGCATTCTATGCATGAAGGTAAAAAACCTTCTGTGTGCAGCAGCCCTCCCAAATACTTACCTGAGCCCCTTTCTTGATCCAGCGATGTCCACAAGAGCCTTGCCTATCCCGGGACTTGCACTCCTGATTGGCTTTTGGCAGCAGCGGGATGTTCACACAGAGCCGAGGGTCGGGAGCGTGCCTGCTTGGGTGCTACCATAGCAAGCTGCTGGCTGTGGGGGCACCCGACAGAAGGGAGGAGCCAGGAGCCCCAGCAAGGGACCTGAGAAGAGGAGGATCCGGACTGCTCTGTGAAAACCCACTGCACAGAGCAGGTAAATATGACATGTTTGTTAGTTTATTTTTTAAAAACAAGGCTACAATCACTTTAAGCTTTGACAAAAAACCTAAAAGCTGATTGGTTTCTATGCAGAGCTGCACCAGATTTTGCACGCTCCAGTTTTAGTAAAATTTTAGTTGGGGGTCCTACGTTTGGATGTTGTTGTACTACGTAAAGCTATTAGAATAGTTTTTACGTTTTAGAATGGGGTGCCTCGAGACTGTCTGTAATTATTAAGGGTTCCTTGACTGAAAAGAAGGTTGAAAAACATTGTATTAGTGAATGCAGAGTTGCAGCAACTTGTGTCTTTTATATCTGCCTGGAGCAATAAATAGTGATTGCTGTGACTGTCTAAAATGTTAAAGATCTACAGAATAAAAAAGTGAAGCGTCCTTTGTAGATATACAGTAATGATCTGTTGCATGATACATTTATTTATTTATTACAGGTACTTATAAAGCGCCGTCAATTTACCCAAAGCTTTACATATAGATTGTACATTCACATCAGTCCCTGCCCTCACGGAGCTTACAATTTAAGGTCCCTAACTCACAATCATACACACACATACTAGGGCCAATTTAGACAGAAGCCAATTAACCTACCAGCATGTCTTTGGAGTGTGGGAGGAAACCGGAGTACCCGGAGAAAAACCATGCAAGCACAGGGAGAACATGCAAACTCCAGGCAGGTAGTGTCGTAGTTGAGATTCAAACCGACGTTAGACAATAGCTTTGCCAGGTACAAACGTGGGGAAAAAAAAAATCTACAAAATATGTTATTATAGTCCAATGCACTCTTAAATGAAACCTGGGTAAAAAAATATAAGCACTCCAATTATCTACTGGTTTTTGCAGGTGTAAGCTCCAGAGCTGTAATCCTTATCGTTCCTTGACTACTTATCGAGTCACTGACTTGAAACAAGCATGCAGCTAGTGAACTGTCAAGACACCTAAAGTGTATATACTTGCTCCGAGGAGGAGAAAAACATCCCTGCAACCATTGCCTTCAAAAATCAGTCAGAAAGAACATCTCCCCTTATACCAATCACAGCAGATTGCTTTTGAGGTGCTAAGATAACTATACTACTACTGGCACAACGAGAAACGGTATGTTCTTTAACTGCATCAAACAACTGACTTGCAAATGAGTATATTATAGGTAGTCAATTGTCGAGTAAATACTGTATACATAGCCTATTGCATTAAGGTGTGCAAGCGAAAGCTCAAACACATATGCGTGTGTGTGCATGTGTATATATACACTGACAAGGGCAGTAGGGCAGAGATTGGTGTCAGTAAGGGAGTGGGGAGTGGACAGTATCAGTAGTTTTTATTTTTATTATTTTATTTTTTATTTTTTTTTTTAATAATTTTATTTTATTTTATACAACTTTTTTAGGAGCCCCATTAGGGGGCTTTGCTGAAATATCAGGGGTCCAAAAAGGGGAAATCTGTGCCACACGGGGTTATTAGGGTGTGGCACACTCTGTGCGCACACCTATATGTGTGAGTGTGTATATATATATATATATATATATATATATATATATATATATGTATATATATATATATATATATATATATATATATATGTGTGTGTGTGTGTGTATGTATATATATATATATATATATATATATATATATATATATATATATATATATATCCGAACAAATCCCAGGAAGTAGGTAACTAATGAAGCAAACAAAAAAATACTTGAGAAGTCTTATTTATTATCATTTATTCAATAAAAACAAATAGTCCTGGGATCCTAAATTCCTAAAATGAACCCATGGAGCACTCTTCTGTATATGTAAACACAGTCATGATTTATGTGTTTATAAATATAAATATATATATATATATAATGCCCCCATCACACTTATGCAGACTCCAGCATTAGTTTCATGGTGTTCTTGGTGGGAGCCCAATCCTGAACACCAGCCCTGTAGGGTAACACTGCTAACCTTGCAGCAGATAGTAGAATTCCCAAGCTGCCCAGTCCAGTCTAGATGCCAGTGGGCACTTTTTAGAAGCTACAGCGCATCGGCTTCCACCGACAGCAATAGGAAATCACTAACGCAATCCAACTAAAACAAGCACCCTGACTATTAATATCTTTGGAGTTATATTTATCATAGAATCCAAACTCCAAACGCCTTAGCCTGAAAGACGCCAAGTCAGTAGACCGCTGCCAATGTGATACATTTGAGTGGAGTTCAAACTTTGCCGCAGCTGTTATGTGTTGATACAGTGTCACCATGATGGGCAAAAAATGGATACTATTGCTAAGGAACCAAAAATTGAAGAATTATCTGTACATGTGCTCATGCCAATGCTTAAATCATAAATATTTACTGTACAGATAATTATAATACAAATATCAAAACACAATGACCATACAATATGATACAGAAACTGTCTCTACCCAGACCAGATATTGCTTTCAGCGATATTATTTTCTTATAGAAAATATTCACGCATAAGGCATGATAGTGATACAAAAAAAGACATAAATTGTGACTAGTACTACCAGAAGAAACAAAAAATGATTGATTTAACTTGTTAAATGTCATGCAAAAGACATAGGGACTGTAGGTTGTGTAGAGCAATCAGTTGTACATGATGTTTGAACCTTTGACATTTAGGAACTCAAAGAGCTGTCAGGTATAACATAACTAACAATTCTTAATAAATATCGGAAGTCTAAAAGGGACCACAGAGTCTGCACCGGAGTCATTACAACTGGTTCTCTTTTGAATTTTGATCATCATAAGTGAGGATTTGGGATGACTGGAATCAAATGACTCAAAGATGCCTAAGAAGCCAGGTTTACAAGAGGCTCCTCTTGGCCAAAAAAGGCTGCCATGGGTCAAGCTGAAGACACTTACTGTAGGTCTTGGCATGTATGGTGGAATTACATGTCTGGGCAAAACACGCTCTGGATGAACAAAAAACAGCCGTGGTGACATCTGATCAGTGCATATTCTGCAAAATAGAATGTGCAAATCTTTTAAACTGGATGCAATCCAGAGACAGATGGCGGTTGGGGTTGTCCAAGTATCTATTATCCTGAGACAGACTGAGGCAACCTGTAGTTCTTTGATAGGCATCTACAGGTCCTAGAATGCTGGAGCTTATTGTGCTACATGACTAGATCCATCGGTTTCCCATGTATACCCTAGAAGAAGAAAAGACTTTCTCTTACCTTATTTTAATCTGCTGAGAGAAGGTCCTCTGGAGACTGTGAGCTGTCCAAGTGCTAGGTGCCTGTATCTGGAGGGACGGACATTGCCATGTTGATAGATCTCAAGGGACTTGACTAAACCACACTTGTCCTTGGAGAAAGTTCTTTAGGATCTAGATGAGAAAATCAGCAGTCTCTGGTCCTGATGCAAGAGTGTTAGGCAATGCACGGCTGCACAGGACAAGTCTCAAGAATGGGATGTCTCAGGGGAAGTCAAAGGTAAAGTCTCTCTGCACACGCAGAACATTGACATTGGCTTAGCAAGGTGGAATTATGAGACGTAAGGGTGCATGCTAAATTTTTCTTTTAGGGGTCATAGCAAAGGCTGGAAACAACATACAAAGGTCTCACTAATATATTTATCAATGATCTACCTGTCCGACCAGTGGATTTATTTCATGAGTCCCTCTTAGTTGTCCTTTTTTCTTTGATGGAGCAAAGCTGATGTCACAAACAGGGTGAGTTACTTAGAAGCAAGAAGCTCTCCATAAAACAATGTCCTTGCATCTCTTGGCATGTGACAAACTGTTCATTTCCTATAAGATAAACATAGACAGAAAGATGAAAGGGGATCTGGCTAGAGTGAACCTTATCTGAAGGCTTTACCACCAGTCTAGAAATCCAAGAAAGTGTGAGGAGCTCTTAGGTGCCTTCAACCCAGCAGTCTCACAAAGGCGGTTCCCCTTCTTACAGATCTCTCTCAAACAAAGGGGGGTTTCGGAGAGTATCAGTAATCCTGAAGGAGTGCTGTGATGGTCTCACCAATACCAAAGTCTTAGTTTGGCCCCTGAGGCCATAAGATCTCACAAATAGGGTCCACTTCCTGAGAGGTCTCACCCAGGTCAGCAGGTGAGCAGAGGTTCTCCAGGATGGGGGGCCTGCGTCTCCTTTGGAAGGAATCACCAACAAGCCATTCCTCCAAACTTTGAGGGACTCTGTAAAGTGGGGTAACCGTGTAGTTTTGGGTTCTTGGCCATTTCCTGAGGGGTCTTTCACAAATCCATGAAGTAATAATCTGCTCAGGGTGTCTCTCTCAAAGACAAGAGAGTCATCTCTTGATCAAAACTGTCCCTTACAGTCCTTCCCCAGGGGGTGCAGGTTGGTATCACCACACAGGCTGTCTCCAAAGTTTCAAGAGGTCTCTGGAAAGTGATGGCCCCTGCAGCACCGGTGCGATTAATGTGGGTGTCAGTGTGCCCAGTGAGGGGGTGCAGATGGCTGTGGTGCCTGTGTGGGGTGCAGGGTGCTGCCAGGCATGCCAGCCTATGGGGTGATGTCCTTCCAGAAGCGGGCTCTGCAGTACAGCTCCGGGGCTCTCCGACTGCCGGCAGTATAGACGGTCACCGAGCAGGCCTGCTCCGCACACACAGCCTGACACTTCTCCTACACAGCCGGCTTGTAGCAGGGCCCGCCCGGGGACCGGCCCAGATTTCAGCACCACGGAGAGCCGGCGGGAGGAGGAGACAGGAGCCGAGCTGGAGGAGAGAGGTGCCGGGCTACAGAGGAAGGAGGAAGGAGGCTTCCCCGACCACAGCAAACACGGCTCTGCCTGCTCCTCTCACTGCATCCCCCGGACTTCTAC